>CAXIVR010000002.1:228880004-229480004 GCA_964035755.1 Teleogryllus oceanicus | reverse complement strand
GGTCACACAGAAGGGAATTCTGCTGATTATAATTTCTTTTGTCCCGAGGGAAGATTTCGCCTTCTTTGCGGGGGAAATCCGCTTGTTCTAGAAATAATGATTAGTAGAAAGGTGTTCCAAGGCGTTTAATAGCTGCTCTTACAAGGACGTTTCGCGTGCTTCCTGTGGTTACGGAAACCGCGCGATGTTCGGTTTCACGGGTCAATGCTTCTTGCCTTAGAACACCATGGTTAAAAGCAGTTTCCGTCAATTTTGTAATCTCATCTTGGGAGAAGACAAGAAATTCCGTGCAGAATGGTGTGCATTTTAAATATAAACATCCGTTTTCGATGGTATATTTACGTAACGTAAATAGCAAAAAACACATTTATTTCACATTGTTTTCAAATAAGATAAAATTAATTACTGCGTAATTTACTAACTTGCTGAAACCTTTTTTTCTACCCTGAGATGTAAAATAAAGTTGTTTTTTTAATCCACGGTCTCCCAACAATTATTTTATTTTCGTGCATTACGGAGAAAAATACAAATAATTAACCTCTTGCCACTGAATATTCCCATTCAAATTTGTAGCAAACTTATTTGCTTATATTTTATAAGACTTGTTCAGTAATATCAGAAAAAATTGACTAAGTATTCATAATGTTACTTATTCGTGAATAATAAATAGCATTTTCAACAAATGTACCATATATATACATTGTATGTAAGTAGTTACACATGTATGTATATAAACATTTGATTCTCCTTTTTGATTCTCTGCTCCCCTGAACATGCTTCTAACACGTGTTCCCTATTTTATTTTTCTACCCTCAAATTACACACAACCTGTCTCATTTTTCAACAAATTCTGGTTAACTTGAAATGAATGCCCTTGTCTGTACCTAACTATACTTCTCACCTCACCTCATCAACTTCTTTCCGTCTCATTTTATGAGATAGTTTCAGGATTATGGTTGTTCACAGTCGAGGAGAAGAATGTGTTTCGTAGCACTCGTACATGGAAACTACAACTTTCTTCCACTGCTTATTGTTAGGAAAGTTACTCGTATTTTCCGGTACGAGTTCGGCATAGTGTTGCAGTACGCGTACCGCGAAGTCATGGTCCTTCGAAACAAATGAGTACTCCAAAGAAAACAGAACGCTAGAACGACAGAATTCAACACGGCTGCCACCTCTCTTATTGACAAGGAACTCAAAATAATATACTCATAAATTTCCATGAATTCGTACAAAAAATGTATGCAACTTGTATGAAAGTGTCTTTGACGTACTCATCTAAAAGTGACGGATTCTATGCTATCGTCACCTAATCCGTCGGTATTTCATTTGTACACAAATGACACGCATTCTTCTACTAGTTATGCAAAAAATATTTTTCTTCGTGTCTATCCATCAAAGTTTCGAGATCGATTTTTTGCGATATTTTTCCTTTAAACTTCGTACACCATTAGATAAAATTATTAGCATTTGTATTATAAATCCTATTCGTAAAATCGTGAAAATTCCACCTGCAGAATTTGTTTCCGTTTCCGATATTCCCTTTTTTGCATGTTTGGAACGCCTGAACCATCTCGCATTTCAGCTCTCCACTCTTTCCTAGTACTGAGCCCCTGAAAGCAATTATACATTTTTATTGTCCCTTCCGCACGGCATGCGTCCTACCACGTTCTGAGTCGTTCCACACGCTGTTCAACCTATTTGTATTATTCGCATACGCAACACGCAACCGGACTGCAACATCCTCTTCGTATGAATACAATAGTGAGTTCACTATCTCCTCAGTGCTTTATGGTAATGTTTGCTTCGCCGACGGCGCTACAAGCCAACTTTTCACCGGCGCAGTTCGCCGCGGAGCGGGAACAACGCGGCACCTCCGGACGTGGAACCTCAGCTGTCACGCGTGCTCCGCCCACGCACTCGCTGGCGCACGCACGCCCCGCCGCACCTGCCGGCGGACGGGCGCGTGCCCGCTTTGGTCAGAGTGCCTGAAGTCACCAGTGCTTGCAGGCGGTGCGTAGAGGCAGTACTGTTCAGTATTGTTCTGTGCAGTTCAGTACAGATCAGTAGAGGTCAGTACAGGTCACTACAGTATAGTTCAGGACAGTATAGTTCAGGACAGTATAGTTCGGTCAGTAGTATAGTTCAGGACAGTATAGTTCAGGACAGTATAGTTCAGGACAGTATAGTTCAGGACAGTATAGTTCAGGACAGTATAGTTCAGGACAGTATAGTTCAGGACAGTATAGTTCAGGACAGTATAGTTCAGGACGTTAGTTGGCGGCAGGATTTTCATATTTTTTCAGCTTCAAATTGAAGCAGTACCCTAACATATGGGTCACGGACCGCGCGCGATCTGTCCTTCCTCTTCCTTGTCCTATCGTCACCCTTTGCACACCTTCACACTTACACTAACATGCACTACACTATCACACAATTCGGGAGGTCGGTCGGGATCTTAGAGCTTGGGCCCCACTGGTGGGTGATACCTGGTTAATGGGAAACCCCACTAGCCGAGGGTTGGTTGGCGCCGGATATTGCCAGTGGGGGAAGATCATCGCCACCTCCGGATGAACAATATGCACTACACTTATGGAACTAATGACCTCGGTAGTTGACGCGCCCGGAATCACTAACAACCAACCTAATAGGCACTGCGATATTATCTGCATAGAAACTCCTTTTCTAAAACATTTATTCAAACAAATGATTAAAATATGTTATTTCTGTTACGATTATTAGAATTAGTTACTGAAAACACTACTGCTTGCAGGCAGAAAGTTTAAGCAGTATTGTAAGAATCTTTTGATATGTATTGGCGTCTTGTGAGCTTTTAATAATATTAATTACTCAAAAACCTTTTCTAAATACATTTTTAGTAAACGAACAAATGATTAAAATATTACATTTCTGTGACGTTTTATTTCTGTGCCCTCTGTCATTTATATGACCCGTGTCCAATTTACTCCCCAATGAGTTATGAGGTCCTGAAGTCATAACTGTTTTTAGTTGGCCACATAGGAGGTGGAGTAAGTGTCTTTCCATCGGCTGTGTTGTGAATTGTTATGAAATATAAACTACAGAGAAAAAACCTTTTCTAATCACATTTATTAAATAATATAAGAAATTGTTTTAATTTACCATTTCTATGACGAATATCTTCCCCCTTTCACCATCACAGAAGCGTCTCACTACTTTCCTTTTTATTCGGTTTTCAAATCCCATCCATGCTTCACTTCCCGTGCGTGTAATAATTGGAAATGATCAGAAATTATGCGATAGTCATGTCTCTTCTCTTTCTTCGTGTCCTTTTCCCCTCTTTCCTTCCCTTTTCGTGTTGCTTCCTCCTCAAACATCATGCGATTACCCTCCCATCCCCAACGTGGGGCCCCCTCTGCGCGTGGACAATCTTTCCAACCCTTCCGGTGTTCCCGGCGTCCCCAGCGACCGCAGCGGCGGCGCGCCGTAACTCGGCTGTTGGGCCCGCGGCGGTTGGTGGTGGTTATGAGCAATTTATCACGCGCGCGGGGGGGCGGGGGGGGGCGGGGGGCGGCGCCCCGCGGGCCGTGAAATCCCGGCTTCCTCTCATTCAGCGATTCGAAAAGCGCCGCCCGCTCCCCTCGACCCGACCCGCGCCCGCCCGCCCGGTCGCCCGCCGCGCGACGCCGCCTCTAACGAGTGCAATAACGACCGATTCTCCCGCCGCCGTGCCTGCCCGCGCCGTCGCCGCAGCCGCCCCGCGCCCCGTAGTACTGGGACACGATGTGGCCTACAGTTCGTAGACCGGGAGCGGTAGCTCAGTGCATCAACTGATGTCACTGCAGCGCCTCTGATCGGGAGGTCCTAGGTTACACTCCCCACGGCGGCAGGATTTTCACACTAGCTTTTCAGCTAGGTCGAGTTCAATCGCTGTCTGGAGGAGAATTCTAGCGGCCGGCTGCTCTGATCGGTAGTTTTCCGTGGTTTCTCCGATCAACACCAGACGAATGCCAGAGCAGTACCCTACCAAATTGGCCACGGACCGCGCGCGATCTATCCTTCCCCTTCCTTGTCCTATCCTCTCCTCTTACACACAACAACTACACCAACATGCACTACACTACCACATATTCCAGGAGACCGGTCGAGAACTTAGAGCTTGTCCCGGCTGGGGCGGTGCCCCGCTGATGGGAGAGTCCTGGTTAGGGAAACTCCACTGCCGACGGTAGGTCGGCGCCGGATCTCGCCATCCAGCGGGGGAAGATCACCGCCATCTCCCTAGAAGAAGCATGCACTACACTAACGGGACTAATGACCAAAGCAGTTGACGCGCCCGGAAACATGAAAAAACCAAACCAAACTACAGTCCCTAGATACAGGGAGTAGCGTATTCTATTCTTTCACCGAACTCCAATTTTATATCCAGAATATTCGGAACTGTGTGATATTCTGTGCTTTGGACCATGAAAATCTCCACAACGTCCAATTGCTATAATTTTCCTTATGCTCCTGATTGCTGCCTGGCCAATTTAAAAGTACAGTCCAACGCATGATCTAATCAGAATTAAAGCTTTGTAGGTCTAATAGATCGACAAATTGAATGACTGCAAAACGTCCGTCCGTCCGTCCGTCTGTGAACAACGCTAGCGGCTAAACCGTTCAGGTAATTTTTTTCAAAATTGGTATTCCCTAATTGATCTGGCTGATTTCCCGGCTTCTTTAATTTGAAATCGGTATGTTAATTCTGAGGGGTACTGTACTGAAGCCTGAAATTTTCAAAATTTGCGAAAAACTGGCTCCTCGTTTTTATTAAATTTTGTTGTTTGATCACTAAAGGCCGTTTAAGAGAATGGTGGAGGAAAACTGATTTTTCGAAAATATTAAAAATTCAAACTCTTTTGGGCGTCTTCCTACAAATACAATTATGAAGATAGATTTTTTTCTTAATAACATCTTTCCCTTAAAGATAGATTTTGAAATAAGGTTATGTACAATTTTTCGAACATTTGGGCACATTTCGTCTAATTTTGCGTGAAAATTCAGACGAGAAAGTGCGCGCTGTTTTAGCACGACTAGTTTCTCAGTGTTATTCCATTTCGCCTGCCTGTCATCCCCACTTGCAAATCAACATTCCTGTCTAAACCATTATCTATATATCCACTCGTTGGATCATTACTAAGAATCCCCATGGCTTTGAAACTCTAATCATTAGTTATAAATAAACAAATAAATTCTGACTAATAAATAAAAAACTAATTAATCATTAAATAAATATACAAAATGGAAAATAAACAAATCAGAGGTGCAATTCAGAGCACCTATCTGTAAGTCTTCACCCAATTCATGCTGAGCTTCAAGCTCTCGTTTGGAATGAACTATCACGTCATAGATACTAACAGCAATTGCAATGAACGGACATATCAACGCCATTGGCAGTATTACCTGCGTATTCAGTCACCTGCAACGTAAAAAAAATTATCAACCTTCAAAGAAGGATAAAATCTTCTTAAAATGACATATACTATGTGATTAAAAGCTGGTAATATCCAAGTTCCTCTTACATTACACAGACTTTTAATGATAACATAGGATTTCTTAGATTTCAAGATAAAAACTCCAGAACTCACAGGCGGAAGTTAATAGTGGCGAGGGCTGAGTGAAGCGGGAATACACTTAATACGTATAATTCTTTAGTTTTTCCTTCTAATAGGAACTGAATTGTGATTAATAAATACCCGGAAAACGTGGGGTACTTCAGCTAGTCGAACATGCAAATGATCAACACAATCTTTTCATAGAACAAGTCACAGAGTGAACAAGTGAATTGTTAATGACTAATAATTTCTCAATATTAGCACACAAGTTAGTTAGTTAGTTAGTTAGTTAGTGCCTTATTTTACGTGGCGTGACTCGGGCCATCAGGCCCGCTCTTCCGTCTAACCACGTAAATTTTGCTACGCTCCTTTCACCACGTAGCGGAGAAAGGAGGTATTATAGTGGGCGAAGAAACAGGCGGATCTCAATTTTGCTCAGAGGTTTCTTTTAGGCTTGAGGATCTTTACATACATAAGTCAAACTACACTGGGACAGCCGGCTTTACTTCCCCTCCGAAGGAAGGCGTACGAAGGATTTTTCGCCCTTAAAAATCCACGGCTTCGATCGGGTTTGAACCCGCAAACTCGGGCACAACTGTCCGGTACGCTGACCGTTACCGCTGACGTAATTCACTAGTGTTAGTGATCTGGGTCCGCAGTGTTTCTTTGCATTGTCCATCTGAGAGGGAGGAGTCAGCTTGAGTAGATTAATGGCTACCCTTCGCCTGCTGTGTGACTGTCATGCGCACCGTGACGTTGAAGCTAGAGCTAGGTACCTGTTTAAATTTGTTCTCCACGCATGAGTATGTTGATTTCATTTCACAAGAGATAACGTTACACGAGTAGCAATGTAATTGTTAAAACAGCACGAGCGTATTATTTCGAAATATAATACTGCAAAGTTCTCTACTGGTATTCACTTTTATATGTATAAACACACACACACACGCACACCAATCAAGAAATGGTATTTGAAACTTTGAAGAGGAAATAAAGATAATTTATTCCAGAGAAATTCTAGTATTTCATAGAAGCTGTTCTGATCACGGTACGGAGCAGCACAAAGAAATAAACTGCAAACATTTGAGTGAATCAGTATACTCAATGCGTTTGAAAATGGTTTAAGGATTGGTAGAATGTTCTAAATTATGTAACTTTCTTTATATTTCTTTAATTTTTACATTCATCTTCAAAATTTAATACAAAACATATGTAAATGATTTGCAAAATTTTAAAAAATTGAATAATTGTATTTTAAGACACCGGTCTACAACTATCCTAATATTAAAATGGGATTACTGAATATTATCACGATATTATCAATATAATCTATAGCAGCAGCTCGTCAAGAAATTACTATTACAAATATTTCCTTTAATCGACTGTTATTATCTAACTATTCTGCATGAACGTCATTTGACATTTTAAATTGACTTTTGGAACTTCACAATACATTTTTTGTAGTTCAGGCTGCTGTGGTGTTAATTATAAAAATCTCTGACTTGAGTTGAGAGAGATCTTTCTTCAATATGTATTGCATGTATTAGGTTTAAGAACAAATATTGCTACTTACCTTAAATTCTAATTTCCTTACTTTATTTCAAGTATTTACCTTTATTTCAAGTAATTTTTATACACTATTCTAAATTCTTATATTATCATCTTTACATTATTCTACAACACCGTAATCTGAAATATTATGATTGATTTTAATAGACGAGTTTCTTTTTTTACTTAATCGCATCGCTCCCAAACGTCCATGTAATTCAAAATATTTGTTTTTTAACGTGTTTCTCGAAAAACGCTTGTTATGAATAATCTATTACATAATATTAATTCGTTCATTTATAGCCAATGCTAATACAATGTTTACTCTGTGGTCGTACAATTTTATTAGCACATTTCTGGCCGACAGACCACACTTTTCTAGTCAGTTATTGGATTTGAAAACTCACTGATAATTACGTGGTGATTCGTCCATTACGATTTTTATTGTGGTAGATGTCCCCGGTCGCTAACATAATGAATACGTATGTTAATGACGAACATTGTGGAATAATTAAATACTAAATTTATTTTCACCTTTTTGTGATTTCAAATGCGGTTTTTCCAATTGAATATATTCCTCTTACTATTTGCAGTTTCGAATAACGCGTTATATTAAGAGTCATGGAGTGCAAGATATGCTTTAATAGTAATACTGAGCTTTGAAGAGTATAACATATTGTGATATAAAATGAATAAAAAGCTAAAAATGTTAAAAGGTTGTCTTAACCCAAAACTCATTCAACCAATTGTTTTGCAACACGTACACGTAAAGTTAATTTACAAATATTGAAGTATGCATGTCTACCTATCGTACACATGCTCTATTAAATTGTTGTTTATTCAGAATAGTTTAAAAACGATCAAAAATGAATCATGTATACTAGGTGATTACTTAGGATTCACTGCTTTTTTATTTGTTTATACAATATTAATTTTCATTATAGTTTAAATTTACGTCATATTTTCATACGTCATATTATCATACGTCATATTTTCATACGTCATATTATCTAAATATAACGTCAACGCACTGCTTAGGGACTGACCGTTCAATATTAAGTTCTAGTATGAAGCTATTTTGGCTTTCAAAACAAATGACTTAAGGACAGAACTAATGACACAACTGAATGACTTAAGTACGTAATGTTCGCACGGATGCAGCAAGTTAAATTTATTATTTTTATCTCTTCTTTAATTAAAAAGTGTTTTGAAATGAAACTCTGTTATTCAATAGAATATCCTAGAAAAATGAAGATGTTACAGGGAATTTTCTTCTTCCAGGTATGCGGCTAGATTGTTGACATTTTAAAGTCGTGTCTGAAAACGGAATGTAATTTTTGAGTTGAAGTTTATTCAAATTATTAGATCTACTGGACAAAAATTTGGGCTGTTTATCACTACTACAAAAGCATTATGTCTTTCAAACACAATCCGTACATGTGTTTTTTTTATTAGGAATTTCCTACGGCATGTTTCCAAATTATTTCATTTAGCTGCTTACGTGTATCAAGCTGATATCTGTCATTGGTCCTCAGGACCTGATTGAGTTATTTGAATTCACTCGAGTCACGATAAGCAGCAAAGTCATATCTGTTGAATTTGCTGTTCACAGAAGCGACAGAAAAAGAAAGAGGAGAAATGAGAGGCACCACTGGATTGATGAATTCATTCATTTCAGAAGATGGAGAGCAGAAAATATTCTTTCACAGAGCAAGAAAAAGGACAATGGATTTCAGAGCTGAACTGTCGAAAAACCGGAGACTGTGGCTTACTTTGTATTAACATTTGTGAATAGGACCTAACTAGTTACTAACGAATATTTTGTTTTGCATAAGCTAAAGAACGTGGATAAATAAACTCGAGGGAAAGTGTGATTTAATGAAATGAAATACTTAAGTTATGCGTGGGAAGTGAGACAAAATAAGTTGTATTTGTATTTTAGCAAAAAATGCGTTGTACATTTTGTAATGGTTTGACTCGACGAAGTTTCATCTGAAACGCAAACCTCACAAACTTGAAATTGTACGGGGAAAGTGATTTAAATTGAATCGTTTATTTCAGAAACCCGTCAAACGCCAAATGTCTCATTACGAGAAAACTGAGAAAAAGAGTCCATTTTTCTGATTTTAAAATATTTTTTAATATTAAAGCAGTTAATAAATGAATATTTTTCAGGTAAATATACATCAAACGATGTGTCTATCTTCATGGAAAAATACTCCACTGCTAAATCGCATTTTAGATTTTGGCGTTCCACGGGTTTCTGAAAAAACGATTCAATTGTCGGTATCAAAAGGGAGATAATTTTAAAAGATAACTGATCCATGTACCTTAACACGATTTTTTTAATCACCGCCTATTAATTATCGCTTTCCAGATGTATCATTTTGCATTAGCTGTCAAAAAAGGAATTCTTTAGTGATCTAGGTCACTGTTCGTTGCCTTCAGAATATTGAACATTTTCTTAAGGATGAGCCAAAGTGACAGCTAGTGCTGGCAACATAATTGAAGTTTCTGTGGGCGTTGTGCCCATTAGACTCCCTTCCTGCATTCGTTCATTTGCAGTTGGCTAACTTGTAAATGGCTTCGATGCTTCCTTTTGCGATGTTCTCGTCCGACAAAAATATAGTGCGCCGCGAGAAAAAATTGAAATTAGAAAGTGCAGTGTTATGTGCTCTTCTGTAAAAATTCTTTTTTTCTATTAACATTACATTGACTTTACGTTTTGTGTGATAAATATTATGTTTACTTTAAAACCGAAACTAGAATGCAAGATGCGTACACATGCACGTGCTTCCGACCTTTGTGCTGTTGTGCGTCGAGCTCTGATTGAGAGCTTTCTAATTACATTCGTGGCAGTTTTCTTTTACTGATTATGAGAGCATGTTATGAGATTTTCCACATACGTAATTAAATTTAAATATTTCCCGAACTCGCGTACATGCATATATTTAAACAAAACTCTTAAACTTTTGCATAGGGATGTTTTCATAGGAGCCATTAGCACTTTACGAAGGGGCGTGACTGAACAGCTGTGGAGGCGGAGAGATACTTGTCTGAAATACATGTGATGTTCACTTGTTTTCACGAAATGTCACTTTGGCTCATCGTTAGGAAAATCGGTCTATACCACAGGCCCAGGCACAGGTACTTTCCCTGGTCACCGTCAGCGTCATGCGCGCGAGCGGTGTGGGCAGCGAAAACAACAGCGCAGCGGCCGTTTCCCACGTGGCGCCTCCGGCGGGCACACGGCGAGGCTTTGTGCCAGGCCTCGTCAAGAACGGCTGTTCCATGTGGCCCCTGGCAGCGCGTGCGCGACATCGCTACTGACGTCACAACCACAGCCGGTCACTGCTGTTCATGTTCCTCGCGTAACCAGACCTGTCCTTTCTCTGCGACTTACTGTCCCTTTGCCAATCCTACCCGCAAACATCCTACACCCTGACAAGTCCATACTCCGATTTAAACATAAGGACACTTCATGGTCTCGAGCTGGAAGAATAATGTCATGCAATCGGGAGCTCGGAAAAAAAAAAGTGAGTCGCAACGAAGCTTGCGATTGGATAAGTGTCCGTTCTCTCCGTTCAGATCGTGACCTTGGAAGTGTTACGATGTTGAAGTCAAAACCGCGAGCGGTAGCTCAGTGCATCAACTGAAGTCATGCAGCCCTCTGACCGGGAGGTTGAGTCCTGATGGCGGCAGATTTTCAACACTAGCTTTCCAGCTAGGTCGAATTTAGTCGCTGTCTGGAGAAGAATTCTAGTGACCGGCTGCTCTGATCGGTAGTTTTCCGTGGTTTCTCCGATCAACACCGGGCGAATGCTGGAGCAGTACCTCACCAAACAGGTCACGGACCGCGCGCGATCTTTCCTTCCTCTTCCTCGTCCTATCCTTTCCCCTTACACACACACTTACACTAACATGCACTACACTACTACATATTTCGGGAGACCGGTCGGGAGCTTAGAGCTTGTCCCGACTGGGGCGGTGCCTCGCTGGTGGGAGAGACATGCGAAACATGCACTACACTAACGGGACTAATGACCAGAGCATTTGACGCGCCAGGAAACATGAAAAAATCAATCAATCAATCAAGCGACTGCTTGCGCTTGCATTGCGTCGACCGACCCTTTCACGTCCACCCAAACCGCCACCCTCTCCACCTTCCCCACCACCCCTGTATCATCCACTGCCAACGCTGATACTTCCATTTCCTCCCCAGGGGCTTCTGCGCGGTGTATGTCACTGTCGCCCGCTTCTGACTCACACTCGCCCGCACTTGTCCCACATGTCCATTCGCAAACCTCGCGGTCTATCGATAACTGTAAATACCTGTGTGTTTGACGTCCACAGCAACGGAGTTACGTTCTGCGAGCTCCGATAGAGCCAGTTGACAGCAATGAATAATAGTTATATTCAATTGTAGGGATACGTCCACCTTCTTGTCATATCATTTTATTGGTATGTGCCGAGTTTGCAGCTCTATATGGTTATCTTCAAAATCAATCTTTTTCTCACTTACGCTCTCTTAAGTACATGTAATTTCCCAAACATGTATCTGCTTGCTTGAATAATTATATTCACGTACGTTTTTATCGGCTCTATCAATATTTTATTTTTCATTTCACTAATGAGGTATTCTCGAAGACCACCATTATTTACGAGCCACAATTTCTTTACTACTAAAAGATTTATTATATCTATTTCAAAGTGAACGACACATCACCAGCTATTTAATAAGAATTTTACTAGGGAAGCATTTCATATTTTTTGCGTTCAGCTAGGTTCGAAATTCATAACTCACATAATATAATTTGGCTTTTCTTTGAAGATAGTATATTTAAAATATTGTGTAAAATATATTGGAAATTAATCAGATTGTTCATTTATAATAAATATTGACTTAAATGACATAATTTTTCCCGATGTTCACCCGATTCATATTGAGCATCAATTTCAAAATAGAACTGTTGAATGCAAAAAAAAAAAAATCACTTCAAAACTATCTAAAATGTTTCTTTTTCGTAAACTATTTTTGTATCATCTCTCCACCTGCTTCCAGAGTGGATCAGGAGGGTAAAAATGCCCATCACAGAAAAAAATGTTTAGACCATTGTGACTTGCATGTGAATTTCAAGGACAAAACACCTTATGGGCATTTCGACAAGCCATTGAATCCAGTGTAAATAAAAAACAAGAACTATCAAGAAAAGCGCTGATCACTGACAGTTTTCCTTTTTCGGAGCACATATACCACAACCCACTTTGGCGTTTCCCACGCAGAAATACGCTACGTACATTAAAACGCCTTCTCTTCGGAATCCTCTCTTGGACTCCACTCCAAGCTCGTGTCCTCTCTTGCTATTCTCTATCGTAATGTCCTCCATGTATCCTCACGTGTTAGAGAGAAGCAAACGGCTACCTGTACTCCGTGTACTGGAGACACCTAGCAGTTAATGCATTGGAAATCTGCGGATCTGATGGATGGCCCACTCTTATGCAAAGCAACCTCGTGTAACACACTCCTGTACCGTGTATTCATGTACTTCACACTGCTGTAAAATGTATTTTGCACTACTCTCCTGCATTGCCTAGTTCACAACGAGCGTCTTTAGTACCAGTACAAGTAGAGGACATGCTTCACCGTGTGTTGCACTGTTCAAAAGAGACAAATTGTGTTCGTGGGAAAGACTTTGAAACTATCAATTTAGTAAGAGATTGCGCGATCCATTTTGCATTTATCAGGCCCTTTAGAGATGTTGCAAGTTTTTGAAAAAGCAATTTCTCCAAAAAAAGTAAAAGTAATATAAATTAAAATGAAATCTATATTACTAAAATACAATGCCCGCAGAAAATGAAACAAGAGTGCAACATCTGACCATGGGAGAAGTGTCGATGGTTTCGTTAGGCACCCAAGGCCTTGGAAGAAAATTCGAAAACAATGGAACAGTCTTGATTTGGGCTGAAAATGCAAATATTTGACTGTGTTATTCCGCCTATTTCCATACTTTTCATTCCGTCTTACTCACTTCTTACGACAGCTGATATCATACGACACTAAGCTTTCAAGGAATTGACCGCCGGCCATTTATTGTTTGGTATTGTCGTGTTGCGTTATGGAACAGTCATTTTATGATTATTTTCTTTGTTGATCTTAAGCAGTATTCTTGATAGTTTTGGAAAATCATTTTGTTCCACAGAATTATAGGGGTTGTAGGATCATCCTATCCAAATGCAAAATGGATAGTGTTAATACAAAGACAGTAATATGAATAAAAATTTAAATTAAATTCAATACTAATTAGATGGTCAACGACGTAATTGCAATGGTTACAAGGTGCTCTCAAGTTTCTGGAAATAAAAAAGTGGGTTTGAATAATAATTAAAACATTAATAAATTTCTTGAGATTCCGTGGTTTATTTCTGTCGGTAACATTTATTTTCACCAAATCTTATTACTTAATATATTGGTGCTACAACAGCCCATACGTTCTTGCATAAAATCTAAATTTTGTAATTTTTGTTATTTCAGATATACCGAAAATGAAGCGTGCTCCATTTTTAATAGTCCTTGTCTATCCAAAGGCAAAGTTTAATAAAACAATTTGGATATATATTTGATAAAATTTGTAAGGAACTCCCAAAATTAACTTATCCGTTTCCAAATGCAGGGCCTTCTGTTCTTTCAGATTGATCAGGGAATATCAATTTTGGAGAAAATCGTCAGAACGGTTTAGGTACTTAGTGACGACGGGCGGACGGGCGGACGGGCGGACGGGCGGACGGGCGGACGGGCGGACGGGCGGGCCCGTTTTGCCATCAGTCGAATTTTCGGGGTGAAGGTTGCACAAAACGTGAATTCTGATCGCCCAACGTTTTAATGAAAGTAATTTATTGCATGTAGTAACAAGATTTCTGCCATTTTCTTTATCATGGACCCCCAATTCGAGATTTTATGCCTGAAAATTCGACGTTTTTATTGTCGCAACATTACCATTCTTTCTCCTTACTACGTACGTAATAATGTGAGAAATGAAAAAAGGTAGGTTTAACCATTAATCATTCCTGGAAGTACGGTGAAGGCATTTCCGTAAATAATTCAAGAGTCATTCTCGAAGAAGTTCGAATCCGTTTCCGCACGCCGGAGATCAGAAAATGATTGGTATGACTTCGAAAGTTGCGTATCGATGAAATAAAAACGTTGTTAATCATCAAGTTGAGTTCTTTTAACACACATTAAACCGAATCTTAACAGCAAATCATAATAAAATTGATCTGTCTTCACTAAATTCGATCTTGTGACAGTTACGTTGAAACATTTATGAGAAATACTCCACGAATGAAATTTGTATTGAATTTCAGAAAATGTGTTTCATAACGCAAATAATTTCAACTTCCCCTCTCAGCAGGTTCAAGGGGCATTTCTCGAGCTTTGTTTGCCATCATGTTGACATTTTCATATGTGATACGATTCTACCGCGACGTTGAGGTCCTGGAGCCTGGCAAATGTGCAGGGGTCTTTTGAAGGCACTCGCTACCCAGCCACTCAAGAACGTAGCACCCTCAGACTATCGTCAAGAGTCAACAGAGTTCTCCCTGTGGGGACCGAATACATATATCAAACTTTTTCTGCATACACTTCTATCAAGGTACTTTCCAAGACAGACCAAATCTTTTCTCCAGAATTTCACACGTAGCCGCACCTACCCCGAGATTTCTCTTTTTTTATACATATTTCTTTTCCCGGAGGCAAGGACACGTACAAATGATTCAAATCACATTTTTCTCCCCTCTGACGAGGGAGTGTGTGAGCGAAGCACGAGGGAGGCTGGGCGCGACGCGATATTCGCAAACCTGTCTTGCAAAAGGCGACTATCGACGACGCAGTTACCAGTTGCGGTTTATTCAGCATACCCTCTTTTCCCACTTACATAACAGGTGAAATGGCACTGAATTTGTGAACCCGCAAGAATTGTGAATGCAGGAAATTTTCTGAGAAAGGAAATGAGCTCATTAGTGGAACAATATTCGCTGGGCAAGTAAATGAACACAAAGAAAATTTCATAAAATCGTTAACCATAATAAGATAACTAGAGATCTGTAATTATTCGTGTTCGGAATCTTTCGTTAATGTGAAATAAGTTGAAATGCCTGTTTATTCACGCTAGAACACTATACTAAATAATCGTAGTACGAAAAGATACTGTTACGTTTCTAGGTGGTGAATTAAAAGTCTCGTATTATTTTCACAAAAACGTTTATTTTGTTTCTTAAAACAATCACTGAAAACACTTGATTATTTATTTACACTACACTTCTCTTCCTTTATTTACACTACACTTCTCTTCAGTTATTTTACACTAACACTTCTCTTGATTTATTTACACTACACTCCTCTTGCACACTCGCACAGTCTTATGCACTGACCACAGTTCACTGCACTGATCACAGTTCGATGCACTGGTCACAGTTCACGTCACCGACCACAGTACGATGCACTGACAACGGTTCACTTCACTGAGCACACTCACTGCACCGCGATGCACACACTTCACAGTTCAGCTTCAACTGCGGACTCAAGACTGACTCGCGGTCGCCGGCCGTCGCGTATTTATACCTGTCAAAACAATCCAGACCCTTCCGGACACCGCGACTGTTCTGGAGTACTCCGCCGACAGGTGATGCAACCGCGCTCGCGGGCAGCTCGTGGTCGCCGGCAGATGACGTAACTCGAGACAACAGGGACCAGCAGAGTGGCGCCGGGGGATGATGCAATATTCGTTACACTACCCCCTCCTTAGTTGCGATCCGTCTCGGAGCGCGTTTAGTGAAATCATGCCGATACTTGCAGCTGGAGCCTCTAGTGCAGTTGGAGGTTAAGAAGAAGTGGCAGTCAATTGTCTTCTTTGGATATGACAACATTCCATGGTGGTAGCTGCAGACTAAGATGCTAACCCCAGTGTACCGGAACAGTACTTCCAACATGCTTCTCACTATTCTCCAGTTCAGTCCATCAAAACCACATCCCAGTTTTGACATGGCAATCTTCTGGACGTTGTCTTGCAGTACTTGTTGGCGTAATTCAATCAGATTTTCCCCACAGATTTTCATAGGATGCCGTGATATGACATTTTTTGTGAAAAGGTGTAAAAATAGTGACGGGCCTCGTGCAGATGAAAGAAACCTTCCCAATATCTGGTTGTTGGTTCTTTAATTCCTCTACCCTTTCCCGTATTTTCTCTTGAATAAAATCCCAACACCTCTGGTCATATCTAAATCCTGGGGCCAAATCGCCAATGCATATTCCAAATTGGCGAAAACGACCCCGTTGCACCTCCATTTTTTACCCCATAACGCGCTTGATGCTTTTCATTATACGAGACATAAACTCTGAAATGTGCACTCTTGCATGTCACCCTCACAAACTCGTGCGGTCTTTCTTCTTACTTCCTGGTAGGGGGCCAGCCGATTCAATGAACGACTCGTGGTTTTCCATTGGGTTTTTTTTTTAATTCGGTAAAACAACCATCTTTTTATCCTCTTCACGACCTCGGGCGGTCCTTCCCACGGGCCCGTTGTAATTTTGGACACAAACCGCGGCGACGTTGGGGTTAAACAACCGAACGATCCCCGGGTTGATAACCTCCTCCTTCAGTTTTTGTTTCATCCCGGTCTTTCACCCTGTCCCGTTTTTGGATTTTTTCCGCACCTGGTTATGAATTACGTCCATTTCCGTCTTGGGTCATTTCAAAGTCTTCACCCTATTTCTTCATTGGTTTACAACCAAACTGTAGATCACATGGTAGACGTATTTCCCCGGCCGAAGGGATATTACCCGGGCGTTTGCCCAGTTGTCTCATGAACAGATGAACGGTAGGCAAAGAAAAAAAATGTATGTATTGGTCCCAGTCGCGTTGGTGATCGGGCACGACTTTGTAAATATTTTCCCATTGTTCTTTTCCCTTTTGCGTTCCACCTTTCCCCGTCTGACTCCCCGGATGTAGGGCTGTCGTTCTTTTTTTTCTTTTTCCCAAAAGTTCCACCCCCTTGAAACACTGCAGATTCGAAGTTCCGCCCTTGATCTGAATGAAATTTCCCAGTGGCACCCAAATAAAATACCCATTCCTTAGCAGTACTTCGGAGATAGCAGTGGCCTCTTGGCTAGGTGGGGGATATGTTTCCCAACCCCCATTTGCTGAAATAATCCATAGCCACAGTATGTATTTATTTCCATCATTTGACTTAAAATGGGCCAGCCAAGTCAATGGCAATTCGTTCGAAGGACCCAACGTTGTATTGCCTCATCTTCGCTCTTCTTTTTTTTATGTGGCCCATTGCTGGTAGCACAAACTTGCCCTTTTGTGCACCACATCTTTACATCTTGCTTGCAATTAACCCAGTAAAATCGTTCGCGCACTTTCCCCTGGGTTTTCGTTATCCGGGGTGTCCCCCCGAAGTTCCACCCATCAATTCTCTCAATTTTGGGGGACCCTTCTCTCGGTAACAATATCTGCGTCCTCTTCTAAAAACCGTCTTCATTTTCCCAGAACTCGTTTCAGAACACCTTCCTCTTCAGAAATAAGTCCCTGCGCCCAATATGATTTTACTGCTGAAGAACAGGGGCTATTTCTTGCCAACTTGGTCTCCGTCCTGCTATTTTCCATTTAAACAGGGTTTCCAATTCCGTGCCCCCTCTTTCTGATCTTTCTGAAGTTCTCGGGGTTGCCATTGGTCTTACTGACAGTGACCCTTGGGTAGGACACATCTTCTCTTCCACATGAAAACAATGCTTGATTTTTCGGGGCACGGTCTTCTGGAGGGGCATCGGCTTTCCCGGTATTATTTCCCCGCTTCGATGTTCTATTCAAAAAGGGAATTCTTGCAATCTTTCAATCCATCTGGCACTTGCCCTTTCCCCGGATTCTTGAAGTTCAGCCCTTTTCAAACCAGCATGATCCGTTCTCAAAAAAAATTCTTTACCGTAGGATATTTGTAAAAGTGTTCAACGGATTTCACCCAAAAAAGTAATTCTCTTCGGGTTACACAATAGTTGCGTTCTGGCTTTGATAGCACTTTACTATAGTAACCATTCCTCTCTCGTCCATCTTTTTCTGCGATAATACCCCCCAATACCAACGTTATTGCGTCAGTATCAAGTATAAAATTTCCCCTTGAGGTGATGGATAGCTCAATATGGGGCACTCAGCATGGCGTTTTTAAAACTTTTCAGGCTTGGCGTCTTGACCCCTTTAAACCCAAACGCTTTTCCTTCTGCCCAACTGAGTCAGGGGTTTTTCGCGATGTTGGCAAATCCCAAAACATAGCGGCGATAATAGCTCCCGGGACCCAGAAACTTCTCAATTCATGTTTATCCTTTGGGACCGGCCATTCCTTTCGGCTTTAACCTTCCCCGGATCAGGTTCTACTCCCGTGCCAGATACTACATGTCAGGTAATTCACCGCCCGGAAAAAAATGGCATTTTTTTGGGCGGGGTTTTCAAGTTCCCCCTTTCCCAACCTCTTGAACCCTGTTCTGGGTTATTGATTGGTCTTCAAAAGTTTTTCCCAACAACAATTATATCGTCGAGGAAAGAAAAGACATGTCTCCCGACAGACCTCTCCCCCCGGGTTTTCCCATCAATCTTTCGAATGTAGCTGGAGCATTACACAGTCCGAAAGGCATTACTGTAAACTGCCACAAGCCTGATCCGATGGTAAATGCGGTCTTCTCTCGATCTCTGGGATCTAATTCTACTTGCCAGTATCCGCTTTTCCCGGTCAAGTGTCGAAGATCTTGGCCCCAGAGAGCGTGTCCAACATTTTCGTCAATACGGGGGAATGGATAGCTATCCTTCTTCGTTACATTGTTGAGCTGTCGGAAATCGACCGAAAACCCAGTCGACCCCTCTTTCTTCTTTAAACCCAAAACGACGGGGGAAGCCCCCCGGGCTGGGTGGATGGTTCGATTGCCCTTTGCCCCATCTCTTTAATAATCTCATTTTTTTTTTTTACAGAGGTAATCTTCCCAGCAGCTTGGCGAATCGGTTGGCGTTTCCGGGGTCTATTCGGTGACGAACAATATCATCTTTCCTTTTACCGTCCTGCTTTTAAAAAACATGCTGGTGCGCCTATTAAGGTCTTCAACCTTATGAACCTCTTCCCCAGATGGGCCCTTTTCATGCCTCTGTTTAAACCCGTTTCCCAAATCGTTTTAAAAAATTCCTTTAGGTGGTGGTTCGGGGCGGGTTCCCTTCTGCAAAACCGGGGTACCGTAGAACAATTCCAATCCCCTGTTCCTTTTCTCAACTTAACGGATAGTGATTAATGTTCAGTATTCTCCCCAGGTTTTTTTCTATTCACTCTGCCAAATTCTTTGGCCCTAAAAATTCCTCGACCAATGTCTTTTCGTGACTTCTAGGTTCCAGAATAGCCCAAACTCTCCAGCTGGAACGTCGCCCTCGGGGGTCGCTTCTATAAACATTTGCTACGTTCCTCAAGATTACGTCGTCAACCTTTAAATTTCATTCACGGCAATGTTGTTCGTGAATGTGGCCCCCCTCCCTTCGTTGAGTCTCAGCACACCGTGTCGTAAATCCCGCTGACACCCATATGTCGTCATAATATCCATTCCTAAAATTGGGGCCCCTTCTATATCAGCGACCAACGGGCGATGATTAAACAACAGTTCCCAAAAGCAAGGAGGGCATCCCTCTCTCCTCAACATTCGCCGAGTCACCCGGGGGCTGTTCGGGCTTCCTTTGGAGGCATAAGATGAGATGATTTGGCAAAATCGGTTCGTATAATGCTCTTGGTTGCACCCGTATCCAAAAATAAGACCCTGGGCCCTTTTATTTAAAAAAGCATCTACGTAAAAACATTTAGGGCAATTGTCAATGGACTTGACTGATTTCGTGGGGGGGGCTCTTGTTTGACAGGTCGATGGAGCCCCCCTTTCCCTCAACCTGCTTTAGTTTTCCCCCCGCTGGCTGCTAGGGTTTCCCGAGACTGCTGCTCTCCTTTCTGTTCCAGTGGACGGTCCCATCCCCACTTTTCACGTGCCCTAATTTCCACAATTCCAACATCAGGGGTTTTCGCCTTTTTCCACTAGAAAAGCGTGCGTCCCCAACCTCTCCACCATTCCTCAAAAAATTTTCGTCGCAAAATAATCCCATGCCCGGTTTTCAATTCTCGTACTCGTCCGTCACGTTTCCCATTTCTCTTTTTTCAACCTGGAAGTCCCCCGGGGTTTACTTAATGCGTCCCGCTAAGGTTTTCGGGCTTGCCAGTCTCAATGCTTGTTGTGTTTTTTGCATCTGAGCGCTTCAATAAAAACCGGACGGCTTGCGTTGCAGGGGGTCTCCGGGGATCGGGGTCGAAAGGCGCGCCAGACGGGAAAAATCAGCTTCCATTCTTGAAGACCCCTCCAGGCTTCTGAACACGATTCATAGCTGGGTAAAAAACATGTCTTCCAGGTGCCTTGCCCCTACCGTGTTTCCCAGTCTCTTGACAATTTTCCCAAGTTGGACGTTCATCCCGGGCGGGATTGTCTCTAGAATATCGACGGCGTTACCCCGCAAAGCCCAAAAACAGGGCCGTAGCACAATCTGGTTTCCCCGGGCCAGCCATTTCCCCCTTTGCAGCAGCCTTGGTTTCTTCCCAAAAAATTCGACCATGAAAAGTCCATCAAAGGTAGGTGGTTTTTCTCCCTGCCCCATGGCTCCCCTAAAGGGGCTACTGGCGCCATTTTTAGTGGTTTTCCCGTATGATGTTTTATTCGATTTTTCTGTTGAGGGGGTAAAAAACCCTTCCCCTTCTCTTCTAACAGATTTAGTAACTTTTCCTCATTCTTCAATATTTTCTCATCTATCTTCTCAATTTTTTCTTCCATTTCTTCTCGAATCAATTTATTATTCTGCGTTATCTTCTGTTCCAGCTTTTCTTCCAAAATCCTGGAATTTAAAATTTTTCGATCAATTTTTCTTCTATAGCTTTGGTCGGCCACTTTCAGATCCCGTAAAACTTTTGTGAAACTCATCTTGATTAATGTTTTAATTCACCACTCGTTACACCCCACACCTGACACCAATTGTTACGTTTCTAGGTGGTGAATTAAAAGTCTCGTATTATTTTCACAAAAACGTTTATTTTGTTTCTTAAAACAATCACTGAAAACACTTGATTATTTATTTACACTACACTTCTCTTCCTTTATTTACACTACACTTCTCTTCAGTTATTTTACACTAACACTTCTCTTGATTTATTTACACTAACACTTCTCTTGATTTATTTACACTACACTCCTCTTGCACACTCGCACAGTCTTATGCACTGACCACAGTTCACTGCACTGATCACAGTTCGATGCACTGGTCACAGTTCACGTCACCGACCACAGTACGATGCACTGACAACGGTTCACTTCACTGAGCACACTCACTGCACCGCGATGCACACACTTCACAGTTCAGCTTCAACTGCGGACTCAAGACTGACTCGCGGTCGCCGGCCGTCGCGTATTTATACCTGTCAAAACAATCCAGACCCTTCCGGACACCGCGACTGTTCTGGAGTACTCCGCCGACAGGTGATGCAACCGCGCTCGCGGGCAGCTCGTGGTCGCCGGCAGATGACGTAACTCGAGACAACAGGGACCAGCAGAGTGGCGCCGGGGGATGATGCAATATTCGTTACAATACGTTGCTGTAAAATTTAGGATTCATATGTTTAAGCAGTGGATTATAAAAGTGTAGACGTAAAAATGCTTCCCAGGCTATGGTGTAATAACCTAAACCATCAGGCATTTTTTACACGCGTGTTGTGGTCAGTGGCGGTGCAGCATCGGAAAATATGAATTTGCTTCAGAATTATTGATTCATGAAAACCTCATTCTACCGTGATGTTTCCGAATATTATACAGTTATATATTTATGAAGTTACATTATTATGAAGGCTAAATACTTTAAAACAACTCTGAAGAGTGAGTATTTTACTTTATAAATTAAAAATATTGGTCGTAGGCATTGCAGCTTCTTCGCCCGGAAGTAACTCAGTGGTGATTTCAAATAGAACTCTTACCAAAAGTAATAAAAGTAATATAACATAAACACTAGTTTTGAATGATTGTTGAAACTTTTCTACTATAGGGAACCCTTATAAAAAACTTGAATGTATCATGCATTACCTTTTCTACTATAGGAAACCCTTATAAAAATCTTCAATATATCATGCATATGTAAGTCCTAACACATGATTTTACGATGTATTGTTACAATGTAGTTTGCAGTGTCACAAATAATTATTAATAATTACAATTAGTAAAATTCTACTATAGTATGAGTTTCATGCTCTACTATATATTTTCGTATAGGTTTCTGAATTACATAAATATCGTTAAGTTGTAATCCAATGCTTTTTTGTTATTTGAGCTAGACATGATTATATAGAAGGAAGGATTTGCTGGAAAAATACAGTGTCGAGAGGTATAATTTAAAAAAAATATAAGAAAAAAGCTCACTTAACGATCAATAGAATCAAAATCTCTTAGAAAGATCACCATTTTATTGTAAATAACGTTGATATATGGTATTTAGATGAACCTTAACATCATTGTAATCAACCAATAAATGTTGCCTTATTTTACGGGGCGAGACTCATGTCATCAGATCTGCTCTTCCACATGGCCACAGAATTTTGCAATGTTCCTTTCGTTATCTAATAGAGAATATTAGATTATTAATCTCTCCATCAGACAATGAATATATGCGATTGGTTATTTATTTGTTTTCTCTATTTAATAAGTTTTTAACTTCAATTTTCTTCATGATCTCGCAAATCATGGTAATCATTTATTTAGAATGATCTCCCCTTATTACTATTTCATCCGTTGATATTTATGTAACAGCCAAGAAATAAGTAAAAAAAACTGCGAACTGCGTTTTAAAATATTTGAGAATATTTTTTTCTTATTAAATTTGAGTTCAGTTACGAGTGCCTACTGGTTTAGATTGCTCTGCTCTTAAACCTTCAAGCGTTGACATCAAGGGAGTTCCCACCAGAGGGACTCGGTTGCACGGGTGGCACACCGAAATCTCTCTTCCACGCAATTGCCCACTGCGCCACAAGAGAGCTGCTATCCATGTGGCCCCAGAACTAACATGTGAATTACATTTAGGCGGCTGTTACAATTTGAACCAAATGCATTTGTTATTGTTGTTGTTTTATTTATTAGAATTTAACTTTTGTTTTTCTCTACACATTTCCCTTTTTAAAGGATCAGAATATTCTGAATACTTTGATCAGCACTACATTGCTACACGAAAATCGAGAGCGATACTGACGGTTTCTTTTCACGATTCTAGTAGCGCTTATAAGCTACAGTTGGACAATATTTTCTAATGCCACAAGTAGGCAATAATACGAGGGCATTCGATTAAAGACAAATTGGTCTGGAGAAAAAAACGTTTTTTTTTACAACCAGGATTTTTCCCTACTTTTTCAATATAATCCCCACCAATATTTAAGCACTTGTCCCAACGGGTTACCAGCATGTTTATACCGGTTGCAAAGAACTCTTTATGGTGTTTGAAGCAATTTCTCACACATTTTTTCACATGATCGTTAACTTGGAACTTCTTTCCTTTTCCCATGCCTCCTTCAATGAATCAAATAAATCGAAATCAAATGGTACTAAATTGGGGCTGTAAGGGGGATGGAGCTGTATTTTTCAACCCATTTAATCGATGGTTTCGCGGGTTTGTTGAGCAATGTAAGGACGTGCGTTGTCGTATTGGAGAATATCACCTCTCTTCTGAGATCCATAACGTTACTCTCTCATGGCTGGCTTCACAATGTTCATGTTCAAAAGCATATCTGAGCAATATTGGCTGTTTTATTTTATTTATTTTACGTCAAAAAAACAGTTAAAACTGCGTATGACGTGCTATGGGGAAAAGTGAATTTTGTGCACATTTTCAAAATTCTGTAATCCCTACACTAAGCCATATACTACTTGATTTTAAAAAATCCCATGTAATAAAATCTATTTTAAGGATCAATAATCAATACATTTTGGGTTCTTATCCATGTTGTCCTTCGGAATAATACTTCCTGCCGCGACAGCATGGAAACAATAACCTGAATAATTGTATTTCCCACTGAATTCTAGAAGACGTGCACAGAAAATGAATTTACATTTATGTCCAGAAGCAACACAAGGAACCATTCAGCATTTCTCAATGATCAGGTAAACTGGACGAAAACCCTGATCGAGATGGGGGTCATTAACCCAGAAGCTGCGATACAATACTTGTTACATATTGTTTAGAATTATACAGTCCAATGGTAAATAGTACATGAAATATGATTAAAATGAATGTTACTTTCTTTGTGAAGTTACTGTGATGTTACTATGATGTTATTGTGATGTTAAAAAATTTTTCCTGTTTTTAATATCACTGTTAAAATGAATGTTACTTTCTTTGTGAAGTTACAGTGAACATGATGATGCGGTCAGAACGGTGTTCATCACTGAATATCAACCACATTTGAACTGTTTTATCCACTTGTAAAAATTCCGCGGTTCTTTCAACTTTCACCTTCAGCAAGTAAAAAACGAACCACAGAATGTTGTTCAACCAATGTTCAATTTTCCAGATTACTCGCCATAGCTCAACTTAATTTTAGGTTAGAAAACAACAATGCTGGTCCACCAGATGATCAGGACTCATCTCAGTGATGCGAACGTAAAGCCAAAATCAAACATATTTACCAAACCATAGCCTCAAACGACTTAATATCACTTCTTCTACCTACTGTTTCTCCAGACCAATTTGTCTCTTTAATTAGAATGACATTCGTAGATATCGCTATCTTAGTATTGCGTCCCAATGGGAATGTGGTAGCGACCGACCTCGTCGACGTTTTCTCTTTTCTTTGTAAGGTAAAGAGCTGTTGTTTCATTGTTTAGGACTTTTGTTACTAAAAGCTTTCTTAATGGTAAGTGGTGGATTCGCCTTTCAATACTATCACAAGTTTATAAAATGATTCGCCATCGACCCAATGCCTAATCGCTTCATGGAGACTCCATTGATGTTGCAAATCAGGTGAGACTGTAAACACGTCCCAACCTTAATTACGTATCTGTCGATATGAGTACAGTGTGCATTCGGACAAACGCAGTGAATGTTGAATTAAAGTCCCAGAAAACGTTGTCGTTTATACTCCTGCGGAGAGGACAGAAATGTCAAAAATGTATGATTCGTACCACACTTGAAATAACAAAAGTATTTTAACATTACTGTGTAGAAAATGTATGTAACATATTGCTTAATATAAGTAACTTTAGTTCTTAAATAAGTCAATTTTTCCTGCAATTAATCTGTAATATATTCTGAGTTCTATCGTTGACTCAGCATCCTTCCCTTCTATTGTGTGTCTGAGTATCGAAATGGCATTGATTGTTGACTTATAATCGCCATTAGGACGAATGTTTTCTTTATAATCGACTTTATGACGGTAGAGAGAAAAAAAACCCTCTGTTATTTCTTAGGCCGAAGCAATAGCCGAAGTTTATAACCTAGTTCGTCATTTGTCAAATGGCTCGTGTGTCGTTCAATACTTTTCGTAATATTCTATTTTTATAAGAATATATCATAAAAGTAAGAAATGAAATGCCTTGAAACAGGGGTACTCGTTTGCCATCTTGTGCTTGAACTCGTGTGTTTTGTTTGTTCTGACGGATAGTCAATCCGTTGCGTTAAGTCCATATATCACAATTACTTTTTTATTAATTCCATTACTATTACTGTTATTATTACTATTATAATATTTTTTTTACATTAATTTTTTTTCTCTATTCAGTCATTCGCAAAATTCGAATCGGAAACATGAGAGTATGTGAAAAATCAATGGTCATCTAAATATTTAAAACACCGGTGGGAGATAACGAAGATAGCAGTAGTTCATTTGTAATCAGTGTATAGTATTTTATTATTATAAAGTTGTTCGTATTAAAACGTTTCTTCTTTCCTCTTAGGAGAATCAGGGAGGCGATGGCATTTTCAAGCAGATAACTCGACTTGCGTGTTGGGATTGTGAATGTCGCCCAGAAGGCGCGAGAGGGACAGGGCGGGGCGGGGCGGCGTCCGGACGGGAAGGACGGCGGCGAGGACGGGCGAGGACGGCGCGTGGCACAGGAGGGTGCGGCTGGAAAGGAAAACATACAATTTCTATTTTTGTCGCCGGAGCCAGCCAGGCCGCCAGCGCCAGCGGCGCCGCCCCCATTGTCAGGAACAGCGGCGGGGGAAAATTGTCAGGAACAGCGGCGGGGGCGGAGGGGGTGGAGCGACACGCTGCGAAATGCATTCCGCCCCGCCCCGCCCGCCCGCCCGCCCCTGCCCAACCCGCCCTGCCCGCCCGTCCGCCCGTCCGCCCGTCCGCCCGTCCGCCCGTCCGCCCGCCCGCCCGCCCGCCGCCCTGTCCGCCCGTCGCCCGTCCGCCCGTCCGCCGCCGCCCGTCCGCCGTCCCGCCCGTCCCGCCCCGTCCCGCCCGTCCGCCCGCCCCGCCCCCCTGCCCGCCCGCCCGCCTCCGCCGCCCGCCGCGTCCAGTCAGGGTTTCCAGGACGCCTCTGACGGTCGAGTCGTTGCTCTGATATCACGCCTTATGGAGGCGACAGTTCCCTCTCTCTCTCTTTTACGGTATCATGTTGAGCAAGTTAAACATTTTTCGTCATAATGTATGATTATAAAGACTTAACGTGTCGGAGCAAAGGAACAAGAATCCACTTTTAACGGTTGACGAGCGGCGTCCGTTAAGGGTTTAATAGTTCGCGTCCGTTAAGAACAATCCAAACAAATGAGTTACGTTAACGATTGATTACGTAAACGATTGATTACGTTTACGATACTATTCCGTGAAATGTATTTCTTGTTTACAAGATTTTTAATTTCTAGCGTACTACTTATGTAATATAGAGAAAATATTATAATTCCTCTGCAAATAAAGGGCAATTCTTTAACATTCCTGAATTCGTTTTGCGAGTCCCTTTTACCAAAAAAGTTGATAATTCTGGTTTCCGAAAGTACATAATTTCTTGTAACATGCCATGAAATAAGAAACCACGATTTGGATGGTTATTGTTACCGAAAAAACTGTTTATTGCCAAACGTCCGTTCATCGTCTGTAAACAACACTAACGGCTTAACAAAGGCAGTATTTTCTGATCATTGATATCCCTCTATCGATCTTCTAATGTCGTAACCCTTGAGTTTGAAATGGCTAATTTCATTTTTTGGCTAGGAAAGGAAAATCATACAATTTCTATTTTTGCCGTCTGTTTTTCATGTTCCCACATGAAGCTTCAAGGATATTTTCAATTTTTTCTAAAATAACCCAAAAGTTCGGATTAAGTTTTTTTAATCTGATAAGGAAAGTAGGTCATTGCAAATGGGCCTTTTTGTTGGAGTTTTTAAATTTTCTAAAAATGTAAAAGTCTGAAATTTATTCTGCGTCTTTCTACAAATGTAATATTGAAAATAGAGATTTTTCCTGTGAATGAAATCTGTTCTTCAAAATTAGATCTTTAAACGAATCCTTGTATATTTTTTTCAAAATAGTAATATTAGGTTTATTTTCAGTAAACTAAATGCTAACATAAAAACAAGATTTTCTCAAAGACTGCTCCAATCATTTTTTAAATTTTTGAACTTTTTTATGTGAGGTTACCTACAAATGTCTGCATTGTCTGTATATTTGATTATGTTATTGCAGTATTGAGAATACTATTTTTGTGAAATAATTAATTAAAGTATGTGAACCTTTAAAATCTGAGTAATTTTTCTGCTATCACTTCATTTAACCTGGATAATAGGGATAAAATATTTTGTGTCAATAGGCCAATCTTATATTTTAAGTTTCTGATGCCAAAATTGTGTGTCTGATGGAAAGTAGATCATATATTAAATACTCGTATGTGATGCTTTTGAACAGGATTTGAGAATGAAAATTGTCCCTTGTTTTTAAATTACGTACTTGAATCAAACAAACAAGGAGAATATATCAAAATGTAATAGACATTTGATGTCGAATTTTTAGTTCCTCTCTCCATTATAGAAACAATAACGAATGCCTTCCTATGTACGTATATTTTTATTACAATGACATGCCATTGTACCGTTAAACATGGTTATTTTTATTCATTTCATTACATTGTGACCCATGTAATACTCGTTCGAGGAATTGTAAGACAGCGAGCAGTTAGAGTTAACATTTCGTCTCTAAATATTTCCCACTCACAGATACTGCAATTAGTATCACGATATGTTGACGTCCCTTCTTTTCTCGCTGTGTCGCATGTTACGATAAAAGAGTGCTACACACGAAACATATGCAATGTTTACTGTCAACGAAATACACATTTTTTCTAACGTAACAAAACACAGAGGTTTATATTTATAGCAAAAATGATATATTGATCCCCGCTGGGCAATTTTTTATTGAAATCCCATATGAACGAGTGTTTGTTTCAAAAAATATTCGCCTTCAATATCAATATATTTGGCCAAATGCGAGTGACTGACGAATTCCCACAAGTTTTGTTTTGCATCTCCCTCTAGAGAAAAATACTGGTGGACGGGTCAAAGAATTCGGAGGCAGTTTCACACAGATATTTAAACAAGGGAACGTTTCTATCATTTACTTTCTGCTTTTTATTTTATACACGTCTGATTTTATTTCTGTTCGCGTTATTACTTTGGACATATTTACAGATGACTTTCTTTTCCAATTTGACTTCATTTTATCATTTCCTTCATTTTCTATTTTTTCATCAATCTTATTTCACACTGTTCTCAATTTCTCTTTCATTTTTAGCTCAGAGAATTTGCTTTTATCATTTATATTAATTGTTTATTTTATAATTTTTTTACATAATATTTTGCTTTATCGTCTAGTACTCACTTACGTAGTAAAGATAATGTTTTAATCGTCCAGCCAAAATAATGATTTCTCGTTATAAGAACTTGTTTGTGGATCGGTATGCCAAAACATTGGTAATTCTTACTCCTATGTACAGTAAATCACTTCCTCTAATACGTCGTTTCGTCTCAATCCACATTTTGTAGGACTTTTATTTGTAAAAATTCGTTCACGGCAAAATGTCTGTCGGCTGTGAGCAACGCTAGCGGTAGGCATGATTTCCACCAAACATGATATTCCTCGACCGATGTGTTCAGTCGCTGTCTGTAGGAGAATTCTAGCGGCCGGCTGCTCTGATCGGTAGTTTTATGTGGTTTCTCCGATCAACGCCAAGCGAATGCCCGAGCAGTACCCTAACAAACGGGGCACGAACCGCGCGCGATCTGTCCTTCCTCTTCCCTCTCCTATCCTCTCCCCCTTACACACACACTTACACTAACATGCACTATACTACCACATATTCCAGGAGACCGGTCGGGAGCTTAGAGCTTGTCCCGACTGGGGCGGTGCCCCGCTGGTGGGAGAGTCCCGGTTAGAGGGAAAGCCTACAAGCCGTCCGTAGGTCGGCACCGGATCTCGCCATCCAGCGGGGAAAGATCACTGCCATCTCTCGAGAAAAATAACATGCACTACACTAACGGGACCAATGACCAAAGCAGTTGACGCGCCCGGAAACACGAAAAAACGAAACTAAACCAAACCTCGACCGATGTGGCTAATGTTGAAGGCTTCAGCACTTCACGGCCAGGCTGCAGTGTTAGCCCCAGAGAATTGCAGACGTATGGCTGGAAGAGATGGAGTCTCATAGGGACAGCGACATCTGAGCGGCGGCAGGCAGGGTAGCCCTTGGGGCGTTGGAGGGCGCAACGACGGGTTTGATTGTTTGATTGATTGATTTTTTTCTTGTTTCCCGGGCGTTAATTACTGTGGTCATTAGTCCCGTTAGTGTAGTCTATGTTTTTTCCTCGGGAGATGGCGGTGATCTTCCCCCGTTGGATGACGAGATCCGGCACCGACATACCATCGTCCCCGAGAGGATAGGACAGGGAAGAAGAAGGAAAGATCGTGCGCGGTCCGTGGCCCGTTTGGTAGCGCACTGCTCTGGCATTCGCCTGGTGTCCATCAGAGAAACCACGGAAAACTACCGATCAGAGCAGCCAGCCGCTATAATTCTCCTCCAGACAGCGACTGAATTCGACCTAGCTGAAAAGCTAGTGTCGAAAATGCTGCCGCCGTGGGGAGTGGGAACCTAGGACCCCATTGAGCAACCGTTGCCGGTTCGCAACGACGGGAGACGGCGCCTAGTGGTGGTCGTCGCTGTGCGGCGAAAGGTGGACGACAGCGATGATGTGAGATACTAACATGAGCGTCGTAATAATCACGCGTTTCTGCACGAGCCTACACAAGTATGTCAAATATGTTTGTGATTCATTTATTATGCGTTTATGCGTAATGCACAAGACATGCAAAGGGGACACAGCCTGAGCAGACGTCGATAAAAGATTACAGAAACCAGATTATAAAAGCAGAGGAGACCATCCTTGGTAAATACGACATAGAAAGCAAAGAACTGATGTATGCAAGTTTTCCTTTGTGAATCGTACTATTGTAGATTGGAACAAACTACCTGCAACAGCACTAGAGGCTCTTCCTTCTAAAGTAGTGAAATTTAAAAATGTAATAAATTCCATCTAGATAAACATTAATAATACTGAGATTTTATCGGTACAATAATAATAATAATAATAATAATAATTATTATTATTATTATTATTATTATTATTATTTATATTAAGGTTATGCCCTTATACAGTGAAGTGTAGTGGGGGAATAGGCCTGTGCAGTGTGGTGTAGTGAAATAAAGTGAACTGTCAAACAAGCTGTAAGTCAATTAAGAGATAACTAAAAATTAAGTAGAACTAGGATATCAATCTCTAATTCTGATTGTAACTCTAATACTAGTTGTTATCATGTCTGCCACCGAGTATTAGCTCAAAGCAAACTTTAATAAATATCTATTATGCTGTAAACACCTTTCTTCCTGGCGAAGATCAACAAATAATACCAGCTCCTTAGAAGGTTAAATGTGTATGATATTTTCACGCATGTCACTGTTAGTAGAAATATGGATGTGAAAGGAGGTCGAAACGTAGATTCCAATATCCTACTAGCCCAGGGCATCAATTAATCCACTACAGTGATTGTGGCCACGAGGCCCCAGGGTTTAAGACCCGACGGTGACAGAATTTACGACACTACCTTGTCAGCTAGGTCGAATTCAGCCGCTGTCTGGAAGACAATTCTATAAGCCGGCTGCTGTGATCGGTGGTTTTCTGTAGTTTCTCCAATCAACACCAGGCGAATGCCAGAACAGTTACTTACTTACATCCGTTACTCACACTGTTATTCCGTTAACTGCCACACATGCCGGGAGACCAGTCGGGAGGTTAGAATTTGTCCACGGTTGGTGGTGGTCGTGGGTAATACCTGGTTGGGAAAAATCCCTGCAAGCTGAATCTCGCTTTGGGAGATGCTAACAGCCACCACTCTAGATAGAAAATGTGGATTACACTTACGGGACAAATGACCTGACACATTGACGCCCCGGAATCACTAATCAACTGACATCGTGGTTGACTTCGAGTGGTTTAGTTTCTGTTGAAAATATCATAGTGTCGGGCTCAAAAACAATAATTGTTCTACATTAATATGCAAATGCTTATTCCAAATTGTAGTTTTTGTTACCCTTTACAGTTAATTTTTAATATGAAGCGTACTGTTTCCGCGTACTGTTTTTATTTGTGTCGGGGCCTGATATTGTCGTGCATTGCAGCATTGAATACGCAGATACTAATATTTATTTCCTTAAATGAAAACCCTGAGAGACGTCTAAGAGAAGGATACGTAGTTGCGATACAGTCGACATGAGGACATGGGGTCATGCAAGTGTAGCGTGTTCGCGGTATGAGGATGGTCATGTGAATGTAGTAGGGACAAATACCCCCCCCATGGTTGGTTGATTAGTGATTCCGGGCGCGTCCACAGCTTACGTCATTAGCCCCGTAAGTGTAGTGCATATTTTTTCTCGGTATATTGCGGTAATCTTACCCCGCTCGATGGCGAGATCCGGCGCCGACCTACCGTCGGCTAGTGGGGTTTCCCCCTAACCAGGACTCTCCCACCAGCAGGGCACAGCCCCAGCCGGGACAAGCTCTAAGGTCCCGACCGGTCTTCCGGAATATGTGGTAGTGTAGTGCATGTTAGTGTAAGTGTGTGTAAGAGGAGAGGATAGGTCAAGGAAGGGGAAGGACAGATCGCGCGCGGTCCGTGGCCCGTTTGGTAGGGTACTGCTCCGGCATTCGCCTGGTGTTGATCGTAGAAACCACGGAAAACTACCGATCAGAGCAGCGGACCGCTAGAATTCTCCTCCAGACAGCGACTGAATTCGACCTAGCTGAAAAGCTAGTGTCGAAAATCCTACCGCCGTCAGGACTCGAACCTCGAACCTTGGACCTTCCGGTCAGATGCGCTGCAGTGACACAAGTCGATGCACTGAGCTACCGCTCCAGGCCCCATCCCATGGTATTTGCCCCTACTTTACCTCTATTTACCTGTATGTACCCGGGCAATAGTGACACTCACCAGCAGCGAGCGTCCGCTATGGTCTCGTAAAGATGGTGATGTAAACGTACGGGGCCAAGACACGTTAGTCCCGTATTCCGTAGGCGATAGCGGTGATCGCCCGCCGCGAGCGCCTGGAGGGGCGGCGTGTGGGCGGCGCGGGGCGGGGGCGGGCGCTTGCGTAGCTGAGCGTCCCCGCATTGTGTTCATTGCGAGCGCCTATTTATCACCCGCCGGGCGACCGCCCCAGGGCCCCAGGGCTCCAAGGCGGGGAGCCGAAGGGCGCGCGCGAGGTGAGGCAAAAAACGCATCGGCGCCCTTTTCCCCTCGAGGGCCTCGCGCGGGGAGAAGCCTCTCAATTTCGCGGCGCCCTACACGTCACCCCCCACCCCCACCCCCGCGCCCTTCGCTATGTCGCCTGGCGCCCTCCGTTGAGGTGCTCAGCAATGCGCGTTTCCCTGCAGCGTCCGCCTTCGGAGGAATTTCCTTATAATTCTCGCCACCTCGCACGCTCCACTGTTGGGTACTGGGGGCTTGCGTGTGGTTGCTGGCTATTTGATATGTGCTGACCGTTCAGAGTGAAGTAGCTCCAGACGATCTCCGTGGACGTGCTCGCGAATGTGTTTTCTCTATGCCTTGCGCTTACTTGACAACGTCCTCCTAATCTCCGCCTACGTTGGTGCTCGTGAGGTCAGTCCCTGGGAAATTGCGAGTGGTCATTATTTAGTAACTGCTGAATGTGGGACCGAGGATATTTAGAATGAAGTAGCTCCAAACTATGTCCGTGGTGCTCTGATTTTTCCTTCATGTTACAGGCTGATGTCGTTGGCCACTCTAGACATTTCACCGGTAGCGGTAGCTCAGTGCATCAACTGATGTCACTGCAACGCCTCTGACCGGGAGGTCCTAGGTTCGAGTCCTGACGGTGGCAGGATTTTCGACAATAGCTTTTCAGCTAGGTCCAATTCAGTCGCTGTCTGGGGAGAATTCTAGCGGCCGGCTGCTCTGATCGGTAGTTTTCCATGGTTTCTCCGATCAACACCAGGCGAATGCCGGAGCAGTACCCTGTCAAACGGGCCACGGACCGCGCGCGATCTGTCCTTCTTCTTCCTTGTCCTATCCTCTCCTTTTACACACTTGCACTAACATGCACTACACTACCACATATTCCGGGAGACCTGTCGAGAGCTTAGAGCTTATCCCGACTGGGGTGGTGCCCCGCTGGTGGGAGAGTCTGGTTAAGGGAAACCCCACTAGTCGACGGTAGATCGGCGCCGGATCTCGCCATCCAGCGGGGGAAGATCATCGCCATCTTCCGAGAAAAAAAACGTACACTACACTAACGGGGTTAATGACCGAAGCAGTTGATGGGCCCGGAAACACGAAAAAATCAATAAATGAATCTAGATATTTCCTTATTTTTGTAAGTTATAAGAAATTATTCATCGAGAAGTGCGATTATAAAGATTTTCAAAGCTTGTGTCCTCCAAATATTGTTAATTTGGCAACAAACGCTACGCTGCTGATTATCATTGAGACAGAGAATCAGATTTGCTGAGCATTTTATTGGTTATATATGCAACCAAAATAATATTTTTTTGTACAATGTGGGTTTCAGAAGGTACTAAGCAATACTAAACACGCTGTAGAGAATTTCAAGAAGTTTGATAAAAAGAAATGGGACTCAGTCTCTGAAATATAAAGAAGCACATAATTTTCAATAAAATTATTATTTCACATAGCCATTTTAAATAGTACTATAAAGTATGTGCAATACTGTAGCAGTACTTGTATTTATTACAGTAGAAAATTCTCTATGTAGCGTTACAATTTGGGGAAAGGAGCTTATTTGATATCGGGTAACACTATTTAGACTACACACCGTCATGACACCAGTAGACATGAATTTGCTTCTGAATGTTCCTGTTTTCAACTTAGAATATAATTAAACCCGATTTCTAAATTACAGACAATATTTATAATACAAGTATTGAATCATAACAATTTTATTTTTTAATATATAAATCATTACAAATTAATAAATTTAAATTTTTATTACATATTTTACATTAAATATCTTTGTTATAATATACCAAATAATTTTATTGTGTAGTTTTTAATTTTCTTACGGTTGTTGACAATAGTTTGAAAGAACTAATCTAATAGTTTTATTATGTCTTTATGAGAATCTTCGTTTAAAAACGAGCAACACCTCATGGAAAACGTACAGTTTGTTCAGAGTAAAAATATCACTGAAATATCGCTGGATTCACGTTATCTTAATTAATCACGTTCTTCACAGAAAAAATGTGAAGGGATAGAATAACGTATTATATAAATAAAGAGCCGTACTTTTGTGGAACACGAGTTTCATCATTTTGAGTTAGTTCAAAGTTACAATTTTAGTCTCACAATTTTAATATCACCTCAAATATAAAAACGCATGGATAAAGCAGTGTTCCCTCTGACAACAGTACTCAGTTAAATTACATTAATACTTTTGTTGAGCTTCAAAAAAATCCTGCCCCATTATGTATGCCATAAATTATTTCCAGGAACCATATTAACTACATGACCACGATGAAACTATGAAAATAGAAATACGTGGGTCGAGGGTACGTACGTATTACTCACCATTAGTAGTTAGATGAAATCCAGGTCATGCGTGACGTGATTTGTTAATGAAATAAATTCCATAGCAGAAATTTTATTGTCGGATAAAAATGTTTCACCGAAATGGCACGACAAAGCTCTTCAGTTGCAAACATCTTAATGGCTTGGATTTGAAATCCAATATTCCTTGATAAAATAAATTTATTTTCTAGCTGTCCCTCCCAAGTGAATCTTAAGCTCCTCGAGATCTCAATTATGAGTCAGACATAAATCAGAATCATCAGAGAGCTCGCCGCCTGTGTAGGGGTCCTTGGTTGGAGGTAGGCGGTTATTTTTTACGACTCGGTGAGTAAAAAGGAACCGGCTCTGAACCTTGGGTTCTGACGTCGCATAAGACTGCTGTCACCAAAGGGGCCTTTATACTTCCAGACTTTTACCATGTCGTCTGCTACGGCTATAGAATCGTCTCCAAAGGGCGCCAAGGGTATTAAAATCTGTCTTAAATATTTAATAATGACAGAATACGCTTATCATATTTAAACGTTAGTGAAATCAACTGAACCGAGAGAAATAAGTACCGTGTGTTGTATTGTAGGTAAATTTGTGATAGTTATAAGAAATGTTTATAATCTAGCGGGATGGTGGAAGCGATCTATGTTATGTTTTTGTAATAAGTGTATAGTTTGTTGATCATATATTATTATTATTATTATTATTATTATTATTATTATTATTATGAAGAAGAAGAAGAAGAAGAAGAAGAAGAAGAAGAAGAAGAAGAAGAAGAAGAAGAAGAAGAAGAAGAAGAAGAAGAGGAGGAGGATTGACAAAAATATAAATTTTATTTTTCAAAATAATATAAATAGTGAGTGAAAGTTTCGGGCTGGTAGGCCGTGGTCCACTTGGCATTGAAGAGACAAACGTTTCGTCCACGTCTGCGGTGAAAATTTTCAGTGGCGGCAGCGTCGTGGGGGGTAGTCTCCGGGTTGCCGGCTGGCTAGCGACTGACGAATATAAATAGTATACATTTTTAAATTTGAAGAATCTTTCATTGAGATGTCATTAAGACGTCTGAATTGATCTTCAGGGAAATTCAAATTAATTCTAATAGGTTGAGCCTAATTTCTTCCTAAAGTAAGTAAATTTGTAGATCTGAGTTAGGAAGAGTTTCAATGAATTTGAAAGTACTTTTAATGAAGTACGCTTCTATAGGGTGTATTTGTAAATCTCCATGTAATTGCTAACATAGCATGTTTTTTTGATAATTCTTAGGAAATTTGTTTTGTACAATTTTCTATTAAAGTGAAAATGAACTACATTACACCCCATTGAACATGCTGGTCTTACAGAGTCTTACAATGGTTTTATATAATGAAATACCACATTCAATATTGAATTGAGAGTTAGTGTTTATTATTGGATACATTTTAATCATTTTGATGTAGGATTTATTAGTGACATAACTTATGTGATCTTTCCAGGTCAATTTTGAATCCAATGTAATTCCTGACGGATGCGTTTAGGGGAAGCCGTTGTAATGTTGTAATTCTCATGGATAATTTGGAATGATATCACGATCGACGAAGGGAAAAAAAAATATTTTGATTTGGAGGGGTTAATAAAACTTCGATTTATCAGTTAATTTTAAATAAGTTTCTAAATCTTTTGGGGATAATATATGCACATACAATGCCATTATGTGAAGTAATTACTAACATATCGTTGAGGAATATTGTGTATTTGGAGCTTAATATCGGACAAATTTATTCTCCAAAGAAGAGTGAATAAATATAAGGATCTCCCGCACAGATTGAAAACTGATCAGTTGAGGTTTTTACGCTTAAAATTATCCTGTTCATCCGGAAGAGGCTTCATATTGGCTGCCCTCTACTTAATGTCCATTATTCCTGATTACCAAGTACTTCACACACTATGATACACTATTCTCAGACCATGTAGTTGCGTGCGTCGCTTGTCAGTCAACCCGTCGCTTATCACAGAGTATCTATTGATGCTTTCCGCTTATCGCCCATCATTCACTTGCTCATGCTTCGTCTATCGGGCATCGCTTACTTTCAAGTAGGTTCATCAACGCATATTAACCACCATTCATCACACTGTGACCGAGAGAGGTCACTCAGGGCATTAACTGATGTCAGTGCAGTGCCTCTGACCGGGAAGTCCTAGGTTCGAGTCCCGACAGTGGCAAGATTTTCGACACTAGCTTTTCACCTAGGTCGAATTCAGTCGTTGTCTGGAGGAGAATTCTTGCGGCTGGCTGCTCGGATCTATAGTTTTCCATCGTTTCTCCAAACAACACCAGGCGAATGCCAGAGCAGTACCCTAACAAACGAACCACGGACCGCGCGCGATCTTTCCTTCCACTTCTTTGTCCTATCCTCTCCCCTTACACACACACTTACACTAACATGCACCACACTATCACATATTCCGGGAGACCGGTCGGGAGTTTAGAGCTAGTCCCGGCTGGGACGGTGCCTCGCTGGTGGGAGAGTGCTGATTAGGGGGAACCCCACTAGCTGAAGGTAGGTCGGCACCGGATCTCGCCATCCAGCGGGGGAAGATCACCACCACCCAAGGAAAACCATGCACTCCACTGATGAGACTAATGACCTCAGTGGTTTACGCATCCGGTATCACTAACAACGAACCAACCACACTGTGCATCTCGAGGATCTGAAAATCGTATGTTATAAATTTTCTGCAAACTTACAACCCACAATGTTTTTGTGTATTTTAAAACTTATTAGAAACCATTCATTTGTAAAGAAATAAAATAAGTTTATGAATAGGAGATTACTTATTTTTAAAAATTACACTTTTACATTTTCCTGAAAGTTAAATTAAAATTACTGTCTAAAAATTCAATAGATTTCTTTATATTAACACAGTCTACTGACTATTAGGGGAAAAGTAATCACATTTGTCACACCTAGTTTGTACATGGCTAATTATGTACATAGTGTTTTCAAATTTTTCTAAAATCTGTACTTACCTAAGGTCTAATAAAATATTAGTGCTATATACATTTCAAGAGACGTCTTAGATTATTTGTATGTACTAGTGATGGTCTAGTCGTTGTCAATTGCATTGCATGGAATAAATGTAACATAACTCAGCACGCGTTTATTGAAACATCAATGTGTCATCATTTTGAAGAATTCTCATTATCGTAAGGTTGGAACCTCAACCCTTGTTCTATTCACCACAACAGTAGTGTGCTTTGTTTCTAAAATATCAGAATAAAAAAATTAAACGCACAGCAAATTTTCGTATTTAAAGTCCAGTATCTACCGATTACTTTAACGCGGAATAATACCAATGTCTATGGATAATAAATTTAAAAATTGCAACAGATGGAATGTTCAGGATTCAAATGATGTTTCATTTTTTAAACCTAATCTCGGTTAGCAGTAAGAGACCTTAGTAATTCCCTAAGCGAAGTAAAAGGTCGCGATAAAAAAGGGGGAATAGAAGATTTATTTTATTTCTTTTTTGCTCGTTGAGTTGGTAAAAGTAATTCGCCTTTCTAAACAGACGTTTGGAAACAACGAGTTTTTGGAAAGAAGCTCACAATTGAAATAGTACCCCATTTCACTTTCTTTCTTTCTCCGCACTTCCGTCATCCGTCGCCGACCTCCGTCGAAAGGTCGCGATAAAAAAGGGGAATAGACGATCTGCCCGCTGAATCCATGACAATCCAGACCATCGAACAAAAGACGCACGATGGCGGCGATGGCCCCCAGATTTTCCACGCCTTTGCAACCACCAACGTGCCACATTTCTTCGCCAATCGCTCGCTGCTCGCTTGCTGCTCTCCTCTCTCCATCTCGCACTCGGTCGTTCTCCGACTCGGTCGTTCTCCGACTCGGTCGTTCTCCGACTCGTCGTTCTCCGACTCGGTCCACTCGTCGCTCTCCACTCGCTCTCCCACCAGCTCGCTTCTCTTCCCGGTTTTGTCACTTTGTTCCCTGTGTTCCCGTTGTCTATATACCAACTACCATTCCTGCTAAACGCCACACATCTCTGGAACCACGAATGTATCTACCGTCTTTATCCGCCACGTGAGGTCAACTTTGAGATCATCAAGCAACGAACCGCCAATGACTATCTGCCATCTATGCCTGAACATTGCCAAAACAATGGTTTACACTTTCCGGCAACATCACTCAATCGCCATCATCGTCAACGCCGTCAACACCTAAATCCTAGCAACGATATTTGTAGAATCCTTGATGACCCCATTTAAATTTCTTCTCCACTGTCTTCATCCCTCCCTCCTTCACATTCTCCTCACCGTCCCAACACTGAACTACCACCCCACTACATCCAACAGTAATTCCGTCACCATCCTCACAATGTTTCTGCCATCCATCCGTTACCACTGGCACAATCACCGGACACTACCTTTCCGCCACAACCCAGCCACTGCCGCCCGTCCGTCTTCCCCACCCCTCTTTCCGTCGCGCCCAATTTTTAGCGACAGCGAAAAATGAGACAGATCAGCCGTAATAAGGGTAGCCGGCACAAGACTGAGTGGCACCAGCATCATATTACTTACCCAAGGCCTCCCCCTCAGTGCACGGCGCGAGAACTAGCAGCGCAGCACGCACCCTGGCAGGCTGTACACGCCGCCTCTCATTACGGCACAAGCGATATTTCTGCACCGCCCCGCCCCCCCCTACCCCCCCCCCCCTTTTGAACCACCGCGACCGGCGGCCTCCACCTTCGGAATCACCTCTCTCTCTCCATCCCACACCCTCTCCTTGCGGTTCCGCCACCGTCACCGCCCCGGGAATCGCCATTCTCGCCGGTACCATGGGAGGTGACTCCACGTCTGGAAGACCATCTCCAGTACCCCTTCGCCACGTCCTCCCCATCACCGATAACCCAGTCCACATCGCCCCTTCAGCAACCACCAGCGACACTACACTACTATCACCACCTCAACCAACTCATTCATCGCCTGGCTACGATCACTAACCGGTGACCACTTCAACAACCACAATCCCACCACCACCACTACTTCCATTACCTACACCTCAACACTTCCCCCACACAACCTTCACCCACCTCTACTCTACTCACTCTACCCTACCTCTATCACCTCCTACCTTTACCTCTATCACCTCTACCTCCTACCTTTACCTTCTACCTCTACCTCTATCACCTCCTCCTGCATCTGCCCATCTCCTTTTCCACCTCCAACATCTCCTCCTCCACCTTCACCACCATCACTATTTTCGCTACCTGATTTCTCCACTTTCACCAACACCACCATGACTTTTTCACCTCCGAAAACACTACGCCCCAACTAACCTCTCCACCACCATCACTCCGTTCATCCCCGTCACCTCAGCGCTTATCCGACCACCACCGCTATCCTCAACACCTCTACTTTCCTTCCTTGCACCGTCTCTCCTTTTACGCCCTCTCCGTTCCTCCATCGCCCCATCGCCCCCGCTCCTCCATCGCCCTCCCGCCTCCACGCTTCCCGTTCCTCCATCGCCCACCGCACCTCATCGCCGTGCCGCACGCGCAGCCCGCGCGGTGCAGGTGCAGTCATTTGTTGTCGGCCGGGCCTCTGCCTCCGCCGCCGCCCCCCTCCGCAGCAATACCAAGCGCTCCTTATCTTTATGATCGCGTCAGTCTGCCGCCGGCCGCAAATGGGTATTTACTACCGACGCCCGCGTGGAACTTAATCCCCTCTCGCGCTTCGCGAGTCGGTTCGCGGCGCGGCGGTCGCGCCGCCGCCGGTTAGGCAGAATCAAATTTATTGTGCTTCCCCCGAGTGCTGTTTGGCGGCGTGAAAGATTTTAATTTCCGCGGATCTCCCTTATTAATTACGGGGGAGGGGAGGGGTGGAGTGGAGGTGGACGTGGAGGTGGTGGATCTGCTGGAGGCGCCGACTCCATTTGCAACGCGAGGCAGGGCATTCGTCACCTCCCTGGGAAGGGGGTGTGATGGATGGATGAAGTTTACTTGAGTTTCGGTTGAATGTTCTACGTGCGGTAAACATGCTACTCAAACGGGTAAATGTGCGTGTACAACGTATGTTTGTGTGATTGTATGTCTTATTGTCATGTGCGGGTGTTATGCTTTGGTTTGTTACACAAAAGTCGAGATGTAAATTGGTTTGTCGGAAAGTATAATTATTTGACACGTATTAGGTACATTAAATTTCTAAATAGTACATAATTTCTAATTATATTATATTTGTAAAGTATTCTAATGTTAGAAAATGCAATATTTTCTCATTTCTTGCAATGTTCTTTGATGAAAAATAGATATAACTCTTTTCTATTTAAAGAGAATTTTATAAAAAAATTGATATTTCAAAATATTTATTTCTATTTATTTTACGTCAAAAAAACAGTTAAAAACTGCGTATGACGTGCTATGGGGAAAAGTGAATTGTGTGCACATTTTCAAAATTCTGTGATCCCTACACTAAGTCATGTACTACTTAAATTTGGAATTTTGAAAGGGAGAAAAACAACAACAAAAAATCCCATGTAAAATCTATTTTCAAAAATAAATAAGCAATAAATTTTGAATTTTGAAAGGAAGAAAACAAAACTCCATGTAGAAAATCTATTTTCAAAATAAATCAATAAATTAATTTGAAAGGAGAAAAACAATCAAACTCATGTAATAAACTCTATTTTCAAGGATAAATAAGCAATACATTTTGGCTCTTATTACTTCCTGCCGCGACAACATGGAAACGATAATTTGAATAATTGTATTTTCCACTGAATTCTAGAAGACGTGCACAGAAAATGAAGTTACATTTATGTCCAGAAGCAAAACAAGGGGCCATCTCAGCATTTGCTCAATGGATCAGGGAAACTGGACGAAAAACCTGATCGAATATTCAATCTTTATTATTACAGTACATTTGCTTATTATATAATCAGTCGATTTTTACATCTGATTTGTTTATTTTTACTGTTTTATAAAGAATGTAACCAGAAAAGTGTTCTAAAAAGAACTGACAATTCAGAATCATTTACATTAAAAATAAACGAAAGGAGATAATAAAAAACATTACGTCATAACACATTCATTTTACGCAACATGTCGGAATAAAACACTGCTGAGGGTTTGGATGGAATAGAAATAAGGTTATGCTGTTAAATGTACGAATGATTCCGTCTTATTCGAGTGAAATCACACTTTCAAATAATACCATCCATATCATCTAGTTTTTCATAAATGAAACCTAAAATTCCAGTTTACTGACAGTGCAGACATGCCGCAAGTGATAAGACAAAAAAACAAGATTTATGTCTTCGAATGGTTCTCTCAACATGAAATCCGATTAAAGGAAGAGATAACATACTATAAATGAAAATTCAATTATACTAATTTTTGTATTTACCGAACAGGATTTCGCTAGAATTGCGGATTAACTGTAATAATTAGTAACGCTAGTGCTATCTATTGCAGCTTCCATAATTTCATTAACAAATGCTATTAATCCCTCACATTATATCCTTAGAGTGCGGTGAGTCCCTACTCTCATGATCTCTTCGAATTAGCCTCGTTTTATACGAATATTATAGGATATAAAATGCGAGCACGTTACAGTGTAGGTTTTATTGCGAAACCAACCGAACAATGATTCATTTCCCATCTCGCCACCCTCTTGAAATGTCAGTTCTCTCGCTGAATTATAATCCATAATAATTATGATCCTGCCGTTGTCGTTTTAATAACATTTAATCAAGATTTAATATTGTCATTTTCGCCGCTTAGAGGCTATCTGGTACTCGATCACTGCATTAGACCGATCCTGCATAATTCGCCAGATAAAGCTGTGCGTCCCATGGAGCGTAATAGAGTTTTGAGAGGTGTAGATACGAGTTCATTTCTTCTCTTTATTAAAGTCGTTTTACTCACTAATGCAGTTTCTCGCATGATGAAACAATTTTAATACTTTTTTGTCAACATTTGATCTTAAATACTCAAGTATAAGTACTCAACTGGGCCCATGGAAACTTTTCTATCCGCCTACGGAATATTCAGTTATTCAGAACATGTAAAAATTATTTACCAGTTTGTTTTATGGAGATGAAGCATTTAAAAAGTGTAACAAAGGTTTAATAAAAATGGAAATCAATTGCGGAGAAAAATGTAACCTTGACCATTAGTATCGTAATAGTGCAAATAATATTTCAATTGTAGCTTAACAACTCTTACCAGTGCAAAGAGATTATTCACATTTAATATTGGAAATATTAGTAAGTTAAGGATTATGTCTATAATTCTTACTCTATGTTGTATAATTTCCGTATAAAATAACCTGTAGCGGTAGCTCAGTGCATCAACTAATGTCACTGCAGCGCCTCTAACCGGGAGGTCCTAGTTTCCACTCCCCACGGCGGCAGGATTTTCGACTCTAGCTTTTCAGGTCGAATTCAGTCACTGTCTGGAGGAGAATTCTAGCGGCCGGCTGCTCTGATCGGTAGTTTTCCGTGGTTTCTCCGATCAACACCAGGCGAATGCCGGAGCAGTACCCTACCAAACGGGCCACGGACCGCGCGCGATCTGTCCTTCCTCTTCCTTGTCGTATCCTCTCCCCTTACACACCCACTCTTACACTAACATGCATTACACTACCACATATTCCGTGAGATCGGTCGGGAGCTTAGAGCTAGTCCCGGCTGGAACGGTGCCCTGCTGGTGGGAAAGTCCTGGTTAGGGAGAAACCACAGTAGCCGACGGTAGGTTGGCGCCGGATCTCGCCATCCAGTGGGGGAAGATCACCGCCATCTCCCTAAAAAAACATGCACTACACTAACGAGACTAATGACCGAAGCAATTGACGCGTCCGGAAACACGAAAGAATCAATCAATCTCCACGCCCACTTCTATACCGACGCCCACTTCTATCTCCACGCCCATTTCTATCTCCACTCCCATTTCTATCTCCACGCCCACTTCTATCTCCACGCCCACTTCTATCTCCACGCCCACTTCTATCTCCACGCCAACTTCTATCTCCACGCCCACTTCTATCTCCACGCCAACTTCTATCTCCACGCCAACTTCTATCTCCACGCCCACTTCTATCTCCACGCCCACTTCTATCTCCACGCCCACTTCTATCTCCACGCCCCACTTCTATCTCCACGCCCCACTTCTATCTCCACGCCCACTTCTATCGCCACGCCACTTCTATCTCACTGCCCACTTCTTTCTCCACGCCCACTTTCGTCCGTTCCCTCTCCTTCGCTACCCTTTCCGTCCTCTTCTCTGCCCTCGCATCCTCCCTCTTCTCCGCCCACCACCACCCCTACACCCTCCCGCCCCGTCTCCCTCCGTCGTCCGCCCCCCCTCGCCCTCGTGGTGCGCTTCGCTTCCGCCCGGCCGGGGCGTGTAACCGAATCCCACCGGCGGCGAGCGCGGACAGAGGGCGCGGCAGGCACGGGGGGGTGCGGGCTGGGGATCCTCCTGGAGCACGGGACGGAGAGGAATTATTCCCCCAGTCTGAGGTCCACGAAGGTGACGCAGATACTCAGAAACATGGATGCGCAAGGTTCCCCCCGGGCCAAGGATGTAGGCTTCCGCGGCCACAGACATGATCTGGGCTGTACCCGGCCGTCACTCGACAGCCCAGATCATGGATGAACAAACTTATCGCAACCTTAACCTGTCGCAACGCAAATAATGGAAATTTTATTTTATTTCTTTTTTTTGTCAAAAAACAAACAAACAAACAAACAATAATTCAAAATCACCCTTGCTATTATTGTGTTGTAAATTAGCCAAGATATTTGGCCACCACTATCTCACAATTAATCTGGCACTGTTTCTGGCACTGTTTATACTGACATTAAATCTGATGTCTAAAACATATATTTATTACCATAGATTAATTCAGATGAAGCTTTTTTCAGTGTTTCTTGACAAAGTAATCTGTTAATTCTGGTGTTATTAATTGATTTTATATAATACACTTTCAAAATATTGTTTAGTGGTGTAATGTTGATATTCTACATCACTTACGACACACTCATTATTTAGATTGAGATTTATAATAGCGAAAGGAAAACCCTCTCCAGCATGGTAAAAATAAATTTCAAGACTAAATGTCACTCAAATCAAAATTTCTTTTTTATTTGGAGCTGACCGTCCATTGAAGACCACGAATGAGGGACCTAAGTACTGCGCATACAGAGATAAGATCGAAACTTGAAATCGTAAATATCATTTATTTGATCTTTTTCGAAATCGTTTATCTGACTTATTGCAAACATCTTCTCCCAAAAATTCAGTTTTGTCGTACATTATCCTGAGTTAGTTTTACATGTCTCGACGTGACATGACATTCATGACATGGCCAGATTCTAACCTACGAATTTTGGTTGAATGACCCCATGAGACAACGGCCTGGCCATTATCTATAGCATATTCACAAATAATATTGCACAAGATACTGCTTTTCTTATAGTGTTCTTCTTGCATTACAGAATAGTTCTTTAATTCCATGAAGATGCGAAATATTCAAAGGCATTACAAATAGGCAGATCTTTCTGGAGCTTTTATCTAGCCGACAGCAGATTACCCTTCACGCATGTTTGACATACACTAGACTCCTCTGATTAGCGGAACGCGACGCCCTCCGCGACAACTGTGTACAAGCGAGGCAGGGGACAACCACCATGGCCAATATGGGAATCGAACCCGCAACTTTTCGGAGCGAAGCACTGAGTTGTTACAAGCTCTCAGCCACCTCGGCCAACGAGGCCGACAATAGATATGTTCATTGTAGGTCGCACTCGGGAATTTATAAAGGTTGGTGTTGGTATTAAGATTCGCGAAAGTTGAAATATTTCTGCCACCTCTATTTCTCCCCTCTTGCTTCAGAGGGAGGCGTAATACGTATGGGGAGGGTGCGAGGGTTGCTCGCCGCGGGGGAGGAGGTGGGGATGCGGGCAGGTGGGCCAGCGTGCGAGCCACCGGCTGACGTCGAGGGGCAGATCCCAGTCCCACCCCATTTCGGCTAACACTGAGAGAATCGTACGTGATTACTGTTGGGGCAGAGATTCGCGAGGTAAAGCCATGCAATGAAAGTTCTTTTAGACGGTCATGGAGGAGTGGTGGTAAGTTAGTGGGACTTTAGCGAACATATGCGGAGCATATAAAACCATCAACAGTAAAAAAATAGTTAACTGAAGCCGATCCGGTGGCCGAGATCGCTAAGGCAGTAGTGTCATAGTGATCTCGGACCGAAGGGTCGCGGGTTCGAGTCCCTGCCTCGGGCATGGTTGTGTTTGTGTTCGTCCTTACACCCCTATCATCACCATATTGTTTCATCTTTATAGTTACCATACCGTTAACTCCAATAGTGGTCGCTAATGTTCTAGATGTTGATGTGACCTTACATAAACAAAAAAAAATTCAACCAGATCAAATATCTTCGCTATGATTTCTGACCAATGTTTCATTCAGTAAAGTGAGCTAATTAAACATATTCCCAATACAATGTGAGAAACAACTAGGACGTAAACATATTTTCGAAAATGTTACATTATTCAAAGAAGTTAATATACAATACCAATATGATAAAAAATATGGAAATAAAATTGTTCAAGTTTATATTTTTAAAGAATGGATTTTCTAAAATAAATTTCCCTTCACAAAAATCCCCCTTCCCTGGCATGACTCGCCTTTACTTTCTTGCTCCAACTCTTTGGACAGGTTTTAGAAGTATTTGATAAGTCTATCGTTTAATCTAAATATTTTATTTGGGTTATACTTAAATTGAAGTGCGCTCTGTGATTGTACTTCAGTTAGTGTTACTCGTCTCTTGGTCTCTATTTGAAAGAAAATCCCCGTTCTCCGAATTACCTTGTCTCACTTCTAGATCTATTTGACAAAAGTCTTTCACATTTAATCTACGTTATATTTATCCAAATGACTCCTCCTGAATATTTTTATAGAAATATATTATATAATGATGATTATTTTATCTTTTGAAGATCTTTGATCGTACCCTTAGGTATATAACTCGTAGACTTAGTTATGGAATGTCGTACTTTTATCCTTAAAATTATTTTAAGTTAGATGTTATTTCTTTTAAATTGCACCGATATTCAAATGCAATATTTTGACACTTACTTTTCAAACCCATTTTCATTAATAAATAAAGAATATTCCACTCGTCACAAGATTTTGGATGTATTTTGTAAGCAACCGTTTGACCCGCTACAAATGACGTTGACTCACTGATTCAATTTAGCGACCTCCCCCCCCTGCCCATCCAACAGAGGTGAGTGTGTGCGGTGTGAGTAGAACTTTGATCACACTTCGAATAACAAATTTTCTTGTACTCCTACTAATTTTGCCCTAATTATTTTATATTAGATGATATTGCTTTTAAATTTTACCGGCATCAAAATGTCGTCTTTTCTTACTTCCCTTTCAAACACATTTTCATTAATAAATAAAGAAAATTCCACTGGCCACAAAATTTTTGGATTTATTTCGTAAGTAACCGTTTGAACACGCTGGAAATGACGTTGACTCACTGATACAATTTAGCGTTGACGCAGCCTCCGAGGGAGGGGAGTGGGCGTGCTCTAGAACTCGTCGTCGCGGCGCGCCGTCGTGGTGCTCTCGCGCTCCACCTCCTTGTAGTCCATCTCGAGCGCCGCCGGTCGGCGCCGCCTCCCGAACTCGTTCTCCTCCATGCCCTCGCCGATGTACCAGTGCACGAAGGCGCGCTTCTGGTACATGAGGTGGAACTTGGCGTTGACGCGCGCCCACGCGCTCGCGATGGCCGTCGTGTTGGACAGCATGCACACCGCGCGCCCCACCGGCGCCATGTCGCCGTCCGGCACACCGACGGCGACTTGGATTGATGCCCACCTGCGCACGGTCAGTGCCTGTCTCAACGTTCCGAATTGGTTGTTAATTCTTCAGGAAATAAATACTGTAATGAATATTGCGTCATCTGCCGGCGGCCACCACGAACCACCTGTATGTGCAGATTGTGTCATCGGCCGGTGGCCCTTGAACTAGCTAGTCCCAGAGTGTTCTGGTGCTAATCGCAAAGTCCAGAAAATTCTCGACGGCGCCCACCGAGTATAAATACGCGGGGGCCGGCGATCGCGGATCAGTCTTAAGTCTGAAGTGGAAGCTGACCTGTGAAGTGTGTGCATCGCGGTGAATTGCAGTGCAGTGGACTGTGGCCAGCACATCGAACTGTGGTCAGTGCTTAGGACTGTGCCACAGTGTATGAGAAGTGAACAGTGTAAATAAATAATCAAGAGAAGTGTGTCGTGTAAAGAATAATCAAGTGAAAAATATCTGTACATTAATCGAGTGTTTTCATCGATTGTGTTAACAAACAAAATAAACGTTTTTGTTAAAATAATACTCGAGTTTTAATTCACCACATTGAATCCTAACAATACCGTATTAGCGTGCCCGTGCGAGAACTCTCTCGTCTTAAACCCTACCCTCTTGCTTATTTTTTCGTTTCCTTATTAAGCTTCAAATATATTTTTTTCTTCAACACCACCTTATCCTCCGTCACTTGTTCTACATGTCCCCATGTAATTGATAACAAGAAAATACACCCTTGTCAATACAAACTATTCTTCTTTAATGTTATTACCGTGCACAGAGGTGCAGAGGTGTAATTCAGTCGCGTAGAATATCAAGTAATTAGTTTAATTTCATATACAGTTGCAGATTCTACATGTTCTGAACAGGTGGGGTGGAATCGAGAAAAGACAACCAGCAAAAATGTAGTAGAATGGTCAAGAAGATGTGTTAGGAGCGTTTCTTTGAGAGCTTTAACTTCCAAGTTTTAATTTTTAGGGCACTAAAACGTTTTGTTTAGGTGTTATTTAACGATATAAATTCAAAAACGCGACCGTATGTTGCGAGTTACTTTTGACATGAATATTTAAATGCGTTTTTTTAAACAGGACCTTCATATTGTTAAAGTGAATTTGTCACGTCTACGTGAAAATCTCTTTCTTTAGAGTACTCATTTATAAAAATAGGTTGAGTGTAAGAGCCGCAAAAGTATGTATACTACTGAAATTATATATAACTATGATGTATTAAATGCAATATGAGATTTAAGAATTATGAAATAAAGCCTTATGCTGTATTTGACAATCTCGCATGTTTTATCCAATCTGAAAAATTCAATGTACTATAATTTTCATTTTGATTTCAGTATTCATCCTGCACAAGGTAACGGATTAATGTTCATAGTCGTTAATAGGAGAGGGTGGATTATTTATTGATTAATGTTCCGGAGGAGCCAGCTACTATTTACATTAGCGCATTAAGTGAAGTGATTATGTCGACATATGGGAGTGTTCTTTTTCCACTGGATGGTGAGATCCGGCACCGACATACACGTCGGCTTGTAGGAGGTTTTTCTTGTTGGTATCTCTCCCAACAAAGCTTCGCCCCAGCTTACATGCCGACAGGTTGAGGTGTTTCTTGCCCGTTGGAACGTACCATTCGATGCCTGGAAGTCAGTTTGCGGGGTTTCTCCTTCCCAGTATTCCCCAGTTCACCACCACTCCATCCGACACAAGCACTAAGCTCACGACACACATCGTCTCCAGACATGCATAGTAGGGTAGTTCACTAAGTGTAAATTTGTGAAAGGGGAGATAATAGGTCTAGGAGGGAAGGAAATAATATCGAGTGTGGTCTGTTTTTTAGACCGTTTCCGTTTCATTTGCCTGATCTAATCAGAGAAACCATAGAAAGCTACCGATTGAAAGCAGCATGCTGCTAGAATTCTCATTCCGTTAGCGGCTGAATTCAACCTAGCTATCTAGGTAGCATCGAAAATCTGCCCTGACGGCATTCGAGCTCTAAGACTTGCCGATCAGTCGCAACGGAGAGAAAGATAATGCTGGATCTCTACAAATCCACATGCTGCCTTTGTCTCGTATGCTTAATTGAAGAAACCTGTTTCTATACCTTGAAGCCAGTGGGGCACCAGTCAACAAAGTTGATGCACTTCTTCTTTTTGATGGTGGCAATCGCCGCGTTGATGTCTTTGGGCACCACGTTGCCTCTGTAGAGCAGGCAGCACGCCATGTACTTCCCAAGGCGTGCGTCGCACTTCACCAGGTGATGGACGGGTTCGAAGCAAGCGGCCGTGATGTCTGCGACGGACATTTGCTCATGGTTTGCTTTCTCCACGGATACAATAGGAGCATACGTTGCTAATGGGAAGTGGATTCTGGGATACGGCACCAAGTTTGTTTGGAAATCTGTCAAGTCGACGTTGAGTGTTCCATCAAAACGCAATGATGCCGTTATTGACGAGACAACCTGTAAATGAGATGATAATGAGGAAAAAAGGTTTTCAAAGGATTGAATGTACTTTACAATTATAATGTAATTTATTAATCGCTTATTCTCGTTGTGCATAAAATGAGATTTAATATTTACCTGGCCAATGATGCGATTAAGGTTCAAGTACGTGGGAGCCCCTATATTCAATTTTTGCACACACAAATCGTAAATGGCTTCGTTGTCCACCATAAATGTGCAGTCTGTGTTGTCCATAGTGCAGTGAGTTGTTAATACTGTATTATAGGGCTCTACTACTCCACTGGATACCTGTTAACAGAAATATACAATAGATATAAATATTTTGACTTTCAAATAGTGGTGAGCTTGTCTAGTACCAAAATGTCATTCTATTGAATGAATAAAATTCTCTTAATACTGGATTGGCAGATTTTATACAATGCCAAAATTAAAGAAATTTTATAACCAACTCAATAGAGGAATACTTGATAAAATATAGGGGATACTGAGTTTGTAAATTTTAATACAATTTCATTGAACAATGTATTGAAAAACAATTCATTGAAATAATGCTGTTTTTCAAACGCCATCGGATATTGTGGACTGTTCGGATAATATTGAAACCAAAAAATGCAATTCTCTAAAGGCTTAGGATGAGTGCAAAATTTCATTGTTATTGTCAATGAACACTTCAGTCAGTAAAATCGACAAATATATGGGCTGAGAAGTACTAATGTTTTTCTTGAATTATTTCAAATTACTTTTGATATAATATTGATAACACTATTCTGATAGAAAGCAAATTTACCGAAAATAATGTAAAAAATTACATGAGAATTTTAATGGAATTTTAAATTTTTTTAATTATTTAAATTATTTTTTAGAAATTTTCTCTTTAATAACATTTATCCCTAACTTGACAACTTGGGGAAGTTTTATTGGAGGCAAAAATTATTTCATTATTAATATTTAATTCTTTATGAAGTATGTTGTACTTTGTCATAAAAGTCGTTATAATTTATAATAGCCATATGAGATTTTTATAAGTAGAGAAATATTTTGCAGTTACAAGATATCCGAATTTATTATTTTTTTAAAAGAATTAACAAGACAGACTAAATGAATTGGAACCATTTTACATATTTTTACATATTTTGGTATTATCACATATTTTAAAATATTTTTTATTATGTAATATATTTCTTAAATATTTCGTTACATTTTTATATATTTAAACTTTTGAAGCGGAATATTTTAGATGCGTCTTTGCAAATATGTTACTAAAATATTTTTTCTTAAAAAACCAATGTAATACTACCGCGCTTTTATGACCGACGAACCTTCGTTATGAATTATCGAACTTTTCCCTCCCTCCTGTTTCTTGAAATCAAGGCAGAGCGGATGATTGTAAGACAGAAGTAATTTCAACCACGGCCCTGCTCATGTTTCTCAGAGCCAATTCATAACTCACTCGAAAATTTAAATTTTTTTACAGGTCATTGACTTATCGTGGAATGGGATTTGGGGGAGGGGGATCCCTTAACCCTCTTCACCCTCCAGGATCCATCACTGGCTACAGGGTACTGCTATTCACTTGAGCTTCGGCTACTCGTAAACATTGTACATCAGCGAACGCTTATTATATTTGGAATAAAACTCCTGTGTGGGATGAAATAACTGTACAATTACGTTTGTAGAGGTAAAACTTTCTTTCAACTTGAAATGATTGAAGGCGTTGTCATCGTCAACAATACTATTTGTTTCAATAAGAGCAGCTTTCCATGGCTTAGTCATCATCATCAGTTTTCTGCTGTCTAGGAGTCACAAAACGACTACTAGTATATGTATTTTTTTTACTTGTCTTTCACGTCGGTAGTACTTACATAAGAGGCGAAATCTTCACATTTTGGATTTATGGGTACATTACTTTAAATAATTTCATGTAACGTTTCCGAAAACTGAACAGTTTTCTGTGAAAATGACTTCAAAATTCCACATTTTCAGAAACGCTCAAACGGCATTTTCTTAAAAACTACTCAAATTTTTTCTTCAAATTTTCCCAATGGATAATGCTAATTGCACTGTTATTTTGGTGTATTCATTTGTTTTTTCAAAAATTACACAAATATAATTTTTTAAATATTTCTCACACTGATAATATCGTATTTCCATCAATTTGTATACATTATTATATTTGTGTGTTAAAGTGCTTAAAAGAGATTGAATGAAGTTTTCCGAAAACTTAGTAGATTCCTGTCCAAAAGAACTTCAAATTTCGCGTTTACAGTAATGCTTAATGGCCATTTTCTTAAAAACGTCTTAAAATTTTTCAATGAAAATTTCTATTTAGAATAGTGTTTTACTCTTCTTTAATATTCCTGAAAGTATATTTCGGTTGTACTATTAGAAAAGCAAAAGAGTTGAGAAAATGTCAAGAAAGTGTACTTTGGGTGACGATAGATGGCAGCTGGTCAAAGAATGGAGCGAAACCTTAAAGCCAGACCACACCAAGGAAATTATAAAAATTTGCTACGAGAAAGTGTGTGCCATTCTGTAGCACCTCTAGTTTAATCTGCATTGCATAGTGATTTTCGCGAAGAATTTTTGAATGCCAAATTCTTTTTTGTTATTAATTTTTTTTCTGTCATGTGTTGTGTACAGCAATAATGTGAAATAAATATGACTCCATGTAGTCTATATCTTCTACTGAAACCTCATAAAATTTATTAGCGGACATCCCTTTTACGAGACAAGAATCTTTGCTCTTAACCTGAATGTAAAACTTGATACAATAATTATTGCTCTCTTAAGTTGCAACGATTTCAAAATCTAGATCCTTTACATTCAAAATGTTTAATTTCGCTCTCAACTCACAAGTTCAAGTAGGCCTGATTTTTTCATTTTATTGGATAATTTCTGTGCTTTAGAAGATAAATTTGGAATTAATATCACTAAATTTGGGTCAATAACAGTCGACACTCTTCTCCAGAACACTGTCATGGGCCAACTATCGATTCTTGTACCGACACCCCGGAGCATTTTCAGCAACCTTTGCTTCTACATCTCACGGCAGATGCTTTGGACGCAGTGACCGCCAACTCAGAAAACTTGTTACTTTGCCTGTGACATTGACATGCCTGTCGGGTACAGAGGAAGGGCATTGCACCCCAGGCATAGGTGTCAACTTTTCGTTCGCCATTCTGCAACCTTCCTCAGGACGAAATACATTTCGAAATACATTAATGTTAAACGTTGGCGATCACCAATGTTTCTCCAAAATTAAGATTAAAGATCACAAATCGCGGCGTGAGTAATACTTTTCACACCTAAACATGAGTCGGGTCAGTTCCTTACGCGCACTTTCCGCCCCTGAGGTAAATGAAGCTCTTCCGCAGGACTGTGAGAACATCACGCGTCTTCACGGGAGGAGACAGCACGCAGTAATAATGTAGGAAAAATTGCTGATTAAAAAAAATTGTTTTCATAAAAAGTGCGTAATAAAATTGAAGAAAATTAATAGAATAAAAAAATATTTTGTGAAAACAACAAAATATGTACCATAGTACAGGTAATATAGTTTCTAGGGCTTTTATCCAGCCTACAGTCGGTTACCCTTTACGTCCCAATGGGACGCATATTCGACCATACACATGACCACCAACACACTTGCGGGCTCCTCTGATCTGGGGTCAGCAGAACGCGAGGCCCTCCGCGACAACACATACAAAGTCAAGGGACAAACATCCATGCCCAAGGCGGGACTCGAATCCGCGACCCTTCGGACCGAGGCACTGAGTCGGTACTCGCTCTTAGCCACCTCGGCCGTCCAGGTCGGCAAAAAATATGTAACGAAAAAATTCAATATTGTGTCAGGACGGGGCCGATCCGCCCAGTTTACAAACTTGAGAACGGTAAGTAGAAAGACAAAAAAAAAACGTAATTCCATAAGAATCCGGTGCGTAGTGATTACCTGCGGCGCGGGGTACACCACGAACTGCAGGCGGCTCTTCTTGGCGTAGTTCTGCGAGATGTGGTCGAGCAGACGCGCCGTGAAGCCGGCGCCCGTGCCGCCGCCCAGCGAGTGGTAGATGAGGAAGCCCTGCAGGAAGGAGCAGCTCTCCGCGAGCGTGCGCAGCCGGTTGGACACCACCTCCAGCATGTCGCGCCCCACCGTGCAGTAGCCGCGCGCGAAGTTGTTGGCCGCGTCCTCCTTGCCCGTCATCAGCTGCTCCGGGTGGAACAGCTGCTTGAACGGGCCCAGGCGCACCGCGTCTGCGGGAGGAAACGGAACACGCGCGTTGACTGCGAGGTCGTCATTGCGTGCAGGTTTTTGGTGTGCGTTCTAGGTGTACGTTATTCGTCGGCATAAGTTAAATGTTATTGGTCAGGGAACGTCACTAGTCAGTGTAGGTTACTGGTCAGAGTTCGTCACTAACTGGCGCGCGTTACTGATCGTTGCCGGTCGGCGGTGCACGTTGCCGGTCGGCCTTGCACGTTGCCGGTCGGCGTTGCACGTTGCCGGTCGGCGTTGCACGTTGCCGGTCGGCGTTGCACGTTGCCGGTCGGCGTTGCACGTTGCCGGTCGGCGTTGCACGTTGCCGGTCGGCGTTGCACGTTGCCGGTCGGCGTTGCACGTTGCCGGTCGACTTTCGTTATTCGTCGGCTTCCGTTATTGTCCGACGCTCGTTATTGGTCGTCGCATGTTACATGTCCCCATGCACATTGCGGATTTTCGGATTTTACGTGGGTATACAACATTGAGGATCATTGTACCTTGCAATGTGGTACGTTAAGTACATACGTGATAAGTTAGAGAACGAAGACTATTACACGCCAAAGTATGGATGTACGGACGTAAGGTACTTTATCTGGAGGCATATATAGAAGGTCTCTGTAATTCATCGTACTTTCGAGATTAGTCGTCGCATGTCTGTCTTGTCCATCGATTAAGTGGAATGAAGTGGATGAACAATCCAATGTTACGCTAATAAGGAGAAACTTTCCGGAATAGATAGGCTTCGATTCAGATCGGCCTACTCATCGAACTCTCACTGACCTCCCCGTCACTCCTTATTTAATACGTAATTATGCTGATGAGTTACATACTTACAAAAAATACTAACATGCTGTTTTCATTCAGTTTCATTTGATTCTTAAGCTTGCAATTGTTAGTTGGTAAACCACTTTCGTTTCAGTCAATTTAAATGTATTTTACTCTTAGGGGCCACGATCAGTTTGTAAATTAAATCCGGCACAATGTATGACAATAGTAAAAATAGGTCTAAACAATCAACGAAGTAACAAAATTCTAAGTGAAATTTTTACTATATTTCCAACGATAAATCCTAAGAAATCTGCATAAAAAAGTTTAAATAATTAGCAGCGACTTATAGGTCTTTCTCGTGACCAATTTAGTTAGTTTTTGTTGACAAGTTTCTATAGAATGTACTTCCCATACTAGTCTGCTCATAATCTACCCTTCCTCCTTATGGTAATGTGTTTAATATATCTTTTTACTAATTATGGCAAACCTAATACTTCACACTGACTAAAAACATATAATTTTGCAATGAGCAATACACTTCTAATTGTATTTTTTCAACAATAAATTTGAATATATTCCTGTAATTAATAGCGTCAATCAAGATATCACTGTCGTTGAATAGTGTATTGATCATAAATATAAATGTACTAAAATATTTGTGATGTAGAACGTAAAATATGAAAAAAAGTTGTGAGAGTAAATTTGTAAAGAGGACGTATGAAAAGAACAACATTCACAAATTTATTTATTATAACTCAAAATACTGTAAATCATTTGGAACATTTGTGCTCCATCTTCCACCCTAATGAATATGATCATAAATATTTAGTTTTAATGTACAAAAATGTAACAGTACATAAACACATAGATCATAGAAAGAAGACGATGTAAAGTTGTGTAGATATAAAATTTGCATTAAATTATATTTTTGATTTAGAAGAGGGAATTTTAGACACTAATCCAAGTAACTTATGTTTGAAATATAGAAAATACGAGTGTCGGACGTTATCTACATTTTGGAAGAAATTCAGATTTAAAAATTTGGTTTTATACTCAATTTACATCTAAAGCATATATTATTTCTTTCAAGTGAAACTTTTTGTAAGATTTTCTTTATCAACTCCCTAATAAAAGCATAATTCGGCGCCATTTTATAAAAAATTCTAGTAATATGAATGAAATGAAAGCTGAAATCTACGTCATCCACATACAGGTTTGATTTCTGTTTACAAGAATGTTAGAAAATAATACTTCAACTCGTTATATATTCACTTCTGAGCGTGTATTGCATTACCACAATGCATTAAGCGATACAAACCTATTACTGATGGTTCGAGATCTACCATCAATGCTCGGGGAACTTGTTTCCCCGCGGCCGTTTCTTTATAGAACACATTGAAGACGTCATCACGACAATCTTTTTCGGTGGCTTTTTTAGTGGGACTAATGAATCCATCGGGCTGAATGCCATGCTCCAAACAGAAGAGTTCCCACGTGGAATTACCGGTTTGTACGCCAGCTTGGCCAATATGAATTGAAATACACTCCCTCTGGAAGAATAAACATAAATCATAGATATACTCCACAAAGAGGTTAACGATGTCCAGTAACGAGTTGAGAATACAGAATACAAAGGTTAAATTTGGAAATTATCTAACATCAAAGTTACATTACCATTTTGGAGTTAATGCTGCGTAACAGATTCCAATACTAAAATTTTGAATTATAAATAATGCTGTGTGAAGATATTTTACATCTTAAATTTTGAATTCCATTGCCCAAGACATTTTTATTTCCATGGTTACAAATGTAAACAATATGAAAAAAAATTGGTGTATATTTGAAATTGTGAAGACATTATTGTTTCTGATATGTTTGAAAGAAGATTTTTATAATCTCCGCACAACTTTTCTTGACCGATGGCTGGGGGAAATGTGATTAGAGAGGGCGTATTGGTTACAAAATCAACCACCGGAGATTTTGATGCAATGGTACTCATAACGGTAATTTCTTGACATGAACATACTGACTTTGTTTTCCTGATGTGACAAGTCTTGTTTTATTACAATGAATTTCTTACCAACTGTGCGAATCTAAATATTAACTAATATGACAAACGTTTGTAAAGTCTATAAATCTGTATGTTAAGAATAAACATTTCACTCGAAAATCTTTGGAACTTTGGTAAAAATATGAAAACAATATTAAAGTTCCATATAGTATAATAAACCGGTCTCCTTGAAAGTTACTTTTATCAGTCTTAGGATAATTTAAATTATAAAGGCTCTTTTAGTCGTTCTCTGTATCATCAAAATACTTGCTACGATGTAAGCAGAAGCCCTTTTTCCCCTTTTCCGTCTCATGCATTTATAACTTTCTCAATAATATGCTGCATTTCACCACCACCATTTGCAGAATCCATATTGTTGTTTATGAGATTTGGTCATAAATTAAACAATTAATACAGTTTATTTTTAATTTTTTTAATTTTACGTCAAAAAAAAAAGTTGAAACTGCGTATGACGTGCTATGGAGGAGAGTGAATTGTGTGCACATTTTCAAAATTCTGTGATCCCTACACTGTCATATACTACTTAAATTTTGAAAAAAAGCTCCCATGTAATAAAATCTATTTTCAAGGATAAAAAGGCAATACATTTTGGCCCTTATCCATGTTGTCCTACGGAATAATACTGCCTACCGCGACAACATGGAAACGATAATTTTAATAATTGTATTTCCCACTGAATTCTAGAAGACGTGCACAGAAAATGAAGTTACATTTATGTCCAGAAGCAAAACAAGGGGCCATCTCAGCCTTTGCGCAATGGATCAGGGAAACTGGATGAAAAACCAATATGATCGAGGTGGGGTCATTGACCCGGAGGCTGCAATGCAATACTTGTTACAGGTTGTTTATCCACATTTATACATTCCAAATGGTAAATAATGCATTATGTATCATTGTTAAAATTAATGTTACATTTCTTGTGATGCTCATTTATTTTGCGTTTCTCTCTATTATAAGTTCTAACTTCCTCATGAGTTCGATGTGACTACGGTTAAGATCCTGGACCTGCCTCAGCGAATTCTTTCATTTTTTTTTCGAGAAAATATATGAACAGGAATTCTCTTGAAGAGCAAATATCTTCTGTTTCGCATCAATGAAGATAAGTTTGGATGCTATCATCAGTGCCCACTGCGAGCTTTTTACCTTCAAATGTTTTTTATCAGGGGAAGGAGAAGGTCTGCCATCGGTCAAGAAAAGTTGCGCGGACAACAATTTTCTGAAATTATACTAAAAGTTCTAGAATTTTGAACCACAAGTATATCGCAATTGTAGTTATATATAAGTTTTTGAAAATATTAATCTTTTAAGAATAAAAATAATAATTTAAATACTTATCAAAGATTTGGAGAATAGTATTTTTTCACGTACGGTAAAATGTGTAAAAAGTGTTCAAGTTAAGAGTATTTTTGCGAGATGACAAACTTTCTTTTGACCGATCTAAGAATTTATTTTATGATTTTCAGAAGCGTTGCTCCTCTTTTTCAAAATTTATTTTTTCAGATTTGTAGCAACATATTTCGACATCATTTTCTAATATTAAAACCTACTACTATGATATAAGTCGTGTATGATGTAAGCAATTTTCGATATCGAAAGGAAATGGATTTTTTTTCAAAAGAAGGTAGGTACCCGACTTACCACATTATTATTATTACTACTATATTATTATTATTATTATTATTATTATTATTATTATTATTATTGATGACCATAAATAGTCGTCACCTACAGAATTTTGAATAATTAATCAGTAAAAACAACATGAATTGTGAAATCTTTGAAATTTAAGAGCACACAATTATCGGAATCAAGAAAAAATGTCAAATACGACTAAAAAGTAGTAACATTTGTATCCCTTACAAGTATTCAATTAATTTTGTAAATAAATGTTAAGTCAGTAATGCTCAATAAACTGTTTTACGTCTTACACAATTTTCAAGACAGTTGTCTTAGCAGCGTTTCCGCCAAGTGCAGAAGTTCTTGCACGTACTCAGGAAGCTGCCTCTCGAGGAAGAGTCGTTTCAGAGAGGAAGAGGCCAGATAACGCAACCGACTCCGCACAGCCTCCTCGCCAACTTGAACGACAGTTGAGCCCTTTCCTTCCTGCGCGTCCCCATAAAAACTAAACCGTACGGCAGCGGCTAATTGTACAATGAAACACCTCCCAACTCCCGCCACCTCGCCAAGTTTGTGGAGAGGACAAAGCAGGCACCGTCGGAGTGGTGTGGATGGGGCGGCAGGGATGTCAGGGTTGTGGGAGTGCTGGGTAGACGGGAACATTGGATAAGCGTAGAAGAGGAGGGAGAGGAATAAATGGGGAGCGAGACTGGAGGCGAGGACTAGGAAGTGGCGGGCAAGGAATAGTGAGATTTCTAGAGTAGTAAGGTTGGGGTAGCGGACAACGGTGGAGTCAGCAAGAACGTCGATGACGGTGGGGATGTAGGGGATGCGCGATGCCAAGGAAGGGAACATTGTGTGCAGGGTTTGGGGCGGAAATAGAGGGCGGGGTACTAATGAGGGCGGAGATACTATGAGTGACGGGAGATACTTGTAGATGACGGGAGATACTTGTAGATGACGGGAGATACTATGTAGATGCCAAGGAATACTGTATATCGGGCGAGGATACTAATGAGGGTGGGGATATTGAAGGGCAGAGACATTGGGGGCGGGAACATGAGGAGAACAAGGGGACGAGGGAGATGGCAGGTGGAAGGGGCGGGGGAGCGACGGATCGGCGTAGGCGGTGAAAGCGGCGCAGCTTGACAACAGTGCGACACTCCTCCCGCGCTTCGCGTTCCGAACGGCGAAGCAAGTTCCCGAGTCCAAACCCGCGCCTAACCCCGAATATTACAGCGGCAATATATGCATTATGGCGAGTGCTTCCGCCCGGCGGCGGAGGGAGGCCCTCGGATGCAGGGGCGGGGCCGTGCGGAGTGCGCGCGAGTCGTAACGGAAGCGGAGTAACTGGCTCGACGCCGGAAGCCGCAGAGACGCGGGCGACCCGGCGTGCCGCGTTTCGTCGCCTGCCGTTCGCGCCACCGCGTTGCTAGCGACGGTCGCGCTTTAATGATCAGGCTCGCGCGAGGGCTAGGCGGGCGCGGTGGGGTGGGCGGGACGGGACTGGCAGGGATGGGACGGGGTGGACCGGGATAGGCGGGGCGCTAACGGACAGCGCGGGGCGGGGCGGAGATGAAGGGCGAGCGGGCGGGGCGGGGAAGGGCGGGACGAGAGCGTGACGAGAGCGTGACGAGGGCGTGACGAGGGCGTGACGAGGGGTGACGAGGGCGTGACGAGGGCGTGACGAGGGCGTGACGAGGGCGTGACGAGGGCGTGACGAGGGCGCTAGAAGAGCGTGACAGGAGCGTGACAGGAGCGTGACAGGAGCGTGACAGGAGCGTGACAGGAGCGTGACAGGAGCGTGACAGGAGCGTGACAGGAGCGTGACAGGAGCGTGACGAGGGGTGACGAGGGCGTGACGAGGGCGTGACGAGGGCGTGACGAGGGCGTGACGAGGGCGTGACGGGGGCGTGACAGGAGAGTGACAGGAGAGTGACAGGAGAGTGACAGGAGAGTGACAGGAGAGTGACAGGAGAGTGACAGGAGAGTGACAGGAGAGTGACAGGAGGGGGCGGGGTGGGAACGGACGGATCGGCCGGGGGGCGGGATGGGGACCCGGCGGGATAAGGAAGGTGTGAGGCATGCGCGGGGAGGGGGGACGGGCATGGCGTATTGCGGTGGTGAAAGAGCACGTGGGATTTAAGGAAGATGCCGGTTAGAGACAGAGTTCAAGTTGTGAGGAGGTGCTAGGGTTGGAGTGTGTGAGGACGACTAGGAATATACGGACCAATTTATGGTTCATGGAATCGAGGAGTATCGTATTTCAGGGATTAAATTGTTAATTTTCAGCCTCTAGGAATAGGGTTCTAAATATGTTAACCCTTTCAGACCTGAATTTTTTCATAGTTTAAGTAATGTAAAATGTCCACTGGGCTGGACATCGCTTCTCAAAGGTCGCTAAAGCTAATATTGAAGCTGCTTCGTTGGATTTGTGTTCGGGGCAGAGTTCTTTGTTCAGGAAGTCATTGTTACACGGCTTCATCTTTCAACCCGTTCTCACCGGTAGCGGTAGCTCAGTGCATCAACTGATGTCACTACAGCACTTCTGACTGGGAGGTCCTAGGTTCCCACTCCCCACGGAGGCAGGATTTTCGACACTAGCTTTTCAGCTTGGTCGAATTCAGTCGCTGTCTGGAAAAGAATTCTAGCGGCCGGCTGCTCTGATCGGTAGTTTTCCGTGGTTTCTCCGATCAACACCAGGCGAATGCCGGAGCAGTACCCTATGGGTCACGGACCGCGATCGATCTGTCCTTCCTCTTCCTTGTCCTATCCTCTCCCCTTACACACACACTTACACTGACATGCACTACACTACCACATATTCCGGGAGACCGGTCGGGAGCTTAGAGCTTGTCCCAGGTGGTGCCCCGCTGGTGGGAGAGTCCTGGTTGGGGGAAACCCCACTAGCCGACGGTAAGTCGGCGCCGGATCTCGCCATCCACCGGGGGAAGATAACCGCCATCTCCCGAGAAAAAGACATGCACTACACTAACGGGACTCATGACCAAAGCATTTGACGCGCCCGGAAACACGAAAAAATCAATCAATCAATTACTTGTGGAATGTGGACTACCACAGCGACGGAAGAGAGACGCGTCGGGAGACATCTGCGTCGAAGGGTCGACCGAAACAACGTTGACGTAGCAGCGCGGCGGTGGCGATGGCGGGGGCGGCGGGGGGCAGCCGTCGCAGAAGAGAATCGCCTATTTACCGTTAAAGGAGCCCGTTAAAGTGGTCATAAGCCCATTAGCCCTATCGCAGCGGAGTCGTAACCCTGCCGTTAAGGGCGGCCGGCTGTTTTCCAGCTGGCGACGTCCTCTGACTGCACAGCTCGCCCCTCCTCGTTCACCCCGTCCACTTTAGACGTCGCCCTCATTGCCGTTGCCACCACTCTCGCTTCTTCCAAGGCGGCCTGTCGTTTCTACAACCACATTTACTAACTCCTGCAAACGGACGTCTGCTGCCAACGGAGATCAAATAGTATTACCACTACAACCGTCCCGCATCTATCGCATATCAAATTTCAGAGTATCTCAACTCTTCAGAAGCAATTACTTTATTGCACACTAATCGTATCAAATACGAGCACCTTAATATTCATCTGCGTAATTTAAAATTATTATAAAAGATCAGGCACAAGATAGGAATACACCACACAATCTTCTGTACATCGCTCATATTTCTATACACAAGTACGTAACCATGTGATCAATCGAATAACCTTCCCCTCTTTTCCACGCATCCTTTCAAAGAAATTCATCGCCATTATCATTACCTCAAGCACTGGCCTGCCATCGCCCCCTCCCTTCTCTACCCACTCCCGCCACTATCTGGCACCCGTTCTATTCCCCTCTGTTTTTGGTGCCGCCGCCGCCGCCGCCGCCGCCCCGCCCCCCCCCTTTCTCGACCGCCCCACCCCCTTTCGCTCCCGGGAGCGCCCTCTATTAGTGGGAACAAGTAAAAGCGCTCGTCGCCGGCGCGTTACGACGCCACGCGCCGCGGTGGCGCGGAGGGAGAGGGAGGGAGGGAGGGAGGCGTGGCAGCCCTTGGCGGCCGCAGGAAGAGCCGCCTGTCGCACCCACCCTCGGCGCCGCTTTCGCTGCCGAACACGCCGACCGTCGCGCTTCAGCCACTCTCGCTGCTGAAAGCCCCTCAAACGCTTCAGACAACGCCTTGTCCATGCCCTGTTAAAGGCATTCTCGCTGCAACCGCCCTCACAACGGATTCAGCCAACTGCCCTCAAAATGCCTTCAGACAACCGCCTTGTCCACTGCCCTCATTCAGGCATTCTCGTTGCCGAAAACAGCAACCGCCGTGACGGCTTTAGTTAACCGTCCCGCATCCACTGTTGCTTCAGCCTCTCGCTGCCGAAATCATCAACCGCCCTGACGACTTCATTGTCCCGGCTGCGGCGGTGCCCCGCTGGTGGGAGAGTCCTGGTTAGGGGGGAAACCTCACTAGCCGACGGTAGGTCGGCGCCGGATCTCGCCATCCAGCTGGGGAAGACCACCGCCATCTCCCGAGAAACAAACACGCACTACACTAACGGGACTAATGACCAAAGCAGTTGACGCGCCCGGAAACACGAAAAAACCAAACCAAACCAAACCTGTCTTCAACCCACCACCCCGTTTCCTCTGTCACCGCTTCAGCCACCCTTGCTGCCGAAACCACCAATCGCTCTAACAACGGCTTCAGCCAACCACCCTGCTTCCACTGTCCGTGCTTCAGCGATCCATGACGCTGCGTTGGCGCGAAGGACCTAGAGTTCCAGGTCCCAACGGTGGCGCGTTTTTGATTCGAGATTCTCGCAGATACATAGGTGAAATTTTGACGCTGTTTGGTGAGGAATTCTAGCTTCCGGATGTTCTGATCGGTAGTTTTCCGTGATTTCCCCTATCAACACCAAATGAATGCTGCAGCTGCACTCTGTCAAATGGGCCACGGACTGAGCGCAAATTTCACTTTCTGCCTTGCTCCCCTCCTCATCTCTTACGTATTTTTTCATTTACATGCCCTGGAAGTGCCAAACGTTTCGGGAGACTAGTCCGGAGCTTGTTCCGACTAGGCCAGTGACTCGCTGACGGAGATGACTGGAATAGGACCCTCCCCCTTCTCCCACAAGCTGGAATGTAGGTCGGTGCTGGATCTCATGTACCAACCGGAGAGAATCACTACCACCTCCCACGATATAACATGAACTACACCTACGGGACAAATAATTACGAATACTTCCAGCAGTTGACGCGCCCGGAATCAAGATATAAGCAACTAATTTTCCGCCCTTGTCTTTCTCCTACACCGGGACCTGCAGGAACTTCGGGTGCCATTGCCTCCTCCGCTGCTATAAACTCTTCTCAATCAACTCCTTTCCATTACAGCCCGCACGCCTAGCCCTTGATGGTGTTTTGATCATTGCCAGATCAAGACGGGCACTCCCGTAAGCTTGACCGCCAGCCTTCCCAGCCCTGTCCCTAGCCCTGTAACTAACTGACACCATATGTGTAACCATCCCCGCTTCATCTTCTCTTACCTCCCGTGTTGATGACCTATGCCACTTCCCCATCGAGCAGTTGTTCACTTTGTCATCAACCTAAACATCCTTACTTGCACAACCATCAACTGGTCACTACTCTCGCCCTAACGTGTTCCTATCTACCTCCGCTTCGCTACAACACTAAATGCTGCTGTCTTCACTGAGTTCCTTACTTCCATAGTCACCTCTTCACTAGCGATGGCAGAAAACATCGATGTTTGTAAAACATCCATGTTTTAACCAGATAAATCGATATATTAATATTGATGTTTGGCTTTCGAAGTTTTCTTCACATCGATATTTTGTTGCAAAAGACATCGATGATTTTTAATTTTTAATTTTTTTAAATAAAGGAGATAAAGCACGATGTAGAGTATCAGCAATCCACAGCAATATTTTTGTCATTCTCTTTATCACGCTACACATTTCGTCTGTGCAATCTGAGGAAGTTTGGAAGCTGCTCGTGTTATGAATGAATGTGTTATCGCTAGGTGTGTCATTGCCTGAATCAAAAATGAAACACAAACTCGATAGCAAAACACGATGTACCTTATTGTTAATTTTGTTCCTTACATTCGATAATAATTGTTACATACTACAAAATGCTGTAACACATAATAAAACTTATCCCTTTTACGTATGTAATTAAAAATGGATAGAAAAATAGCTGTTTATTTTAACATCGACGTTTTCGTCGATGTTTTCATCGACATAAAACCCTTAGATGTAACGAAAACGATGTATCGATGTTTTGGTAAAATTTGCCATCACTACCCTTCACCTTTCACACTTCGGACTCTATCTGGCCACGCCCCGCCTACGCAACTCCAAACATTGCAAATCCTCTGTGTCCGCCTGCGCTTCCGGTGGTGACACCACCACCACCACCACCACCACTTCCATCAACGTTCACCGTCCACATTTCCACTTCCTTCTCCATCTCTCCATCTGTCAGCCACCGACTCGAAGTCCGTCTCCTTCTTCTTTTCCTTTTCCATTTCCTCTTTCACCTTTTCTGCGTCCTCCGTTTCCTCCTCACTGTCCTTCCTACCCTCGTTATCTCTTTCCTTCGTCGCATCGCCGCACCCTCTTTGCCGGATGCCGCTCGCCCGCCCACTGCCCGCCCAACGGTGGGCGCCACAGCCGGCGCCGCAGCCGCGGCCAGTTCTCTCGTAAGACTGGAAAGAGGAAATGGACTGGAACGAGTCGCTATTTTTTCTGCGCCGCCGGAGTTCCATGAACTCGCCTCTTGGAGCCACCGCCGCCTCCGCCACGCAATTGTCTTGGGCTGGAGAGATCCCCGCCTGCTGGTTGGCTGATGGCGAAGACGGTCCCATTGCCGGCGGATGGTGGGTTCCGCTCCGGAAGAGGTATTTTCGTGAGGAGCTCTGTGCTGTTGCGGCACAAAATTAAAGTTTTTCATAGTGAAATTACTATTATGACCACTTGAATTAACAAAACTTATCGTGCCTCTCTCTGCCTCTTTTTTTTCTACACTTTCTGTAAATGTCCGTCATGTAAATTATGTAGAGTGTTTTATGATTTGCTGGACCATTTTGTGGTGATTAAATCGCAAATTAGGTGTAAAAACATGTAATAGCCGTCAATAAAAGTCGACAACACACCCTTGCTCCAACTATGGGGATTAAGATTTGACTTTGTAAATATAACATTATGGCGTCGTGGTAGCAAAATGAAGACCCATACACCAGCTTAATTTCTAAAATGTTTATTTACAAGATTTTTGCACCTATTTACAGCTCTGGGCTTATGTTCGCTATCTACCTCCGTTACTCCCACGTACACTGTTCCGCATCCTTTGGCTAGTGCATCCTCCACCCAGACGCTTTACCGCGCCGGTGCCCTGACATCCAGTGCTAGATCTGTCCACGCCGACAATTGTCCAACTAGTTCGCACACACTTTACCGATGAAACACGCAAGTCCCAACCCAATGCAAATAATACTTAATACACATGTAATATGATATATTACCGTACTGTATCATCCGCGGACCACCGCGTCACCAAATTCATTCCCCATAAAAGACTGTTTCGTAGAAAGAACAAGGTGTTAAATATTTAGACTGTCACATTAGTTTGCATTTATTTAATAGGACATAATATAAATATATTTTTGTTAATGGAATTGATGAAATAAAAAAAAGAAACGAACTGGATAAATTGTTTCGCTGGAAATTTAAATATTCCATTACCTAACCAGCCTTTGCTCCTGATCAAAGATCAGAAGGGAAAATATAATTTGAGTAGTATACAAGTTTATTCAGCAGCTTAAGTCCCATTCAGTTACGTAAATCTTCTATTAGAATATTTCTCAGATTACCTTCACCCACAACTCCACTCGTGCGAATTTTTTCACATCATAAATACCTTTTGAAAGTGAGCTTATATTTACCCCTCCATTTGTCCACTCTTCGTTCCAGTTATCATCGAATCCGTTCCGCGTACATGAGATTTTCCCAGAGAAGAAGCGAAGTTAATTATCGGGACCGCCGCCCCCGTTAGCGTCCATTATTAAACCGTTCGCGAATACTACTTGTGCAACTTTTCTTGAACGATTGATTGAGGAAATGAGAGCGGAGTGGGGATATTCGTTACAATTCGGCCACTAGAGTATTGACAGTAATGCTAACCTCTGAAAAATTCAAGTCAACCTGCTACATTTGCGGCCAGGTCATCGCTCTGGGTAGGCAACAGCAGGGACACTAGATAGGAGTTTTAGGAGCCTCCCTTGAAGGACCTGGACCTTCCTCAACCATTTCTTTAAATAATGGTAATAAATCTGAACAGAAGTTCTCGACTATGAAAGCAACTAGCTTTGACCTGCTTCGGTTTCGCGCCAACGAAGTTTTAATGCTTAGAACGTTATTATCAGTGCTCGCTGCGAGATTTTGCCTTCAACAGTTTATTGCTCAAGGGCGAGGGAAGTAAGGTCATCGTTCAAGAAAATTTGCGCAAGTAGTACATTCCCCGATCAAAGTTGCGCGTCGGCCCGCGTCGCCGACCGGGAACGCCACGCCCCAATACGCGCTTCCCGGAAACACCAGCCACGCGGCCGCCGGGGGCGAATGAGTTTCCCTTCGGGGGACGAGTGCAGAGCAAATTGCCGTGGAAATGCCAACATCCCGAGTACCAAGTAACCCTCTTATCGAAATGGCTATTAACGAAATTCCATCAAAATACCTGGCCGCCCGCCCGCCCTCCCTGCCGCCCCGCCGCGCCGCGGCCCAGCACCGCCACACAGGCGCCGCGCTGCAAAATGTAAACACGCCCTGCGCCACTGTTGATTACGGTAGTCGCGCGTTGCGCAGTTTAAATTTGCTGCCATGAATAATACACTTCGTTCCGACCTGGCGGCGCGCGAGCTTGGGGTAGGTGCGCCCAAATACGTCGGACTGGGAGCGGTGGCTTTGTGCGTCAACTGATGTCTCTGACCGGGAGGTCCTAGGTTCCCACTCCCCACGGCGGCAGGATTTTCGATACTAGCTTGTGAGCTAGGCCGAATTCTGTCGCTGTCTGGAGGATGAATTCTAGAGGCCGGCAGCTCTGATCAGTAGTTTTCCGTGGTTTCTCCGATAAACATCAGGCGAATGCCGGAGCAGAATCCCAACAAACGAGCCACGGACTGCGCGTGATTATTCCTTCCCCTTCCTTTCGCCTTACTCATTTACACTTATAGGCACTACATTACCACGCATGTTGGGAGAGCAGTCGAATGCTGGAAGCTTGTCTCCACTGGCTCAGTTCCCACTGGGGGGAGATTCCATCAGCCTAAAGTTTCCCCATTGTCTTCTGAATATGTATTTATTAAATGGTATTTGAGGCATTTTGCTGCCAAATGGTAATGAGTCGTGGTTATTAGAAGAGTAAAATATAAAAATTAAAAAACCCGCTGTGTCTCTAGGAGAGAAACAACCAAGGGACATTTTGTCGCTCAGTAACGTACCTGATGGAGGGTAATTTTGAGGGTGGACGAATCATTTGTAAGGATTACGCTGGTTGTGGTAGAGTGTGATGTGCGAGTGTGTTTTCTGAACTTTGGGAAGATGTTTGTGGACAGTAAGTTTGAGTCAAGTTCTCCGACTTGATCCACAAATTTGACACCTAGTTGCGATAAATTTTCCACTGAGAGCTCTAGGTCAAAATGTGCCACGCTCGAATGGTTAATTTTATTCGCAAAAGTGCTTGAAACTACTTTTCTTTATCGGAAAAGCTCTTCAATATTCTACCAGCTTCAGTTCGTATTTTAATATAAATTTTTACGTGAATGTTTTAAAATCAAGTCCTTTCAAAATTCATAACTTACCATAATAAACTAAATTTTTAATACATTTTCAATTCTTTTCTGTGTAATTATCTTCATGCAATGCGAGTAAACAAAATTTGATGTGCAAAATCACAACTATATATTGCGTCTCTCTTCGTGGCCAAGCGAAAATTCAGTGTCCATGAAAATAATGAGGAAACATTTGAGAGAACTTCGAGAATAAATTGACATTCATTGCAGAATATTATTTACTTTATTTTCTTGTATAATGTGATCACTGCGTGCTTATTAGCTGGGCTTCCTTGTGTTACTTTCTCTTTGCATCACGTCTTCCTCTTATTTGCAGGGGCGGTGCGATCAAACGTCTATCCTGCAATAAATATGATTACAGGGATGACACGACATTCTACTAGGAATACGACCTAGTAATTATCATTATTTATAACGCACTCCCACAATTTAACCAACAGAATTTCATTTAAGTCAATATTAACCGAAGAGTTAAAGAGGTGTAAAAGAGCTCTGTGCAAATGTGGTGTTTCTTTAGGAGTATTACATCACGTCGGGGCGATATTTCATTATTAATATCCTTGCCGACAAAACTATTTCCGCCTTCTTCGTCGGAATCGTGTTTGGTGAGATCGTCATCTCCTGCGGGGAGTTGGTCCCGCGCGCGGCGCGGGTGGGAAAACGAATCATCGAAATCGAACTCGATAGAAATCGACCGGCGGCGGCAGCGGCGGCGCGCCGATCTCATCGCGGAAAGTAATAATGCTCTTAGCAGAAGATTGCGCTCGCAGTTGCGTCCGGTGGGCTGGGCTGCGCCGCTGCACAATGGCCCGAAACGGACGAGATGGCGCCCTTACGAAGCGTTGGGAAGTAATGAATAAATAAAGAAATAAGACACTAATAACAAGTAAATAATAAGTAAAAAGTAAACGAATAAACAAACTAGTGTTGCTACAACAGCACATACTTTTTCGCATCAATTCTAACGTTTGCAATTTTCGAAAGTTCAAAGAGGTCAACTAAAATTATATCTGTGCCCAACTTTTGGGTGTCACTTGTTCTACCCTTGGGGAGAAAATGAAGAAAAAGTTTGCGACTGTTTTTGGAAAAACGTTTTTCTTTGTAATTTGTATTAATATCTCGTAGAGTTGGTCAATTACGTAACCACAGTAGTGCGTCAACGTTTCTGAACTTGATTGCCCTCCTTCAAGACTAGATTTCACAACACACAAACATTTTCTGTACTATACGGAAAAATATATAATTTAAAATGTGTATGAAAAACAAATTGGTGTTGTTTTTAATTAATATCGTTTTATTTGAAGAAACATCTCGTTTAGAATGTGTCGTGTTCACCTTTCCTTTTTAATACAATTTACAATTATTTGCAGCCCATGATACCAACACAAGCTTTCCAGAAACCTCGCCAGCACATAACACCACATCCTATCTTCTCAGCATTTTTCAACTGCCTAGATTTGTGCAACCTTCTTCATCCATCTTCACGGCCAGTCAATTAATGGGCTTCCTGTTCACCATACAATTATATCAACAGTTCAGCACTATCAATGGCAAAATATTTTCATTCAACCTAAGAACTCATTCTTTATTAACTGTTCGTAAGTTTCTTTCTAGTAGGATAATAGGCGAAAATATTCGAAAATATAGTAAATAATATTCGAAAATATTATCACTATTGTCTATTATCACATTCAAAATTATTGTAAATAGGGTGTGTAAACTTGGATAATAGTTATACGGGATTCGAGTGATAAAAGTTGGAATCTCCTCTGCGAGTTTGAAATGATGCATCACGACTCCAACAGGTACCTTGGCGCAATCCTACAACAAAACAAAATGCCCTCTACTACGTGTCTCATACACTACTTCTTAGACAGCCTTACACTTCCATTTGATTTTAATTCAAATATACAAATTACTAAATTATATATTGAGGTCAATAATTGCAGATGCAGTTAGATGAAAGGTTTTTTTCTCTTTGTTGCATTCACAATTTTTCTGAACATTTGAGCGTCGTCTCACTATGTTCTAGTGGTTCCAAAAAGGTGAACTTTTGGCACAGTCCTAAAAGTAATCGCTATTACTAGTAGCTGTCTAAAAAAGATATTTCTTCAGGTTTGAACAAATTAGAATTATTTAAAAAATTAATTATTTTTTTAAGTGATTTTAAACAGGTAGTGTATATTTAAAACGGTCTATATTGAAAATGTTAGAGTAAAATCGTCAATTATGAACAAAGAATATTAAAGTACCGAAAGATTTGTAAGTTACATTTTTAGTTTCTTAATTGACGAACTCCCCTTGAGAATATTAAAGAAATTAATGATTCGGTATTTTAACTTCGAGAAGGAATACACCACTCTTGTTCACAATGTAATCATTAGGCCTAATGACTTGTTCCGTGCTGAGAAGAGTTTGTTGCTCCATATTATTCTACGTCTCTAACATTTCCTTTGCGTGTCGGCTCGATTTCACTCATTTATTTGCACTTCTATGCCAATTGGTTTTCAACCTTTCAATATTTTCTAAGTGATTGAAGATATCTACTTGCCTGTTCACATATGTCATTTCTTTGATATTCTAGTACAGCAAATCCACCAACACATTGCAGAAGCTTCATTTCGCGTGCTTCAATTTTATTTTCTCGTATTATTTACGGATATACGGGTATCCATAAATATCTATACGTAGTATAGAGAAAATTATGTAATGCCGTGGGAAAAAATCGAGATTTTAATGGAAATACACTATTTAGATTCCCTGGATACCGAAAAAGGTTTTTTTAAGCGACCATACATCCGTCCGTCAATCTGTCTATCTGTCTCTGTCTGTCTGTCTGTCTGTCTGCGTCTGTCTGTCTGCGTCTGTCTGTCTGTCTGTCTGTCTGTCTGCGTCTGTCTGTTTGTCTGTGTCTGTGTCAGTCTTTTCTCTATAATAATAACTTTATTTCACAGCATGCTCCGTTACATATAACACTACATGCTTTCAAATGCATATGTAACTTAGAATTAACAATATTTCAAAATAAAATTACTTCTACAAAATACATAAACTGAAAATACACGAACAAGAAAATTGAAAAATTGAAATACATCAACTTAAAATTATATCAACATGAAATCGTTGAGCTTGAAATTGAAATCCATATAACTCATAACTTTATGTAAACACTATTTGTTTAATTTTCTGAATAAAGATGTTAAATGCACGTAAGTGTTGTTTTATTAATTTCGCGGGTGTGGGGGGCCAAGTTATTAACTTCAGTTCTGTATTAGTTTCTTCCTTTCTTCTACTAGTAGGGAACATTTGTAAATGATGTGGTATACTGTTTGGTCTCCCTTGCCACATTCACATGCTGGATTGCTTATAATAAAGAATCTGTGTAGATATGATTTAATGTTTCCGTGGCCTCTTATTATGGACGTAAATATTGATGTTCCAGGTAATTTTTGCCTCAATCTGTCTTTGATGTTAGGAAAAAATGATTTTGTGATAGCACCCTTTTTTTTAAATTTTTTACTTTTTCGAAATTTTGCATATTCTTGTGGCAATTGTGTATCACTGCTTTTACCCATCCAAAATATATTTACCATTCATTCTTTTCCAGGATTGTTATTTCATTTAATATTGATTCTATTATTTGGTTATGTTGATAATTATTTGCTAAAACTGCCAATGTGACGTTATGTCTGTATTTATTGCAACTGTTTTGTTATTGCTTGGGATTTTTCTAATCATTTGTAGAGATTTTAATATTGCAATTGCTTCTGCCTGATTATTTGAACAATTTTTATTTAGTCTATATTTTAATTCCATGATTTGTTTGTTTTCTTGAAATATGACTGCTGCTGCTCCCACCTTATCTTCTGCTTTACTTCCATCTGTATATATTTGTATTCCTTAAGTCAGGCTGTCTGTTACTTCTTTAATAGAGAATATTTCTGCCGGATGCCTCCATTGTTTGGGTTCCAATGACTTTTCATACAATTCTATTCCTCCATGTGTTGTTTTGTACGGTTTGATTTTTGTTGAAATTGTTATTCCTGTAGGTTGCATAACAGAAACGACACAAGAGGCATCGTCTGTCTGTGTCTGTCTGTGTCTGTCTGTGTCTGTCTGTGTCTGTCTGTGTCCGTCTGCGTCTGTCTGCGTCTGTCTGCGTCTCGTTGCGTCTCGTCTGCGTCTGTCTGCGTCTGTCTGCGTCTGTCTGCGTCTGTCTGCGTCTGTCTGCGCTCCGTCTGCGCTCTCGTCTGCGTCTGTCTGCGTCTGTCTGCGTCTGTCTGCGTCTGTCTGCGCTCCGTCTGCGCTCCGTCTGCGTCTGTCTCGCGTCTGCGTCTGTCTGCGTCTCGTCTGCGTCTGTCTGCGTCTGTCTGCGTCTGTCTGCGTCTGTCTGCGTCTGTCTGCGCTCCTGTCTCGCGTCTCGTCTGCGTCTGTCTGCGTCTGTCTGCGTCGTCTGCGTCTGTCTGCGCTCTGTCTGCGCTCTGTCTGCGCCCGTCTGGCCCGTCTGGGCTCTGTCTGGGTCTGTCTGTGTCTGTCTGTGTCTGTCTGTGTCTGTCTGTGTCTGTCTGTGTCTGTCTGTGTCTGTCTGTGTCTGTCTGTGTCTGTCTGAGTCTGTCTGTCTGTCTACCAGCCCGTCTGTTAAAACATTGACGCGTAAATAATTCGTAGGAATTTCGGCACAAAGTGTGTTCCACGGTATATTGGGTCCGACACAAAGAAATGCAATTTTAAAAACCTCTTTAAATTTTGCCGATACTTTACATGAAGACCCTGGGGCAAGTTCAAAGTTTTCTCTAAAAGGCTCCATTTGGTTTCTTTAAATTTCTTGTGAGAATAGAGTTAAATACTCTTTGAATATGCGTTAATCCGATTTTTACCGTCAACCCTGGATTTTTGAAAATTACAACAGTTTGAATTTATTTTACTTCTTCCTAAAACAATATTGAACACAGATCTTCTCTTCAAATGAAAATTTTTCTCCACAATTAGTCATTTAATTAATGTCGCGTGCATTATTTTTGTAGTTTTCGCGCAATTTTGAGTGAAAAGTTCAAAGACAAAATTGCTTTTAAAGTATTTAAAACAAGTTTTTCTCACCAACAACACTTTTTTCTCACAACCTCCAAATTTTTTCTTTGAACTTTTTCTTTGGATTGTGTAATCAGGCAATGCGAAATTACATTCTATAAAGATTTCGATGTTTTCATTTAAAAATTTTTTTTTTAATCGATAATATTTATATTTTATTATTTGTTGCATATTATTTTTATTATTTGTTGCATTTGTGAGTATAAGTACTTCGAATGAAGTGTCATCATATATCAAAAACGCAAAATTTTGGGTAAAAATGAGCCCAAATTTGGGTATTTTCAGAAAATCTCAGACGTCTTTTTCTCGAAAAACCACTCCAAATTATTTGTTTAATTGCTTTCTTTGGATTGTGCTAATCCATTTATTGACGTGACATAAATGCTGTTTTGATGTTTTCTTTTGTTTTATTAAAAAAAGTACACACATTTTTTCAAAAACATTTGCAAGTTTTATTATTCCAATTTATTTATTATTTTTAGTAATTTTATTAATATAACTGAATAACAATTTAAGTCACTGACTAATAATTTAAGATACTTAACGTTGATATTTATCGAAGTCACTCTAATCTTTAATTTTAAACCTGTCTTTTTAATTTTACTCTCTTTTCTTAAATTTAAGATGGTTAAGGATCTTAAATGAATTTAATATTAATTAAATTATTAATTAAATTAAATTAAATTAACTCGCTATTACTTAAATTTAAAATAGTTTAAGATAAATTTTAGGATCATTTCACCGTATTGAAATGAGAGTTAAAACCATTACCTTAACTGAATAAAAAAATTATAAAATTGAAGACGAAATGTTTTTCACTTTCGCCATCGAATACTGTGAGTGCCCTTGTGTCATTTCGGCTCACTGTGCAGCCGCGGCAACGAGGCATGTCGGCGGCGACTGCCGTCGCACATGTTGGTTCTGCTTAAAAGACCTCTGTCTGGTGTAGGCTGAGACAATTACGTTAGTAAGACCATCTAGGGAGTCGTCGGAACCTGCAAGCGGCCGGCCCCCGCACCCCCACAGCCATGTATTTTGATTACATTACCCACCTCGCCCAATGTTGATTACCCGGGACTCCCGAAACACTATTATACAACAGGTTTAATCTCCCACCGGCCGTCCAGATAACACGTTTTCTCAAGATACCCAATCTCTCCTACACTCACCTCAATTACCACACACACACACACCCACACACACACACACACACACCGCTCGGGGCCGGAGGTAAAAAGGTCTTAACGACAACCCACCGAACGACCCCCTGTCTCTCCCGCTGTTTCTTTTTCGACATTTATTATCACATTCTTTCAATTCGATAACAGAGAGACCTTCCACTCAACACAAAAAATTAATGTTTAATAATTATTTTATAATGATAAGTAATCTCCAAGCGAGAGGTGCCCGAAAACTCTGAAGATAAACATGACGATACCCGATCGCAGTGTTCAACAATCTAAAGATCATCTTTCAGATTCGCACAAAAAAGTTTATTGGAAGAAAGAAGCCGTCGCGAAATGTATTAAGGCGCGCCGTACCGATCGTGATGATAATCAAAGGGGTTCTGCGACTCCGCAGATAACATCGTACACGTTTGTGGACTGGGTATGCATCAGCCGATTCGCGTTCGCTCGTTCTTGCTACTTCATCCCTTAATGGGCTTATCGTTTCATTCTTCTTCCCCTTCAAAGGAGACCGATCTGTGAGTTCACCGACGGAAATTCAGAACCACCCCTAACACCACTTCACGACCGGCGCTTGTTTCCGTCTAAACAGCGCCCCTTGGCGAATGTACATAATTGCTTGCCCCTGAATGGTCAACACAACGTGGTATGATTTATATACGCACACAATGCGTGTAATGCGGGCGCCTGGCTCGGGTCGAGGCGACTGAGGGCGTTTGTACCATTACGACTTCCCGCCGAAGTCATGTCGTGCGCGTTAGAAAAGAAAAATCAATAGGAAACTCGTTTTGCGGCGCCGCTCAAACGGATGTGATGAGAAGCAAAGGGTTGAGTTGAGTTCAGTTAATGCGTTATTTTACGTGGCGAGACTCGGGCCATCAGGCCCGCTCTTCCGTCTAACCACGCAAATTTCGATACGCTCCTTTCACCACCTAGCGGAGAAAGCAGGTATTATTCTGGGCGACGAAACTGGCGGATATCAATTTTGCTCAGAGGCTTTTGGCTTGAAATCTTTTAACATGCAGTCTACTACATGGGACAGCCGGCTTTATTTCCCTTCCGAAGGAAGGCGTACGAAGAATTTTTTTGCCTTTAAAAATCCACGGCTTCGATCGGGTTTGAATCCGCAAACTCGGCTGCAACAGTCCGGTATGCAGACCGTTATACCACCGAACCACCGAAAGGGTTGAGTTGAGACAGAGAAGATTGGTTGTAATTTCTTGCGAATGCCAGCTTTGAAATTTGATGGTGAAAAGCAACCCGGGGTAGTACCATTTTTACTATGAATACTAACAAAATAATTGTCATCTGAAGAGAAATTAGTCCACCTTTTTATAATCTTAAACAATCATATTAGTTTCTATAATAGAAGCTGTTTGCATCATTATGGCAACACACTCACAGGATATATTGGATAAGTAAAGTTAATTCGAACCACTTTTCATTTAAAGACAGTCACTTACGTAAAGTCTTTTCTGTAAGTAATCCCAGGTATGAATATCATTCCAGTTTTTTAATATTGAGAAGGAAGTGCTTCAAAGAACTTCAAATGAATTTATCGAAAATCAGCAGTTTTCTGTGAAAAAGAGCTTCAAATTTCGCATTTTCAGTAACGCTTAAAACGCAAAAACTGCAATTTTCTTATAAACGCTCCAATTTTTCGGAAAATGCCATTTATGACGAGTTTACTCTTCTTTAAAATTCTTGAAGTAATATTTCGGTTCTACTATTAGGAAACAATTGTTCTCTACAGAATTCCTGAGTAGCCTATTCGATTTATTCGCTTACAAATTGTAATGTCAGCCGTTGTGTGTAATCTAAGTTTCCTATGACCTCTATCAGCGCCATTGTGGTTCGGCCGATTTCGGGATAACTAAAGACAGAGATTTCCTGATGAAACAGTCCAAACCAAATGTTTGCTAGCTGGGTGCACTTGAACGAATTGATGGTGCTTGGATTTCATCAGTATTGTATCCAGCATCTCTTGTTCATCCAAACTGATTTTGATCATACTGTTTACGTTACTTTTCTTTGTTTTTACGGCATTTTTAAAAGATTTTAAGAACATTTTATTGATCATATTTGACAATGTTGTAGGTCATCACAATCCCTAGTTATCAGGTAATATTAGAGAATTCTTTGCGATATGATCGTTGTATGACATGTAATGACATTTCTCTGCTTTTTTAAACTAATACCACATAAATACCAGTATATTTTCACTTATATCGAACACTTCTTGAAAACATGTAAAATACAAAATTTTATAACGATTTGTTTTGCATCCCCAATGACTTGACTTTTGATATCACGATAAGTAAATATGAAGTGATCTCGAAGAATTATTCCATTATGTATTCTGTCAAATTTTCGTAGCGAGAATCAGGAACGAAACTTTACGAAAATCAGTAGAACGAATGAGTGCCTTTGCTTGTTCTATACTCCGCAGTTCTATACTACCCATTTCAGATAACATTAGGTTTTTTTCATTCCCAGCCTTTAGAATGATCTGGGAATTCGTGTAAGTTCTTACATAAATATTGCGGAAGAAATCTCTGAGCTACGATAACTACCGAGACTTGTAATTTTACGCCCCACATTCGGCTAGTTTCAGTTTCCAAAAGTTATGTTTTAAGACGCGTCTCAGCGTCCTTGGTAACAACATTTTGATTGCATGGCATGGTTACATCTACAAGTGAACACGATTTGTTTCTCCAAATTCAGATTATTATTATTATTATTATTATTATTATTATTATTATTATTATTATTATTATTATTATTATTATTATTATTATTTCTGTACTTTTCTCAGGAAGCATTGAGAACCATTCATCTATTCATACGACTTAGGCTCTACCAAATGCACCTGGTAATGACAGATCTGAGGCTAAGACGGAGAAGAAATTCATCTTTGTCCGTCCTTCAATTTAAAAATTTTCGCACAATATGGCAAATCTGTAGGATTCAAGCTTTTTGGGTGGTTATGCAGATTCCTTTTGATAATCCTATTTTTGTTATAATCCTATTATTATTATTATTATTATTATTATTATTATTATTATTATTATTATTATTATTATTATCCCGAATTTTTCACTCTGTACTATGTGCAGGTACATTCACCTGACCGTTGCTGGTCTAGACATTTCAGTCAATTGTTCCCCAATCAGTAGTACATCCCAGGAATTCTCTTACTATTCTGCAGCTGTCCAGTATTACTACTTTCTGCTTTGCTCTATGCATGAAAATGGTAATTCCAACACTTGAGTTGCATGCACTGTGTGTTTTGGGATTAATCCTGTGGTGAACATGATTATAGGTTGTATGTCGATATTCTGAAGTCTCCATTGATGACGAAGCTCTTGAGCCAGCGGTACAAATTTCTGAAATTTCAAGTGAAATACAGATTCTAGATTGTTATTGTTGACGACTGCAAAATTGATTATCATGGATGTTTTCTTGAGCTTTATTAGAACTATTATATCTGGCCTGTTGTTCAAAATTGTGGTTTATTATTATTATTATTATTATTATTATTATTATTATTATTACTATTATTACTATCCCGAACTTTTCACTCTGCACTACGTGCAAGAACATTGTTATTATTTCCTATTTTCTGTAGATATACGCTGATGCCGGGGTTCTCAAAATCACCCAAGGGCACAATGATTGAATGGAGAAAAAATCCTTCCGTCCCACCGAAGAGGCCCCCGGTTCGAAGCCACTCCACTGAGTTTTTCTTATCAATATTCTCCGAAGTTAAAGTCGCATTATTATTATTATTATTATTATTATTATTATTATTATTATTATTATTATTTTTATTTTTATTATTATTATTATTATTGTTTTATTATTATTTTTTTTTTATTATTATTATTATTTAAATTTTTATTATTATTATTATTATTATTACTATTAAATTGCAATAAAACTCCATGGAAAGTTGCTATTATTTTGCTCTACCTTAGTCCCACCCTTCTGAACGCCAAGACCGCTCCCGTTTACAAGAAGCGTTGGCGGGCTGCACGTGTGAACGGTTCCCGCGCCGCCGCCTCCAAGTAGCGCCGGTCGGCGACCGCCGCGCCACCTGGTGGGCGCCCGTCTTTTGTCGAGCTCGTGCCCCGGAGCGTCGGCCGATAATCCTATGGATGCCTCTGCTTTGTGTGATACCTCCCACGAAGAGCTTTAATTAATAATGCATCACCTCTTTCCTCTTCGAACGTCACTGCCGTTGCCGTCGTTGCTGCCGCCCGCCACCACCACCACCAGGATCGACACCACGACGCCTACTAATATTAGCACCACAGTCGACAATCACCAGTCGCCAGTCATCTCAGATGTCACAGACGCCACAGTCGCCACAAACCACAGTCGCCACAGTCACCTCAGAGTCACAGACGCACAGTCGCCACCATCACCAGTCGCCACAGTCATCCTCAGATGTCACAGACGCCACAGTCGCCACCACAGTCGCCACAATCACCACAGTCGCCACAGTCACCTCAGACGTCACCCAGTCGCCACAAACACCACAGTCGCCACAATCACCACAGTCGACACAGTCACTTCAGATGACACAGACGCCACAGTCCCTACAATCACCACAGTCGCCACAGTCACCTCAGACGTCGCAGATGCCACAGTCGCCACAGCCACCACAGCCATCACAATCAACACAATCATCATCATAATCGCCACTGTCGTTTCTTCATTTCTGTCTTCTATCACCGTCCTCTCCACCCTACTTCCATCTTCACCTTTTTACTACCGCCACCACCATCACCGCACCAACACCACCATCCTCTCTGTCGCTTTTCCGGCGGCGTCAGAGATAAAAAGACCCAATTGAAAAGAGTATGCTAAGTAATGGTTAATAATCAACTAACCTCCTCATAAATGTTTTCTACCTCTGAAGCTAGGTTTATTATACCAACAACTCCCCCTTTTAATTGTCTTTTGCGAGAAGTTCCCCGTAGTCTAGCGACTGGGTCGTGTTGGCAACGAGCAGCATGGCTCATTCGTGGTAGCGGTCGTCTATTCGTGGGTGTGTCTAAAAGGTCTGTAGCGCCTCTCTTGACTGCCTTCTTGATAATGGAGATTCATCTGTAATGCTTTAATGAGGTTCGCCGCTCTTTGTCCGTCGAAGACATGAAAATTAGTTTGATCGTGCATTTTACATGAATATTCTTCATTGAATTTAACTTCTATAGGTAAGTCTCGTAGATTTCTTTTATGATGAATAGATTTTCTTGGAAGCTCGATGAAGTGTCGATGTATTTGGGTCATTTGTCTGCGTGCTTACACAAATTGCAAACATGACTAGTTACGTTAATGTGATGAAATGCATTGATATAATCTGAGAATAGATGTGCCTTTCCATCTTTTTCGAAAATATTGTTAGTGTTTCGTGAACAGAATACGATTTTCGGTTCATGAAATCACTATTTCTAAAGTATTGTTCTACCTACATACGCACTCTTTGTATATTATGAGCTTGCACTTCAACGTATCTGAAAGTTTTGTATATTTATTCTTCCGTCCGATATTTTTTTGTGTAAATCATGAAATTACCCATATCTTTGCCTATATTTATTTTAAGGGAAAAATAATGATAATGATGATGAAATAATGATAATAATAATATAATAAAAAAAATTTTTAGATGTGTATAGATATATGTTGGTAATTGTCCACTCCTCCTTCATCTTCATCATAATTTCTAACCTCATTCCCCAGGGCTAACAATCTTGTGGTGTAAAAATGTATTTAGCACACAAATGCTGATACCTCCCCTAAAAATGGTCACGTGCATTTACCCCAGGGAAATATGTCTGGGCATCGGTGGGTAGAGTTGCAGTTCGCGTGGTCCTAACATGGCTGGTTTGGCGACAAAAAAAGAAAAACTCCAAATGAAGGTACTCAGTGAGGCAGATTAGCAAAAAAGTGAATTAATACAAAAATTAAAAACACAATACATACAAGTATAAAAAATACAAACTCATATTACAAATCAACAACATAAACCACAAATACACATGTACAAGAAACAGGCAATATGTGGCCTATTTCATATTCTCAACAACATTACCATCACTTCACGTAACGGCACGACACCACTGCACTGGATCGCTACCTAATAATATCTACATTAAAGATCAGTAACTGAATGTACTTGACACAATGCATTCACTTTTGTAGTCTTTCCGTATCCTGAATAACGTCATTGCACTTCACTGCACGCCACACTTGCGCTATTGAAAAGTCTCGAATACGTAACTTGTTTGCTTCTGGGGAGTCACTAGCAGCTCTGTTCAAAATCAAAAATGTCCAGTCAAAAATGATCCTTTTTACAAAGTTGAATTTTTCTTTATTCGTTCTTTATTTTCTGCAATTTATTTTCGCGCATGGTCGTCCCTATTTGAGTAACATGGCATTTCAAGCATTTTACTTGCAGCTTTCTATACCGGTTCCTTTGTGCACACCTTCAAGAGGGCACCCAGTCGTGCTGCCTTTCTAATTATAACTGATGGTTCCCAATTGACATTCGCCCCACTGCTTCTGTTCTCGTATTTAACCCTTTTTTTCTTGATTTCGGTTTTATTGTTGAATTTCACCGTATTCTTTTATCTACTTTATTATAATTGTAATATCTGTGATTTTAAAATGACTTTTTATAACTCATTTGGTAATTTTTATGACATAAAAACTCATACAAATTGTTTTTCTTGGTTTTGGAGTTTTTTGTCTGGGCAATTTAACTGATTTTTCGTAGAAATTGCTCTGAAAGGTAGTGTATTCGGTTGAACATAGAAGGTGGCTCTTTTTTCTGCTCATTATTTTCTGTATGAATAAAAATGCAATTAAACGATAAATGTCGAACGGTTAACTCTTCTTAGACAACTCAATCGTTTTAAAGATTCTAAGGATTTTAAAGAGCATGGGTAGAATTTTATTCACTAAGGCAATAAATATACGACGGTAAGTTTGCCTGGAGAATGCAATAATGCATCTAATGTTTAGTTTACCTGGCAGTGTTACGACAGTGATAGCAACCACGATTATAGTAACGTGAGAGAGCAATACGCGGCGCGGTAAGGTTCGGGCGGGTCGGAGTGAGATCGCATTAGGCATGCAGAGGTGGTGCTTGACAACACAAGATGGTGCAGCTAGGCGAGTGGAGGGAAACATAAATTCGAAAAATCTGTGAAAATTAATTATACTTAGGTGATTACTAGTTAATTTATATGTTTGAGAACGTTGCATTACATAATCATTTATACTTCAGCAAATACCGTAATGACTGTGTTCATTCTGTAAATCTGTGATTGTATTTACGATTCCAGTTCTCAGTATATTTTTTCGGGAAATTATTGAGTAAATGTGGAGATCAAACCAGTGTTGCTTGTGGAAGTAACGTCATTTATGGGAACATACGTTTGTGAGAAAATTGATATGGGTAAATGATCATTATAATACATTACTATACATAAATCGATGCACGGGTGGCGTCTAATTTAATCATTAGAATGTAGAAAGTTTTAGTTCATCTGACCAATTTGGTAAAGCCCAACTAAATATTTTGCTTAGCGATTCTGAGATTAAGAGTAATTGAATCTTAACATTTCTAGAATACGATTTAAATAACTCATTTCTCCTCTTTGTATACTTTGTATACGTTTCTCCTCATGTATACTGCTCAATATCTACTAAAACTTTTTTATGACATATTGCCTAGTCTCCACTAAACGTGTTGTCAAGGTTCATTGAGTCATTGAGGAAACACTGAGATACTCCTTTGGTTTGCTTCTGAGCTCAATACAGCTCTTTTCACTGGCAAAACACGTAAAATGTTGACACGTAAAACACGTATGACGTTCATTTTTTATGAGTAAGCATAATATGTCATTGTGTACGCACACATATTCCATCATATTGAGGCAAAAATCTCGTATAACAGTATCGTTGTATTCAAAATAACGCGTACTTCATCTTATATTTGAATAATTCTGTAATAACCTCTGTGCCAGTCCCAAACACCTCATGGCTTCACGAACTCGAAATACAATAACAATTTAACATAGTTAAGTAACTTGCAACACGGAGACCAAAACCAGATTTACATAAATTCATGAACACGAATCTGACTTAACAGCCACCGAAACATCCTCACAACTACCCGAAGCTTCGCACTAAATCCACGTGTGTTCCGGTGTATGTGTGGTTGGGTGTGTGAGAGAGAGCGTGTGTGACTGTGGCTTGCATGTGGTTTGAGCCGGAGAGGAATTCCGTAGCGGCGGCGTGTGCAGGCTATAACACAGGCAGTGAGGACAATGGCAGGGCTGCCAACGCAACAAAGCGACAGCCAGGTGGTTTATTATGTAAATCGCGGAGCGGCCCGGGGCATCCCGCTGTATTTACTTGAATAGGTTGATGGATCGCGCGATAATACGCGGATTATATCTGAATATCCGTGAAAGTAAGTTGTCGCTTGGCAAGGTACAGCTATTTTTCGTGCCATTATTTTTGTAATTTACTCATTCAATGTGGCTTGTACGCGTGAAGTATTTGCCCGGTGTCGTAGATTCCCTTTGTTACCAATTATGCCCGTCACGTTAAGCTGCAAGGTGTGTCCTACTTTGGGATGAAGAATAGGTGCTTATTCGTGGTTGTACGAGAGGTAACGCTTTATTGTAAGGCGATGCAGACAGTTTTCTATTTTTTGGGCTTTATATTCCCCCCTCTCTGTGATGTTTATTTTGGAAAACTGTATGGAAAATAATGAGTTCGGGGCTAAAGAATGATAAATAGGTTATCTGCCTGCTTGAGTTAAAAAGAAAGTAGCGCTTATTAATCAGAGTTACTAAATAGCATTGGAATTATTAGTTTGGTTTATAATGAATTAACCATTGAATTTATGAGTAAACACCACAAGAAATGTTTACCCGTGAAAATATTATTTAATGATCTTAATGGTCTTAAGATTAGAAAACTTGAAGATGGATACCAATTGGAAAAAGATACAAGGGAAAAATTAATAAAATCTGGTAAAATTTTGTACTTCTCGTTTTTCTTGTTCTTCAAAACTTCTTCAGTACTGGATCTGTTTTTAAATCATGATTAACCGACGTTCATGAAGTTATTACACACAACCCGATCTGTATTCTCCTAACAGAAGCAAATACATGAGATGTCCGCAACACTCCAGCTTTGTTCTCATGGTGAACATGATGTGCATGCATAGGTGCGCCTTCACGTACCTTTCGTTGAAGCGAGATATAAATTTCCCGGATAGTAGTGCCACTGTAGCAAACTACCGCGCTACACATCTATTTAGTCTTCGTGCCGAAATACTCACAATTTGCGGTGTTATATCTAGTTTCAGATTGTTTTAACGTTAAACAGGTTTTAAAAAAATATTAGTTTGAGATAGTTTTCAACAATGCACCAGATAGAATGGCTCAGTGCAAAAACTGTTGTCGCTCCACAGCGTCCCTGACCGAGAGGTTTTAGGGTACAAGTACCGACGGGAGCTTTTTTCTAGACTAGTTAAAAAGATCTATTGCAGCCACTGTGTGATGGAGAATCGTAGCGGCCGGCTATTCTGATCGATAATATTTCCACTTTTCTCCCAGCACTACCAGATGAATGTGAAAGCAGTACCCTAACTCCCATTTCCTTACACTCTCACAATTACTTGCTCTTCACTACCACACGTCGTGAGACCAATCGGGTGCTTAGAACTGGTCCCGGCTAAAGTGATTCCTCGCTAGGAAAGCTTATCTGGAACGCAAAACCAGCAAGCTGATATGTAGGTCGGCATCAAAACTCACGTTTTAGTAGAGGAGAAAACGCCGTCACCACCACCACTAAATGTAGATGAACTACATTTACGGGACTAATGACCAAAGTAGTTAACGCGCCAGGAAACATGACTCATTCACTCGCTCACTCACACTCACTCGTCCTTTGCCACTGTCATTCACTCTCACTCTCACGTATTCTCACTCACCCTCACTCATTCTCAATTTCACTCTCACTCACTTTCACCTCTTTCATTCTTACTCTCACTCTCTTGTTTACTCTCCCTTACTCTCGTTCACACTCACTCTCTCTTACTCCCATTCACTTTCGCGCTATCCCTTCTCACTCATTCAATCACTCTGCATACGCATGGATAGTCGTTTTTATCACTCGGGAATACTTAAGTGCGATGTGATCAAGTTGTGGACACTGTGCTCGAGTGTTCCAAGTGTATTTGTACGTATTATTACGTCAGATTTTTAAATATTTTATTTATGCATTAACCTTAACAATGTTATGTTTAGCAAATATTTGATGTACGATTGATGATTAGAAGTATTTTGAAACACTTGCTTTGCAGCAAATTTTTTAGTCATAGAACATAGGAATTTTACTCATTTTCTTTTTACCGCCAAAACAACGGGACAATTTCACTATTTTGATTGAGAAGAAGAATATTATTTGAATGATCTTTACTAGATAATCAACAATTGTTATTGTATTACGTTCAAATACAATTTGTTTTCATGACTTTTATACATACGTTCCGTTTAAAAATAATATTTAACCATAATTTAATAATATTTTATTTGGTCACGAGATTTGTGATTTTAGAAATAATTTCACGAAGTAAATAATCAGTTACAGTAACCCCGACGTATTACCACGTTACTCTTTCAAAGACCTGCTCATAGCAGCTCTTCAGAGAAGCGATGATACTTTACATAGTTTCCCCAATATGCTTGGCTGTTTGCATGTATACAGTAATATCCGATTTCTTTCAATCATGATACTGTCCCATTAAATACGCTATAATGAAAAATCAACTGTTACCGCAATCAACATCATCACTATGGTCATCTCGTCTGATTCTTCTACCCCACCTCAACTTATTCACAACAGTTACCATCCCCGCATGTCCAGGGTCAGTGAGTCATTAACTAACTGTAAATACATTTCCGATCATAAGATTTCCAGATTATTTAGCCTTCACCAGATTTGTCTTCAGACTCTTCTACAAGCCAGCAGCTAAACATCTCGACCACCAATCAGCTAAATAAATACCTTGCTACCGTCATGAACGTGAATCCTGATTACTTCGGTGCCACGCAATTAATCGATCTGAAGACGGTGGAGTATTACGAAGATATTTTGTTAGACTGGGTATGAGTGGACCACGCAATTTGCAATTTATAGAAACCTTGATATCCCCTCTCTTAAACTGATCTAAAATGTGATGAAAAGACCTCTGTCACAATCACCAACTTCATCATCACCCTCGCCAGCACCACCACCACCACCACCAACCACCACCACCACCATCTCCATCACCACCATACACCACCGCCTTCATCACCACCATCATCCCCCCCCCTTATCCCCACCACGACCATACCACCACCCCCTAGCGCCACCACCTTCCTACCACCACCACCTCCACACACACTCCTACACCACCACCCTCCTACCTACCATCCTCCTACCACCACGACCTCCTACCACACACCCCACCACCACCCCTCCTCCACCACCACCCTCCTCCACCACCACCCTCCACCACACCCCTCACCACCCTCCTACCACCACCCCTCCAAATACCTTCCACCTCCTACACCAACCACACTCCTAGCCACCACCACCCTCTACACCACACACCTCTACACCACACACCCTCCTAGACCGACAGCCACACACTCCACATGCAATCTACACACCGACCACCCTCCTAAACACTCCTAAAATCTACCAACACACCTCTACCACACCACCATCCACCCTACCCACCTTCACCACTCCACCACCACCACCTCCACCACCACCACCACTCACCACCACCACCATCCTACCACCACCACCACCTCCTACCACCACCACACCTCTACCACCACACACCTCTACCACCACCACCACGCCTCCTACCACACCACCATACCACCACCCCTCCTCCCATCACCACCTCTACCACCACCCCTACCTACCACACCACCACACCTCCTAACCCACCACCTCCTACCACCACCACCCTCCTAACCACCACCCTCCTACCACCACCACCCTCCTACCACCACCACCCTCCTACCACCACCACCCCCTCCACCACCACCACCACCCTCCTACCACCACCACCCTCCTACCAACCACCACCCCTACCACCACCACCCTGCCTGCCACCACCCACCACTCTACCACCATAGGCACCCAACCAGACATAATACTGCTAAACGCAGCTCTGCGGGCGGCGCTGTCCAGCCGCCACGCACCCTTAGATGAATCGCTGATAAATGTATCGCGGGTCGCACGTACCCCGCATCTTAAGCGACTCCACGATAATTGCTCGATGGGGGCACTGATGCCGCCACCGCCTCCGCCGCCGTCGAGGCTGTCCTCGTGCACATTGGGCCGACACGAATCAAATGCTCCGTATGCGGAGGGTGCAAGTAACAATGATGGAAGACGTATGGAAGAGTAGAAATGGAATTGGGACTTTCTAATTTTCGAATTCGGAAAGCGTTCAAAAATTTTAGGATGTCTCGGATATTTGTGATTTTTTTGTTGTTCTAATCTTTTCAGTCATCTCACGATTTTTGTGTTGTGTTTTTTTTTCTGGCATCCGGTCACAAATCTTTTACGGTTCTATACGAAAATTTAAGAAAAAAATTAATAAATATAAACCCTCTGACTTACAAAACAAACAAGGACAATGAATAGTGTATATCGTTTAGGATATCATATACCTGAATATCCCGAAAGATTTGGAATTTTAATGATTTTTAATGGTTTCTGCCTTTTGAAGTCGCTTTTATAATTTGAATTTTTTTCTAAAATGATCTTCACCTTTCAGAATTGCCCTTGTATCATCTGTATCTTAATTCCAGACCAATATAATGCCAGTGCTTATTTAGGAACTCGACTTCTTTGACAATTGTTAGTGTTGCACGTTTATTTCTCGTACGGTTTTAAATCAATGGTACTACATGATTATAACTATATGTGCAAGTTGCGATTGGATTTTTATTCAAGGAAAAATACAAACAAAAAAATAACTTATTTTGCATTAATGTACAAAAGGGAAACAGAATGAAAATCTACTATATGAATTAGAAAGAAAAAATACAAAATATAATGTAAAGAGAACTTACAGATTTTTTAAAAATTTTTCTCTTTTCTTGTGTATAAGCATGACTGGCGTTGAGACATTCTTGTTTTCTGAAAAGAAACATTAAAAATAAACAGATACTTGGAAAATGGTTATTAACATAGTCAGTCTTGTGATCCATTGGGTTAAAATACCTGTCCCAATATCCCAATTCATCCCCGATATTTTGCCCTACTGTGCACCGGGAATATCGGCATGTCCATTCCATCTCGCCCAAATTCGCTCACGCGCACGTCACCAAAGCACTGCTCCTCTGCGATGTCCCGGACACTGCATGTTCCCTGGACGCCTCGACTTCTAATCAAGAGTGTTTCTCAATTATCCCAGTCACCCGTAAGCCCCCTATCCCCTCCGCCATCCCCACAAAAATCGAGACGAAATGACGAGAAGTCGTTAACTCCGCGAAAGCACCAACAGTGGGCGGTGGAGTGTGAATCCCTCTGCTCTGCAGATACGGACGCCGTTACGGATGTTCGCGTGTGGGTCGGGTGGCGCGCGATGTGGTGACGCGAAGGGGAGAAGTCGCGCTGCGAGGTGAAGCCCCGGCCGGCGAAGTGGGTGTGAAATTTGTGGCTGCGAATGAGATCGAGTGGAAGCGCAATTTGTGCGAGCTAGGGTTGTTTGTCCTCTCGCTATTCGCGCTTTACTACTATTCCAGGGGTCCCGTTAGGAGATTAATAATATTTTTCCTGCTTTTTTTTGCGTGCCGTGCGTGTGTGTGTATGTGTTATTTCGCCAACAGCTACGCCACGCGTGCTTTTCGTACACAGGGCACTCCACTCACCCCTCTTCAATTCATTACGGCATTTCGCGCCGTGCGTCATATTTAGAGGCAAATCGGATAGCGCCCCTTGGAGCTCCCTCTCTCCAGCTCTCTCTCTGCAGCACGCGTGCGACAGCAATGAGGCCGAATAAAATATTTAAACACTCGCAGCTGAAACGCCGGTTATCAATTCGCGCGTTTTCCCAATTGTCGCCGGACGAATCTACGGCACTAAATAACTTTTCCATTTATCAAGCACGCCCCAGGGCGTGTCGTGGGAATGCGAGTCCAGCGCCACGTTGCCCGGTAGCCGCGATGGCGGTGACGATGGTGTAGCGGCGGCGGCGGTGGCGTGGCGTTGGCGTTGGCGTTGGGTGGGGGGCTGGGCGTGGGCGTGGGTGGGCAGTGGGCAGTGGGCAGTGGGAGTGGGCAGTGGGCAGTGGGCAGTGGGCAGTGGGGAGTGGGGAGTGGGGAGTGGGCGGTAGTGGTGGGCGGTAGTGTGGGCGGTACTGATGGCGATGAAGGTGGAGATGGCGGTTGTGGTGGCTGTACCGGTTGCAGCGAGGGACGGTATAGTGATCCTTGGGAGTGAGGGGTGCGTTTCAGCGAAGGCTGCAGCGCCGCACAATTGGGTTAGCAGTAAGAAAATGGCCCAAATGTAAATGAAATATGAAATTATCTTTCCCTTTAAAAATGAACGACTATATGCGTTATTCTAAGAAGTTGCAAACCGTGAACGGAATCTTATCGATTTGAAAGGCAGGGTCTTCATATTGCCTTTGAGAAGAGAAAGAAATCGTTTTTTTTTTTGCACACTCACCTTAAATCAGCCATTTACATACAGTTAACCGTAGGTAAAATTTATAATCCTCAGACTACTCCGATAAAAATGTTCTTAGCTGTCTACTTTCATAAAACCACGCGTAATGTGCAGCAATATATAAAAAAGTCAATTAGTGCTGCTGCACCCCGCGCCATGATTCGAATGCCATTGACGTTCCCTTGCATCGATGGCTCTGAATTTGGCAATTCTAGCATCTTGTCTTGGCATTCCAGTCCTGACGCACGACAGAGCTCAACAAAATGGAAATGGACTTCACATTGCTCCTTAATGAAATAGGCATCCATGACCGGTCAAACAAATGCTCTCGGCTGTCCCGGTGACACGGCGCCATGTGATTACGTTCCGATCACATACTAATATCCGTCTCCAACATGTTGTGTCATGTATTTCGAAAGTAGCACCCAGAATAAATGGACATAAGAAACAACACAGAAGATCTGAAATATATAAAACTGAAGATCTGAAGGAAACACTTCTGGAGTATTGTTTCGAAAAAATAAGAAGAAATAAAAGAGGTCATCTTCGTCAACATATTACCTCTGACCTCTTTTATTTCTTCTTATAAGAACGTCAACAACACCAAATCAGAATTCCCACAATTCGAAAAAATAATCCGTAAAGTAATGAAATGCTTATTCACGAATCGTCCTTCTAATGAAGCAGACATAATTGGCCGCGATTTTGGTGATACTTTATGTGTCCATTTGCCTGTGTTCTTTAATAACCGTGGATTTGATCGGCTTACGCCTTTATCTTGCATTATTGGTTCTGTATTTTATGTTTAACCTAGAGCACCTAGCTTTTACCTACCAGAGTTGGCGTACAACCATTAATTTGCTGTAAATATCGATGTTTGCCAACTGTAGTTTTCAGTCTTTCGCGTGTTTGAGGCGTAGTGTTGTAGGATAACGTGATAATTTGCCATGGCCTTCCACTGCACTTCCAGGTTAAGAAAATATGCCGTACGCGATATTTAATCCCATATCCGTTACGTTCAGAATATCTCTATCTCTGTTACGTTTACGCATATTGTGATGAATTTGAACTCTGTGTCGACGACGTTCGAATAAACATCTCTTTAAAATTTCACACTACTTTTCATTTTTTACTGTTCACTTACCTCAAGCCTAATGATAGTGTAGTTATTCTACTTTTTTGATATAATAAATAACATATTTTCCAAATAATTAACAAATATATTCTTAAAGTATTCTAAAATAAGATTTCTGTTTTATAAACTAAATGTTACCTAAATATTTCGCCGACTCACAGTTTTAACTTCACAAAACAGATCATGCTGATCAATTAGCAACCAAAATGTATCGTGGTTTTTTAAATATCTTTTGCTATTTTTCAATCCTAAAGCCTATCGACCAACACCCTTTAATGTTTTATATACCATGAACAACCAAACATAAGAGTTGAAAATCAATGCTATTTTCGAAACCACCAATATACTCTCCCCTCTCTCTCTCTCTCTCTCTCTCTCTCTCTCTCTCTCTCTCCCTCTCTCTCCCTCTCTCTTCTCTCTCTTTGTGTGTGTGTGTGTATACATATACATACACACACACTATGTGTGTATGTGATATGTGTGTGTATTATATATATATATATATATATATATATATATATATATGTGTGTGTGTGTATATATATATATGTGTGTGTGTATATATATATATGTGTGTATATATATATATATATATATATATACACACACACATACATACACGCATACAATTTCCATCTTGGAACATAACTGATACGTAGGTCGGCGCTCATATTGCTAATTTCGGAGTTTCCTTGTGTTGGCCCCACTGTGCGGAAGGCAAGCCGGCCGCCCGCGTGCGGGAGCCGGGCTGCGCTTAGGTATCTCCCCGGTAAATCCGGCATAAAACTCGGCCCCGTGGCGTTACAACTTTATGAGATAGAATGCGCATAACTCTCTTTTCGGTGCCCGATAAATATCTCAATAACTGCGACGAGCTTTCACAGTAAATGAACTTCGCCAGGCGAACTCGTAAAGAGAGGCGGTTCTTTCCACGGTCAGTATTGAAATCCTGGGGATGGAAGAGAGGAGAGAGAGAGAGAGAGAGAAGAAGAGAAAGAGAAAAGAAGAAAGAAAAGAAAGAAAGAGAGGAAGAGAAAAGGAGATAAGAAGAGAAAAGAAAAAGAGAAAGAGAAAAAAGAGGGAAAGAGAGGAGAGAGAGGAAGAGAGGAGGAAGAGAAAGAGGGAGAGAAGAGAGGAAAGAGAGAGGGAGAGAGGAAAGAGGGGAGAGAAAGAGGGAAGGGAGAGAGAGAAGGAGGGAGAGAGAGGGAAGTGGAGGAGAGAGAGGAGAGAAGAGGAAGAGAGAGATTGTGTTGTTCTTCTATCTGGTGCCTCTCATTGGTAAATAACCATCATGTGACCGCAGGTGAGGGATAGGGCTCTACACGGGAAATGAGAAATCTGGTAAAGTAATGAAGGGCTGAGAACAAATATTCCTATCCAGGATTGTTGATCAGTGAGTGTATCCCGAATGAGACTATAATTGAGGTCAAAATGAATGTAGAGAATATGTGAGCGTAAGAGGAAATATTAAAGACAATTCAGTGAACTGAATTACGCACGAAAATGATGTAGACAGTGTGGGCGGGTAGATGAGTTTGAAAGCGCAAATATAAGTGCAATTTGAGTAATGTGAGTGAAAAGTTAAATTAAGTGAAAAGGGGAAGAAGAAAGCATACCTATTTAGCTAGACGAGTGAGAAGACAAATAGGTATTCTGGTGGTTGTGCAAATTGAAATGAAAATTGTCTAGCATGAGTTGTCGGTCATGCAAGTTGCCGGCAAGTGAGCGTGCATGCAAACGGGCGGGCTAGCCTGCCGGCAAGCCGCCAAGTTATTGTGAGCGGGTAAAAATTGAAATTGGGATACAGCAAGGGACTGAAAAGAAGAACCTATGAGGGAGAAAAGGTCTGCAATAGAAAATATCTACGAGATAAACTATCCTTTACCTCAATTTAAAAACGAATCAAAGCAATTTATATTTGAAAATCGAAACAACTTGTAGATTTTTGGGGAAATAATATCAGGAATTGCAAGACGTTCTGCAGATCTGCGAAAATGTCCGAGTTTAAAATGTGTCTAACTGTGAACTGGTCTTATTATTTACTTGCAGTATCACCTTTGCCCAAGCAAATGAACTTTTCATGTCAAAGAACAATTTCGGAAACACTACGTTGTTTTACATTTCTATTTTAAAATTCAAAATATATTTGTTAATTGGAATCTAATTCCATCATTTGAAACTGTTGTGTTCCAGTTTTCCAATCTCTTATTATGGAAATTTAATCTCTTTATTATTTTTTTCACAAAGATAAGTAACTGTGTTCGTGATCCAGGTAAATTACTCATTTATTGCATGTCGGTAAGAGCTGATATCTACTTTATTGCTTTTACATTCTGCCCGAGTTTAGACAGGCCAAACTTTCTTGATGAATGAAGCGGTGACGTGAGTCGACAATTTTCACTTAATTCGTAAGTACCCTGGGATCTTTTAATGAAAATCGCATAGAGCTAAGTGCGCGTTTAGAACCGAAAGTTAACAACCAATTTGTCACCCTTTTCACCGGCTAGCTGCATGTTTGCACAGAAAACGTTACGTTGAGCGAATATCAAATGAGGCTAATTTAATCCAGCCCTATTTTGTGGGTCGGAAAGTTAATTGTGACATAAACGCTAAAAATATATGCAAGGTAGAAGCTTATCTGAAGGCTGACCATTAATTACAGTGTAGCGTCTAAAAACTAATTATCTTTTGGGCTATTTTTAACGCACCAACCGCCTCTTCTCGACCACTGGGTACACCATCCCTCAACGTCCTGACGATGCACCGTCATCGGACGGAAAAATGGTGAGTTGGGGGTGGGTGAGCCGTCACCATCTGGAAGTCTCCATCACTCTTCGATCGTATATCTGGCATCCGATGGAACTTTTCGTTCCATTTAGGATTCCGGTAATAAAATAGCGTGATAGGAATCTGTGAACAAGTCGCCCTAAGCGGAAGCCATTAGAAGGGAGCCTTGGGCCAGTCCTGCTAGTGGACGTTAGACTACCTGACCGGAGGGCCGGGCGAGGATCGGAGCGGTGGTGGTGACGGCGATAGTGACGTAGGTGCAGTGAACGAGGCCCGAGGGTCAAAAGGAGAGTGGATAGTTGCCTAATGAATTCGATGAAGTTGGAAGTTCGAGATCAAACCGAATGCGCTAGCTTACGGGATTACGAGTCTACAACTCTTGATAGACAGGAAGATCCCAGGTTCAAGACCCATCGGTGACAAATTTCGACATCCGTAAGGTAGCTGGATCAGAGAATGCCCCTGTCTAGATCCTTTGTCACAATTTTTAACGTTTTGATGTATTTCATTATGTAGCGAGTTATAAATCTGCCAGCTATAAAAGATTAACTGTGAAATAAATACGCTAAAATTGGGTTATTCTCATATACATTTCAATATTACTATACGAAAATAATTTTCCTAAAATGTACAGAAGTAATGAATTGTTTTCGAACTGTAGTTTTTCACAATAAGGACACATATGAAGTCACATATTGAAATAAACTATTTACAAGAAAGCACTTGAAGAAATAATCCATATTGTCTCCAAATAAGCAGTAAACGTTTGCATGTCTGTTTGTGCTGCCTTCCTGCGAAGAGAGCCCAACTCAAATTGCATACAAAAACGACTTCCTAAACTTCCTCTCCGAGCGAGCTGTCTATCTACAGCGTCGATAAGTATTTAATAATTTCAATTCGTCTTTTAAGGCGCATATTATTGCCACTTCGCCGCACATAGCTAGCATAAATAACCCTGCTAGGCTTAACATATACTGGTGTGTTTTTGTGGAAATAATCGATTTTTCGACTATAGTGTGGAATGGATAAGAATGTCTGGTGTCTGTCTTCTAAACTTTCAAGGAAATTGAGGATTAATACTGTCAACTTAACTAGTATGACTAGACATTTGAGGAGGAAGAACTTATAATGCATTCGAACAATCATGCTATAATTAAGTTCGTGTGTGTGGGTGTATGTTCATGTGTATGTGTATGTTTATTCATTTATTCATTTATTTTACGTCAAAAAAACAGTCGAAACTGCGTATGACGTGCTATGGGGAGAAGTGAATTCTGTGCACGGCTTCAAAATTCTGTGATCCCTACACTAAGTCATATACTACATGAATTTTGTAAAGAAAAAAAAAGAGCTCTCATGTAATAAAATATATTTTCAAGGATAAATAAGCAATAAACTTTGGGATTTTATCCATGATGTCTTTCGTCAAGGAATAATACTTGGACACATACTTGGCCACAACAACATGGAAACAATAATTTTAATAACTATATTTCCCAATGAATTCTAGAAGACGTGCACAGATAATGAAGTTACATTTATGCCCAGAAGCAAAACGAGGGGCCATCTCAGCATTTGCTCAATGGATCAGGGAAACTGGACGAAAAACCTGATCGTGATGGGTGTGTATGTGTGTGTAAGTGTGTGTGTGTGTGTGTATGTGAGTGTATGTATGTGTGTGTATCTCTAATGTTGGCTTTCGTGTTGTACAATTCGATTAAAAACTTCAATGTACTCAGTAATAATGAATTTGTGAGGGCAAAACAGCGTCGGCATTATTCGACACTGTTATTTGAAGAAGTGAAGCAACTCATTTCTTAATTGAAAATAATATAATGTCCTTTAAGACCTATAATTCTGTACAGTTTTCTATAATGAATGCCCTCATTATTTATAATGTAGGATCTACTCTATGTCAGTTTCAAATGTCAAACAATTAATGTTGTTCTAGAAGACAATTTACTTTCCCATTAGCAACATACATTTGGCCTCATACTACTTCACTCATGAATTTTTACCATGATTAAATGAGGGTAAAAAGATGGCGGAGAACGAAGTTTTCTCCTATTTTTGAATTATTATGCAAAACCAAATAGATAATATATTACATAGTTTGTACGAAGTCAGTGATTTTTTTCTGGTTGAAATTGGTTCTCTTGAACGCAAAAAAGGATTCCACCGAGTAATATCTATTAATATTAAATTATTATTCTCCAAATACAGTAGTGTTGGTCTCAACGTAAGAGATTTGACGTCTTCTGCATTAGGGGCATTGTTTTTTTCTGTAGCTTCATATATGCTGTGTGCAAATAGTACAGGTAATGAATTAATACAAATATTTGCAAACAATAAATTAAAAAATTCATAATTTGTTATTTACAATAAAATATCAAAAGTTTAATTTCTGAGCTACTCGAACATCTCTAATAATCTACAATATACTACTACAATCGAAGGACACTTGCAAAGAAACTTTAAGGAAATGCGTTAAGCATGAGAAAAACAGAAAATTGGGATCTTGTAACATCAGAGCTTTTACAAGTAAAGGTATCGGGGGTGGCGGTGGCGGTGGGGATGGTGGTGGTGGTGGTGGTGGTTTTAGGACCAGAGACCGAGAATGTAGTGATCAGAACAGTCTCAATGACCAGTTTCTGAATGGAGTCTAACAAGTTCGTGTTTTTCATATCACAGAGACAACCATGTATTGTTCACAATTTTGAATAATTGAAAATAATTACGATATTTTCAATCTTTTCATTTAAAGGTTAACTGTAGATTTTAGTAACATTTTCCAGCAGTTACAAGTTTTTAATTAACGCAATGAAATTACTTTGGGTTCAATAATGTTTGAACTTCATTCAGTTTGCAAAATTAGTGTCAATGAGTTATGAATGAAGAGGATGTCTATTGACATGAGAAATGCTTTGCACTTCTGTAAATTCTCTTTGTATACTAACAAAATAATTAATAATGTAATGATTATCATGTTATATTGTTATTATTGACTGATGTGACTGACTGTGTAGTTATTAATATCTAAATTCTTCAAAATAGATTAAAAATCGCCATGAAGATACTTCAAGAGTGAAAAACAGTTGGCCTCACGATATGCTTAGAGAATACTTTTGTATACATTGTACATTTGTAGAATTGAAAATATGTTATCTGAAACTGATTTAAAATTATTTCAAATTTTTACTATTCACATACCACAGACGACCACTTGAATACTAGAATTTTATGTAAATTCACTTTCAGTTTGTTAGTAAACATTCAGGCTTCTCGAGTCAATAAAACTTCGGTCTCTGTACACCGCGTCGCACGTAGTTTACAACAAGATGTAACTCACGGAGATACCCACAGGAAGCAAGTAGCTGCAGCCGAGCGTTCTCTTTCAGCGCGGTTCCATTGTTTCAGAAGGCTGTTAGCAAAGTCCTGTGAATGTTTTCGCTTTCGCCAAGTGTCCAACAACTTGGGCCTTTGAATGCGCGAGACGGGGCGTGGCGTGGCGAGGCGTGGCGAGGCGAGGCGTCCGAGGGAGCTGGAAGAGGGAGGGGAGGCAGGGTGCGCATTTCGCCTGCGAAGGACAAGCGACGGAAGCTGCGCGCAGGCAGAACAAACTGAGCAGCTGAGCGTACACGCACAGTGGTCCACTTGCCCAAATTTAATCATGTGATGATGACGATGTTAACGATAATCCCCTCTGTTCAGAACGGTTTTTGCTTGATTGGTGATTCCGACCGTGCCAGCTGCTAATGTCACTGGTCACATAAGTGTAGTGCATGCTTTTTTCGCGAGAGTTCGTGATGATCTTCCCCCGCTGGATGGCGAGATCCGGCGCAGACTTACCCGTCGACTTGTGGATTTCCCTCATCAGGAATCTCCAACCAGGGGGGCACCCCCAGTCGGGATAAGCTCTATGGTCCCGACTGGTCTCCCGGCATATGTGATAGTGTAGTGCTTGCAAGTGTTGATGGGTGTAAGTAAGGGTTGAGGATAAGACAAGAGAAAGGAAAGATCGCGCGTCCGTAGCTCGTTTCTTAATAAATAAATGTCTTTATTGGTGGCGAGGCTCAGGCCATTTAGCCTGCTCTTCCGCCTGACCACAAAGGGTTCTGTTCCGGAATTGGCCTAGTGTTGAGCTGAGAAACCACGGAAAACTACAGATCAGAGCACCCGGCCGCTAGAATTCTCCTCAAGACAGCGACTGAATTCGACCTAGCTGGTGTCGAAAATTCTGCCACGATCGGGAATCAAACCCTAGGAACTGTTCGACAAAGACACTGCAATTGATGTCGTAAGACACCTTAATTGGTTTTTCACAATGCGCTAAGGATTTGATTGGTTGATATTTTCCTGACGCATTAACTGCTGTAGCCATAGTTATGTAAGTGAAGTGCGCGTGTGAAGGAGGTGCCAGTGAACCTCCCAAGCTCGAAAGTGAGATTTAGCCCCAATTGACTTGTGTTTCTGCAGGAACTCCAACCGCTGTGGTACTTAGGTCCCACTGGTTTGTATGTATATTCTTCGGTGATGGGTGTGATTTAGACGGATGGCGAGATCAGCGCATCCGTACCGTCAATAATAATATTTCCAAATAAATAACTATACAATAAAAACAATAAGACAAATAAAAAATAAAACATAATGAACTAAATAAAATAATAAATAATAATAAATAAATAAATAATGTAATAAATAAATAAATAAATAAGTAAATAAAAAATAAAGAATAATAAATAAATAAAAAAAATAGATTTCGAGCTCAGGCCTGTGGCCGTTTGGACAAAGGGTTCTGTTCCGGAATTGGCCTAGTGTTGAGCTGAGAAACCACGGAAAACTACAGATCAGAGCACCCGGCCGCTAGAATTCTCCTCAAGACAGCGACTGAATTCGATCTAGCTATGTGGCATGTGTCGAAAATCCGTGCCGCCGAGGATTGAACCTAGGACCTCCCGGTCAGAGGCGCTGCAAGTGACATCAGTTGATGCACTGAGCTACCGCTCCCGGTTTTAGCCCCAACGCGCACGGTGGCTTACGTTGAGATCTAGGCGCAAACCTACACTAGAATTGCCCTCCTGATATCTCCGTTATCAGGTCACCACCCCAGCCAGGACAAGCTCTAAGGTTCCGACTAGCCTCCCGGCATGAGTGGTAGTGTAGTGCATGTAATTGTGTCAAAGGGGAGAGGAAGCGTCGAAGATGAGGAAGAAAAGATCGCGCTCGGTCCAATTATTTAGGTACCAACCTGGCGTTCTGCTTGTATTAACAACAGAAACCAGTGGAAACTTCAGGTCAGAGCAGCCGATGATTAGAATTCTTCTTCAGACAATGGTTAATTTCCATCTACCCATGTAGATATATTGATGTATCGAAAATGCAACACCGTTGGGGATAGAACCCTAGGACCTCTTGATCAGAGACGCAAATCAACAGATATTGTAAGTCGCTAGGGAAAGGTATCAGTTTTTGAACATTTTTAAGAAAGCAACGACTCTCTAAAAGTGCTACTGCTGAAGAGGGAAATATCTTCTCGCGCAGTGTTGTTTTAAAGAGATTTAAGTCGAATGCTTAATAGTTCGAAGATTATAATTTAGTAGAAATATCAGGCGCAAAAGCAAACTGCGCAACAGATTACTCTGCAACAATTTTGCCATCGTGTGTATCTCGAAAAGCATGCATCCTCGACCCTGTATATCGTGTTTTTGTGTTCTTCGTTATGTTTCTCATGCCGAAATTTAATTTCAATTTTGGAGGTTCCTCCTCCACGCGGCATAGAATTTTCCCTCTAAACGCTTCTATTTAGCAAATGTATAAGAGGACACAACAATGTCCAAATTTTGGTTTCAGTGCATAGGTATTTTCTACCTAAGACAACCATGAACACAGTGAGAAATGTCGCCGAGTATCCATTTAGTTTTCTTCATCATGAACAGATCATGTCCCTTAGTTGTGTACATGGCAAAACAAATGCCGGTTAGTCACCAACCATTAAAACTGATGCTTTGCGTAAAATGTTCAAAAGCTTGAGTGTATGAGTTGTTCAGTCATTCGATTGCAGTACTCTTCAGTGCAGACCGCACCAACATCACGCATTGACCTTTGAAGTTCTCTGAGTGATGATGGTACCTATCTTGGGATTCGAGCGTATTCAAAGGACGGGGTGCAAAATTTGCTCTTCTTTTCCTAAGCAGCTAATTAACTGTGCCATTTTCCGTTGCCATCTACTGGATGCGTTTGGTAAGAAGTTATCAGGAATGAATGTACGCTCTAATTCTGTTTCTAATTACTAATTTGGAATATACACTTAAATCGACTGAAAACAAAACAGCCTCTGGTCATGTGACAGGTGTCAAAGTTGTGTTATATACCCAGGAAGAGTGAAAAACAGATTCGATTTCACAAAACAATGTAAGAGTTTCGATTTTTACTGTAAAATCTAAGTATTTTAATACGTTAATACCCCATTTCACTTTCCTAATGTAACGCCTACATTTTGGTACTAGGTGAATACTTGCTGACGTCCTGTGACGAGGAAGAAGGAAGCTTCGATTTTTTACGGGTACCATTTCAGAACAGCCGGTGTTTCCTGATCTAGGCCCCTATTTTCCGACAATTTAACTGTAGCATTTTTGCTACTGAGGAACACAAGTTTTAATTACTTCCTTAATTTTATTGGTGGTCTTATAACTAATGCCACTTCCCTCATCTCGGACGTTTGTCAGTGTGTTTTTCTACCAAGACAAAAGGCTTGAACAGGGAGCAATAGCCCAGTGCATCAACTGATGTCAGTACAATGCCTCTGACTGGGAGGTTCTAGGTTGGAGTTCCGACGGCGGCAGAATTTTCGATACTTAGTACTTTTCAGCTGGGTCGAATTCAGTCCTATCTGGAGGAGAATTCTAGTGGCCGGCTGCTCTGATCGGTCGTTTTACATGGTTTCTCCGATCATTACAGGGCGAATGCCGGAGTAGTACCGTAACAAATGGGCCATAGACCGCCCGCGATCTTTCCTCCATCTTCCTTCTTCTATCCTCACCCCTTACACACACATTTACACTACCATAACTACACTGACACACATACCGGGAGACCGGTCGGGGACTTAGAACTTGTCCCGGCTGGAGCGGTGCCCCGCTGGTGGGAGATACCTGGTTGGGAAAAGCCCCGCTAGCTGACACCGGCGTCGGATCTCGCCATCCAGTGGGGGAATATCACCGCCACCTCTATATAAAATACATGCACTGCACTTACGGTAATAATGACCTCAGAAGTTGACGCGCCCGGAATCCCTAACAATCCATCAATTATTCAATTACAAGGCTCGTTTGTGGATAGGGAAACACCAATTGAACATTCTAGGAAGGAACAATGAACATAATTGGGAAAGGCAGGAACACGTACGCTCAGTAACTATTTCTAATACTGATTCAGCATGCCTCTGGAATTAGCAGACTTAAACCATGGCCTCCCGAATTCTCGTACATACAGTAGTCTACAGAAAGCGAGCTATAGAGCAAGTTGATAGTTAATTTTAACAAATTAAGTAAACCCTCAAAAAATCTTTATAATAAATTATTTTTGTACCTTTTTCCCAAAGCGTGTAGAAGGAGAGCAATATAATTTTGAAATCTTCCTTGTGCCTTGTAATTATTTACTCAGACCACTGTGGATACAGGAACGAAGGAAACCACGAGAAGTAGAAGTAGGCATAAAGAACGAGGTGAAAGCGAGGCGAGGAACAAAGAGGCAGAAGGAGCGACGAAATTAAGTAGGAAGTACCTTACCCAGGAAAATCCCATATTCCCTACCCGAGACACAAGACGACGCCTCCCTTTCCGCCCTCCCCCTCAATATCCGCCACGTACTTTACAGAGAGTACGCGGGCCTTTATATTTTGAGTCGGTCCTTAACGAGAAAGGGGCCCCTTGCACAGTGTCCCGGGCGGCGTTCAGGCATAAACCTCATGCCTGGGGAGGTGGGACGTTTAAAATCACGATAATTTCTACCCTTAAATGTTTTCGTCTCGCAATTACAAAGAACAAATTGTGGAGACGGGATGGCGGGGGGGGCGGGGAGAAGAATGGAGAAAAGATTCGCGGCGAGAGGGGTCAAAGCGGAGACAGAGAACGTCTTGGAGACGTCGAGGACGAAAGGGGAGAAGTAGAGCAGGAGGGGAGCGAGTATAATTGCAAATAAGGTTGCGAAGCCACCGCCGTCTTTACATAAGCAAGTAGGCATTGCAGCAAACTCATTTAAACTGTGAAGTGTTGTGACTTTTACGTGGCCGTATTATCCCATAAGCTGAAGCACTAAGACCTTCCTTTAGGCAGTGGCATCTTTTATAGGGTAGTAAACCGGGGCGAGGAGAGGGAGGGCGGAAGGGGCAGGGTGGCATTGCTGCTTCGCCTTTGGCACCGAGAACTTCTCCTCCTTGTCCCCCTCCTCCTTTCTCCGCCCCACCCCCCCTTCAGTCCGCCAGCTCACCGTCCTGGGATTTACTACGGAGGAGGAAGCTTCCGGAGTTTTATAATAAGGCTAATAAGACCTAATAAGGCCTGCCTCTTATCCGGAGGTAGACCCGGTCGCAGCGGCGTCGCTGAGTTTTGTCAACCTCGGTCATGAGTGACTGACAGGGTGCTTCAATGCGGATGTCTACAACCGTCAAAATGTGATGGATGTAGATTTAATAGGGCCCCACTCGTGCATAAAGAGCCACAAAGTAATTTTCAGTAAGCAGGACGAAAACACAAGGATACTTTTATTTACATTTATTATTTGGAAAAATGTATCGATATAATTTTGTGATTTACCAGTTATTTACATTCGTATAAAATAGCACAATTATCGTAGTTTCTAATTTCTTTTATTGTCATAAAATCTGATTAACATTCTTCTATGCACTTTCCACTTTTTATTACATTTTAGTATTAATTAATTAAATGCTTTTACGGACTTCCAAAAATTTTCGATATATTTTTACGTTTTAATGAGACAGTAATGTAGTCGAATCAGACGCTTTATGGTATTTTCTATTGCCTATTATTCAAGACAAAACTAATGGAACTTCTCAAATATAGATATTAATTTCTCTACTACATTTCATTTTTTTATTGATAAGAATTCGTAAGATTGTGGTTATTTAGAAAGCACAATATTCACTGAAATGGTACATTGTATTTTTAATTTAGTACATCAAAATTACTATATTATATACAGAATATGTGTGAGATCCGATATTATTACCACTTAGATTTTGACTTTATTGGCTTTTTTACAATTTTGATAATTTAATAAATTGATATAATTAAAAATATACAGTAGTCACGTAACTTTAGCAACTCCTGCAATTTTTGAACGGTTGAAGACAGCAATGCAGTTTTCACTGACGTGCATATGGGAATTGGCTAGTTTATAATATCATTTCCATTTTATCACTTATATTTTAGGAGATATGGTAAATTGGTTTTTTGCAAATGGAACTATAGATATACATTTTAGTCTCTCATTAGCGTATATAGACAAATCCAATGATATGCATATTGTCATTTGATAGATACGCCCTTTTTGAGTAATTTCTTTGTGACTCGTGTTTAATGGACGGTGTAGGGCCCCTAGCGCGCATTAACAAGGAGAGCCCTGCCTGACCTTGGCTGGTGGATGTTATATCCAAAATATTCGTTAAATACGAGTCGCAAAAAAATCAAAATTACCGAAAAAATGTTAATCTAAAATATGGCAATATGTAAATAATTGGATCCGTCTTTTTACGCTCGTCATGATATAATTAAAAAAAGATCAATTTAGTAATAAAACCATTTTTTATATCAAATAAATGCAAATATATCTTCATAATAAGTAATGAATTAAATATGTTAATCTTAGACTTAAAATACATACATATTTCCAAAACGTTTTCGAATTTTCAGTTTTCGAGTAAATAGTTTTGAATTTTTTCCAGAAAATCGAAGTGTGTAAACAACAAACAATCGTCGGTGAGATCCTGAGCCCACTCCTTGGAAATTCCAGAGTTATGAGTAGAAAAGTCGCTTGTAAAGACAGATTAATTTATTCTGCTACTGCTACACTAGCGCATTTACCGCAAAAGATAAATAAGCTACAGCTTGGGACCTCAGGGTTCAAGAGGTCAAAAAAATTATGAACCAAAATGGCAATTTTCAAACAAACTGTATGATAATATACAAATTTGTAATTAGTATCGTTTTATACAAACGATTCTTTTCAATTTTTAATTCAATTTTTCAATGCAATTATTTGAAACATTATTTTGAATATTTAATTAATTTTGAATAAAAAAGTTAAAATCTTGAGTGTCTAAAATATTAATGTTGACAGTAAAAAAAGGGGGGCTCAAAAAATGTTTGCTTAAAGCCTCGAAAAAGGTAAATGGGTGGCAGGTCCGCTCGCATGAACTGATCGTAATTTTTATCGTAAAATTTCGAATAAATTCTCAAAACATCTTAAAGTGTTCCCTCTCTTAATGAATTGTAAGTTGGTTTACTGAGGAAACGCCAATTCTCTTAATTGGACTACACTTAGCCATCAATCCGGAAACGATGAGTCGAAATGCGAAACGACTTTAGCTCGTGCCACCTACTCATCAGTGTTCAAAGCACTTTGCATTGAAGTTTGCAGCTACTCCTCCAAAGGACTAAACGAAGTCGCCAAGTAGTTTCGTGAATACGCTCCCAACTTCTCGGTATGAGCATCTCTGCGCGTGAACGACTTGGGGCAACCGAACGGGACGGGATATCCTCTAATTTGGGAGGTTTGAAGTCGGGACCAGGTTTTATCTCGTTTCCTCCAAACGCGAGCAAGGAATCTAAACCGGTCGAACGGGAGGTCGAAGCTTCCTGTTTCTTGTTTAATTTGGTTATCGTTGTGTCAGAGGTCCAAATTAAAGGATTCATTTGCATTGCTGTTTTCCGACATCCCATTACTCCCTGTCTCGTGTCCCTTTTGTAAGAGATTCCGCTGATCTAAACCCTTGTACGTTTAAACAGTATTAGAGTGCGTTCACAATTTCCTGTAACGTATTAATCGTGTTGGAAATGACAAGATAATATGTGCAGGTAATGTGTTGAACCATATTACAGACTTGAGGCCCAGTTTGTTTGAGACAGCTTTAATCTTGTAATTGTCTACCAATGAGATGTTGAGTAACAAACATTTTCTAAATAATGAGTTATTTTTAATTTTTATGAAATTTCAGTTGTAAGAAAATTAAGTATGGAATGAAAAATGTTAATGTCCATGTTTCTTGTTGTTTTAGAACTAGATAAGAGAATGAAAAATTGCGAGATCTCAAACCCCAAGTAATGGCGTGACACTAATACCATCTCGCATATTTGTCTCAAAGGTAGCAATCTTTACCAAGAAATCAGAGTACCCCACACGTGTATTTCTCTTACGAAAATATTTGCTTTTATTACAGAAATAGTTACCATACGTTTCAAATTTCTCGAAATATTCAGTATAAATATGAATGGACCACTCGTTGTACATTTACCGCCGAGACACCGGCCTCACTAATGCCGGGACAGTACGTTAAGAAATGGGCAACGGACCGCGATATTTTCTTCCTCATCCCTGTTCCTTCATCTCCCCTTACACACACACACCACACACTTGCATACTCTCTAATGACACGCATATCAGAAGATCAGTCGGGAACATTCAGCCTGTTTCACTGGAGGGGGGGTGCGTGACTGTGGAGATAAGTGATAGGTAAAATACCACAGCATCTCACATTAGAGTGGGAGAGGAAAAGTCCACCTTTCAGCGTAATACATGCTCTGTATAAAGGTCCATTGTAATTGACGCGACCGGAAACTAAATAATTAATGGATCATCCGCGACACCGGCGTAACAACCGCGGAGTAATTGACTTGCTACCCCACATCGAGAAAAAAGGTGTGTTTTAAGCTGATTCTATTAAAGCCGAATTGATACTTTGCTACTCGTGTCAAAGTTGGCGAGGAGGTTGTGGCGTTTGGCCTTTACGATTAACAAGAGAAAATCTTCAGTCAGCCAATGCACAATTTCCGACGCATTTTATGCCAAGGCACCTAATTTCCTTATCTCGCGGGCTTCTCTTTAGTTTTTGAATCTCCCGATTTATGATTTGGTTTGGTTTGTTTTTTCGTGTTTCCGGGCGCGTCAACTGCTTTGGTCATTAGCCCCGTTACTGTAGTGCATGTCTGTTCCTCGGGAGATGGCGGTGGTCTTCCCCAGCTGGATGGCGAGATCCGGCACCGACCTACCATCGGCTAGTGGGGTTTCCCCCTAACCAGGACTCTCCCACCAGCGGGGCACCGCCCCAGCCGGGACAAGCTCTAGGCTCCCGACCGGTCTCCCGGAATATGTGCTAGTGTAGTGCATACTAGTGTGTGTGTGTGTGTGTGTGTGTGTGCGTGTGTGTAAGAGAAGAGGATAGGATGAGGAAGAGGAAGGAAAGATCGCACGCGGTCCGTGGCTCGTTTGGTAGGGTACTGCTCCGGCATTCGCCTGTTGTTGATCGGAGAAACCACGGAAAACTACTGATCAGAGCAGAATTCTCCTCCAGACAGTGACTGAATTCGACCTAACTGAAAAGCTAGTGTCGGAAATCCTGCCGTCGTCTGGACTCGAACCTATGACCTCCCGGTCAGAGGCGCTGCAGTGACATCCCGATTTATGGAGTGGGTTCGTTTGTACTCCACGTTAATACATAAAACACAAATTTTCTTGATTGGCTCACATTATCACGAGAAAAATAAGTTAACCCTCTTATTTACGCCATGAACTAATGTTACACCCTTCTCCTTGTGTGATGCGCAAGTGTTTGATAGCCCTGGATCGCCCACCGAGTAATGGATGGGAGCTTATCAAGTCGTTCAGCAGCCTAATCCACCCCGCCCCTTTCTCCTCCTCTCCTCCCCCCCCCCCACTCCACGCCTTCCACCGAGCGCCCGGTGGCCGCCGATGCTCTAAATATTAGCGGCGTAAGCCTCGTTGACAAGGGCGACTCGGCGCCTGCACGCCGCCTTCGCCCCGCCGCCGTTGATCAATGGACGATCGCTCCCCCGCCCCGCCCGCCCCGCCCGCCCGCCCGCCCCGCCCGCCCGCCTTCCCTCCCACCGGGAGCGGTAGCTCAGTGCATCAACTGATGTTACTGCCGCGCCTCTGACCGGGTGGTCCTAGGTTCGAATCCTGACGGCGACAGGATTTTCGACACTAGCTTTTCAGCTAGGTCGAATTCAGTCGCTGTCTGGAGGAGAATCTGATCGGTAGTTTTCCGTGGTTTCTTCGATCAACACCAGGCGAATGCTGGAGCAGTACCCTACTAAACGGGCCACGGACCGCGCGCGATCTGTCCTTCCTCTTCCTTGTCCTATCCTCTCGCCTTACACACACACACTTTCACTAATATGCACCACACTAGCACATATTCCGGGAGACCTGTCGGGAGCTTAGAGCTTGTCCCGGCTGGGGCGGTGCCTCGCTGGTAGGAGAGTCCTAGTAAGGGGGAAACCCCACTATCCGACGGTAGATCGGCACCGGATCTCGTCATCTAGCGGGGGAAGATTACCGCCACTTCCCGAGAGAAAAGCAAGCACTACACTAAGGGGACTAATGTTCGAAGCAGTTGACGCGACCGGAAAAATGAAGAAATCAATCAATCAACCCGCTCCTCCCCACCCTACCGCCAGAGAGTAAACAACTATGCGCGTTTATTGCTTCGCCGAAGAAGGATGGACGCGCGTTCGTGGTTCTTCCTCGAACGCGCGACGCGACGTGTAGACATCTGCGCACGAGCCGCGCACCCTGGATCTAAATCCCTGTGCACAGAAACGTCAAGTAAAGAAGGTGGTAGATTTTGAGAAAAATTTAAAAATGTAGTATAAGGTATTATTAAACGTACACCACTCTCATTTTATATTTAAATCGACGCAAGATGAGTGAGATGTTTACCTGAATATCGATTCTGCACAGTGGCGGATTCTCCGATACGCTGCATATACCGCCAGTATACCTAGTAATTCGAAGCGCATAATAAATATCTCATAAGCTTTGTAATCCTCTAAAAAGTCATTGCGATCTTGAAAGCTTTAAATCAGACGCGAAATAATAACTCTGATTTGCTACCGAGAGCTAGTCGTTCTTCCGTAACCTTAAGCGCCTATGATGTGCTTTAGAGTGAAGTTTCAAACGGTTCTTAATGCTGACCAGAGAATTCGCTTGCGCAGGAGAAGGCACCGCATGCCAGCCGCGATAATCTAGGGCTCATCATGTTTCATGGGCCGGGAGGGGGGAGGATGCGCGTCTGGACGGTCGGCAGATACCGCAAAATTTTGCGGTGAACAGTCCCTCTGTGATCGTTCGTAAGTTACCGTTCTCTCAAGTGTTTCTAAAAATTGGATGTGTTAATGATCCAGAAGTCAATAGTTTGAGTAATTGTATTACACAATAATTTTTAAGGACGGAATTTTATAGCATTGAGATATCAGAAAAGCTTAAAATAAAAAGTAACGATAGATGTAGCTTCCGTAAAGGCGGTATACTTAAAATAATGTTCAGGATTCGCCACTCATTCTGGAATAATTTCCGCGTACAATAATTTCCGTTGTTGGGAAAGCTAGTGTGGTTCGCAGACGAAGACGAACAAATGGGCAGACAAACAAATTGCAGACGAACAAATGGAGACGAGCTTCGTGATAAATAAACGTGGAGAGATAAACATGTGGGCAGTAAATAAAAAGTAAAATGTATTCGGCGACAGGTATATCTCAAAACGTGTATATATGTTAAATCTCGATCGATTAAGCGTATGATTAAGCATATGACAAGATTATTCGTTCGCTGCCAAATTTTCGAAGAGATGAAATAAATCGATAAGCAGAATAGAAATATTGGGGTAACCTCCAGTGCGCGGTTTATTCTGTAGGGTTTTACAGATAGGTCAAAGCGTATCCGTAAGAAAACAAGACCTCAGATTCTGATCTCTTTCGTCTCCCTCCACCACTGTCCTCCTTCCTACTCTTTCCCATCCGTTTTCTCATACGTATTTCCCCCAAAATCTCATAATGAATTCTATACATTTGTAGAAATTTATTTATACTTAGTACGAGGCCTACAGATCGTTAAGTAGAGAAATACTTTGCTGAACCTCTAGTTTATTGTTCTTTAGGTTTTTCGTGATCCTCTCGAGATTTCAATATAAATCCCTCCCCCCTTACCTGTCTCTCTTCTCAATATTATTAATGTCGTATTTTTGGCGCCTTGCATTAAAATCGAAATATGTAAGTGTAGTATTGTAATTTTTATATTCACAAATTTTTATTTTTCAAGTGTGGTTTCGATTGAACCAAGAGCTTCCTATTCCAGCAAAATGTATTATGTGCGCCTGTTTAATGATCACTCGACCCAATGTGTTGCGACGCGGGGTGCTGTACGCAGAGCAACTTGCTCATAAAAAGTTGGGTCTCGAAACCACCTGACTTGGTGAGTATTTGTGCAGGGTGAGCCCGGGGGTAATACTAATTCTCGGAATTATTTGTACAGTGATTTGACATTTGTTGCAGTAACTGGCGCATTTAAGTTTCATTGAATGACATAAATACAGTAGTTTTAATAGAGATACCCAAACTTAGCCTCTGATTTGTATTATAAATGCATATTTCAATATTCTTATAAATATTCCTTAAATGACCGACGACATATAATATAAAGTGAAAATCATTTTTCCTATCTAAATATAGTTGGATACTTCGATTTAATACTTTTCTCTAGTAGTTTGGTGCCTAATTATTTTACTTGCAGTGAAGAGTAATTGACAAAAGCCTCTGGAAAATTTAAAATACGAAAAACAACTTCTGTCTATACTATATAAGCATTACAATAAACGAATTTTATAAGATGTAGGGGAGAAACAATATTAAACGATAAAGTAAATACTTTATTTCCTGTGTGTCCTGACCTCCACTATATCTTCATTTCCTGATGTTACTTGTTTTGAAAAAGATATTAGTTCATTTTGAATTATAAATACGCTTAGATTGCTATTCATTTTTGAGATAAAGGAGAACAAATTAACAAACAAACAAAAAATCGATATGTTTAAAGAATCCTTTTAGTTAATCAGAAGTTAAACTATAAAGTCTTGATTGTTTGTAATTTGTGATATAATATTTATTAACCCATAATAGACTTTTACTGATAACTTCAATGGGTTTGCCGTAAATACGAGTCATTCTTCTAAGAACAACCGGAAAACTCGATGACCATCACCTGTAAAATGACATGAAGTGAGAGAAAGCATGTGTACGCAAAAAGGATTTCTTGGAGGTTTCCTCTGACTCAAAATCTCTTTGTTCTGAAGTTCCTAGGAAGTTTCAAGTTGAAAGAACAACCTACATCCACCAGTTCGGAAATTTAACGACCTACGAGACAGAACTTGTTATACAGGTGCATACAGATTATTTTTATTTTACTTTTTAGGGCAAATCTTGTTATAAATAATCACTTAAATTACTATTTCACATGAGCCCTTCTATAATATTTTCATCACGATATCAAATCACATTAAAAAGAACAAGAAAATGAAAATTTGATGACTGTTATATCAAGACGATGACTGTTTCTTTTTGAAATACCATATTTTCATAATATATTTCAATCCTTTTATTCGAGAAGGGGGAGTAACATGAACTCGGAACAGTTGTGTCAGAGAAACAAGTAAGGAGACTAATGTGCGTATGAAATTAAAAGTTAGTATTTGATTCAATGTATATATAACGTTATTTAATGTGAGCGTGACGACGAATACTCACCTGATATACTGCCTTTTTTATATAACAGTTGTATCTTTTTATACGCAAACAATCCGCGTTATATTCACCCGCCTGTCGCAGTCATGTGCAATGTACGAATGAGCATCATGCCTTCCCTGCTTCTAAGAATATCGAGCACAAACGAGTTTCCATTGAGGAGTTACGAGAAGAGGAAGCGGTTGCGAATAAAAAGCAAAAGAAGCGTCAATTTGTCCTCGAATTATAACGACAACATTATAACGGGAACACTCCCGCGGGAATGTTAACGCTTCCAGTTTATGAGGCGAGGTGAGACGAGGTGCTCAAACAAGAACGGGCGTGCGTGTAGCCTCGGCGCGCGCAAATTGATACTCTAAATAACGAGGGCGGTTCGTCGCAGGGCGAGCCATTCAACGCTGCTGCGCGTGCGAGAACTGACTGGCAGGTTGGCGGCACTGCAAAAGACTTTCTCGCTTTCTCGTTCAAGTGGTGGTCTGATTATCGTCTCTCGTGTCGTAGCTGACGAGACCTCTATCACTGGATGTTGCGTGGAGACGTGCGAAATAATGTTCAAATTTTAAGAATATTAAACTAGCGGTACTACATCACAAACTTTCTACATTATTTGTGGTTTTGCAATGTAGGAAAATTAAGAGAATTAATGAAATTGAGACCTGCGCCATTTATTCAACGTCCTTTGCTCTATACGAGGAAAATTTAACAGAAAACATGTTAAAATGTTTTGAAATTTTCTATAAATTCACTTTAACTCAAGCAAAAAACGCTAAAAATATACCGTGCATGATATTATTAATTTTTTTTTTTTTTTTTTTAAATTATTGTGTAAAATAGTATTTATTTAAATTTAATTACATTTTCCAAAACCTATAAAAAATTGGAAATAGTGCATTGTGAATCTGCAGTGTAACGGATGAATTAGAGGCAAAATCATGAAGAACCTATTGCATCTACGAATATAATTGCCAATGCGGAATCAATCCTAAGCTAGAAACCTTTTTAAAATGCTAATACAAATACAGAAAAGACCGCAAACAGCTAAAACGTCGAGAATGTACGAAACTGCCACGAATATTGGAGTGGATCCCTCCCTTTATTTTCCCGCTGTCTTCTTAAAACTAATGAAGCTACTTGAATAAACTATGTCCCTCCCATGCAGACTAGTAACAAGATCCTTTAAATGAGATGGTGTCCTTGTAAATACATCTACAGTGCCCTGAAGACGTCTGAAAAATGTTATTCCCTTCTGAGAACAATACGTTTAAGTGCTGATGTTTGAAATAGTTTTGTCAGCAATGGATTTGATAGTAAGATACGCTATTCCATTCTTTTTAACTCCTCTCCAGATATGAACAGAATAACAGAGAAATTTTAAAATGATACATACAAAACTGCACACAGAGAAAGGAAGCATTGAATGTTTCGACAATTAATTTCCATATTTCTATGTTTTGTACCACACGATAGAGGAGAATATTATTCATTAAAAAAGTCTTCGGGACAATTTGGCTTAAGGGCACGCTGGGCATAGAATGAACAGCTTGTTGACTACACTCGGGAAACAGAACTAAGGCAATTTAGAAACTTTTGTACGTTGTTTTCCCTATAAGAATATTTACTAGTATGTCAATTACCAGGTGGATTCCGTTAAGGAGGCACAAAATATTAATTCGTTACAGCATTGAACTGCTGTATTGCGCAATACCATAATAAAATATTGAAAATGATGTACAATCATTTCATGTAAGTGAATGAATTCTTGCGTTGTTGTAGGATTACCATCAAACGTTTCTCTTAATATTTCTCAATGTACAATTTTCATTTGTCACAACGTTAAAAATCACAATGTTCAATTTATATCATGATGGAATTATTGTGAGTGTAAGCTTAGATCTATATATGTTTGAAACTTTCCAAAACGTAATGTATAATAGAACTATTGATGCTACTACAGCACAAACAATTATTTATTATGGCTACACATAAGAATAATACTTCATTAATCAATAGGAATAGCATTTCAAATCAGAGAAGGGTTTCGCAAATAGTGGAAAGGGACAATGTTAATCAGGAAGGGTGGGAAATAAAACGCCGCAGCAGACACATCGAGCAATGACATTTGGTGAGGACGACAGGCGGCTGATCAGACGAAAAAGAAGGAACGGGAAACGACAGCGTTACTGTGAGGCGGAGCAACGAGACGTAGAAACTGGACGGCAAACGGGACGTAAAAGGGGACGGGAAACGGAGGACGCGGAAACGAGAACGGAGGAAAACGGACGGGAAAACGGAGGACGGAGGAAAACGGACGAGGAAAACGAGACGGGGAAAACGAGACGGGGAAACAGAGACAGGAAACGAGACGGGAAAACGAGGACAGGGGAAACGAGACGGAAACGAGGACGGGGAAAACGAGACGGAGAAACGAGACAGGGAAACGGACGGGGAAAACGAGGACGGGGAAAACGGACGGGAAAACGGACAGGGAAAACGGAGACGGGGAAAGCGGACGGGAAAACGAGGACTGGGAAAGCGAGGACTGGGGAAACGGGACGGGAAAGCGGGACTGGGGAAAACGGACTGGGGAAAAGCGGGACTGGGAAAGCGGACTGGGAAAAGCGGACTGGGGAAAGCGGGACTGGGGAAAAGGGACGGGAAAAGCGGACTGGGGAAAACAGGGACTGGGGAAAACGGGACGGGGAAAAGACGGGACGGGGAAAAGGACGGGGAAAAGCGGACTGGGAAAAGCGGACTGGGAAAGCGGACTGGAAAAGCGGGACGGGGAAAAGCGGGACTGGGGAAAAGCGGGACGGGGAAAAGCGGGACTGGGGAAAAGCGGGACTGGGGAAAAAGCGGGACGGGGAAAAGCGGGACGGGGAAAAGCGGGACGGGGAACAGGGCTGTGGGGCGGGGAGGCCTGGAACTGAGGCGCGCCGGGGGCACCGGAGCATTGGCGCGAGGTGCCTCGTACGGGCGTGCGAGGCAGTCCGTCGCCCCCAGTCCGCCCCTTGCGCCGCAGCCGCTGACCCCTGACCATGAACCACTCAGCCGTTCTTACATCTTAGCTTCGTCTCCTTAAATATAATAAAATTAAAAATATTAATAAAAAGTAAATTACTTTATTTGTCGAGGAATTAACTTAATTTGTCTGGATGGGCGAGGTGGCAAAGAGCATGTACCTCAGCGCTTCGATCTGTCTCTCTGTGTCTTCTTTGAATTTTCGAAATGTCGTCGTGTTCAACGATTGCCTCTCATGTTTTCTTTTCTCGATTCACTTTAGATTGCCATTGATTGATTGATTGATTGATTTTTTCGTGTTTCCGGGGGCGTCAACGGCTTCGGTCACTTGTCCCGTTAGTGTAGTGCATATTTTTTTTCTCGGGAGATGGCGGTGATCTTCCCCCGCTGAATGGCAAGATCCGGCGCTCACCTACCGTCGGCTAGTGGGGTTTCCCCCTAACCAGGGCTCTCCCACCAGCGGGGCACCGCCCCAGCCGGGACAAGCTCTAAGCTCCCGACCGGTCTCCCGGAATATGTGGTAGTGTCGTGCATGTTAGTTTAAGTGTGGGTGTGTGTAAGGGGAGAGGATAGGACAAGGACAAGGAAGAGGAAGGACAGATCGCGGTCCGTGGCCCGTTTGGTTAGATACTGCTCCGGCCTTCAACATTCGCCTGGCGTTGATCGGAGAAACCACGGAAAACTACCGATCAGAGCAGCCGGCCGCTAGAATTCTCCTCCAAACAGCGACTGAATTCGACATAGCTGAAAAGCTAGTGTCGAATATCCTGTTGCCATCTGCACTGGAACCTAGAACCTCCCGGACAGAAGCGCTGCAGTGACATCAGTTGATGCACTGAGCTACCGCTACCGGTAGATTGCCATGAAGAAAATTAATATTTGACTATGATCATAATTTGTTCATAATTTATATTATATAATACTATGTATTGTATAATTCTATGTATATTTCATAATACATAGTTCATAATTTCTTTCCCTTTCTTTGAATTGGATGAACGTTAGTCTAGAAAAATGTCTCGTGTAAATAATTTTAAACGAAATATGTTATACTCGTATAAAAAGTTTAGTTCGATCGTAGACAATGATGATATTCGATTGCTGGGGTGATGTATTTTTGTACCGTTTTTTAGTCATGAAACTTGAATAAATATGAATGAATTCTCTTCTTGGATTCAGGTAAAGGAAGTAGTCACTATTACGGATACGCAACTACAGTTGCTGGTATAATGCTTGTTAAAATATCAAGAATGTCGATTTTATTGCAATGTTAAACATCGTATATTTCCGAATTTCAAGGAGGTAGTACTCTTCTGGCGTTTTTCAACTTCAACTACAAGCCTTGATATGCTAGTGACAAGAAAGATATAAAATGGAGATTGACCGTATCAAAATGTATCAATACATATTTAAAAAATAAATTATCTAGCTTTCTTGGAAGATTAGTACTTCACCACATTAAATGTTTTGCGAAAACGAAGTCAGTTTCTCTGGAACAATCAAGTTTCAAGAAAATATTAACAATAAATACTTAGATTAGAGAATTTGCGGTTTAATTCGCCTTGTTCATATTAGTCTACCAAAAATTCACCAAAATGTGTTCACCAAAAAGGAGTCCTGTGTAAATTTTAAGTCTCCATTGATCTATAAGAGGGGAAAAATGAAAACATTTGGAGACGTTTTTGAGAAAAAAAATTATAAATGGCTCTTACTTCAAGCAAAAAGTACGCGAAAACTCCTATTTAAAAAAAATAGAGCTTATTCAAATTCAATTCAAGCACTAAATTTTAGATCAGATTATAATAAGTCAGCAATGCAGCTTACCAAATACTCCAGTTTCTGTCACATTTCATGTATGTCTGATTCGCTGGCGCGTAAAAATTCATGGAATTGTTTCTAAATATACACTTAACTTCTAATAGAAACGCACATTGACTTGCTGTTAATTTGAAAACTAATGCAGGTTAATGGAAATGGAACCAAATCTTATACTTTTATAGGAAGAACATAGTTATATTTTAGAAAAAACTTTTTTTAAGTTTGACACAAGTAAATTGTATTCCCGTATAAAAGTTTAAAGAAAAATAACATTTTGAAAATTCTTGCTTTTAAAAATGTTTATTTTACGCAAAATTACGCGAAAACCCTTACATTTTGAAAAAGTTGTACAAGATCTCTTTAAAGATATATAATTTTGAAGAACATTACTTGCAAAAGACGCAGAAAAATTTTAAACTTTGTGTGTTCAAAAATTTAGAGAAAACTTAATTTTTTATAAGTAAACTTATAAAAAAATTAAGCAAAAATTCGTAGCACTTTTTAAAAAATGTCCTTAAGGACAATAAGAAATGAAAAGAACTCTCAAAAATTAAAAACTCCTTTTCAAATGCAAGGGGACGCCAGATCGATGGGAAATCTCAAATTTAGTAAAAATCCTTCTTACGTTTACCGGTAACGGACAGACGGACGGACGATTTAATGTCCTTAAGGACAATAAGAAATGAAAAGAACTCTCAAAAATTTTTCCAGTTATCACGGGCCACACAAAACTTTAGGGTAAGTAATGTTAAGAAAAACATATCGGGCAGGAATTATCCACTTCTTTGGTTTCGAGTTCTAGGGGATGGGATTTTGTGCCGAAAAAGTCTCCATTTGCTTGCTCCGAGCGGTGCATAATTTCCCGTACTACGTATTTAGTCGCGAGAGGAAAACGGACGACGTTATTTCTCTCCATCTATCTGCCATTCTGGTAAAGACTGAAGTGCTTCAGTAAAGCGGAGCGTCGGCGGGGGTGGGGGAGGGGGGAGGCGCGTGCGCGTGGGCGCGGCAGCCGCCCACGCTTGCCAGAGGCGCGAGGGGCGCGCGCCGCCGGCGGATCCACCTCTGCATGAGGCGGCTAACTGCGAGGCAGTGGCGCGGCGGAGGCGGCGGAGGCGGCGGAGGTGGCGGAGGCGGCGGAGGCGGCGGAGGCGGTGGAGGCGGCGGAGGCGCGGAGGCGGCGGAGGCGGCGGAGGCGGCGGAGGCGGCGGCGGAGGCGGCGGAGGCGGCGGAGGCGGCGGAGGCGGCGGAGGCGGCGGAGGCGGCGGAGGCGACTGCGGGGCAGCCTTGCTCCTGGCGCTCGATGGCGATGACTGGGGGGGGGGGGAGGGGGGGCTTCAAGGCCGTGGTGTCGATGGCGGCGGTGGGGAAGAGTGGGGGCCACGGAGAAGGGGAGGCAGTGGTGGTAGCAATGGTGTGGATAGTGCTAGAGCGGTGGCGATGGAGGTATTTGTATCATCAGGAAGGAAAGAGAAATTAGAGGGCGTATAGCACATAATTTCTCGCATTATTTATAACGTATACGTGAAATTGTATTATCCTTCATGAACCTGTAAAGCTGTTTCCAATCAGCAAACATTTCTTCACCACGAATTTTTCTGTCAAAAAGTTGCAGATTTCTGCCGCAGCATTATAATACTTTCTCTTCCCTGTTTAAGCCCGTAGTAAGGCCAAAAAAGTTAAAAGAGAATTTAAACGGGCTGGAAAAGGGAAAGAAACTGAGTTGGTTAAGGAGAAACGGATAGAGGAAATGATGTGAACTGAAAAAAAAAAAAAAAATTAAAAGGAAAGTGGGAAAGTAATTGTGAGAAAAGTGATGAAAGGAATATGTTATTGGAAGGCAGATGCCTGGAACGGAAGAAAAGAAAAGAAGCGTTTGAGATTGGGGATCACAATGAGTGAGATGAAGATGAAACGGAGAAAGAAAAGGAAAAGAAGAGGGAATGAGAAAAAAGAAAAAGGGAAGAATATTGCAAGAGATTAGTAGAATTACAAAATGAAGGAAAAAGGTTGTGGAAATGTGTATGAAGAGGAAATTATTGCATGAGAAGAGGTTGATGTTTTACAAAAGGTGTGAAGACGTTAATGTCCACGGAATCCATCGCAAGACAAGAACAAATGAAATAAACAAAAATATTAACTAATACAAACATAAGCTGAAAATATCTCAATATGATGTGTTTTGCAGATTCGTCAAAACGCGCTTAGATGAAGGAGGGAACTGGGGAAGAAAATTGCTTCTTGGGAAGATGGTGGGTGCGTCGAATTCTCCATGGTGATTCTGAGAGCCTTGGGAAATAATGAGATACTCTGAATTGTAGCCAGAAGCTCTTCGATGGGTGTTAGTTCCACTCCATTCCCGACAACGTCTTGCGTTTCCCTTTGGGCAAAATGCCCAATCTCATTGGATAGGATAGTCTGTTGGACCAGGAATATTACAGACTCCAGATCGCGTACGTACACGTTTAAATACCATTTACCTACACTTACAGGATAATCATCCACCACGGTCTTCAGCCGTTTTAGTGTATAAATTATTTATGGCAGACGTCCAACGTATGAGTAGTTGCAATATATATTCCTTGTATAACATTTATTAATGAACGGAATGTCCTAGGTTCGAGTTCCGACGACGGCAGGATTTTCGACAGTAGCTTTTCAGCTAGGTCGAATTCAGTCGCAACCTGGAGGAGAATTTTAGCGGCCGGCTGCTCTGATCGGTAGTTTTCCGTGGTTTCTCCGATCAACACCAGGTGAGTGCCGGAGCAGTACCCTACCAAACGGGCCACGGACCGCGCGCGATCTTCCTTCCTCTTCCTTGTCCTATCCTCTCCCCGTACACACACACACACACACACTAACATGCACTACACTACCACATATTCCGGGAGACCGGTCGGAAGCTTAGAGCTTGTCCCGGCTGGGGCGGTGCCCCGCTGGTGGTAGAGTCCTGGTTAGGGAGAAACCCCACTAGCCGACGGTAGGTCGGCGCCGGATCTTGCCATCCAGCGGGGCAGAACACCGCAAATGAAGAGCAAAATTGTGATTTAAATTTTTAAAGTAGAAAAATATTTAATCTTTCTCTACTCGCTCTCCTTTTCGACACGTAATTTCTTGTGCGGCGAACTGAGTGCATCTACAAAAAACGATTGTTCATTCAATAAGAATTAATTGCGATAAATGAGTGATATTCATTCCGAAAATTATAACTTATTGTATAAAACAATATTTAAGTTAAATATAAGGTACTAAATATGTAAACATTATCCTCTAAAAGGAACATAATTTGTTATACGTAGTTCAAAGTATTTTCGTGTAAATTAAGAAATAGTTTGATAGGCAAAGCCCCTTAAATATCTAATAAAATATATGGTTATTAGTTTCCGGTGCATGTCACAATAGATTCTTATTGCACTGTAAAATGATGTTCTAAATGTAAGATAAATATGAATGATTATAAAAATACAATAATAATAGTTTACACAATATGTTTTACCTCTATTTCATGCCGAAAATAATAATTGAACTCTACACGATTCATTGAGACGAAATCATCTCGTATGTATTTACATCATTAGTTGCCGAAAACGTTTTTGAAAATATCCAGCTATAGTACTGCCACCCCTTGCAATGGGTCATGTGAAACGCAAATCCAGACTTTTAGAGAAACTCGAAGAGTGGTAAGGGAGAACGGTAATGCAACATGAGGCAAGTATATTATCAGGAAGCAAAATAATACGAGTGACTTAGGGCCAACGTGAATAAACAAAGGTTAAGTAAATTGTCCGCACACTATTCAAATTCTTCTCTCATTCCGTCAAGAAATGTCAGTCACTTCCAATGTTGTCATTATTAGTAAATAATTGAAGCCAATTCTGAGATATCAGTCTCGATCTAAACGACAACATTTTATAACATTTAATTGAGTGAATATGCCATCTTTCTGTACGTGTCTACCTGGATAGTGAAGTCGGACGCTTTAAAGGTATCTTTGTTCTGTATACATTTCTATAACCCACAAATCCCACCAGTCTTCCTAGATTCAACATCCTGCCTTTTTCTTCAAATTTGCATTTTGTTATGGTAAATGTACAAACTTTTTTTCTATTCCAACATTATAACGACCTTTTCGGTTGCAAGAAATCGTTCATTATTGGGCAATTTACGGCACAAATGATGACGTATTAGATTTTACTGCACGTATGATTGCGTCATCACACATTCAGCCAATAGCAGAGAGAGAATCATGGGGAGGTAGAGGTAATCGGAACAGCCTACTACCATTTTCTCGCACAGATGTCAAACATCCGACACGTCACAAGAACTTTTTCTTTTCGTAAAATTAAGTTTAATTATCTTATAAATTTATAATGCAGGTATACAAAAAAATTGCGTACGCCGCTCATTTATAATGTTGCTTTATTCTATTCGAACAAATTTGAAAACTCCCTCCAACGTCGCTCGTTTTCAAAACATGTACTCGTGCAATAAAGCTTAACATTATAAACAAGTTGCATAAACTACTATTAAAATAAGCATAAACTTAGTTTTTTGGCAATAATAAATCGAGTTTACCCTTCTTCAAATTCAACCTTTCGTCAAAACTGCACCTTCCTATTGTATTTTCACTCTGCCGTCTCAGTTTCACTTTCTAATCACTCTTCGTCAACTTCCCTTTAGCTCTGCCGTCCAGTTCACCTCCTCCTCATCGTGCATGGGAAATCAGCACCATCTCGAAAAATAGGACACTACCTAACTGACTACAGCGGCGGCCAGGTCCCGTCTCTGCCACAAACCCCGTGCTTTTCCATCACGCTCCTCTCTCCTGCCATCTCACTCCGTCCCGCACCCTGGACCTACTTTGCTTTGCTTCACCGCCCACCTACGCGCCTGTCGGATGCTCGGCTCGTCCAGCCGCCCCCTTTTGTCCCGCCCACGTCCCCGCCCTGATCTGTCCTGTACTCCAGGCATGTCCTCCAGAAATCCTCCCGCTGCACTCCGGCCTTCCTACCGCGCTGTCCTCCGCGCTGTTCTCCCCGCTGTCCTCCCGCTGTCCTCCCGCGCTGTCCTCCCGCACTGTCCTCCGCGCTGTGCTCCCGCTGTGCTCCCGCGCTGTGCTCCGCCCTGTCCTCCCGCCCTGTCCTCCCGCCCTGTCCTCCCGCCCTGTCCTCCCGCCCTGTCCTCCCGCCCTGTCCTCCCGCCCTGTCCTCCCGCCCTGTCTCCCGCCCTGTCCTCCCGCCCTGTCCTCCCGCCCTGTCGTCCCGCGCTGTCGTCCCGCGCTGTCGTCCGCGCTGTCGTCCGCGCTGTCGTCCCGCGCTGTCGTCCGCGCGTCGTCCGCGCTGTCGTCCGCGCTGTCGTCCCGCTGTGCTCCGCACTGTCCTCGTGCCCTGTCCTCCTGCCCTGTGCCCCTGCCCTGTCCTCCTGCCCTGTCCTCCTGCCCTGTCCTCCTGCCCTGTCCTCCTGCCCTGTCCTCCCCCCCCGTCCATTCTGCGCTACCGAACCTGCCCCGCCCGCTCTGCCGGCCGTGCTTTCCCATACCGATCCGCCCTACTATTTCGGCCTTTCCCTGCCCCGCCTCATCTTTTCCCCTCTTGTCCCGTCCCTCTAAACCTCGTCTTTCTTGGTGCGGTTTTGTGCTGCACCATCCTGTCCTGCTCTATCAGTCCTCCGGATGGACCTTATCCATTCCGGAGATGCAACACCCTCCCCCTCTTCCCTGCCGGAAATAAGCACCCCACTACTCCCCATCCATCCCCACACACCTCTAAGCCACCTTGTTCCTCCCTGCCCAACCCTTCGGCACCTGCTTCTAGTCACATCCTACGGCACCCTGCTATTCCCCGCCCAGCCCTACGGGGAAAACGCTTCTCCAGTCCCCGCCACACGGCACTCCACCAGTGTGCACCCAGCCCTACGTCACCCCGCTGCTCCTCTCCCGCCCTCCCGCCGCCCTACGGGAAAACGCTTCTCCACTCCCGCCCCCGGCACTCCACCAGTGTGCACCCAGCCCTACGTGACCCCGCTGCTCCTCTCCCCGCCGCTTCACGCCCCGCCCTCCCCGCCCCGCCCTACGGGGAAAACGCTTCTCCCCTCCCCGCCACACGGCACTCCACCAGTGTGCACCCAGCCCTACATCACCCCGCTGCTCCTCTCCCCGCCGCTTCACGCCCCGCCCTCCCCGCCGCGCCCTACGGGGAAAATACTTCTCCCTCCCGCCACAAGGCACTCCACCAGTATGCACCCAGCCCTACATCTCCCGCCGCTTCACGCCCGCCCTTCACGCCCCGCCCTCCCCGCCGCGCCGGGCCCACGCCACCCCGCTCCTGCCGTGCGCCATAATTTATGTGGGAGCAATTGAATAGCCAGCGGAATAATCCGCCAAGTCCAGAACAGGGAAAAGAAGTTTGCATGCTCGCGGAGATTTACGAGCAGGCGAAGAAGGGCCGTAAAGTGTTTTACTTATTTACATGCCTCGGCAGCGAATGGGGGCCATTTGCTTATCAGGCCGCCGCGCCGCGCCGCGCCGGTTCCCCCTCCCCTCTCCGCCACGCCCCGCTCCGGCCCGCGCACCCCGCCCTGCACGCCCCGGGGTCGAACCCGAGTCCGTGCGCCCGCTTTTTCACTTACTGCCCAGTGGTTTTCCCAAAAGAAAAAGTTCATATATTCACCCCTGCTGGCCGACCACGCACTACGATGTGCTTCTCATGTTCATGGAGTTTCTGTTTTGGAAAGTTCAACTTTTGATTTTATGAATCATTAGGGAGAATATACTGATTGTATGATGATTCAAGGGTTTTTGAAATGTTCGATATGGCCCTTCTGACTTCTTTCACCCCAGACCTAGAAATTAAAGATGAATATTACACATTACGTCTTACAGAATTCTATTATATTCCTATCTGCTGAAAAATTGCATTCTCTTTTGCATATGAAGAACATTTTCGTGGTTTATTTAATTAAAAAAATAATCTTATGAATTATTTGTGCTTTACACTGATAAATTTTATTTGAATTGGAATTAAATTGCAAGTTATTAATCTAATTTATATAAATATTGCGTTTGATTTTTTTAACAATTTTAAATTGTGGTTCTAGTAATGTGTTTTTATTATGATAATTACATCACCCTTTCCATACATTGGAATTTGTTGCATTGCAAATTGTGCTGCATTTCTGATGTAGCGTTTCCATGACACAAAGAAATGGTAATTCACTTATTTTCATTCGTTTATTTTTCTGTTTTAAGTATAACGAAAAGCTAGAAATAACTATTACACAGTTGTAGTCACGAGTTGTGTACGTGCAGATTAGGAGAAAATGTGAAAGGTTTGGTATGTCTACGCAGGAAAGTTCACGCATGGCATGTTATCTCCACGTAGTGCAGGTCCGTAAACAGAAATACACGCAATTCAACCCACACGCACGTACACACGAATGCACTTACGCATATGCGCAAACGACGACAATAAAACAAACAATTTGAATCAAGAAGAAAAAATCGTAATTCCCATAACATTTTATTGAAATATAATCATAAACTAAACTAATATATATTCAGTAATTACTATGAAATTAATATAGGAAATATGTCGGGTCACTTGAGAAAATTTCATTTATATTTAAACTTACAAACTCTACACCAGGCGGATATCAACAACTCGTATATCATATGTTTTTAAAATACGTATTCACTTACAAAAGAACCTACACCACTGAATGCAATGTTGAACCAAGCAACTCGCCCACTTTCTACCTTGGACATTTGTGAGTTTCGTGCATGTTTAAACACCCAGCGTGAGTTCAAGTTATATACGTCGGGAGAATGGTCGTGAAAAGATGTGGTGACTGTTTTTATTGTTTGGTGATTGCCTGCTCTGGTAAAAGAGACCAGGAACCGGTTGATTAGCGCCGATTCAGATGCAGATAGGAAATATAATTTATTTTCTTTGACTTTCGGTTTTATTCAACAGTGTTTCACATTTTCTCCGGCAACTGCGATTGATCAAAAACATATTTTGTGGCTAAAGTAATTTTTTCAGGAGTTTCTTGATGGAGTAGGTGAAAAAACAGAATATATACATCAGTCAGAGCTGTGAATTTATTCGCCTTATTGTCTCTATACATTTGAAATTCAAAAAATGAACGTTCTATTTCAATATACCATATTCTTTTAAATAGTATTCGTATAAGAACTAAAACATCCTTCGAGTAAATTTTTATAACTGCCGATCATTTATACAGTAGCAAAAGCATGAGCACTGGAAAAAATATCTTCTTAAGTGAGAGCAGTAAAGTTCTTTTTCCGCATGATACTGCTATGCTTTACAGAGTTGTTTATTATTCAATGCGTGTTAATTGGAGCTGGTATGTTGGGATACATTTGAATATAACAGTGAGTTTAAGTATCGTAAGAGAGTTCAGATCAGTGAGCTAGTTTCTCTTGTTAGGTGATGTAGACGTACAAAAATTACACTATTTTTAATGTATCATCATTCATATATTCAACAATAGATTTATTTCCTTTTCGAATACACAAGATGTACAGAAGTTTATGCCTCAGGAAATATTCAAAGATAGTAACTTTTCAATATGGAGGTATCTTTTCAAACCCCTTCTTTTACTGAGTGTTTATAGTATCATAAAATATAATATATATTAATATAAAAATATAATTTACGAAAGATATACACATCAAATAGTTTATCAATGACTCTCATTTTTTTCTCTTTTCAATACGCTTAAGAGTTCCACGTGTTCCGTTTCATGTGCATCAGATGTAACTCAGCGGAACAACCTGGATCAACCTCTTTCATGCCCCAGGTTGTTACTCTTGTATTCTAAATTGCCAATTCTTCGTCGAAGGATGCAAAAACGATTTTTTTAATTCATCGTATTTCTTTTTACTAATATTGTTCTCTTTTGTAGTGGCTATTATATACTAAAGACAAACGTTTTTATAGAGTTTCGAGGGATTCTGCTATGAATGTGCTATTGAAGAACGTTGCTAGCGTTTTCATCATAAGATCGTGTTATCTTTTAAGCACCAATGAACAACTGAAAATACCAATGATTCTAATTTATATTTCGAATTGTTCTCTTTTCGTATTCAGATTCATCTTCTCTCAAACAAACACAAATATTCAACCTTCTTAAAATTTAGGTTACCGTTCAAACCTCTTCACTGCCTCATCGTGGTGCTCTTGCATCCTCGATTGCAAATTCCTCCCGAGACAAGTACCAACGACTTCCCCTCAATCCTCCGGGTTCTTTTACGCATTCCCTCTCCGAGATCGAGCGCGAGGGTTCACACGCCTTGTACGCAATGGAGATAATGAACGGCGGAGATGTTTAATTTAATTCACGCTTGAGGGAGCCGACAAATGAACTCTGTCTGTCGGCAGCGCCTGCACGACGAAGCTTCCAACCCCGCGACGCACAGTGGGTGGAAACGAAATCACAGCTGTCATTGATCTACTTCTTTACTAGAGTTTTGAATCCATTGATTTGATTGGTTGATTGAATTTTTCGTGTTTCGAGCCGCGTCAACTGCTTTGGTCATTAGTCCCGTTAGTGTAGCGCATGTTTTTTTTCTCGAGAGATAGCGGTGATCTTCCCCCACTGGATGGCGAGATCCGGCACCGACCAGCGTCGGCTAGTGGGGTTTCCCCCTATCCAGGACTCTCCCACCAGCGGGGCTCCGCCCCAGCCGGGACAAGCTCTAGTCCGACCGGTCTCCCGGGATATGTGGTAGTGTGGTGTATGTTAGTGTAAGTGTGTGTGTAAGAGGAGAAGATAGAACAAGGAAGAGGAAGGACAGATCGCGCGCGGTCCGTGGCCCGTTTGGTAGGGTACTGCTCCGGCATTCGCCTGGTTTGATCGAAGAAACCACGGAAAACTACCAATCAGAGCAGCCGGCGCTAGAATTCTCCTCCAGACGGTGACTGAATTCGACCTAGCTGAAAAGCTAGTGTCGAAAATCCTGCCGCCGTCAGGACTCGACCTAGGACCTCCCGGTCAGAAGCCCTGCAGTGACATCGGTTGATGCACTGACCTACCGCTACCGGTTTGAATCCATTGGAAATTAGTGGAGCTACAATAGGTCGTACTGTACGAACAAAACTACCTGTAATAATTTAGGCCTTCTTTACCAGGTAGATTGATTGTTGCTCTGACATCAATTACTTCAGTCATTTGTCCGTAGGTGTAGTGAATTAATGCTACAGTGATCTCTCGCTGGCTGTTAAGATATTTCGCTGACATACACGTCGCTTTTTCGGGTGAGGGGGCTTTTGCCCCATCCGTATCTCGTCAGCGGGCACCCTCCTAGTCTCCTACCACGAGTTCGTCGCTCGTGACTGGTCCCTCAGTTGTGTGGTACTTTAGTGCATGCAAGAGCATGGGCGTATGTAAGAAAACGGAAGGGAAAAGATGGCGACTGCACCGTAATCCGTTTCTTGAGTTACTACTTCGGCAGTCACCTGATCAGATCAGATAAATTTCGAATACCATCGATTAGAGCAGCCGGCTGCTCGATTTTTCCTTCCACACGGCGGCTGAATTAGACTTAACAATATGGTTAATGCCGAAAATCCGATCGGGAGAGATGGCTCAGAGCATTAATTGATGTCAATGCAATCCTTCTGACCGTAAGATCCTAAGTTCGAGTCCTGATGGTGGCAGGATTTTCGACACTATCTTGTCAGCTACGTTGTATTCAGTCGCTGTCTGGAGGAGAATTCATCAGGCCGGCTGCTCTGATCGGTAGTTTTCCGTGGTTACTGCGATCAACATCAGTTAAATGCCTGAGCCGTACTCTAACAAACCGCCTGTCACGCGCGATCACGCGCAGGTCACGCGCGATCTTTCCTGCCTCTTCTTTATCCAATCTTCACCTGTTGCAAACATTTACACTAACACGTACTACATTTCACACATGCCAGGAGACCGGTCGGAGCTTGGAGCTTGTCCAGGCTGGGCGGTGTCCGCTCCTGAGAGATACCTGGTTAGGAAACCCCGTTAGCTGATGGTAGGTCGGCGCAGGATATCGCCATCTATCGGGGAAGATCACCGTCATCTCCTATAAAGAACATGCATGATCACGGGACTAATGATCCTAGTAGTCGACGCTCCCGGAATCACTACCAATCAAACCGGTAGCGATAGCTCAGTGCATCAACTGATGTCACTGCAGCGCCTCTGACCGGAGGTCCTAGGTTCGAGTCGTGACGTCGGGAGGATTTTCGACACTAGCTTTTCAGCAAGGTCTAATTCAGTCGCTGTCTGGAGGAGAATTCTAGCGGCCGGCTGCTCTGATCGGTAGTTTTCCGTGGTTTCTCCGATCAACACCAGGCGAATGCCGGAGCAGTACCTATACAAACGGGCCACGGACCGCGCGCGATCTGTCCTTCCTCTTCCTTGTCCTATCCTCATCGCCTTGCACACACACTTACACTAACATGCACTACACTACCACATATTCGGGAGACCGGTCGGGAGCTTAGAGCTTGTCCTGACTTGGGCGGTGCACCGCTGGTGGAGAGTCCTGGTTAGGGAAACCCACTAGCCGACGGTAGGTCGGCGCCGGATCTCGCCATTAGCGGGGAAGACACCGCCATCTCCGAGAAAAAGCATACACTATACTAATGGGACAAATGACCGAATTGACGCGCCCGGAAACACGAAAAATCAATCAATACATCAAACAAATATCCGCCATGGCCAAGACTCGAAGCCCAGGACCTCTCCGTCACAGAGTCCCAGTAACCGTTGTTGCTCCGAGCCAACTCAGCTGGTGCGCCTAGTGGTGGGTGGTGGAGGCCCACTGCCCGCCGCTCCATTGTTCGTGGGGTACGTGCGGGGTGAGGGCGGGGGGGCGGGGCGGGGCGTGGCGGGGCGGAGCGAGCGGGAGGCGTCGACCTGTGGAGAAGTTCGGTTTATTTACGCACCGGAAGTGCCCGCCCTGGACGAACGGGTAATGGGTGCCGTCTGTCGAACCCTCGCCACCCCCCGTTCCTCTTGAACGTTTCTCGCGCTTTCCAGACACATCACTCCTCCGGGCTGCGCTGTTCTATACAATGCTTGTCTTCTCTGTTCGACCTAGGTCAGCAACATATGAATGTGTTTCTAAATAATGTGGTAAGTTACTGGGGTGCTGACCTGGGTAGCCAAGATCATTATCACCGTTTCCTACTTGATTGATAGAAAATGATTACTGCACTTTATAATTTTTTTAAAAAATTTCTTCAAAATTTTGAATTGCACATTGTGACACCTTTTAGAATGTGATAGAAAACAACGTGGAGTTCTAATTTTACTTCTGCAATCTTTTAAGGTGAAAGTTGTGTACCATGTGAAAACCTACGTAGAGCTTCGTACAGCGTGCCCATACGGGCACGCTAAATAGATAAGAGGGTGCGTAGCCCGGATTCGATGGGTCCCCGAGTTTCAATACCGCGTCTGGCATGGATGTTAGATGGTATGTAGTGTCGGGGCTGGCTTTCGAAACCTGCTTGTCAAAGAGTTAACCTCCCTATCCCCGCCCTGATTGCAAGTAGGTTGGGTGGCGGTGGGAGTTGGCTGTCTTCCTGCAGTCCGAGGGAGAAAAGCGTTGTCATTGTGTGAACGCACCACGACGTATGCATCACGTTTGAACACCATCTTTCCTTCCCAAATCTAACACAATTCTGTGTATCGCTCAGGCTCGTGCCTAACAGGGGGTTGCGTGTATAGTTAGCAGCTGAGAGTCTCAGGGGATCAAGGTGTAGGAGGCTGATGAATGTGTATTGGATGCCAAAGAGCAATGACCAGTACTGAGGGCAGAGAAGTCAGTAAATTCGAATCGGAAATATAAAATCCCAATGAAGAAGATGCTGCTCTACTGACAAATGGGAAGCTCTACAATCGGATTATTATATATTTTCATACTTTTATTATCTTAGGAAAGATGTCAATGTTGCAAGAAATTCTTATTTGTATGCAGACGTTTTGTGAATATGGGCCCATAAGTAGATTTCACATTTAACCTAGACCATTAGTTTGTAGCGCGCTTCAGGGAAATATGGTTGTCTTAACGTGGTGTCAGTAGTAAATGTTCAGTGTCATGGACTCTTTCCGTGCGGTGATAACTGTAAGTCAATCTTGCTGCCTATTACCAGTTTATTTCCAAGCGAGTTGATTGGAATGGCATGGCAAGTGAACAGCCGTTGTTGAGTCAATGGTCCTCGGCAAAGGTTGGTGAAAGGTTGACGGCGAGTGAACGGCCGATGACAAGTGATGCGTTACCGACGGATGCTGAATGGACTTTCTTTCGCTTTTCCGCAATGTGTGTCTCCCTCCATATGATTCGAAAATGGGCCGATTTCTATTCAGACGGCACTGGGTGAAATAGCGTACATGCTTCCAAGTGAAGTTTCTTTATCCGAAAGGTACTAGGTTCGATGCCGGACGGGCACATATTCTTGACGTTAATACTAAAGGCAAATCAGTTCTGGAATTGAGCCGTGCGGCCAAAAGAAACAGATTTAGGAGAAACCTAAACGAAAAGAAAATAAGTCACATAAAGGGACATGGTAAGTTGGAAAAATTGTTTCTGCGCTTTCATTAGCAGCCCTAGTTAGATCGGAAGGTCTGCACTTTCATTTTTTTATTGTTGAACATCAAGAACAGAACATGAAAAAATAAAACTAAAAAGAACGAAAAATAATAATTTTTAATATTTCAAAGATAAGAGAGTTTTTCGCCATATTTTTCCCTCCTCTTCAGACACTTCGTTTCCGTATGTGACAGAGGGCATAGCGGTGTTGAGATGACAAAACACCTCTCAAGGTGGTAATATTCCGAGGACTCGCTGTTCACTAATTCGCCAGAAAAATAAATGTAGAGTATTGGAAACGTTGAAATAATAAATACAACAACAGAACAGTTTTCATTTCATCAATGATATCATTACCTCATCATTTTTAAATATATTTCATTATGTATTACACTATCCCAAATATCTCGAAACATGTGGATTGTAACGAGTATCAGCATCCATATCATCATTTTATTTCACTTTCCTCCGTCACATATTATGAGCATCATTACATTTAATGTATAACAATATTAAAATTCAATTGAATCATCAAATAAACATGGATGTTAGGAAAATTAACCCTGAAATATTTCCTACATTCAACTCACCCTATTATATTCCTTTGAAGTGCACGGAGCTTAAGTGGAATACACATTCCCTTTATGGTACATGGAATTGCACCCATCTCCTAGCCCCGTGCGTCCGTGAGTCTGGCCTGTGGCCCCGCGGCCGGCAGAGAGCGCTGCGGCGAGAGGTGAGCCGGCAGCTCACCCGGGATGCCTCCTCGACGCAGGCCTTCGCTGTGTAATTGCCGACCGGGCCCGCGTCCCCCACATATCAGCGTCGCCCGCTCACCGCGCCACCATTTGCTTCAGCGCGCCCCCGCCCACCCTCCTCCGGCGGTGGCCGATGGCCGGGGCCGCTTCCCCCCGCCTCCAGCCCCGCCCCGCACCCCCTCCCACCAGCCCCCGCACCTCTGCCCCCGCCCCTCCACCCGTCCCGGCGGCCGGTACCGCTTCCCCCCTGCCCCCCCCGCCCCGCCTCCCTCCGCCCCGCTCCGCCCCACCACGCCACGCCCCTGCTCCACCCCCTGGTGGCCGACGCGTGCCGCACCATCAGTCGTCTGCGACTGCCCAGGGGAGGTCGAGGGGCGCCAGAGCGGGAAGAGAGGGTTTCAGGCCAGGGAATGTCATGCACGGTAATCTCTATTTCTCGATTTCCAAAACCCTTAAACTGTCCTGTTGGTCGAAACCCCCTTAAAGCCGACGTGTAGGTCGGCGCTGAAACCGGAAGCGGTAGCTCCGTGCATCAACTGATGTCACTGCAGCGCCGCTGACCGAGAGGTCCTAGGTTCCCACTCCCCACGGCGGCAGGATTTTCGACACTAGCTTTTCAGCTAGGTCGAATTCAGTCGCTGTCTGCAGGAAGACTTCTAGTGGCCGGCTGCTCTGATCGGTAGTTTTCCGTGGTTTTCCGATCAGCACCAGGCGAATGCCGGAGCAGTACCCTACCAAACGGGCCACGGACTGCGCGCGATCTGTCCTTCCTCTTCCTTGTCCTATCCTCTCCTCTTACACACACACTTACACTAACATGCACCACATTACCACATACTCCGGGAGACCGGTCGGGAGCTTAGAGCTTGTCCCGACTGGGGCGGTACCCCGCTGGTGGGTGAGTCCTGGTTCGGGGGATACCCCACTAGCCGACGGTAGGTCGGCACCGGATCTCGGCATCCAGCGTGGGAAGATCACCGCCATCTCCCAAGAAAAAACTTCCACTACACTAATGGGACTAATGACCGAAGCGTTGACGCGCCCGGAAACACGAAAAAATCAATCAATCATCAATCGGCGCTGAATTACGCCATCCCGCTGTGAAAGATCCCCACCATCTCCCGAGCAAAAAACAATCGCTACACTTACGGTACGAATGATCTTAGCAATTACTCGCCCAGATTCGCTAATCAATCAGTTACACAAAATTTCGAATTTCATTCATAGGAATGATGAGAATTACAGAATATTCAATACAATACGATAAAGTTTTTATTGGATATTTTGAAGCTTTATATTAGAAAACAATGAATTTGCAATTTTTTTGTAATCAAGTGATATTACGGATCGGTCGCAAATTCAACTATTGATCCCCAATCAACCCTTGAAAATCATTGCCCCCGTACAAAATTTCATTGACTTCTAAACGGTCGCTACCGATCACCGATACGTATCTCACGATGCAAAACGTATCGAAATTTTTACCGGATTCAGGAACAAGGTACAAAGCTCAATGAACCCAGATCACACGTATCTTTCCCACAGTCATTTTCCTATTTCTGTAGCAAAGGTTTAACACAAGCCATTTCTCAAGACCGAACATTTCAAATAGTAATCAAGATATTATTAATTTGACATACTTCGTAATTTTGCTACCTTTTAGCCGCTTTGAGAGTATATCGGTTGACCTGGCTATTTTGCCTAATTTAGCTTTTCTAATGTCCTTACAACCTCCCATATCGTTACTCACTGTTTCTCGTACTCGTTATTCACTGTTAATTGTGAGTAGTCACCATATATCTACTAAAAATTATGCGCTAACAAAAAAAAGACTTTGCTAGAATTGGAAAATAATTAATTATAATTAAAAGATATTGCTTCTTTTGTGTGTATTGGGTGTATTTACTGATGACGCGCCAAAATCTGGTTGGGGACATGGTTGTATTTTTTAATACACGTTCACCCCATCATTAAATAATTGGTTTCGAGTGTTTTCAGTTTTTGAAATTTTCATCATAGAATTTTAGTCCCTTAGGAAACAAATTTCATTTTATATTTCATGTCAATACTGTTTTCATTATTTGTAATATCAATTACCAAACCACAGTTTTTTGTTTGAACTTCGTCACATGAATAGCTTGTATGTAAATTGTTTAAAATTCATGGTACGTCTATTTAGTTCGGTCGCTTATTTTTGTTTTATTGGAGGAACTGGTGATTTAATTTAGTTAGCGACCACCAAATGTTAAATAAAGGTTTCATTTTATGAGCGCTTGTTAACATTTACGGCTAAAATATTGATACATTATTCATTCATAAAATCATTACTTCAAAATATCTTCACTACCATAACGGAGAGTTTTCTGCACCTACTATTTTAAATATATAAGAGATATTTTGATTAGAAGCTGTATTTCTGTTAAGAATTGCGAAATCCATTAGACGACTTCTACGGGCAAAGGATTGTTATTTTATTTGTTTCCGGACACATTAAATTCTATAGTCATCAGTTCCGTTTGTGAAGTGAATGATACATCCCGGGGAATGGTGGTGGATTGATTGATTGTGATTCCATGATAAACTATCTGGGGTCAACGAGGTATCTACCACAATAGTATTAAATGTAAATTTTAATATGATTACATATAGCCAGACACGTGTTTCGGGAACACTCTTCCCATCTTCAGTGGTTCTACAATTTACAATTAAGTACATAAACAAATTACACATGTTCAAATGTTTTAAAAATTCACAAAATCAACCATTTATTGAAGACCTAAAACGTTTTTTTAAATAGAATGTTTTGAGTGACAAATACCGTAGCAGTATTACTGCATCTTCCAACCGTAGTCTGCCATAATATGTGTATCCTTTAGTGTGCTTTTTTTGGTGTCTCTCTTCCATTGGTGAATATCTTGGTGCAATCGTTCACCTTACTCTTCACTTAGGTCAAGTGGAGAATCAAGGAAAGCAATCCATGTAACTCTAATGGACCTTAATTCTCATTGCAGCCGTGCACATGGAAATTAGAAAGCATTGTTTCTACAAATTGTGAAAAGTTTTCTGCCCTATCCTATCCTAGAAGTTTTTCACAACTAGAACAAAATAAGTCCAGGCACTTAATTCATTTTCGCTTATGGATTTCCGAAATGTGGATCATTTACGAGCTCATATTTGAGAACCATCAAAAATCCCTGCTTTCAGTTTCTTGTTGGTGACTTCCGGAAATGTACGCAATATACACTGTAAACACAAACCTTCCCATCCCCAACGACTGTACAAATTTCTTCATCAAGCCTAGCTCGATGCGCAAAGAAGAGAGAATAATTTTCTCTCAAGCTACTAAAGGTAAATTGATCACATTGTTTTCCCATATAAATGTCTCTTTCCTTAGAGGCCAGGTTTTTATCAACCAATGCTCACTGTTGGCTCTGCAGAAATATAAATCAGGGATAGTTTGTGCAGCCGCTTTGTTGATCGAGAAGAAAATTCACTATCTTCAGATCAACACAAATTACCCACAGATGTTAATAATACTTAATCTTTTTTTCAACTAAAGAAGTTGTCTTATAGTCTCCTTTCATACAAAAGGACTGACCAATTGGAACAGTGCGGTATTTGTTGCTTTTGTATAAGAGTACACACTTCAAAACCCTCCCTGAGCTATCATTGATATGACGCCCTTCATCAGACTTACATTCTTTAATTCCAATTACATTGCTAAAAAGGCATAGAGAATTCCGATTTGTCGGTTTATAAATGAAATAGACTACACATATTAATTGAAGAGGAATAAATATTTATATGATTTCGAAAGTGACGAAAATCGTTCTTTTTTTACTGTCCTTTCAAAACTGTTAATTTTTAAGGTTTAACAGCTCAAAATTCAACCAAAAAAAGATTTTTTGTTGCCCTATATAATCAATCAATTCTACAGACAACATTGAATTCGACGTAGCTATAGAGTCGAAAGTCCGCTACCATCAGACTCGATCTCTAGAACCTCCCGCTCAGGGTAGCTACAGATGGCAAGAGGAAATAATGGATTCGGAGTGAATAGAAGGAGTATTGTGGCAGAAAGTGCTCGATTAACTTGAAGTGAACTGAACATATTACGATAATACGAACATGGATTTTATCGGAATGATTAATAGACACGAACTTCATGATTAATCAATGTTTGTGTTTCAGACTGAAATTCACCATCTTTGGGTTGCATTATATAATTTTTCAAATTTGCTCATCTGGAGAAATTATACACAAACTTAACAAGTTACAGTGCAACCGCAAAAAAATTATTGTGAAACGTTTGAGTTTGAAAATAATATGTACTGTCTAAATATACCCGTATTTAACATTTTTCCACTGAATTTCCGAACTTTCAATTTAGCTTAAATTTAATTTTTGCAGATTTTCACGACCATAACTCTACGTGACTCTGCATGATGTCACTCCTCCAAGAGTTCTGAGCAGTCATTTGGAAACATCTCTTCCAATCCATGTATTTCTTCTTCAGTTGCTACAAAGAGTAAGAAAATAATTCCATACAGAACGATTTCGTAAAATTAACCTACAAACTAACATATAACCACAATATAAATATGTATTATGTCCTCTAGTATGTCGCTAGTTGAGACAGACTTGTTCATAATGCAACAATAACATTTATCATATTTAGTGAATCCAACGGAAACCATGGAAAGAAATAGGGTATGTTTTGGCAAGTTGTAATGTTTGAGAAAATGTAGATATTGTGGAAAGTTTCACCACAAAGTTACTTTTTTCAGACGAGCTGATAAAGATATTTTTGAGCGTTTCGATTGAAGAAGGAAACATTACTACTTTCTCCGTGTGTAACGAATGTAATTGTTCAAGATAATTCTCAAATAATTGGAAATCATGCACTGGAGAACCATTTGTGGAATTGAATGTTGCAATTGAAATTTCTGTATGAATGAAAAACATTCAGAGACCTCCAAAAAGAATTGATTAACAAGTTTAGATTATGTTCTATTTGGATTTCTTTTTGTTAAATTTTGGTTTTTTATTTATAAACGTATTTTAAAATATTTGAAGCGTAAAAAATGTCTTTCGTATTGTTTATTAACATTCAGAGTCGCTAGCTGCAACCTTAGCGTCGGCACGCTAGCTTTCACAAAAAACCATGTCCAGCTGTGTTTCTGTTTTATGTGGCAAAACGAACTTGAGTAAGGATATAAATGCTCCAAAATGATTTAACATACGAGCCGGACAGCGGGGTCTTTTGTAATTTAATATTTGTATAATGTGATAATTCACACAAAATATTGCGCCTCTTTATACTGCCTTGTTGGGTAACAAAGCAAACGTCTCGTAGATTGTAATTCATGACGGCGTATATTTAATGTGAAAATTGCTCCATTTACGTTTTTCTGAGTTACGAGTTGGTATATTATTCAACACATGAGAGATATGAGACATTTTACAAATTAGCACTGTGAGAGATAAAGTAAAAATGCAGCCACAAGTACATAAATTACCTGTTTGCCCTTGTGCCAGCTCCCTTTTGGTTAAATAATCCAACAGTAAATACTGAGTATTAAGAATAATGAGTTACGCTTTGTAAAATTTCCACTTATGTGTAATAGTTTCGTAATACTTGGTGACAAAGATAAATACATTTCGTTATCATTCTGCACATGATTTCTCATTCAAAGAATAGTTTCAATTTTTTTTGCTTTATCTAATAAAGTTCGATTCAGGATTGAAATGGAAACAATTATGAAGCTTTGCATATTTTAAGGATGCACGTTTTGAACTAACGTTGTTGCGAAATCCATCATTTTGTGTTGATGAGTTTTATCTATCAAGCCAGTTTTCATAAAATGGAAAAATAATTATATTAAACTCATGTTAATGTTATTGAAAAACAATCAAAGCTTTTAAATAAGTTATCATGTATGAAAATCCTAAAATAATGCGTTTATGATTGCTGTTTGTAAAAGTGGATCATACGCAAGCAGTTTGAAGAGCAATTCTGAAGTATTGATGTATTTCATCATTGGCATTATGACTTTGTACTGATGAGCTATTGCCTATGGTGTGCTGTAGGTATTCTACTCTATTTGCAATACAATATATTTAATTCTTATATTCAATTCAATTATAATTAATCAATTATAATTATTTTTTAATTATAATTATTGCTTTTAAAATGATTGATTATCAAAATGAATGTTCTAAGCAATGTTTATTCCTTGAAACGATGTGTGATAATTGCACTAATATTTATTATACATCCTCATGAAATTTATTTCATTCTTTTTAAATTATATATTTCTTGAACTAAAATAATACGTGTTTACAACGGACGAAACTTTGCTTAACGAGTTTTTTAAATTATTATTATGCGATAGATATTCAGAGTGGTGGAAATACTAAAGTAGTTATAAACAGTAGTTATTACTAAAAATAAGTCTTCAGGATTATATAATATATATAATATAATATAATATAATAAATATATAGTAAAACAGTTCTTTACACTAGGAGTATCCAAAATGTTGCTCTTATAACGTAACAGGTGAATGGCAAATATTTAATGCGAGCGACCTCTTCCTTGGTGCATGCCTGTCGCATGACGTCAGTTATGTCGTAAACAGTGTCTATGCGAATGTATGCATAAGTATGAGAATTCACTAACAACGCGCAATATTAGATTAAGCGAAAAAAACATAATACAGTTTTATTGACAAAGTTTCCAAACCGAAATTTAAGAGAATCACTTTTCTTGAGACAGTAACAATTTGTTTGCATTTTTCGGTCGAAATCGAAACCATTTCATTAGTGTCGGCCGTTTTCGGAACTCCTAGATATCCTAAATTTCAATGCTTTGAAAGACATATTGTCGAATATGATTTAATTAAGTAATAAATAAAAAAAGATATCCAATGAAACCGTGGACTCCTCTCATTTAACCAGAAGCTGCATAGTTGTCCTCTCGTATCTACGCGCAGTGAAAATTAGCAATATAGAAGATTACTTTATGATAGAGCTGTAAAATGAAGTAAAACAAAGCGAACTATTTGCACATGAATAAAGGAAGTCGGGTATCTCTTGAGTGTGAAGGAAAGTGAACTGCCAACCGATAACGTTGCCAGAGGAAATGTCTTATGTTGTATTGTCAAGACCAAAGTAAAGGAAGCGACCAATTAATATTACAAAAAGAACTAATTATTCAATAGTCTACATGATATGGAACTTTACTGCAGCAAATGACAACGGACCAGAACGAGAAGTGAGAGTGGTATTCTTTGGTGCAATGACTGAGAAGAATAACGAGAATAACTCATTTCATAATATATATTTCGTAGTCTTTGTCGACCAGTTTATCCCATAATAATATTAAGAAAACAAGTACTAAAATATTTTTTTAATTGTGTGAAATAAACAAAATTTGGTCTTCGTAGGAGGATGTTTGTAATTGGATGTATTTACCTTTCACTTTAATCCTAATAATTTCTTCCTCAGATACCGTAAATTAGCTTAAGAGAATGGTGCAGGTCAATTTTCGTTGAAATCTCTGATTTCTCGAAAATTGCACGCGTTCAAATGCTTTTCGGCGTCTTCCTAAACTGCAATATTAAAGATAGTTTTTAAAATGAAATCTGTTCTTTAAAAGCAGATTTAAATTTAGTCATGTTCTCAAAATTTTTCGAATATATGTGTATTTTGGCGTAATTTTGCATGAAATCCAGGGAATTATTAATTTTTTAAAGCTTTTTTGTCAAAACGATCTCCAACTTTTCTTTATTCCCCCGTATTTATCAACGGACGGCAAAAAAGTGGTGCTAGTCGCATATCCAGCGAACACTATTTAAAAAAATTGCATAATTTAACATTTTAAAATTGAAGATATAGATTTTGCCTTAAAATCTGTTCCAAACATCAGCTCTTTAAAAATTTCATGTACATATTTTGAAAAACGGGTAGTTTTCGCGTAATTTGTGCTTGAAATAACGCAATTTATATACAAAAATTCCAAAAATCACTGCAAACGTTTTCTCCAATCAGGTATCTGTTACTAGCGCAGCACCGCCCCTGCTGGCACACATCCTAAGCTCGCGACTGGTCTCTCGACATGTAATGAATGTGTCAGTGTGTGTGCGTAAGGGGTGAGGAAAAGACAAAAGGAGATGGGAAGAAAGATCGCGCGCGGTCCCTGACCCGTTTTTTAGGGTATTGCTCCGGCATTTGCCTGTTGTTGATCGGAGAAACCACGGAAAACTACCGATTGGAGGTGTCGAGAACACGGAATCTCCTCCAGACATCGGCTTAATTTGATCTAATTGAGTTAGTGCGGAAAATCCTGCCACAGACGGGACTCGAAACTAGGACTTCCGGTCAGAGGCACAGCAGTAACATCAGTTGATGTTCTGAGCCACCTCTCCGGTATAAGTAATACATTGTAGTAATATAAGTAATAAAAGAATATAATAAGTAATATAATTTCGATTAATAATATAACACCCCCTTAAGGCTGCTCCGGGACCTAGAGGAGTGTTTAAATACGCGGACAAATTACTGCAAGTTCAAATTCTGCATAATACGTGGGTGGTTTTTACCATGTGATTGTTTCATGATTGACTTTAGAGAAATATCTGAACAATAATTCAAACCACAACGTTCATCTCTTATCTTATTCGTTCTTCATGCTCACCTTTTTAGTTCACTGTACGTTTCCGATCAGAAGCAATGACATCAGTTGTTGCCCTAGTGACTTTTGCCGGTTAATAAAACTCGAACAAAATCAGCCTTATCGCAATGAATCTTGAATCTAGAGGGACAGCAATATGTTGAATAGTGATCGCTAGCAGGCGCTGCGTCCGCCAAGGCGAATACCGGCCGTGCGTGCGGTAGGCCGATTCCTTTGACGCCCGTGCGCGGGGCATGCGCCTGACGCACGCCCGTTGTCCGCGTGCCTCAAAGGCGTGCGCCGACGTGCGTGGGCAGTGCAGAGGAGTTCCAAAGCCGGGCACCGCACGCTGCCTCCAAACAACGGAACCGTGGTCAAAACCTCAAGAAAGCTTCTGGGGTATAATGAACGTGACTCGGTCACATGACAACAGTGTCGTAAGTAGTCGCACGTTATGAGAGTTCAGTCGGTACGCGCAATTCGAGAATAGGCACCATAACACAATAAAATATTTGCATTTTCGAATAAATCGAAAAGGTTTTAATCCTTTTTGCATTTTACCGAAGTCCTGGTTATGTAACGAAATAGTAATTGGCTCCTTCCACATTGGCCGAAGGTAACTTAGTTTTCTTTCAATTAGTGTGCCCACTGAAAATTAAGTCTTATAAGATTCCAATAAGTAATATGATCGATTGATAAATTGATTGTTAGTGATTCCGGGTGCGTCAACTGCTAAGGACATTGTACGGTAAATGTAGGGCAAGTTTTTTTTCCTTTGGATGTGGCGGTGATCTTCCCCTGCTGGATGACAAGATCTGGCGCCAACCTATCGTCGGCTAGTGGTTTTTTCCCCAACCTAGTATCTCTCACCAGTGGAACACCACCCTGGGCAGGACTGTAAGCTCCAGACCGGTCTCCCGCCATGTGTTGTAGTGTAGTTCATGAAGTATGTGTGTGTGTGTATGTGTGCGTGCGTGTGTGTGAGTAGGGGGTGAGGAAAGGACAAGGAATTGGAAGGAAAATCTCGCGCGGTCCATGGCCCGGTTTTTGCGGTACTGCTCCTGCATTCGTCTAGTGTTAATCGGAGAAACCACAGAAAACGACCGATCAGAGCAGCCGACCACTAGAATTCTCCTCCAGACAGGGACTGAATTCGATCTAGCTGTCAAGCAAGTGTCGAACATCCTGCCACCATCGGGACTCGAACTTGGGACCGGTCAGAGGCACAGCAGTAACATCAGTTGATGCTCTGAGCCACCTCTCCCGGTATAAGGAATATAATGTAATAATATAAGGAATAAAATAACTGACTTAAGACTGCTCAGGGGGGGGAGAGATAGCGTTTAAATATGCGGACAAATCACTGCAAATTCAAATTCTGCGTAAGGCATGGGTGGTTTTACCATGTGATTGTTCCATGATTAACTTTTCATACTCTCCATAAAAACATCTGAACTGTAATTCCAAACACAATCGTTCATCTCTTATCATTCGTTTTTCATGCTCACCTCTTTAGTTTGCTGCACGGTGCTTGATGAAGGGGGAGGGTATTGCGAGAGAAAAGTATAGTACCTCCCACTTTGATTATTCTTCGTCTGTTGCGTGCAGCCAATTTACACTCCCTTTGGAGCATTTGGTCATCGCTGTAGCTTGGTGCTAAAGGCAACTAGGTATATACCAGATGATGTCGATTGCATTCCAGATCAGTGTGACTGGTATTTTGAAGCACTAAATAACTCGTGTTAACTTGAAAAAACTGTGATTTTTGAGTGGAAAATATAGGTTTTCTCCATCGTATCTCAGTGTCAAGTTTCATCACAATGTGGCTAGAAAAAGTGCTCAATTCAGTTCAAAACTTCACGTTTTGTCTCGAGTAGAAGAACGGAATTGTGTAAACAATGTAAGTTAATCTTTGTTTCTCCCGCAATCGACATGTTTACCACTGTATATAAAACTAGTGTGTTCTTTTTTTTTAAAAAAATACACTGAAAATTAATGGCGACTTCTATTAATGACTATTTTTTCTTGGAAAATTGATTTTCCTTGTGGTCAGAGCAACTGTACTGTATTTTATAGAAGTTATTAGTTATAGTTCTAACTTTTAACTGTGGAACGCAGACAAGCGTATTTATTCATAAAACAAAGAATTGTTGTTTTATGAAAAACCAATCTAGCAAAATAATTACGAAGAGCAGAACACGAGCAACTGGAGGTCACATTCTACAGCAATCGGTCTTAAATCAGGAGACGCGGATCATATTCCCGGCCTGCTTGATCATTATTGTTTGAAAAATTTAATGTAGAAAAAAAAAAGTTTGTCCTGTTTTTCCGCGAGTTGGGACCACTGTGCGCTGGCGCGTGAACGCCGTCGCCGTCAATACGCGCATAGGAACGCTCTCATTTACACGCGGGCCGGGCATGCATTACACATGCGCGACATCCTCTCCCGAATGACTGCATTATGCGCCAGCACAGATTGTCTCACGGGCCAAGCACAGATTGTCTCCCGGGTGTTTGGGGGGCGGTTCTTGCGACCCGTATACTTAAGCAGAGGCCACGCAACTGCGTGAAGCCGTGCTTTTAATTACAACTTAGAGGAGCTCCCACTGGGAATATATTGGTGTTTTGTTAACGGAGTAGTTCCGAAAACTTGTGAACTGTTTTTAATTTAAACGTTAAAGGTTTTGCAAATTTTTGAGTGAGTATATTATGATTTAAGAGACGTACAAGTATATTCTTTATTTAGATAAAGTTGCATTAAAATGTTTAGATTCTTAAGACATAAATAATTATAACCTATATTCATTTCATTGAAAATCATTTTAAGTATACAATCAACACTAAAACATTCTCCACAAAATGAGGACTTGACTATCTTATTAACTGAAAGCTAGAAACGATCCTCTATTCAACATGTGTCGAGTACAGCTGAATTTGCAACAATAACAACAGTTTCGTTTCTAGGTTTGTAGGTTGCTTATAGGAGCTACAACGTAGCCGTGTCAGCATGCCGAGAGGGGTTGTATTGAAATACGAGTACAAAAAAAAGAAATTTTACTCCATTATCAGATTATAGCAGTTAAGAGTACCACATCCAGAGTATTTTAGTTTTGTTCACTTTTCCCCGAGTACTTAAAGTAGTCGTTTTATAAAGTGGGCGCTGCAAATAATAATTGAAAAGGAAGTATGAGAGTCTGAAAATCAGACATTTTGTGTAGTTATTTTCTGAAATATTCATTGCCTGTAATGCCAAAAAATATTGTTCATTCAGTTTTACCGTTATACCGTACCTTTGATGCCGTTTATATCGTAATTCGTTTCATTCATAGTAACCGTTCATATTGTATATTTTAACCTTCTATTAGTTTCCGTTTCCTGAAATTTCCGCCCGCGTGGGATGAAATTCATTTCGCGGCGCCGCTGACGGCCGGCGAAGAGGTCATCCCGCTGCGCGACTTGCGGCGGATTTTTTAAAAAAATTAAAAATTGCCCCGCCGCCGCCGGCAGCTCCACCGCAGGCACTCGTCGGCCGTGGAGGCTGCGAGGGAGAAGGGAAAGAGAATGGAGCGGGGAGGAGATGGAGTGCGGAGGCGAGGACGTGCGGTAAACAGGCGGAGGGGTGCCAGCGGAACGGAAAACGGTGAGTTGGTCCGTGAGGTGTGGGAAATAGTGGAAACGATGTTGGTGTGATGATGGTGGGTTGAGGGCAAGAGGAGCGGGGGAAGAGGGAGTGGAGTGGTGGACATGGAAGAGAGCGGGGAGACAGTGGAGGGGGTGAAGCGTGGGAAGGGCGAAGAGGGGGCAAACCTGCACGTGGCGCAGTGAGAAATTGACGGTTGGAGCGAGGGGTGAGACGAGCTTCGTAGATTCAGGAGTGTCGGGGAGAGACACGTGACGAGCACGTGACGAGCACGTGACGAGCGTGACAGGTGACGAGCACGTTGACGAGCACGTTGACGAGCACGTGACGCACGTTGACGAGCACGTTGACGAGCACGTTGACGAGCACGTTGACGAGCACGTTGACGAGCACGTTGACGAGCACGTTGACGAGCACGTTGACGAGCACGTAGACGAGCACGTAGACGAGCACGTGACGGCACGTAGACGAGCACGTGACGAGCACGTGCAGGCACGTGACGGCACGTGCGGATAGGTAGGCCGTAGCGGTATTGGGGGATGAGCAAGCGAGCTATCGTGGTAAGAATCGTGGGTGGAGAGATCGTGGCGGGGAAGGGTGTGGTGAATGGCGTCGCAGGGCTGGGCACTTCCAGGACGCGGCTGCGGGGCGGGGCCATCAGGCGAGGCGCCGGGGAAGAGACGGGTCGTGGTGTGTAGAGGTGGAGGGGAGGTTGCGCGATAAACAGCCACCGGAGGGGCGTGGGGCCGGGCGACCACGAAACACACGCTGCCCGCGCTTTCATAATTCATTTCATTACCAGCGCGGACAATCGGGCTGGGGCGGTTGCGGCGGCGACCGGCCGGTCGGCGGGCAGACTTGTGGAGTGCGGTGGGGCTGGAAGGGAGAGGAGGGAGATGGAGAAAGGAGGGTGCTGCAGCCAGCGGACAAAATAAAGGGATGTGAGCCGCAGATTTTGAACAGATTCTAAACCTAAAGTTGAGAAAGACGTTGCGGAAATAACTACAAAACGTGGACAACAAATAGTAGAAAAATTCTTGTCGCGCTGAAAAGATATTAAATAAGAGATGTAGAGGAAGCAACATGAATGGCACTCTAATTAATGTAATGATTATATTGACATAAATTCTTGTTCTAAATATAAGAGAAACGATTATGGATACTAGAACATTTTTATGAAAAGCTGTAAGTGTATAGGATCTCAATATCCTGTTCAAAAACGTAAACTTCAATAAACAATTGTGAAATCAAAATGCTTGTAAACCGTTGATTATGCTCGAAATTTTTTTTCCGAATATGAGTTAAGACTTTATGGTAAAAAATTGATCCAGTAATCTATTATTTTACAGATACGATTTCCAGCAATACGTGAGTTGGTGCTGGAAACGTTCATGAGTACTTTTCATGTGCGGGGATATAGAAATTTGTGAAACTACTTATAATATAATTAACAATAATACACGGAATCTTCATCATGAAGTGCAAAACAGCCTTTAGGGAAGAGCTCCCGAGTACTCTCAAGAAATAGAAAATGAAAAAATGAAGAGAGAGAACTTGTAACTGGACCGTCTGAAATGCACAACGATGCTGACGAAGGCTAGGGAAATGATACATCTCTTCAAAATGCGAGTGTCCTTATATCGGATCGGAGTCACTGGGCCGAGTTCAGGACTCGGCGCAAAGCTGGTAGCCTGGTGAACTGGCGACTGCAGTGTGATTGGGGCGAGGACGCGATGAGGACAGAGTGAGCAAGTGGAGAGGGTGGTTCGATGTAGAGGTGAGTGATGAATGATAAGTGGGTTGAGTTTTGAGACAGAAGGCTATGATGACAGGGTGAACAAGTAGTGAAAATGAGGTGTTGAAGGGGTAATAATTGGAGGTAGAGAGGGAAAATGAGAGGGAGCAAGGACAGACATACGAATGAACGAACGAACGAGTAAAAGAAGTTAGGATGGAGTCAAGGAAAAGTGTGAGCGGTCGGAGGGTAGGAGCGAGGCCGGACGAGGGAGGGTGTGAGACCGGTCGGAGGGAGGAATCGAGGCCGATCGGACAGAGAGGGAGTGAGGGAGGGAGGACGGACGAAGGAAGCGAGGCCGAACTTAAGGAGGGGGAAATGCCGGACGAGGGTTAGAGCCGGGGAAAGAGGGACGGACGGACGGGTAAGCGGGTAGACAGACAGACGTAGCGAGTGAAGCAACGGCGGAGGGAGCGCGGTGAGGACGGTTGAGACGGACGCAGCGGTACCGGGCAAAGGGCGCCGGGGGGGTGGGGCGGGGACGGGCGCTGCAGTAAAAATGGGAAGTAATATTCCTCCTAATGAGCGGGTCGGGCGGCGTTCGTCCTGCTGCGAACCCCTTCCTACTGCCGGGCGCTCGATTCCTCGAGAACCTAGTGTCTCAGCCAACTCTGCTACCGGTGAGGCTCGTGGCCATTCTTCAGTCGAAACATCTAGTGAGAAATTACTATTTCCGGATCCATTAACTGTTAATATCATTAGTCCCATAAGTGTTGTGTAAATTTGTATTGCGGGAGTTACGGTGATCTTCCCGCGCTGGATTACGAGATAGGCCGCCGACCTACAGGTTCGCTAGCGCGGCTTTCTCCAACCAGGTATACCGGGCGCGGTAGCTCGGTGATGTCACTGCAGCGCCTCTGACCGGGAGGTTCTAGGTTCGAGTCCTGACGGCGGCAGGATTTTCGACACTAGCTTCTCACCTAGGTCGAATTCGTGCTGTTGAGCGAGAATTCTGGCGGTCGGCCGCTCTGATCGGTAGTTTTCCGTGGTTTCTCCGATCAACACCAGGCGAATGCCGGATCAGTACCCTACCAAACAGGCCATGGACCGCTCGGATCATTCTTTCCTCTTCCTTGTCCTATCTTCTCCCCCTTACACACACCCTTACACTAACATGCACTACATTACCACATATTCCGGGAGACCGGTCGGGAGCTTAGAGTTTGTCCCGGCTGGGGCGGTGCCCCGCTGGTGGGAGAGTCCTGGTTAGGGGGAATCCCCACTTGCCGACGGTAGGTCGGCGCCGGATCTCGTCATCCAACGGGGAAAATCACCGCCATCGCCCAGAGAAAAAAACATGCACTACACTTTCGGTACTAATGACCTAAGCTGTTGACGCGCCCGAAATCACTAACCAACCAACCAAAATTCAACCAGGTATATCCCGAAGAGGGGCACCACCCGAGACGGGATGCTCTAAGCTACCGACTAAGTCTCCCGACATGTGTGACCGGTACGTCAGTGCTCTTCCGCTTCTTGGATGTCGACATAAGCCCCCGATGAGACGTCACCAAATTCATAAAAGCCCACGCGTCTTATTCCGTACTGTTGCTCTTTTATTATTTCCTGGAATTTCTTTTCCTGCTTCTCCTAGGACACGATCGTATTATCTAGGAATTCCCAGTTGTTTCTCAACCGAATAACTTCATTCTTTTTACCTAGATGCTGTCTTTCTCTAAGCCCAGCTCTCTTTGAGATCTCCTGCCACCACTTACCAGCCAAACCTATCAACATCAGACAGTGGACCCTAGCCTCATGTCGTATCAAAACATTCCGCCCCAAACTCTCCCGCTGCTCGTCCTCTTTCCATCTCCCTGACCCCGCCGCTCTCGGGCTCCTCGCAATCCGACCCCTTTCCGTTGTTCCCCCCACCACATTGTTCTTCGTCGCATCGTTGATACTCTCTACAAGGTAGTTAAATATATAGATCGGATTCATCTGATATTTGAAGAAGAATTCTAATTACCGACTGCTCTCGTCGGTAGTTTTCCGTGATTTCTCCAAACAACACCAGGCTAATGCCGGAGCAGTACCCTAAGAAACGGGCCACGGGTAATCTTCCCCTCCTCTTCGTCTTATTCTCACCTCTCTCCCTCTCTCTCTCTCTCTCTCTCTTTCTCTCTCTCTCTCTCTCTCTCTCTCTCTCTCTCCCTCTCCCTCTGTCTCACACACACTGATAGTGCTCCGCTGCTGGGAGAATCCTGGAAGAGAAAATACACCGCAGTGTATAGTCCGCAGTGTATACACCGCAATGTATACATCGCAGAAAATACACCGCAAACAGTTACAGTGTTAGTTGGTGCCAAATCACCCCATTTTCACCGGATTTCACTACATTAACGGTAATAAAGACCATAACAGTTGATGTGGCGAGAAACAATCAATCAATCAATCAAAAGTCCCTGTCCCCCATTTGTTTTCCGCCATGTCGTTTTTCTGTCAAACTCCCTGCAAACTATTTTCCCCCTTCGCCACTATTCCTCTCTACTCTGTCCATCCTCACCCCGCCCTCGTCACTTCCTCGCTCTGCGTCCTCCCCTTCACCTCTTCACCCTAAGTCCTTCAGATCTTCCTCCTTCACGATCTTTTTCATCTTTTCCCGCCGATAACGCATCCCAATCCCCATTTCCTGTCACCCGTTCCACCTCCAGTTGCGTCACCTTATTGTTTCTTCAAATACCTCATTATTATTTTTTCCTAAAATACTTGGAAGTGGTCTCGAATTCTGAAATCTGGTCGACCCAAATAGTGCTCTTATCATAGTCAGCCTCGACTCTAAGAATATTTTCCTCCAGCCTCTCACACCTCATCTCTGCGTCGCCCTTTTCTCGCGAGAGGTCTTTCGTTTTCCTGGAAATGCTTTGATTATATTTCACAGTCCGAATGATCTCTTCCCTGTTAGCAAATCCTCTCTGCTCATCCTCCTCGTCTTTTGATATTCTTCAACTCACGCCACCATCCAGCTCGAAGGATCTGACCTAGATACCGTAGAATACAAAAATTTTAAATGTTTAATTACTAATTAATTATTTCAAAAATATTTACTTTACGTTCACTTTCAACAATAAGTGGGATTAGCACTAAGCGTATTAAGTAGTCCCTACTCTCAAGACAGAACCAAAGTAAACTAGTGCCAGAATGTTAACTATGTAATAACTACTCAATTAGTAGTTAAATACATTAAAACTAGTCTCTTATTTTTTGTGATCGATGAGAAAGTATGATATGAAGTTCTGTGGAAACACTGCATTTTTAGACAGAGATCAACGGTAAAAACTTGTATGATTTAGGTTAGCTTGAAGTACCTCGAATTTGATGTACTTGATGTACTGTGCAAACCAACCTTCACCCTACACAACTGTGATCGGCACTCTCACCTTTATTTACCCGCAACGCCAGATGCCTTGCGCCTGTGGCCTCCTCTCCTCCTACGTCTCCTCTAACCCACTTTTTTGACTTTTAAATTACATAGACCTGCATCAACTCGCGTACTTTCCCTCTTATTCTCATGAGAGAAAATTTATTTTCCTTGAAATTGCCCACCCCCTTCGCTTCCAGAATCCATCGATTTTCACAGCCTGAATGACTCCAACCTCGCCAACCCGCATGGCACAAACTCTTCACTTCGCCAGACTCTTTCGTTGTCAGACTTCTTCCAATCACCAACACACACCCTCAGGCACTTAATGCTGATCCCATTTCCGGGGAATCTTCTGTATTTTAAAAAAACGGCAAAACATTAACATTGCACAAGTGTAAATATTAATGAGAGAGACTGTTTTCTTAAATTAAATGCTTAAAAAACTTTAAGTTCAGATACATTTTTGAAAGAAAAAAAAGTGGTTTTCTCATAATTTTTGCTAGAGATTAATGGAATTATTTTTTCTCAGCAGCTCCATTTTTTAAGTTTTCCTCGAGTAGAGCAAATGACCCTAAAAATGGCACAGAACGTATTTTCGTCCAAATCTGAATTTTTGAAAAGTTCAAACAAAAAATTAATTTTTCACAACTACAATATTAATGAAAGATTTTTTTCTTAATGAAATCTGTTTCCTAAAGGTAAATCTTGATATAATGAGAAAAAAGTTCTCTAAAATTTTGAAATTTTTAAACTTTGCAAATGCAATTATTCAGGAAGGGACGTCCAGAAGGTTGAGTATCAGTGATGCTGACGATGTGGCGATAACGCGACTGGCGTGTTGACTCTAAGGGCCGGAGTTCGAATCCTAATTTAGAGAAACAATGTTGCTGATTGGAATCATTTTTGTATATTCATGACGTATTATATATAATGCGACCGAGAGAGGTGACTCAGGGCATCAATTGACGCCTGTGATCGTAAGGTCCTAGGTTCGAGTCCATACGGTGGTAGGATTTTTGGCACTAACTAGAATGCTAGGTCGAATTCTGCCCTGACCGGACAACAATTCTAGCGACCGCCATTTCTGATCGGTAGATTTAGGTGGTTTCTCGATCAATACCAGGCGAATGCCGGAGCAGTACCCTAATAAATGGGCGATCTTTCCTTCCTCTTCCTTGTCATATCCTCATCCCTTACACACAGTTACACTAACTTGCACTACACTATCAAACATGACGGGAGCTTAGAGCTTGTCCCGAGTAGGGCGGTGCGCCGCTGGTTTGAAGATACCAGGTTCGGGAAAACTCCGCTAGAAGATGGGAGTCCGGCGCCGGATCTCACCATCAAGTGGGGGAATATCACCACTACCGCCCAAGTTAAACATGCAATACACTTACGGTACTAGTGACGCTAGTAGTTGACACGCCCGGAATGACTATTCAATCAATATTGCGTAATCGATACAAATAATGAGAGAAAGTATCAACTGTTGTAGCACTATTAGTTTATTTGATTACGGAAGTCGTCCATTACGACCCGAAAGACTCTACAGGATGGCGTACCTCTCATCTCAGCCTCGAGTTCTTTCTAGAATCGTCGCACCCACCCCACCTAATCCTCTGCAGCTGCTGCTCTCTCACTATTCCTTCTCTAACCATCCTTGTGCGTTACCTAGAAACATTTTACCTCAGCCATTTCTCCCTACGCTTCCTGTATGTCTTCTACCAATACTGTGTCTACTAGACTCTAACAATCCAAATGGGTTCATTCTCTTCCTCTTCAACCAAGGTGGCCTACCCCCTGCCCTCGAATTCCAGCTCTTTCTTAAAATTCATCACCAGCCACTGCCTTTCTAACCAGGTTTCACCTCAGTTTCTAATTCCACCTTGTCATTCACACCAACAGTATTCAACTCGCCTCACCTATTTCTCCGTCATAGTATTTACCACCTTTTCCATAGGTTTACTGCTAATTCGTGCTTTGGGATTCGAATGACTCCATCATCGTCGACAAGTATAGCGCTGGGTCTCTACTATAGTGCCAGCTCTTCCAGAATTTTTCTGTCTCCCCCCAGTCTTCTACAGAAATATTCCATCTACCCTCAGCCTCCGTTGTGGCCATTCTTCCAGTTGCTATTTGAACCCCCTTCACTCGCTACTGACCACTTAACCATCTTATATCGCCTACATCTCCCTTGGCGTTCCACATGACATATTTTTTATGTTCCCTACATACTCTTTCGTAATTTTTCGAACCCTAAAATAAAATGTTACCACGTTACCTTTATCTCACAGGAATAAACCCCGTTTTTTTTCGAGGTATATTGCGAATTCGTGATTGCATCCGAATGACTCCTTTCTCGTTGACCCACACGGCGAAATCTTTCCACTGCACCACCAGCCACTTTCTCTGCCGCACTGTCTTTCTCTTTCGCGACCCTGCGCGTCGCGCCGCAGGAATCTCGTATTCAGGCGGGGTTGCCACTGCTTTTTATACCTCGACACGTCTCCAAATGAACGCCCCGAAATGTTACCGTCTGTATAGGCGAAGGCGTCTTCCTTTCAGAGGCGCGCGGCGTTGATCACGCAAAGTACCATCATTATGCATATGAAATCCTCATGAAATCTTTTACGTTCATCCCGCCTCCCGAGAGCCAGGCGGGCGCGACGAGGACGGAGCGCGTCGCCGCGAGGACGGAGGGAGGAGGACAGCGGCCTCGTTGTCCTCGGGTCTCCGTCCTCTTCGGGGGATGGAACTTGTTTTACTGCGTCGCCGCTACGTGTGAGCCCGAGGAGGCTCTTGCGCCAGTGGGATGGCGGAGAGATGGCGACGGGTCGCGCACTGCGGCCTTCCACACTGCAGAGGTCCCGCAGGGACGGGAATGACGGCTGCTGGGGAAGGAGGCGGACTGTTGGGGTGAGGCTGAGAAGTGCCCAGCGGGTTTGTATTTGACTCTTTTTTTTTTAACTGTTGCGTCGTTGACGCAACGTGTCTCTTAACTCTTGTTAAACGTTGAGCGCTTTTGTTGGAGTAATTCTCCGTTACCAAGTAATTATTATCATTACTGTTATTGAGTAATGATTGTATTTGTAGAGTCTCGTCGCGTCCCAGTCAGTCACTGCCTTTTATCCCTTCGGCCAGGGGCTCGACGCAGTTAGATCTCGGGGTTCCTAGCCGCGCACCCAACCAGGAATCCGCGAGTCTCGACGGCCGGCTGCTCTGATCCGTGGTTTCTCCGATCAGCACCTGGCGAATGTCGGAGTCGGAATCGAACCCTACAAAACGGGCCGTGGACCGCGCGCGATCTGTCCTTCCCATTCCTTGTCCTATCCTCCCCCTTACACACACACACACACACACACACACACACACACACACACACACCAACATGCACTACACTACCACATATTCCAGGAGACCGGTCGGGAGCTTAGAGCTTCTCCTGGCGGGGGCGGTGCCCCGCTGGTGGGAGAGTCCTGGTTAGGGGGAAACCCACTAGCCGACGGTAGGTCGGTGCCGGATCTCACCATCTAGCGGGGAAAGATCACCGCCATCTCGCGAGAAAAAAAACATGCACTACACTACCGGGAACTAATGACCAAAGCTGTTGACGCGCCCGAAAACACGAAAAATTCAATCAATCGAATTCGTTTAACCTTCGTGACTTCACGGAGCGTAGTAAACGAATTCGGCTAGCGCCGCCGGTTTTCTGCGTAACGACGCAAGGCGAATGAATGTGTTTGTAGAATCATGGGAAGGAATTGGTGGTAACTGATATGAATAAATTTTGTCATTCATACTTAATGCTGTAGTTGTGGTGATGGGAGGAATAGCTGCTGGGGCAGGAAGGGAACTCTCGTGGTGAGACTGAGAGGATGTCGAGCTCGTCTGAATTTGGATGCTTGGGAAACGACTTACGGCGAACGAATACGATGACAGAAATATACGAGATAACTTGTTGAAATTAAAATAAACCAAATTTGTCCCTTATACTAAGTGCTCTAGTTCTAGATAAGGATGGGAAGAACAGTTGAAGAAGAAGAATTGGAAGTGTTTTATGAGGCTGTGTGTGTGTGTGTGTGTGTGTGTGTGTGTGCGTGCGTGCGTGTTGCTCTATATTTAACTTTTCGCAAAACGTTGTAAGATGAACAAACATGATTTTTCATACGAATTTGAAAAATATCAATATCGTGTAATCGTAAAAAGTGACATTGCATCCAGGAGCAACGATGAGTTACCACAGTGAGCTCTCGGTTGATGTGGTTGCCAGGAGAGAGAGGGATTGATGAGTTCAAGGTATGAATATGAGGATTACTCGAACATTTTCATAAATAGAATTACATTGATGAAACTAGTTGTGCTAAACTGCGCGTACTTTCTCGCCTTTAGTAATGGTTATGTAATACAATTTACACCACAATTTCTCTCCCAATTAACACATCGCAGTTGTCAATTTTTTGTAAAACTCATTACTAGAGCGGATATGCAAATTCCTGCAATTGCATATTTTTACTGATAGCGCATTACGAAAGGATATGTGTACAACTTCACCTATCGCCAAAAATAAAACACAAGTAGCCCGTTTTTATTTTGCCTAATTGCATATTTTGGGATTTTTTGATTAACTGAATAATTTTATTTATGGGGCATATTTAATTGTATATATTACAAGTTTTTTGCGTAGAAGTGGGTCGAAGTCAAATATTTTCGTGTAATTATCTTTCAAAATAAAAGTGAATTAAGCCATGTTAATACTACAATAACAACCTAATATATCTAATAATCTTCTGACAAGATTGTTTTCGCTTGCAACGATTTACTTCCTGTAAATTTTTCGTGAGCATGAACTGGTCTCAATGTTAGTCATCTTGTAACAATGATATTGGTTCTCTTGCTTATTAACTTTTTTGTTTATTATAATGTTTGAAAAAATATTTTTATTACACACGTTTTGTACTACAATGTAAAACGAAGATTTTTATCAATAAATGTTATCTGTTGCTCACTGTATTTTTGTTTAACACATATTCCAAGTATTAATATATTGTTTTTTAATATATTGGCTATTTTAAGTTCATAATTTAAACCTTTTAGTGCATTAAGTTCCGGGGTGTATTTATTACAAATGGTAAAGCATTTGGTGCGAAACTAAATATTTAAAAGTAAATATCAAGCAAATTTTACAATTATAACCCCCATTTCATACAGCTAAATCATGTCACAACAATGAGACGTAATTCACAGAAATTTGTGAACGCGACGCGGAATTCCATTGTTGCATTCCAATCTGATATTCCCTTAAGGCTAGCACTTTTTTATTTCATATATTTCAAATAAGTTTTAAAGATATCTAAAACACTAATGTGTAAATGTATAACAAAAGATTGAATGTAAGAAATGAACGAAGAAATAATAAACAAATAAAAAAGAATCCAACTGTCTGGAATGTCGTTTACGAAGCGCAGTCAATTTGGGGCCATTGATTGCGGGCTATTATCTTTGTCGTGAAATTCCACAAAAAATACACATACTTTCAACAAAACAAAATAAAATAACATGGACTTATTTCAACATCTATTTTTGATAAACACAATTCGTTGAGACAAAAATGGTATTTTCCCAATTGTAGTTGTAGAAAGACGCTGAAGACGAAGTGCAGTCAATTCAGAGTGGGCTATTATGTTTGTAGTGAGATTCCGCAAGTAATACTTGTATTTTCAAATATTTCAACAATACTTTATTTGAAGATCTATTTTTTATGAACATATTTCATGAAAAAACAATATTGTATCTCCACAATTGTAGTTTTAGGATGGGGCTGATTTTTTTTAATTTTTTAATTTTTTAAAATTTTTTGCAAAATCAAGCATTTCAACGAACATGAGACCATCACAATTCTCTTCAGCTTTCTTTATGCTAAGTTTCCAATTTAATAAAAAAAGTGCGATTTTAAGAAAAAATGTTTTAAAGAAAATAAAAATTGACTGTTTAACACAAAATTTCGCAAAAAATACTCATGTTTTTGTAAAATTGAACATGACCTTATTTCAAATCTGTTTTTGATAAACACATTTCATAAGTAAAAATTGTATTGTCATAATTGTAGCTGTAATTGAATTTTTCAATTTTCGAAAAATCAGTGTTTTTAACCAACATGAACCTGCACCATTTTCTTAACGCCTTTAGAATATCCAACAACAAAATTTCATCAAAACGATGGCCGTTATTGAGAAAAAATGTTTAAAAATACTAAAATTTTAAAATTAAAAAATAAATTTTTAATTTAAATTGTACTGTTAAAATCTATTCAAGGAACAGATTTTATTAAGGAAAAAACTTCTATCTTTAATATTTTAATAGTAGGAAGACGCTGATTTTTTTCTTTTTAATTTGACAATTTTCGAAATATCAGAGATTTCACACAAAATTAGATCTGCGCCATTCTTCTTCAGACTATCCAACAGCAAAATGTAATTACAAGCGATGGACCCATTTTTTTAATGTAGAAAATGTCCCAGGGGCTTCATGTAAAGTACCTCCCAGATTTCAAATATCGATTTCAACTTCAAGGACCGTGACATCAATCACATCGATTGTGGAATGTCAATTTTGGAGAAAATCCGTTAAACAGTTTAGCCACTAACGTTGTTCAGAAACGGACGGGTAGAGAGACGGACAGACAGACATTTGCCGTCAATCGACTTTTAGATTTCAAGGGCCCACAAAACACCCGGTCTCTATGAAGTATGTGGTCTCATGTAAAAATTTTTCTTTTGAAGTTTCAATATGGAGCTAATATTTTTGTAACTAAATTCCATGGATATAATCTACGTTCAGGTCGAGAATTTACTATTTAAAAAAAAAAATATCTAAAATGTTCGTTTATTACTGTTAACATTAATAATTTTATGATACTCATAGGATAAATAAAATTAACAATTTTTTACTTTAAAATATCTATCTTTTATTTCAGCGGCTTTTAAGTTTGTTAAAGTTATTATTAGTCTCTTGGATAACCAAGTTTTTTTATCCCTTTATGTACGAATTGTTTACCTCTGGCGCTATTTCAAAAGTATCAAGAATGTTAAATCATTAACTGGTATCATTGGACTGCTGACTGCGACATCTGCACGGTTGCAGCCGGCGCTGGGGAAGCTCCGACTTTACATCGGGTGTACAAACCATCTATTCGCAGGGGTACAGCGTATTCGGAGGGGATGCAGCGGTGATGGTAACAAAGGTAATAATAACAAGTACACATTCGGTGACGGCATTGACGTTGTCGACGGCAGGGATGCATACACAGCAGACGGCGAAACCGGAGAAGTTGCCAACTGCAATGAGAGTTTGGGACGATGGCGGCGGGTGCTGTGGAACTCGGGGCTTTCTCTCCAGAGGAACAACGACGATACGACACGCTCGGCGGCGGCGGGCGGCGGCGGCGGCGCGCGGCGGCGGCGGCGGCGGCGGCGGCGGCGGCGACGGCGGCGGGTTCATCAAGGAGTTGGGTTATCCGCGTTGGCCACATCTGCTATGGTTGCTTTCAACTCAGCGAATGGGGATTCGCCGGAGCAAGAACAGTGTCGTACTCAAGAGTATCAATGCGTTACGTAATTTAAAAGTATGCTCTCGAGGTTGAGGGGGGGGCGATAAGTAACTCCACATAGATATTAAAATTGATGGACTAGTGATCATATTATACCAGAGACAAAAATGTGATGTCCTTTGAAACTTTATCCAAACAATCTAAGTATACAAGTAAGACAATTTACACGTATCTAATTTTTAAATGTTAGTATTTTCGTTGATACCACTGCCAATTTTCTATGACATAATGAAAGTTTCCGTTAAATTTTTCAAGTATTTAGAAGATAGTGAAATTTAGGTAGTACAAGGGAATATTTCCCTTTCATACTGAAGATATGAAGTAAGAAATTTGGAGATTTATTAATTAGTTAGAATGACATGTTTTTTTTCAAAAAGAAGGTAACCTTTGCATAAAATTGTTTCAAGCACGTATTGTAAAATAAAGGTACGGAACAGATATATTTTACTTTCAATTATGTATATTTAATGAAGTCCAGCTTATGCGCACATCGTAGTTGCATAATTCTAGAACCAAATAAGAGGCCCTGTGATTGTTAATGTCATCGTGAGTAATGTCGAGAAAGTGGTTAAATTGTTGACTTCTAAATTGGTATTTCAAAAATTGAATTTTCATATTCTATTACCTTGTGAAATGAGCTAGGCAGATATAATTGATTCTAGATCAATGTATTTTTGCCATTGCAAATAGTCTGATCACATTTAAAGCATCTCTCATATTTATAGGAACGTAATTTGCAGTTAAAAGTGAATGTCTTAGCGAAAGAATTACTTCATGGAATTTGATACAAAAATATAGAGAACGATTAATAATGAACCAATTGGGAAAAAATATCTCGAAACATTTAAAGATTCAAAATTTTTCTGAAAACGAATTTAGTGATATTAGATGTGTAAAATGCAAACATTTTTCTATTAGAACCAGTAAAACATAATCCATTTGTTTCTTTCATAACTTAAAGGTATTTCAACTCAGTTTGTTTAATGTACTATTTCAAAATATAATTAAGTTAAAAAGATATAAATACTTCGAAATTCCCGTAAAAAAGTTTATCTCCCTGTTTGTTTACGGTAGGAAGATAGTATCCTTCAACCGAAGTCTCATATGCATATGTGCGAGTCTGTGTATCCACGTATGTGTTGGGGATGCAGCAGTTGCGGTGGTACTTGAAGTTCACTGCTGAGGCGACGGCGACAGCACGACCCCTTCACATTGGCGCTGGAGGGGTGAAGGCGACGACGGCGGCGGGTAGTGAGAGCGACGTGGTTGAGCGCACGCAGCCGGGGTTGTGACGGTGGTTGCGTGGCGCAGGCGGAGGGGCAGGAGAGGGGGGTGTGGATGCAATAGGGGATGCGAATGTAGCGTCGTGTCGCTAAAACAGCGTGGGCACGTGGCGCGTGGTGGGCACCGGATGCGTAGACAAAGGTAGAAGCTATGACGCACTGGGTTTTTCTGACAGGGTGTGCGCATCGTTAGTGCGGAGGCAATGGAGGCGGCGGGCAAAGACGCGAGGGCTATTTAAGGGCCGTGAGAACAATAGCTCTTTCTTCTTGTGATACTGGCAGCGGCAGCATAGGTGAGAGGTGCGAACGTGCACGCGGCACAAGGAGCCGGCAGTTATTGTCGTGACTAGTGAGACATGTAGCCGGCCTCAGGGCAGGTGGTACTACGCACGGCGAAACATTAGGTAGTATGTTGCGGTGTGGTAGCCGTTGTAAATATCTCTCCTAGCAGTGGGGTCTATTTAGTTAGTTAATTGTATACAGTGCATTGGTATTTGTGACTAAGGTCTAAATTGTGAATAAACCTGCTGTTATTCCAACCCACTCTCGTCTGTGCACTGATTACACCCGTATGACGCCACACGAAGGTAGTGCCGGCGATGGAACCGGGGGAAGCGGAGGAGCCGGGTTCGATTGAGACATGGTGGGCGACGGTGTTAGCGAAGATGGCTGAGGCCGAGAGAGAGTATAGGCCAGGGTTCTTCAACTGGCGGCCTGCTGTGCCGCTTGTTGTGGCCCGCGAAAGGTTATTAGTCAAAAGTAAAAGTTCCTTGCACCCATGTCGGGCGAGAACGTTGTTTGCCTAGCGCACGGGGAGAACACCTCCTTAATATAAAAATAGATTGTTTAAATTTAAGCATTATTTACAATAAATTTAGATATTCCAAACCATCCTAATGGGTTTCCCTGCGTTATGCATGGTACGGTCCAATATAATGCATGATTCCACCCCCCTCGCACCGTTTCAGAACAGTCGGGCAAACTGCCCGGGTGATCCACAATACGGGGAAGTCAGATGTGGATCTCCCGAGTCCTGTAAATATGACCTGCAACGAAATTAAATATTTTAGTTGTTTGTAACCCTTAAGGCCTTGCAAGTGGGCACCCCTAGGTGCAGGCGTTGGGAAAACGGAGGTGGTGGCGACGATGGAGGAGGCGGCGGCGGTGGAAGGGAGGCTGGGAGATCCGGTGGAAGCGGTGGTGACGGCGGGCGAGGTGGAAGCAGCAGCTGGTGTTCGTTGCAGAGTCGTCCACGCAAGCGCCAGCGTCGGTGACTGTAGCGGTACTTGGCGTCAACGACAGCGTCGGGGTGGAGGCGGTGGTGCAGGAAACGGCCGCGCCCGGAATGGATGTTCCCTGCCGAAGGGCGACTGGATGACCGTCGTATTCCCGCCCTTACCCGCCCCAGCAAGACAATGCCACGACCCATGCATAAGCAAAGGGGAGGCGATGCCATGCGCGACATGAAACTTTCAATGCTCTTCTTTACAACTTCCCGGCACCAAAATTGGGCCTCATGCATAATACCTGCTTCATTTGGGCCTCTTTCTCAGTACGTCGCTTGTTCCGTTGGAAAGTTGTATTAAAATAGAAATTGCGTGTTTGTTCTTGACTTTATTCATTTCGGGGTGGATAACGTGTTGAAATAACACCTACTTAATAAACAGGAGTACGTTGTATGTAAATAAAAGGTATATGAAGTTAATAAAATGTTCGTTTAACTTATGAGGTCGTAGTGAAATTCAGTTCGGTTCTACTATGTGACTTCGCTACTCCAACTTTCACTAAGTTTTAAAGTTTTCTTTGGCCATTTAAGGAACATTTTCAAATACATTGTTTTCAATTGTTGTTAATATTGTTTACGAATGAATAATCTTCTGTCTAAAATCATGAGGTACATTTATACAGTATGCGCATAATAAGAAAGTTAATTGCAAGGAAAGAATGAAAGTTTTAATGGTATATGCCCATTGTCATTTTTTGACCATTTATTGATAGAAAAGTAATTCGTAAAGGAAAGTAATTCATTACTTTCCAATCAATTCAAAAAAGTATCTGTCACTCTGTTTCTCTCATTTAATGTTATAGATAAAATAATATGGTGAATAATTAATGTCATATTACGTACGGAATGAATAGTGTAGAAATGTAGTTAAAATAAAAAAAACTAATTTTTTAGTTGAAATATAAAAAATTAAGGAACCAATAAAATGAAAACAAAATACCATAAATTTTAAAAAAGGAGCGGCATACTTTAATATCGGCAATACGTGCAATGCTTAATGCACCGGAAACGTAATTTCAAGCCATCAATTCTACTCGTAAGATTTCAATATCTTGTACAGCAACTATCATTAAATGTATTGCAGATTGTAGTAGAATTCTAATCACTTGAATCAAATCTGTGACCAAGAGCAACCAATCTGTAGAGTTGGACGACTGCTATTAGTTGTGGAAATGCCCTTACAGAGACCATCGCCCGTGCGTCGCAATATCCTCTGTACATAATGCCACAACCCTGCTACTTGTCATTTGTTCCGTTATCAATAACACCGATCTTATTATCTTCTGCCACATGATAACCCGTTGTCACTATCACCACTCCAATGTCATCCTTTGCGTCTTCATCATTATCGCTCTCACTCATCTCCATTATCAATATCACTGTCATATTGCCAACATCACACATACACTATTATTGTTATCAATATGATCACCACTACAGCGGCATCCACAACATCACTACAGCAGGACTGCACACATTCTTGCTGTATCTTGTCCCGTACCATATCACGACCCGATTGGACAAAGAACATCCTTCCCGACCTTTTTTCCACCGGCCTGACTCCACAGGGAGTGCTTTGCAGAACGCACCAAGGGAGCGGGCACTCACTTGAACAGCCCTGATCTACATTCCCAGCACTCCCACATTACCGTCACGAGAACCATCCTCCATGTTGACATTAACATCAACACTTCTTCCACAACCATCATTACCATTAGAAAAATCACTACCACCACTATCACCACCACCATCAGCACCACCACACTACCAGCGCCACCGCCACCACCGCCACCACCAGCACCGCCGCCACCGCTACCATCGCCACCGCCACCGCCACCCCACTCCCACCGCCACCGCCACCACCACCGCCACTACCACTACCACTCCACTACCACTACCACTACCACTACCACTACCACACCACTCCACTACCACACCATACCACTATCACCAGTACCACCACCATTACCAGTACCATCACCAGTACCACCACCAGTACCACCACCAGTACCACCAACACTACCACTACCACCACCACTACCACCCACCTACCACCACCACTACCACACCACTCCACCCACTACCACTACCACCACCTACCCCACCACCACCACTACACCACCACCACACTACCACCACCACACCTACCACCACCATACCACTACACCACCACCACTACCACCCACCACTACTCCACCCACCACCACTACCACCACTACCACCACACAAATCCACCTATCACTCCACACTACAACCACTCCACCCTCCTCTATCGCAGCCAACCACTTGCCACCCCCACAACCACTTCTGCTGCGCAACCACTTCGCTTCACCGCCTGCGCCGTCCTTCTCCAGCGCCCCGTCGCCTGGCTCAAGCGGAGAGCCCGTGCACGCACGTCCCGGATTAATGCCGTAATGCGGGCGGCGGGAGAGAGGGCGGCCGACACGTCTGTGCACGCTTCATTGGCAATTCGCCCGCCGTGTGATCAGCGGGGCCGGGCGTCGAACGTGGGCTCTCGGTTCCGCTCCGCTCCCCTGCACCCCCGCCTCCCGCCGTTTCGAACACATTTTTATAATTCCCTTCCTTGCTGCCGGGCGGTGGTCGCTACAGCGGCTCCTGAGGCACTCCTAGCATGGTCCGGGAGATTTTATAATGTGGAAGTCAATCTCAAATTGTCCTTTTTGCAACGTTTCTTGGGAATGTGATTGTTAGATGCATTGTGGATGTGTTTTAAAATTTCAAATAAGATATTTTTTATGGCGATTTTAATTTATTTTCGAGTATAAAATCAATGTAGTATCGTAATTTAAAATGGTTTTGGTTGCTTTACAATTATATAATCATAAATATGGTTATTATTTATTGTTCATCGCACAGAAAAGATTGAATATCAACCTGTTTGAAACGAGGATTCTTTAAAACATGACATTGTGGAAAATTATAGAATACTTCCACAAATGCAATGCGATCGGTAGACTACAGTAGAACATTTGAAAAATTATCAAAATTGAAAATGGAGAATACAAATAAATCTTCCCTAAAGTGTTTTTTAAATATTTAATAAACAAGTGATACAAAATTGTGAAAAAGCTTACACCAAAATTAGAAAAACTGAAAATTTTGGTTTAAACAGCAGACGGTGGCAGGATTTTCTACACTAGCTAGAAAGCGTGTTAAGTTCAGCCACTTTGTGGAGGAGAGTTGTAGCGGCCGTCTGCTCCGAAATGTAGATGTCCATGGTTTCTCCGGATGACACCAGGCGGATGCCGAAGTAGTATCCTAACAAACGGACACAATCTTTCCTATCCTCCTTCTTCCTTGTCATATCCTGGCCTCTTACTCACACACACAGAGACTCACACGCAGTACTCTACCACAGTCGAGAGATTAGAGCTTGTCCCGGCTGTCACGGTGCCACGCAGGTGGGAGATCTGCCTGAACGGCTCCGGTTCTAGCGGGGACAGGTCTAATGACCATAGCATTTGACGCGCCCGGAATCACTTCATCAACCAATCGAACTTCTTTCATTCTGAATGTCCGTAGACAATGGTACAGTACCAAAGCATTTAATTAAATTACCTTACGGCGATATCCTTCCGACCTAAGAATTAAATTACTTAACGACGATATCCCGATAAAAAACATGCACTGCATTTCAGGCTAATGACCATAGCATTTGACCGCCCGGAATCACTTCATCAATCAATCGAACTTCTTTCGTTCTTAATGTCCGTAAACAATGGTACAGTACCAATGAATTAAATTACATTACGACGATATCCTTCCGACCTTGTAAGAATTAAATTACTTCATGACGATATCCTTCGTGTTTCCGTGAACCGTAAATCACCGGATCCACACAGGAGGTCACCGAGCGTTTCACCCCAGGGCGTGATGTCCGTCGCAGATGAACCCGCACAGCGACAGTCACGCTACGCGCGGCAATTAAACGCAACATTTTTACGATCGCTGCGTTCGGAGCGCGGCTGGCGGCGGCACAGAGCGGTTCGTGCGGCTTCCTTGTTAGGCGGCGCGACGCGCGGGAGACGATAGGTCTTAAAAGCGCCTCTCAGCACGTGACCTGCCGCTGGATGATTCCCGTTGAGTGTGGGTGAAATGGTCGCCAACCCCGACTGCCATCTGGGAAAGTGTCGGAGGTTTATTCCCTTGCTGATTCTTCTACGGTGAAGCGGTGCGGAATCTGTGCTTCATGGATTGTACGACTCATATAAATTTCGTCCTTACGGTTCATCGAAAAATATCCACAATGCATTGCAGTATAACTTGGCTTAAGCGGATTCTGCGTTATACGGAAACCTGTCTTCAGCACAAAAAAAATCATCGCGACTAAGGACACGAAGGAAGAGCAGAATGAAGGGGGGGATAATACTAAATCGGTCAATGAAGCGTTGCAGTAACTTAAGCCCTCCAATGGACTCATTGAAATATTCTTTCTATAATGTTTCAGGTTAAATAATTGATGAAAACCAGCCAATTAATAGACTAGCGGTGATTGAGAGTGCAAAACCTTTTGGAATCAGTTTCTCTTTGATTCTTAATTATGACAATCTTAATGTTCGTAAAAGTGCAGAATGTAACAAAATTTTGTGGTCGAGCTTATCATAAGACGCCATTAAAGATGTCGAAAAATCCCTAGTCCTATCATTTTGTTTTTTCTGTTATATGAAAAATAATGCGTTCTGAAAATATATTTGGCAAGCCTACTTAGCTGTCCGGGAGACGTCGCATCCTAGGCACAGATGACAACGTTTTGAAAATCGCTCTGCAATCTTCCTCGGATCGAAATGCTTTGTGCAACCTACTGAGGAAGTATTGAAAAGCAATAACAATACTTCCCGCAGTAACAGTACTTTCTTTTTGAACGCATTAATGCATTATTTTTTAATCCGATATTAGATTCCTTCACAAGAATTCTTGCAATACCTATACGGTCGTCATTTGTCTTTACAACAGGCTTTCTTTACACCACGTGTGAAGAGCAACTTACTGCTTTCCCAGCTACTTCATGAAATAGTGTTGTTTCAATGTTATTTTATAAGCCAAATTTCATATTTGATATTCAAATATTAAGGAAGTTATTCTATGTTGGTCTGAATTTTTATGAAACCTGTTTTAGTATATCCACTATTTTGTAATTTGTTACCATTTACTCACATTGACATTATTTCAACTGAATAGAGAATGGATTGAGATAAATAAAGTGGATAGTACTGATAAAGTTGTGCAAGTAAGTTCCGTGTCATTTGTTTAGCAATAACGAAGAAGAGAATATTGTTCCCAATTGTCATACTGTACGACGACACTGTACGTTGATCAAACATTCCTAATAAGAGAATAAATTATATTTGAAAACAAAATCATCTACTTATCTGTTATAAGTTCACAGAGCCTCCTTGGAAACGTGTGGACTCGGTATTTGAAATTTGAGATGTTCTCGCAAGTCAGTTTTCCTAAATTAGTTGGAAATCCTGTACCTCCAATTCTATACCTTCAGAGTAACTTTTTATTTCACGTGTCCAAAAATGTATTCTAGTTCAAAAACGATACGAGATATCAAAAGTTCATAATGACATTTCTCGAAGAACATGAGTTTTAAGCAAAACAAGAAGCAGAAAGATCGGACTAATGATCACAGATAAGGTGTCAAAATTATTTTCTGCCATTTTCAATGGGGTCTCAATATAAGTACGACCACAGTTTTTGGAGCCTTGCGCTTTTGCACACACACTAAGATTTCGCAATTAAAAAACAAAAGAGTTCCAAAGAGTTTGGATACTCGTGCGTCACGACGCTTGCTGTAAATGAACAAAGTAAACTGAAAACAGCTTTACTAGTGGTAGAAGCAAAAGACAAGGGTAGATCCGTTCTCGTTTATGTAACTGTAACGTGAGCAACAAAAACCATATTCAGAACAATAAGGAGTAGTTTTGCTACAAGTATAACGTTTGTATTGTATGAATATAAGTAATATTAATGTAAAACTATGTGTAACTCCGTAAGATATTTTCTTATTTCTTCGCCAGGCACGTTTTGATTTATATTTAGGGTACCTTAATTAACGTCACTTTGTCTTCTGTGAAAAAAATTGGACCCTGCAGTTCTTCCATAGTCTGGTTTTATTAGAAAAAAGATCACAGAAGAAAAACGATTGCACTGACACATTTCCCCATTAGCAAACAAGAAAATGCATGTTATCAATCATGTAATTCCTGAATCCTCGATTTGTCTGGAGTACCATTGATTTACTCCTGACTCTAAAAATGAGCGTGCGTTAATGAGCTTTGCAATTCTAATAGTGTTCTCCAAACATTTCCGTTGGTATTTAAGGAGTAGTAGAAGACTGTACATATGTGATTAACCTAGACATTTTCGATTTTCTTTGTGTAACAAAAGAACATGTAAAAATGTATTATAGTTTCTATGTTTGATATTCATACAATGCGTTTTGTTTCCAGGAATGTGGTCTCGAAATTACATCTCGGTGAAACAGGAGTTGTACGGATTTTGAGTGACACGTTTATGTTTGAGTGTTTTAAACACTGGTTAAAAAAACCATTCGAAGAAAACTATAGTTCTTATAAAGAACACTTTTATAAATAATTATGCTTTCAATCTAAGACAAACTCTGACAGATATGACATTATCTGCTTGTGTCACTATGTTGGACTTCGGACTCCATTAGGCATAGATTTGATATTTGACTTTCCCGGGAGGTTATGAATAAGTAAGATGGTAACTTTTATATTGATGACTAATTTGCCATATTTAAAATTTCAGCATTAAGTAGTTGTGACTATTAAAAAATTTTTAAACTATTCAGTAGTTCGGCTAGAAAAGAGATGTCTTGAATAGAGAGAATATACTATGATGTTTATTTGAAGTGCAACATAAAATGCTTATGCTCCCTCCTCTTTTTTTCTTCTCCCTCCGTTTTCTATTTTCTTTCCTTTGTCTATTTCACTTCCCCTCTCTCATTTCAATCTATCATTCTGTTGATCAGCTTCTCTTCCTTTTCGTCTTTCTCGATTTTCTTCTCTTTCTCTCACTTTCTTTCTCTCTCTCTTCTCTCTCTTTCTCTCACTCTCTCTTTCTCTCTCTCACATACACACAAACACACATTATATATACACACACTCATTCAAATATAAATATAAAAACAGATGCAAACCGACGTCGAATGAACAACTTCTTGCCCGCCTGAATGATTAATCCGAAGAAAATCACAGGTTCCGATTCTCCATACGCCTCAAAGGAACGAGTAATTTACTATCACTCAGAGCGCGAATGATCGCACATCGGCTCCGAGGCCGCCAGTCATTACCCCGTTGTCGTGTTCCTCCTGACAGATACGCGGAACCAAAACACAGGAATTTACGGAGCGGAACCGAACCGAACGTCACGCCGCGCCTAACGACAAGCGCCAAGGCAGCAGTAATTAAAACTCCATTACGGGACATTAAAATTCAATCACATATGGTCCAAAATTATACGGACAATGCGAACGCTGCGAAGCGAAGGGAACGGAACGGCTCTCGTTACAGGGATTTGTAGAATGAAAAAAAAATAGCTGCGACTGGAGGTGAGGCAGTTGCAGCTGGCCGGAGGCGAGTTCGTGGTAATTCCCTAACGACCCAGCCGCTGCTTGGGGTAGTTGGTGTAGCGGCAAGTGTGGCTAGTTCGAACTACGGTTGGTAAGATTGTTACTGCACACGTTGCAAAATTGGTGGATGTGTGTTGGTGAAATGTAAGTTTTCGTGTTTGTTGAGGGTAATGATTGGGGTGATCGGAGTGGTGTTTGTTAATGATTTGTTTCAAGAGGTAGATGGTGATTTGTTTGGTGAAGCGATTGGTAGAGGCGATTGATGGGGGGAGCAATTGATGCTGTGATTGATGGGGGGATGGTGGGCGCGCTTGGTGAGCACAATGCAAGAGGCGTTTGTCTGAGTAGGAGATGCGGATGTTGGTGCCTACAATGCATTTTACTAATGTGTTCTTGCTGTCCGGGTGAGCGCGTCTCAGTCGATGGAGCTGACGTTTCGCTCTGAAGAGATATGTTGAGCAGTAAGCTCTGAAGAAGGACAACAAGATGGCCGAAACGTCAGCTCCATACTGAGACGCAGGTCATCCTGGATAGCCAAGAATCCCATGACTCCGGCCGGGGAAGCCTGTGAATTCATCTTACGCACCTCTACGGGGAGCGTATCTTCAAAAGTACCAGACATTGCGTATAGCTCTGAAGAAGGCCATAACAAGATGGCCGAAATGTCAGCTCCATCCACTGAGACGCAAATCATCCCGGACAGCTAAGAATACAATGACTTCGTCCGGGGAAGCCCGCGAATCAATTTACTACTGTACCTGTTATATTTTTATTTTGACTCATGAGGTGATTGTTGCGACAAAGACGAATCAATTGTGAGGTATTTCTTGCAACATTTAGTGCGGCGGTTGGTGGCTATGACGACATTTGGTGGGGCAGCTAATGTAGCGAGAAATTATGTGATGGCCTTGAACAATTTGCTACGGCAGTTCTTGCAGTCGAACGGCGGAATTAGAAACATCTTCAGTTATTAGCGCATCTGATTTCAAAAAGTCAGGTGAACGTTTCAATTTTCAGCGACATCTCTGAATGCTTCTTCCATTAGAACAGTGCGAATAGCTTTGGATCCTCGTATAAACAAAGTACTCTGCGTACTGTTCTGTTTACTCATTGCAGTGAATTTTTTTCTTTCAAGTGTTTATTTGGGTCAGATGAGAGCTCACATTATCATTTCAGTTAATGAATTATCAGTAATATCGAATAAGTGTCAATACATCTTGCACACTTCTTGCGTACTCCTTTATGAGCATTTCGTAAAAGATTTCTCCTTTCTCTTTCCTCAACATCTCATCTTAAACCACTACGTCATTGAAATCATTGGTGTGAAGCAGATCTCAACAAACCTTGAGTTTTTTTCTATCGATCAAGAATATAAAATTGTCACAGGAACTGATAGCAATAGAAACACACATATTTTCCTTGTTCAGAATGTTGCTGTCATTGACAAGTGTAAATTTATAGGAATCATTATCTAAGAATAAGTACATGCTATGAATATTGAGTACGTATTGCATATTAATATCCGCATCTGGGACAGAGTGCCTTCTGTACATGAGCAAGGCAAAAAGGTTTTAAAATGTAGAAATTCGGTGACTTGCACAAAGAGATCTAGCTAGAAATAAAATCTAGCTAGGAAACATTGATTCCTGTGCACATTTGTACTATACAGTACGATGTCCCCTCCGCCAGGGGTCTTGCTAAGTTCGCTTAGAGTGTAGCGTCACGTTACGGGCCGTGGGTGGGAGAGGGAACGGTAGTATCACATACCTGCGGGCATGAATAGCTAGGCGCCCGGCGTTGGGATACATTTAGACAAAGGGGACGCAAGCTTCACCGGGAATGTCGCGTGGTAGACGCAAGCCTCCCTCCCACACCTAGGACGGTCACGTGACGGCTGCACGCTGGTATAAAACCGAGCCGACGAGCTCACACGGAGGTTTTAATTCTGCAAACCTCGCGCGATGCACAAAACTTTACCCCCAGGCTGGAGCGTGTCGCGCCCATTGCACGGGTGACGAGGTCACGGTAGAGGCGCGGGAGTAGCGTCAGAGGAGGCGGGGCGTCCCTAGCTATGTGGGGTATCCACAGGGAAATACTCACAAGTGTGTAGTTTCGGAGCAGAAGTTGGTTATTGTACATACATGTAAATAAACTTGTACATACTTGTAAATGTCTGTGTGTTTTCCTCCATGACGCCACAAGAGTAACAACTGTTTATGTTGTGACCGCCAGCGCGTTTTCGTAAGTGCCGCCACCGAGCCTTCTAAAGGCGGGAAGCGCGCGGGCCGTCACGCCAGGATGAGCGTGCGGAGACTCGCCGCCATCCTCGGCGGCGGGCCCAGCCGGCGAGCCGCGGCCCCCAAGGGGGTATATAGCGAGCCCCCTCGCAGCGAGGAGGCAGTCTGGATCCAGTCAGTGAGTGGGAACCGTGGCGTAGGAGCGCACGGAGCAGCAAGAGGCAGTGGCGGTGAACCGACCAAGGGGCGGGGGTGGCGGTGAACGACCGCCCCACTGCATTTACGCCGTAGGGAGACGGCGCGACGCCCGGCCTAAGGAGAGGCGCGGGCCGAGTGGCGGTGAACCGACCGCCCCTCTGCATCTACACCATAGGGAGACGGCGTGACGCCCGGCCTAAGGAGAGGCACGGGCCGAGTGGCGGTGAACCGACCGCCCCTCTGTATCTACGCCGTAGGGAAACGGCGTGACGCCCGGCCTAGGGGAGGCGCGGGCCCGGAGCCTGACACGTGGATCGACGCAGCGTCCCAAGACGGGACGCCAGCAGGAAAGGCGTACCAAAGGGAACATGTTAACTAAGAGAATATGTTAACTAGAGAATTTGCCTTGTACATAAATGATAATAAAATAATGTTTTACAAAACAGTGTTTTGTGGATGTAACAGTTTACATTGCAGTGACTCCTGGGGTTTGGGTTCCGGATGGGATTTGAATAGGCATTCAGCCCTTGACTGCAGGAATGTTATAGAGGCCGGCTGTTTTGAATGCTAGTTTCTACACTCAAAACTATGAAATGTCGAAGCATTACATTATGGACAGCATTACATTATGGTGCGGTCCATAGGGCTCGCACGGTCTTTCTTTATTCATCTTTGTCTCTACCAATTTCCGCGCAGGCACATTGACATGCCCTACTCTACCGCAAATCTTGGTTGACCAGTTGAGAGCTTGGAGCATGTCCGGTTGTATGATGGTAGGTAGGGGGCAGTGCCGGAGCTAGACAATTTTGGGCCCGGGCAATTCTGAACCATGCCCCCCTCCCCGAAAAAATTAAAAATGTGAAAGTTGACAATAAACTATGAGTTATTTTGTTTATTTCAACAAATAACAAACGTTACGATTAAGCGTAAAAAAAGTTCCGGAAATATATTTTCAATAATAATTTTAAGTATTTAGTGATCAAATAATACAATTTACACGGTAACCTTAAAACACTAAAAAATTGTTGTTAGTTAGTGTTTAATAAAATCACTTGTAAAAAAAACCTATTTTCCTTAAGTAATGACTAAATTGAATATTTAAGGTAAAAAATTAACTGAAAATTTAGAAAGATGAGACTAGAATCGCGACTTTAAAATTACAACGGTTATTCAAAATCTTTTTTTTTTCAATTTTTACTCATTTTTATTCCCATCACTCCCATCATCCCTTGACTTGCTTTATCACCCGGTCTGCGTAGCGTCTGCGGTAGCGCCGGCACAGTTGGGAGGTCATGCGTGGAGGAACAATTCCCACTTAGTCCGTCGTGTAGGTCTTTTCATCCAGCGGGAGAAGAACATTGCCACCTTCCGTGATAACACATTCCCTAAACTAACGAGCATAATGACCATAGCAGGTGACGCTCCTGACACACTAATAAATCCTCCGCCGCCACGTAAAGAGGTATTACTCGAAGAAGGGACTACTTTGACAGGTCGAGAAACAGAAAAAACGTCATATAGGGCGATGACATTGGAACAGGTAGTGATGAAGATATTTACAAATGAGCTAACTGAAAAAGAACATATTGCCAAAATAAGAGCATGGATGTAACTTTCATTGATATTGCCAGCCATGCGCAAGCAATAGCTATCAAAGCGGTCCCTTCGTAGAGTAATCTCTATATCCGAAGTGAGTATCAACATATTTATTGACCGGTAGCAGTAGCTCAGTACATCATCTGATGTCACTGCAGCGCCTCTGACCGGGAGGTCCTAGGTTCGAGTCCTGACGGTGGCAGGGTTTTCGACACAAGCTTATCAGCAAGGTCGAATTCAGTCACTGTCTGGGTTCGAGTCCCGACGGTGGCAGGATGTTCGACATTATCCAGAGAGCTAGGTCGAGTGCAGTCTGGAGGAGAATTCTAGCGGCCGGCTGCTCTGATCGGTAGTTTTCCGTGGGTTCTCCGATCAACAGCAGGCGAATGCCGGAGAGGTACCCTACGAAACGGGCCACGGACCACGCGCAATCTGTCCTTCCTCTTCCTTGTCCTATCCTCGCCCGTTACACACTACCTTACACTAACATGCACTACACTCCAACATATCCCGGGAGACCGGTCGGGAGCCTAGAGCTTGTCCCGACTGGGGCGGTGCCCCGCTGGTGGAAGAGTCCTGGTCCGAGAAAAAAACATCACTTCACTAATGGGACTAATGACCAGAGCAGTTGACGTGCCCGAAAACATGAAAAAATCAATCAACAGATTGATTGACTGATTACTAGTGATACCGATCGCGTCAACTGCTAAGGTCATTAGTCCTGTAAAGGCTATTGCTCTGGAGGAGGCGAGATCGGCGCTTTTGATGGCGAGATTGGCGGTTCTTTGCCTCGCTGGATGGCGAGATCCGGTGCCGATCTACCGTCGGAGAGTGGAATTTTTCCTCAATCAGGTATCTCCCACGAGCTGGGTACCACCCCATCCGGGACAAACTCCATGATTCCGCCTGGTCTCCCGGCATGTATAATAGTGAACTGCATGTAAGAGTGTGTGTATGTAAATAAGGGGTAGGATAGTACAAGCAATTGAAAGTAAAAAATAGCACGTGTTCCGTGGCCCGTTTGTGAGAGTACTGCTCAGGCATTCACCGACCAGAGCAGCCGGCCGCTAGAATTCTCCTCCAGACTGCACTCGACCTAGCTCTCTTGATAATGTTGAACATCCTGCCACCGACGGGACTCGAACTCCGGAACTTGTCGGTCAGAGGCACTGCAGGGTCATCAGTCGACCCACCTCCCCCGATGGGTATCAATGAAGGGAAAGGCTGCTACATGCGGGCACGGGGGCGTGGCAGGTGGCGCACCTCACCCGTGGCAGCCAATGGGCGGGGGCGGCTGCGCCAGCGCCGGGCCGCCGCTTAATGAGGCAGCGATGAACGAGGGGCCGGAACCCTTGACGAAAAACCGTTTTTTTGTTAAATACATGAAAATTTCAGTGTGTTCAAAAAGATTTTGCACAATGCAAACATTTTACGGCAATCAAATAAAAATATTTCTGCTGTGAATCACACTTGTTTAATTTTCACTCTTAGCTTTGTGCACGTCTATGAAAACAGAGCGCAGTTTTCCTTCGTTCGTGTGAAAGTCGTTTTGGTTTTGCGATTTGAATTTTTGTGTGTCTTATAAAAGGATTAACTTGGCGTAACGGTTTGTATATCTTTCTTTTATTTATTCGTAGAAAAATATCCTTTTAACATGCGTCTAATATCTATCAGTCGCTATCATGTTTCACGTGAAGAACATGCACAATGTTGCAATAATGCCATGTGATGGTTAGAGCATCGTAAATAATAAGAAATCAGTGTAAAGGCAATAATATTATCTTTTCAATTCTTGTCAAACATAATTTGTGCAAGTAAAAAAAGTTATTTATTCAAAATAAGATAATACAATAGGATAATATGAAAACAATTTAAGATCTGATATAATATATACGTAAATCACGTCGATCTGCAAACAAAATTTGGTAGACGTACAAACGTCGATGTTAAAGAGCTTGTAGACTGAAGTAAAGATCGAAAACAAGTCATAATCTATATTAATAAATTTTAATAGTCTGGTTCTGATTTTAAAAATCTGCTTTTCGATAAGCTCGTACAGTTATGTACATGATGTTAACTCATTCTATTTTTTTAAATTTTTCTGTCAATATGTCTGTTCTGGCTAATCTCACTATTGACTAAACCTATATTGATGGAGGCTTCACTAAAAGAATGTATTGTCGGTTACACAGGCAACGTGGGATGCAGAATCGCGGAGATGTAAATAAATTTACTTTCATTTTACTCTATTCATAGAATTAATTATTTTTCTTTCCTAATACTAGATGGTGTGTCCTAAATACTGTAAATTCCTGGCCAAAAACTGGTTACAAGCTCTAGATAAGTTAAAGAAAATATGAAACAGTAGTACCTGCTACTTTGTAGAAGTAAATACTATTTACATGAAATGATCAAAATCGTCAATAGAAGAATTAGAAAGGAAAATAACTTCGATTCTTAGCTGGACTTTCCCTTCCTAAAAAAGTGAAGATATAAGACGCGAACTAAAATATATCTTTTGTTCACCAATGTTAGTGTCGTTATCGAATTTACGGAGACTGTCTAGCGAAACAATAATCCCAATGGTCCTAAACTCTAAGAAAAACACAAAGAAATAGAAACGGGAAAATTGAGTACATCAGTTGTTGACAATATTAACTTTAAGTCAACAAATAAAAATACATTTTATGTTTACGATAAATGAAACATTCTTTAGAAGAAAACATCTATAGCTAATCACCCCCCTCCGAGAAAAACTATTGGTGAGTCTCTTCAGTTGAAGAAATGTAGAAGAACATTTCACTAAACTTAGGAGAAGCAAACTGTTCAAAAATGTATACGCTCCCATTTTAATCAGAAGCAACGTTCTTAAAAAAACAATAACATACATCAAGCTTTAAACAACTTATTCGTAACCAGGGGCCAGCAAAAGTTTTTTCTGCCAAAAATTAGATGTTTTTTGTACGCACGAGTAAAATACTTCCTCTCCTTACGAAGTAAGTGCGAGAAAGTAAGAAGAAGAATCATCTTAAAAATATATTGTAGTTTGATATTGATATACAGATAAAAATATAACACTTGCTAAAAGTAACTATCAATCCCAGAGAAAAAACAGCACAGAACTAAAGTCTGCGGGAAAAAATTGATCTTCATAATATTGACGTTGATTTAATACAAGAACCGGAAGTTTTAGTATTAAATACATTTTTAAGCCCCTACAATAAACTAACCGTCTCTGAAACATTCGCTTAACTTCAAAGACACCTTTCAGTGACACAAAGCGTGGATGAAATTGTTGCCGAAGTGAGGTCGTATTTTCAATTCTCTGATTTGCCAACATCAACAACAATTTGCAAACTGCATTGAAGAATTCATATATTAACTCAATTGTGTGTTGTGTTCGCCTATATGACTGTAGTTGAAACAGAACATGAATTTCCTTTGTATTTTCTATCGTCGATACTATTACTGCAGTTCGGTGATTTCGCAGAAAAACTCAATCAATTAAATTAATAATTTTTCTCATTCAATTACCTGTTTTTTTCACTCACCAAATAAATGTATCTAAACTTCCATGAAAAGCTAGAATTCAAATTTGTGATCCAATAGCACAGAACTACATTTGCAAAATAAGTGAATGACTGTGGCAGAATTAAATTAATTGCTGAAAGTACTACGCTTAAAAAATTGTGTTCATTTGAAACAAAAGGAATGACAAATTACTAAGGTTTCCGAAAATAAAATGACTATTTCGATTCCCTAAAATAAGTTGATTTCGTGACTTCAGAAACCAAATGCGATATCAATCAGTAAAAATTTAAAGAAATTGCTTAGGGTGATGTCAAACGAATCCAAAATATACATAGTGAACATTTTAACATTGTTAACAATATAAAATAAGACTGTTAAATCCTAACTGAGGTTAATACATTTAAGAAGATACTACAGAATATGGTCGAAGATCTTTTTCCCATTCCAAAAATTAATGCAGAAATTAATGAACCAAATAGACAATAAATAACAACATAGACAAGTAGATAATAATGACTAACGCTCTGACAGGGGGGCAATGGCAAAAGAGGCGATGGACTGGAGGACAAAGAGGAGGGCATGGCGGAGGCAAGCGAGGTCGAAGCGAGGACCGGGCAAGGATGGACGGAGACTGAGGTTGTGATGGAGGTGGAGTCTTGGGTAGGGACTGTATCAGGGACTGTCAGGGACTGTGGCATGGGTTTTGGCGGGGGAGTTGTGGCGGGGGAGTTGTGGCGGGGAGTTGTGGGGGAGTTGTGGGGAGTGTGCGGGGAGTTGTGGGAGTTGGGGGGAGTTGTGGCGGGGAGTTGTGGCGGGAGGTGTGGGGGGAGTGTGGGTAGTTGTGGGGAGGTGGCGGGGAGTGGCGGGAGGTGTGGGGAGGTGGCGGGAGGTGGGGAGGTGTGCGGGGAGGTGGGGGAGGTGGCGGGAGGTGTGCGGGGAGGTGGGCGGGGGGGTGGCGGGGAGGTGTGGCGGACGGGGAACGAGACGGGAACCGAGAGGAACCGAGACGGGGAACCAGACGGGGACCGGACGGAACTCAGACGGAACGGACGAACGGACGACGAGCGGAACGAGACGGGGAACCGAGACGGAGACTGTAGAGGGGACGATTGTACCATCCATCTTCGTTTGTTAAATTGATCTCCCATTAAGGGAGTTATAATCTTTTATTTAATATACTAACCAGCAGTTGAGTGGAATATAACGTAGTTGTGCACGAAATGTCATAAAACGTAGATTTTTTAATATAGTTTCTACAACGCATGACGATGAAAATAATTTGTGCCTGACCGGGGATAGGACTGGAAGCCTGGATCTCCGCCCTCAGTTCCCCGTCACAGTCGGTGTCCCCGTCCCCAATCCCGTCCTCACAGTCTCCGCCCAAGACACCACCTCTATCACAATGGAGAGAACTGACCGGGAACGGAAATCGCGGAGTCTGTGATCGGGAGCCATGTCGAGAACGAAGGCGAAGGCTCAGTCAGCAGCGGGGACGTGATCGGGGGCGGGGAGTCGGGGAGCGGGGAAGGGGGCGTGGTCGATCTCGGGCGTCCCTGAGCGCCGTCTGAGCCGTCTGCGCCGCGTCCGCCGCACCTGAGGCCCGGGATTTCCTGAGAATAATTTCACACTTAATTTTCCCTCCCGCGCTGCCTCACCCTTTCTCTTACGACCGCACAACAGGTAACAGCAATCAGCCAAGCGGCTCTCTGTTCTGCCCGACCGTCGTAATGAAACTACCTGCGGCTGTACATAATGGCGTCTCATCTTGCATATCACCCTGTATGTATCGTGCAAGTGAAAATTTAAAGCAGAACTCGTTTCGCGCGGGCGGCTCCTTGCTTCTTAATAGTTTTACACAAAGGCAGATGGGGTGGGAAGAGTTCTGATAACCTGCGGGTGGTGCATAAGTAAAACCATTATTCACGCTCTAAATTTAAACATTTGCTAAATTATTTAAGCGTGGACACCATATTCAAATGAATCGGGTGGTATTGCGTAACGGGCTTTCTGTGGGAGATAGGCTCCATAATTCATGCATTAACGATGTATGCCTCGGTGTGATAGATTAGCCTTCTTGCATATTCGAGAAATGCAACGCCGGAAATAGACTTTCTTATTGCGTGATGCCTGCTGCAATGTCAGAAAGTCGGATGTAGTGAGAAGTGAACGTGTCATGTACCGTCGTTTCTCGAGTTCAGAACTTTTGCGATGTTGGAAAATTTAGGTAGTGCATCGAAAATCGTAATACGCCATTTTTTATGTGCTTTGCCCTATCTGAAAAAAACGTTTAAAGAAAACATTTGAATACAAGAGAGGAAATTTTTGAGGAAGTGTAATATTTTCTTTGCAGTATTAATTTAGTAGTTGGGTGAAATATGATCGTAGGTGTTTGATGAAACACCTTAGTAAAACTACGTATTTTTTTAAATAGTTTCCACAAAGAATGGTCATTAAGATACATAAACAACTAATAATTTTGTTTTGAAATTGAATAATAGGCTGAATAAATTCGCGATTTTAAAGCAGAAAGATACTTTCAAATTCTTTGCTGTGATGCTCATAAAATGTATGTACTTCCTAAGAAGAACATAAATTAAACGTAATTTTTTACATTCTTCTCAGTCTTTATTCGAAAACTATAATGTTTCACAATCAGCATCAAACCAATTAAAATAAGTTTTTTCCTTTTGGAAAATAATATAAAATTTCAAAAACAACAAGAAAAGTAAGTTGACTACTGACACATGACAATTAACGGATCGTATGAAATATAGAAATATTATTTACTTTTCAAAGTTGACTTTTGAGTTACTTTTGAAAACAAAATGCTATAATCAAAATAAAAATACTGAGTTATCACTAATATTAATGTCAAGTAGTCAATAACAAAACATGAGTATGGGAATTAGTAGTTCACATACAGACGTCTTTGTGTGGGGATTTTTACTGCGATACCATTTCAAAAATCGTTCTCGCTATCAATACAGAAAGCCGCTGCTGTTGAAACATTCAAACCCCTTGATGATGACCTCGCTGAGTTTCATCCACACCCAGCGGCCAATGAACACTGTTGCTCCACAGCGTTAAAGCATTACAGGTTTCCTAGTGCGAACCAAGACAGCGGGAGGCTTGAGGTCGATAAACCGCTTGAAGAGGCTCATTAGAAGTATGTAAATTTCTCCTCAAAAATTACCGTTTCCTCCTAACTACCTCGCTCTGAGTTAACGTTTCCAGGACAAGCCCTAGCAAAAGCCTGCACCGCATCGCTGTACTCCCCATTAACGAAGATAACTCTTACTTTAAGGGCCACTAGGATCGTACTCAATCTTAACTACCCAGACCGTACAGTAATTTCAGACGCGGGGAAAAGGGGTCTTAAAAATAAAATCCTATATTATTCTATGAGCTTTTACTTTTACGCCACAAATTTGCCCCTCCCCTGCTTTCCCAGCACCCGGTTCTCTTTGTGCGACCCGAAGCTGGAACAATTAGCCGTGGACGTTTGCTTATCTAATCCAGCTCACACGCCCACCTTGGGACACAAGTCCAAATTGCGTAAGAAGCTGACTAGGGCTGGTAGGTTGAAAGGGCGTGCCTTTTACGTCTTGCGATTAACCGTCGGCTGCTTAGGCGAGGTCTCGTTTCGAGTTGATGGCTCCGGTGGGGTATAGCAGGCCATCAGCGGCGTAATAGCTCGTAAGGCCACCAGAGCGCGTTGCTTCCGTCTGCGGCGCCTCCCGGTGCGGTAGGCGCCCCGAGCTGTCAAACCGCGACGGCCTACATATGCTTGATTCAGCCGGGGAGGGGGGGTAGCGCGTGGTTATATGGGCCAGGGGGGAGAACAGGTAGGAGAGCGAGGGGAGAGGGAGGCAGGCATAAAGGCGAGCGGGCAAGAGTTCGGGTCGGTGAGGGGGTGAGTAAAGGGACGCACCGGCGTTTGATAAGGCGAGCGGGGGGTTGGTGAGTTGTGGGCCAGAGGGGGGTGAGTGGGAAAAGAGGGAAGCGAATGAGATAGGAGAGGAAGCTAACGAGAGAACGGGGAGGAGCAAGCGAGTAAGTGGGCGTGTAAATGGACGAGTAATTGGGCAAGTAAGTGGACTAGTAAGTGGACTAGTAAGTGGACTAGTAAGTGGACTAGTAAAGTGGGCGAGTAAGCGGGCGAGTAAGCGGGCGAGTAAGCGGACGAGTAAGCGGGCGAGTAAGCGGGCGAGTAAGCGGGCGAGTAACTGGGTGAGTGGGCGGACCACCGCCGTTCTTTAACGCCCCCGCGTGCTGAAGGGCCGGTCGGCGGGCCGTATGTGGGGCGACGCAAGCGGTGCAGGTTTACTCCGAGAGTTCATTATAAGTCGCGGGAGAAATATGTTCTCGGCGCTCGCGTCGGCGGCGCCACCACCCCCACTGCCGCCAGACAGTGGTGCACACTGAGTTAAAAAGGAAGAAATTGAAGTACGGTAATGCAGGTTGATGTTAATTTTAATGTTTGTTAGAATGTTAATTAGATCTCTGTAATTGAGTTCAAAGTTTCAGATAATTTTAAAATTATATATTGTTGCTGTTTATGCTATTACAATTATGCTGTTTATTTACTAGATACAGATTAGTTTACACACAGGGTGTTTTACATTCATGAATATGCCCTAAGGGTATGAGATTAATTAACAATCATAACTGTTTAACAATATATTTTGGTTTTGTTTGGTATTGTAGTTTCTTTTTCTTGGAAATGCGTTTTCACTTTTTTAATTTATTATTGTTTTTGTTATTATTATTATTATTATTAATACCATTAATATTACGGTTATTATTATTGTTACTGTGAAAAACTAACATTGGAATAGAGTAAATTAAGCACGTTTATATGAAAGATGATCGTTTTTCAACACATATAAACTATTATCAATTGAAGCTTATTCAATATTCTTTATTTAGATTGCCGGTGCGATAATTAAATATTTTGGAACTGTAAGGAATAGACTGGACATATAAAATTCATTGTAATTTCAACAAATATTCAATATATTCTAAATTCCTGCGGACGTACATTGATATCTCGATTGATCACTTAAAGCAGACTTATTTGAGGGCAGTATCTACCAGACAGTCTAAAAAAATGAGACTTATTTATTACATTAATTACAATAATATATTAAAATTTTGACATTGTCCACATCAACGTCTTTGAAAATAATTACATGGCTTAAGTAGAAAATGTCGACGTCATAATCCAATCAAGTACCCCCGAATGCACACTTTCAATTTTGAAATTTCGTCGTAGAATTCGAATTCAACAACTCTTAAAACCAATGTAAACATCCCAAAACGGCTTAAAATGTCGACGTCATAATCCAAATCACGTACCCCCGAATGCACACTTTCACTCCGAACATTTGCGCCAAAGAGTTGGTCCGTTAACTCCCCATCGCTCAACTGCGACTGCCTCAGTCGCATGCGCTGCCGCGATCTGCCGGAATGATTCGTGTTTAAGAAATTCACATGTTTCGAGCGAGTAAGGCACTTCTGCACAACCAGTCTGGTCGCGCGTGTTTGTTGTTCCGTCATCTACACGGTGCTTCTTCTTTCGTAAACCGGTCCTATTCTGTCTCCGCGCAGTGCTTTATCGTACGCTGAGATATCCAGCCGAGTTTCAGTGGTGCAGTTTGTACTCGTCGAGGACCAATCGTTCGCATTCAGAGATACTCACGTCTTAGAGCTATAAATCATTCTATATCTAGCTCATTTTCAAAGGCTAAAATGTCAGAATTCGAGTGAGTACTATTTTCGTACCAAGAGCTTCATATTTTTAATTGTGTTTGTGATGGATCAAATGCCGCATGAGTCCTCACATTGAAATTATGTCTTAATTCTTCAATAGATACCTCTCCGTCTAAAGCATATCTACCCGACTCTCAACCTCATTAATCTTACCATCGATCAGTCGTGACATTAGTTATTCGTATTATTCTCTTTCCTATCACTCTGATTGAATATCGTATCTCGTGTCCTCATGTTCTGTATCCGATCTTCTCTCCTTTTCTTGTTCTCACTGATCTCCACCATCTATACTCTCGTCTCTCCTCCATGTTGTCTATTTCTTGCTGTCTCTCTCTCTGTCTCTGTGTGTGTCTTTCTCTCTGTCTCTCCCTTGTGCCTCTTCAATTTAATTCACTTTACATCTATTCCTTCGTGCGATCTTCTTCTGCCATCTTAAATTTCCTGCCTCTCTCTCTCCTCTCTCTCTCTCTCTCTCTCGCTTCCGCTCCGCTCTCGCTCCCCTCGCTCTCTCTCCTCTCCAACCTCTCCGCATCCCAAATCCTCTCGATCTTCCTCTCCCCTCACTCTGTTCTCCTCTGCTGCTTTCTTCCACACACACACCACACCAACACCACACACCACACACTCCCCCCATCCTCTCCCGTTCCAAATCACCCCACTTCAATCGTTCAACCTCAGAGCACACATTGTCTCCGCAAATTACCATCACGCCCTTCATCTCTCGCATTCCGTCTCCCCGTTCCCTCTCCATCGTCTCCCCGCTTCCTCCCCCGTCATCCTCTCCCTCACCCCGTTCCCTCCCGCATCCTCTCCCGACATTCCGTCATCCCTTCCTCCCATCTTCTCTCCCCGTCATCCTTCCCCTGCATCCGTCTCCCGCATCCGTCTCCTCATCATTCCGTCTCCCGTCTCCGTCATCCGTCTCCTCTCCCCGTCATCCCGTCTCCCCGACTCCTCCTCTCGCATCCTCTCATCATTCCTCACGACCGACTGTTTTCCCCTCCGTTGATCTCCGCTTCCCCCGTCGTTCCGCCCTGCCCGCGCTTCCTCCTTTCGTCCTTCGCATCTGCCCGTCCTTGCAACCACCTGTCTCGTCTCTCGCCCTCGCGTCCGCGCGCTCGTCCGTTCGCCCGCGTGCCAGCGGCGGCCCTGCGCTTCATACATCTCGATTACCGGCCGTCGGCGCACCTAGCGAGGGCGGAAACATTACAAATGGCCTGTAACCTGCACTTTGTCCCTCGCGGCTGGCGCAATTATTTTTCATTTACGCCTCCGCTGTTGCGAAAACTGTTTGCGAACCTGCGTCGCGCGACGGCCTGTCCGCGCGAATGGCGGGGGCGAGGTGGGGAATGACGTGAAGGAGGGGAGGAGATGAGGAGACGGAAATTCCGAACTTCTGAAGCGTTGAAGGTAGAAGTGGAAATGTGAGTGCAGAGCCGGTAGCAAAGGGTTGATAAAAGTCGAGTGAGTTGTGTGGCGGAGTATCATTGGAATGACGGTGAAGTTGGCGGGTGAAAATGACGGTAATATTGGGTTAGTGGATCGTCCAGAGACTCCTGAAGACTGTGGCTGAAGAAGTGGGAGGGTAATAATAATAATAATAATAATAAAAAATAATAAATAAAATAATAAGAGCCATCAGGCCCGCACTTCCGCCTAACCACAATCTCAAATGTATACAAAGACCAAACATCTAATATCATATAGAAATGTAAAAATATATGTTTATATATATTTAATAAAGTTTATATAAGTATAAATAACAATTTGAATTGATTGATTGATTTTTTCGTGTGTCCGGTCGCGTGAACTGCTTCGGTCATTAGTCCCGTTAGTGTAGTCCACTGTTTTTCCCTCGGGTGATGGCGGTGATCTTCCCCCGCTGGATGGTGAGATCCGCACCTGCACTGCCCTCGGCATGGGTTTCTCATACCAGACTCTCCTCACCAGCGGCGAACCTGCGCGCAGCCGGCAAGCAAGGCTCGACCGGTTCGGAATATCGTGAGAGGAAGTGCATGGAAGGTGTGCTGTTGAAGCGGAGGAGGATAGTGAAAGAGAGGAAGGCCAGATAGGGGTCTGATAAGCAGTTGATGGGTCTGTCCGGCATACGCCTGGTATTGATCGGGAAACACGAGAACTACTGATCGGAGCAGCCGAGCCCTAGAATTCTGTCAGGAGTGTCAATTGACCTAGCTGAAAAGCTAGAATCAAAATTCCGCTATGGGAAGTGAATACAGACTCTATGGTCATATTTTCCATCAATATCATCACTGCAACGACATCAGTTGATGCACTGAGCTACCACTACCAGTCAATTTGAATGAAATAACATTGCTCGCGCGTTCAGTATAGAATAACAATGATCGCGCGTTTCGCGACAGCGGAGGAAAGAGGAATCGTAGAGGTGTGCGGACGGTGTGGAGAAGCCTGAGGAAGATGTGAGAACGGCGTCAGTACCTCGAAAGTAAAAGATTGAAGCGTTGTTTGATCCAACTGCCTTGATGTTTCTGGGACCGACGGATTGACCGACCAAAGTAGGATCACCTGGTTTGAACAGATTACGAGAAGAGAAAACAGAGGACAGAAGATGGGCATTTGCGAGGATCAGGTGCCGTCTCAACCTATTCATATGACTTGTTATGGGCTCTGCTCTTTTGAACTATGTGAACGTCAGGGATGGCCAAAGATGACCGTTGTCACGGAAGCTGATAAAATCTCCGAAGTTGCTGAAAAAAGAATAAACACAAAATTCTTACGTGTTGCGAGGCTAAAAATTTAGAGTGTCAAGTTCATGCTGTTGAAAGTAATTAGTAAAGTCAAAGGTACAATGGCACCTGCTTGTAGACGGTCTGCAAAAAAATTAGATTTTTGTCCAAATTAAATTTATGTTCGAATTTAGGAGAGATAACAATGTGCCTACGTTACTTCAAAGAATATATCAAATAATTCAAACACCTCATCATTTTCGAGGGTTCGGTGCCGCTCGAAAGCACTTAGGTGACTCCTGGCATCAACTGATGTCACTGCAGCGCCTCTACCCGGGAAGTCCTAGGTTCGAGTCCTGACGGAGGCACGATTTGCGACACTAGCTTTTCAGCTAGGTCGAATTCAGTCGCTGTCTGGGGGAGAATTCTAGCAGCCAGTCGTTCTGATTTGTAGGTTTTGGTGGCTTCTCCGATCAACACCAGGCGAATGCCGGAGATGTACCCTAACAAATGAACCAGGGTCCGCGCGCGATCTTTCCTTCTTTTCCTTGACCCATCCTCATCCCTTACACACACACACAACACACATGCTTACAAGCAAAACACTTCCACACTTGTCGGTAGACCAGTCAGGAGCTTAGAGCTTGTCTAGGCTAGAGTGGTGCTTCTCTGATGGAACATAACTGATTGAGAAAAACCCGCAAGTGTAAATCTGTTGGATAGGTCGGCGATGGATATCGCTATCTAGCAAGTAAATATCACCGCGACATCTCGGCATAAAATAATGCACTTCGCATAAAGGACTAATGACCTTAGCTGTTGACGCGCGGAATCAATAACCAATTGAGCGCTCGGTGGCAACGAACAAACACCGCTAGCTATTCTCATTTTAGCTCTCAGGTAAAAATTAAATCTGCAAACAAAAACAAAATAAGCGTCGCATAAATAATTCTTTGATCCATTTTTTACTCGCGGAGGTCAATCATTAGGACACTTGGATAGGGCGGAGTTTCATATTGTATTCAGAACGATAATGTATATGTTTGTATTTGGCATTTTATGATCGGATTAATTCGATTTCTGTCAGCTAATGATGTTCGCACGCACGGGTTCAGTTTTCATTTGTTATCCACGACTGCAGGTAAGGGAGATGTGCGGCGACATGACGTATTTCCTTCACCATATATAACATTTTTGGTCTGCTGGAGGTTTTCTTTTGCCATACAGCGAAATTGAGACCATTGTAAGGGAGAAATACAGCCCCGTCCTGGAATCGAAACGTGGATCGCTTCACGGAAAGGTAGAGCGTCCACGAGCCACTGGAATGGCTATTAGACTGAATCAACATATTTTATTGTAGAATGTATAAAATCAATATTGTATTGGGTTCTGTTGAAAACTAGTTTCCAGTTCTTCCTAGTGAACTTTTTAATTCTATCATCATCTGTAGTTCCTTACTGGTCGCTACATCCTGGCCTGTTTACCGTAAGTGTTTGAACGCAACATTATGTCAGAGAATTTACAAGAAACCGATGGGTGAAGTCGTAATACTCGAGCTGTCACCAGATCATATTCTCCCTTTCATATAAATGTAAAACCATCGGTTTTAAGCACCATTACAACGTTCTCTATACTGTTGAACATACACTTAGAAAGAAAATGGAGTTAGTGACAGGAGTTTATGTCCTTGTTGCACTGCAACTTCCCGAGCGAACAGCAAAGAAAGCGAGAGCGCGCCGATGTGGCATGGACGTTATTCAGCCGCTAGGACGTCCAGGCGTATATCACACTTTATGGCCACGACAAGCTGTCGACGCTGCATCGCCCAGCGCCGGGCTGAGGCTTGCTATCGCTGCGGCCTCGACGCGGGCGCCTCCGTCATGCCCGCTGCCACCACCTCCTCAGCGCCCTTGCCTCGTGTCCGCCTCCACCGCTGCCGCTGACACCGCCCCCACCACCCTGGACCACCGCTCCAGGAGAGGTGGCTCAGTGCATCGACAGATGTCACTTCAGTGCCTCTGACCAGGATGTCCTAGGTTGGAGAGCCGACGGTGGCAGGATTTTCGTCACTACCTTGTCCGCTAGGTCGATTCAGTGCTGAATGGAGGAGAATTCAAGCGACCGGCTGCTCTGATCGGTAGTTTTCCGTGGTTTCTTCGATCAACGCCAGGCGAATGTCGAAGCAGTATCCTAAGAAGCGGGGTACGGGCCGCGCGCGATATTCCTTTCCTCTTCCTTTTCCTATTGTCACATCTTACTCAGACACACTAACAAACACTACACTACTACTAACGCTAGTGGGATATACCTGATTGAGGGAAAATCCCGCTAGTCGACAATAGGTCGGTTCCGGATCGCGCCATCCAGCGTGATATCACCGCCACCTCTCGTTGAAAACACTTGCACTACACTTACGAGACTAATGACCTCGGTAGTTGACACCCCCGGAATCACAATCAATCAATTTATCTCCCACGTTAACCTCTCTCGCCATGTCTGCCATTACCGAAGTTGTCGCTTGCGACTATGCCACGGCCTTCCGCTCAGCCTCTACTTCTGCCGCCACCTCTCCCTCCGCCACACCCATCCCTTCGGTTTCTGCCACCGCTGCATCGCGTCGTCATCACACCGCCACATCGCCAATCCACCAAACCACTAGACCTCCTCACCCTAGACCCACCGCCAAACCCCACCGCCAAACCGCCACCGTCAAACCGTTACCGCCAAACTGCCACCGCCAAACTGCCACCGCCAAACCGCCACCGCCAAACCACCACCGCCAAACCCCACCGCAAACCGCCAACGCCAAACCGCCACCGCCAAACCGCCACCGTCAAACCGCCACCGCCAAGCCAAACCGCCACCGCCAACCGCCACCGCCAAAAATAAACCACCACAACACTTCATCCCCACAGTGCCTCACCGCCACATCACCTCCGCCCCACACACACTGACACTCCGCCCAAACGCTGCTCATCCACACGTGCAGACACACAGCTACACTGCTACGTGACCACAAGGACTTACCGGCACATCACAACACGCCACACCACCTTGCCACAGTCACATCGCCTCACTGCTACTCCGCCATCACCGCTTTCTCTTCCTTCCCATGTGTCGCTGAAAGATCGTGAAAAAATGGAAAAATTAGACGATGAAGTACAATTACACAGGTCAACAATGAAAAAGCTTCAGAAATAAAACTATGTGTGATTTACTATGTATCACACCCTGATTACAAAAATGTACTTACAATTTCTCTGGCACGTATAATTATGTGATGACTTTAATATTGCGAATGTGCGAATTATCTTCCAAAATAAGGGCTTACTAGTCAACAACAAAATAATCAGAAAAAAAATATGTGAAATTTACTAAGTGCCATGCCCTAATTCCAAATATGTTTTTAGATTTTCTCTAACTCAGTAATTCTTCAGATAAGATAGTTTTCATATGTTGACTCTGCGACTTCCTAACGGTAAAATCATTCCTTCAGGAAATGGTGTTGCTGGGGAAATGAGCTCTTATTTTGACTATGTGAATCTCAAAACAGTTAAAGAGGAGACAGAAACAGAAGAGTTACTTATGAGCCTGGAACACAGTGTTCTCAATGTTCCCTTCGTTGTCTCAATATGATGTTTCTCCCTCTTCTTCTCATAAAAACTTTGGATTAATTGTATGGAGAAGACGATGGGTAAGCCAAACTTAGAAGCATTCCAGTGCCTGTGTGAAAATGACCCAAAAATCAGCGCAGCAGAACTTAAGGAAGGAATTCTTCTCAAAATAGGAGAGATTTTTAAAGATGACGCGTTCAATCATACACTGATTCCAGAAGAACAAGATGCTTGCACTTATCTTCAGTGGATGTCTGATCATTTTCTAGTTGAAAAACAAATCATCAGATGTTGCTAATGGAATCGACAGACCTACGTGTACATGTAAAAACTGGATTATAGGATGTCACTCTTTACACACTAACTTAGATTTCTTCCCTGATAACCGTGGTAACACCTGGTAGCCCCTGGTAGTCCCTGGTAGCCTCTGATAGCCCTGGTAACCCCTGGAACCTGGAACCCCTGGACCCTGGGAACCCCTGGGAACCCCTGGGAACCCTGGAACCTGGAACCCCTGGTAACCTCTGGTAACCCCTGGAACCCTGGTAACCAGACATGAGAACAAAGGAGCAACACTATCAAGGTTCCTGGAATGACTCAATTATGGCAGATTTCTGCTTGAGTTATTCAGAGAAGATGCTGAAGCAGTTCACACGAGACGCTGGAGTTCATCACATTCACGAGTAAGCTTTACGAACACCATTTACAAGGAAACGGAATAAGACCGATTTTTAGCGTAATCATTGGATTCGCTTTTGTAGAAAAGTGGTGGGTGATAGCGCAAATCTGAATCCAAAACCGTAATCTATGTCAAAAACTAGTTTGGAGAAACATATTTGTATTTCTGATAATAACAACTTTTATTTTGAAGATGTTAGTTTATTTTGTAGAAGTTTTATTGGATAAATAGGGTGAATGCGCTCTCCTCTATGGAAAACACAACGAAATAGACAATACAATATTAATTCTCTCAGAAAACTAAAATACTGGTAATGCAATGCATGATTCAGGAGCAGAGCTTAGCATTTGAGCTGGATTTATTAATGAAATTCAAACAGGATTTTGTGTCGGTCAGAATTTATATACTGATTTGCATATCACATTTTATGTTATTTGTGGTATCTGATTGAACATTGAAAATCGTACAATATTATTTATGATATAAAATAAAGGTAAGTTACAGAACTTAAGTGCTAGCGCGGAAATCATGGATTAAGAGACATAACACCATGACAAAAGAACACAAGATCATTCCAAGCGCTGAAAAAATGACAATATTTTTCCCTCGGGCATTAAAATAATTTCTTGAGATAAATGACTGAAATTTTCATACCTTCTGGCAATACTTCTAATTGAAATATTTGTGTAAATCAGACTGGAACGCAGAGACTACACGAATAAAAACAGACCTGCAATGTTGGGAATAGAAGTACTCCAAAAATCGGTTCATGCTACCGTTATATTTATCTGTCTTATGTCTTTCATTACCTATTATATCGCGGTTATAGAACTTCGTTTGCCACTTTATTTTAAATATTTGGAATTTTTGAACTGGTAATCTTCAAATTTCTTGTGTAGATATTGTTGGAGTCAGTTTCAATTCTGAAAGAGCAATAAATGCCAACTACATAAATAAAACCCTACAAAGACATCAAAAGTAGTTTTCAGGAGACAGGTTAGCGAAAAAAAGCACTAAAACACTCCTTGTTACCCTATCCTCAACATCAGCACAATCTTCTACGAGATACGCGACCCTTATGGACCCTTCTACTTCAATATTAGGAGGTTTTTTTAAACGTCTCGCTAATATTAAGATACATTTTAGATAAAAAAAACATGTCTTACCGATAAACCTCAAGTCTGCCTTAGGAACGCGGTCACTAGAGCAACTGAAACTCAACTACACGAACAAAACTTTACAATGACATTAGTAATAGTACTTGGCCAAAAGTGAGGTGAAAACTCGGATACAAAAACAAAGAGGCACTGCAACATCATGATCATCATGAACTATATTTTCCTAATTATCCATTACATCATCATTTCTACAATTTCCACACATCATGTACTTCTTCGTTATCATCAGTTGACATTTTTATACTAGCATATGGAATTTAAAGATCATAGATTTCGTATGTCAGTTACAAGCTCGGGACAAACAACCCATTAAATCCACAAGCAAAACATTTCAAAGAAATTAATAGACGTACACAAAACAACAGACACACAAAAACAATGACATAGAAATACGAAACATAATCACCACCATCATCACCTCTGCCTCTTTCATCACCCCGACCATCGCCATTTGCATCGGGTCTTCTGCCCCTTTGTCTGCCGCGCAATCTTTGCATCTCTCCAACGAGATCGCACGGCCCAAGAACCTGTTCCAAGCGACACACATTCCTCGTCCTGGGGCCCAAATCCAAGCGGGCGGCGGCTCTCGATTATCTCGCGAGATCTGTCGAGCGAAGGGCAGCGGCGCTGGCCAATCGGGGAGGAAGGGAGAGTCTTTATTAGAGACTTCAGCAGAGCGTACAGCAATCACGTGAACAATCGGGAGAAGTCGAAAAAGAGGTCTTGCACCACGTTTAGGGTGAAACGGAAGACGTTACGAACTGTGGCGACTGAGGGTGTTAAATATGCACATATGCAAATAACACATCTTGTTCGCCTTCTCATTAACCACTATAATTAAATATACTATATAAATATTATAATATTAAATTTATTAAATTATTATATATAAATATATTAATACCGTCAACATGATGCTATGTCTTGGGAATACAGAATTAATAGCACACTCTGCTGCCATATTTGAAAACAAATTCCATATAGCATAACATATTGAACGATTAGCATTAAAAATTTGATTTGGGAGCTCCCGATTGATGACAATGACATCCCTCTCCTTCCAGCTCGTGACTTTGAAGTGCCGCTATGTTTAAATTAGAATATAACACGCATGGTGGTTGCTTCTTGGGTCGCGAAGATGACCAGGATAGAAAGCATCGTGAGTAGTGTAAGGATAGCGAGTGTTGTGTGGATGACGGAGATTGTGGGGATGGAGGGATTTTGGGAAAAGGGAAATTGGCGGGTTTGGGGTCGTGGAAGCGATTGGGTAATAGGCGGGGTGGTGTGACGGAGTGGTGCCGGGGGGTAGGTGGTAGGTGATTACAGGATCGGAAAGGTAGCAGGAGTGCTGTCGGGAGGGTGATTGCAGGGTCGCAGTGCAGGGCCAGAGTGAACCGAAAGGGATGTAAGGGTTCAGAGTAGTTGTGCGACAGCAAGAGGTGCAATAGGCTGATTGCAGGGTCGGATTGATGGGCAGGAGATGCACGGGAGGGGGTAGGGTGATAGCAGGGTCTGATTTGATGGCCAGGGTGTCAGGAGGGGGATAGAGTGACTGGAATGGTAGGCCGGGGTGGCGTCAGAAGGAGAGAGAGTATAGCTGTGTCGCAGTATATGCCCATAGTAACGTCGGAAGAGGAGTAGGGAGGGCAAAGGGTTGGTGTGGCGGTGTGTGTGGCAGGGTTAATGGGGGCGGTGGCTGCGGGCAAAGATGTTGGCTCGTGCGGTGCCATCGGGGCGGTGGCGATGGAGGCGGCGAATGAAGCGGAAGCGGAGGCGGCTCCGATGCAGTAAGCGGCTTGTTTAGGGCCCCAGATTAAATCTCGCTTAGCGCACCCGTGCTTTAGTATTCAGCGAGCGAGAGGGCCGAACCGGGATCCGCTTGCTTCCCCTCAACCCCCCTCCAACCCCCAACCCTCCAACACCCTCCGCCATTGAGCCTCAGTGCTGTAGGTGGCGGCTGCATCATCAAACTAACCAGCCCGTGCTCTCATTGTGGTCACCACTGTCATGTATTGCTAAGCAACTTGTCGGGACGGATGAAGCTAATTTTCAGTTTTGTAAAAATCTTAGTAACGTTTTATTTGTACTCGTATTTTCAAGAATATGAAATTTAGAGAAGGTAATGTAATTCTGCAAAAAATTAATTTTGATATATTGATGGAAGTGCACGTTTGGGAATATGATTTCGAAAAAACTGGGAGTACTTCTTTTACTAAAATAACATCTTCTCCGTCTATGGGCAACATCGCAACCAAACCGTTCACAACTCTTTAAAATGGACAATCTTCGATATATGTGGTCGAACTCAAAGACCGGCTATTTTGAAATATTTTTAAAAAAAAACCTGTGGAAGGAAATGAAATATAGAGATAAATCACGATATTTCAGTTGTAATATGGGTTTTGCTTGTCTCATATAGTACTTACTTACTACTCTCGCTGTTCCTGCACTTGTTTGCTCACTCGATTCCATAAAGAGAGGAATGAATTCCAATTCAATTCGTGAGGTTTGGTTTATAGTGTATCATTGAAGAAAAAAATGACTTAAAGCCAAATTCAGACGTTATGTGAAACAATAAGAAGGTATTTACTTCTCATACAAAGTCTCATACAATTGTTCTTTTTAATATTTTTTTCTTAAGAACGGAAAGTATGATATTAATATCCATTGTACAAATCTTGTCCAATCCTCGTCTTGGAAACAGACTTTGTGGCTTTTTCACATTCACGTTCATATAGATGGAGATTTGAGTATTTATTTCTTCCTAGCCAACCTATACCTTCCCTATACTCATTTCCATAAATGTTCACAATCCTGAGAATTATCTCTTTGGTATTTCTACTTGAATTAGTTACGGATTATGTTACTGAACTCTGCTCTTACTACGGAAGGAATTATCTTCGTTACTTGCCTTAATGTATTATTGAGTTAAGGAAGAGATTGCAAACGCGGTGGAAGAGAATTGTGCTGAGTCGGTTTTGAACCTCGAGATTTCGGAATCGATTATGGAACGCGCGGCTCGTTTGCATGCTCAGGTTATGTGAAGCCGAGGCATCGAGCTTCGGCCTTACATTTTCAGTTGCGAATTCCTGGGGCTCGCTGCAGAAGAATTTTGTCGTGTAGTTCGTGATCAACGAACTGGGAACGTAATTTTCTGCTTAGTTGGAATTTCTAGAAGTTTAGGAACGCTTTATTTTTGCCTTTTTTGTGCCAGATATTCACGATACAATCGAATGGAAATATTCTTAAGCATTTTCATATCTCGTACATTTTTTTCGTCGGGTCATTTCCATGCAAATTTCTATGCTGATAACTCAATTTTTTTCATACAAACTTCAATTTTTTGTGAACCAGATAGAGACAGTACCTTATTTGCATTCTGAAACAAGAATATATAATACTTCATACATTTCGATTATTCTCAAATAATCCTTTGTCACGATTTTTGTTTCATACTTCAGACAGGTTTCTTTATTCAATTTACTTTGTATTACTTGCAACGCTTGTTCCAGATTTATCATTAATAACTCTTTTTAAGTGAAATATAATGATAACTTATTCATGATTTAGATAAATTTTGGAAAGCAATGAGTTTAATTTCAGACTTAACCTGAAGTACTGAATAAATTAGAGTATTTATTTTTCAAGTTTACCAGATCACGTATTATTTTTATGATCAATATATCTTATAAAATCTTTCTTCCTCTCGTATTCTCTTTCTTTTCCCATTTTGTCTGAAGTCAGAAGATTAAAGAATACTAGACAATAAAAATAAATTGTAAGTTGAGTAGTTATTGCTTCTCTGATTCACCAGTGAATTATAATTATAAAAGGTGTTGGGTAAAAAATGGCGTTGATACAATCGACTAGCTTTTCAGCTTGGTCGAATTCAGTAGCTGTCTAAATGAGAATTCTAGCGGCCGGTTGGTCTGATCGGTAGTTTTCCGTGGTTTCTCCGATCAACACCAGGCGAATGCTGGAGTAGTACCCCAACAAACGGGCCACGGACCGCGCGCTATCTTTCCTTCCTCTTCTTTGTCCACTCCTCTCCCGTTACAAACACACTTACACTGACATGCACTACACTACCACACATTCCGGGAGACCGGTCGTGGACTTAGAACTTATCCCGACTGGGGCGGTGCCCCGCTAGTGGGAGATACTTGGTTGAGGGAAACCCCGCTAGCCCGACGGTAGTTCGGCGGCGTATCTTCTCACCCAGCGTGAGAAGATCACCGCCATCTCTCGAGGAAAAAATCATGCACTATACCTACGGGACCAATGACCTCAATAGTTGACACGCCCGAAATAACTAACAATCATTCAATCAAGCCATCCTTCTCGGTATCCCTCACATGGCGGCATGACTTGAGGCAGTGGACTCACGTGTCGCCACGCGTGTTCTGGGAGTGCGTCGTGCCTCGCGGACAGCGTGCCGGCCGGGCCCGCCCGGGGGCCTGCGAAGGGCACGCCGATCAATGCGCACGCGACTACGCAACTGCGTCGTGCGTCGCGGATGCCGCCTGTGCCTCCGCGCACGACTCGCAGTCGACGACCTCCTCATTGCACACTTTTAAGCAGGTTCCGGATCGATAGATGCAAATACAAGCAACAAGAGGCTTGCAGTTGCGAAATTGCGGTGGCGATGGTGTAACGGTTAGCGTATCGGGCTGTTACACCAAGATCGCGGATTCAAACCCGGTCGAAGCCGTGGATTTTTAAGGGCGAAAAAATCCTTCGTACGCCTTCCTTCGGGAGGGAAGTAAAGCCGGCTGTCCCATGTTAGTAGATTTACTGCATGTAAAAGATTCTTAACCTAAATGAAGCATCTGAGCCAAATTCAAATTGGCTGTTTCGTCGCCCAAGTAATCCCTTCTTTCTTCCCTAGTAGGTGAAAGGAGCGTAACGAAATTAGCGTGGTCAGACGGAAGAGGCCTAATGGTCTGAGTCTCGCTACATAAAATAAGGCATTCATTCATTCATTCATTCAAAGTAGTTGCTGCTGAACGAAGTCAAACAAATTTTTTTTTCAAAAACTATGGATAAAATACTTTCTCATAAAGATCCAATAAATTATGTATTTGCAGTTTTTGGGTCGATAGTCTGACTTTACCGTCCAGCTAACAACCCATGCCTCGGCCTAGTTGAATTTCCATGCTTAGGGGTAAGAGCGACATGAGACGAACATGACATGTTCTCTTCATCGTAACTAGCATGATCCGCGTGCTTGAGCTTTTCTTCGTCACACAGCTACAGAAACTGGGTCTATTTTAGAGGAAAGCTACAACTCTATTTCTGGCTGCAACAAATAAAAATTACATTAAAACATCTTCACGGATACAGCAAATGCACAATTGATTATAAATAAGATACAATAGTAATTTGCATAATTACCAACAAATTAAAGAAAGTGCCGCAAAATGCCGCAAAAACGGGCCAGTGAAGAATTTAATCCGATCGCTTTGTTCCTTGAAGCCTTTCTGTGAACGACAGAAGAGATTGTAGGGGTACCTAATTGTCTACTGAGATATTTGAAACATCTGCAAAAGAACATACAACTGACCATGTACAATAAGTGAAAAATAATCTATGGAAGTTGTACGATGAACCAAAACATAGTTGAAGGAAAACACGAGAATGTTGAAGCCGTCATTTTCCCGTAATCTGCATTAACACGCTACACCGAAATTATTTCTGACTCAGGCAATTCCACACACAACTTCCTTCGGTGACATTACGAACGAACGGACACAGTTCGTAGAACTGAGTGTAACTGCTACAGGACCTTCACGACGCCAAATACAACGCAGATGAAGACGAAGTTAATAGTGTCAGCAATGGCAGTAAAAAGTAATACGAGGGGTATCATTCACCTGCGTCGCCACAAAGAACCGTTACATTCCCGCGTGTTTCGGGCCCACGCAGATCAGCTCCCGCCCTCCTGAGACGGTGGAGTCGGAGGTGGGGAGCGAGGGTGGGGGTGGTGGGGGCGAGGGCGGGGACGGGGGCGGAGCGGAGAAGGGAAGGGTCGGCCGGTGAGGACTCGTCGCGCCTAAACGCGCCGCCTCCGCCACCGTTGTCTCGATCGCCTCCGCCGCCTCGCCCACCCCAGAACCTGGCTTTGCCACCGCTCCGTCACCTGCTTTCGCTTCTACCATTTCCAGGTCAGGCTCTCTGCCCGGCCCAACCCCGTCCCCAACACCTCACTGCCTTGCGTCCACCTCCCACCACAACCGGATCAGCTTTGAATATCCTCTGAACCACCACCGTTATCGCCATCGCCTCCAACACCACAACCACCATAATCCCCACTGCTCCCAGCGCCGCACCGCCCGCCGCCCGCGCCGCCCACCGCGCTCCCGGCCACCGCGCCGCCCGCGCCGCCGCTCCGCGACGCGGCCACTCCTCCGCCAGACCGTCCTCCTGCGCGGCCGCCCGGCCGCCCCGCCTCGCCGGCTCCTGCGCGCCCTGGCGCCGCGTGGCCTTTTTTATCTCCTCTCGCCAGGTCCACACATCGCGCGGCGTCTGGTCGCTTGGTCTTTTCGGTTTCGCCTTTTGTTTTTCTCTTCCCTCCACCCACCTCCTCCACCTTGTGCTTCGCCTTCTTCCTCCTCCATGCCGAACAGCGAATCTTTGTTCCTTTTTTTCGACTAGGGGCTGCTCATCAAAGAGAAACCCTAAACTACGCCGGGATCGTTAAAAGGAATGGTACAAGACAAGCCGGGCGACGGACGGTACATCCTCAATCAAACATCACAGACCTAGGCGGCGCGACCCTCAATCACAACCGAATCCCCGACAGGCGACTTGTAGGAGGACCGAAGCGGGCCCTCGGCATTCGCCTGCAGAATGGCGGACTTTAGATTTAAATTATAGGGCGATGTTCTCGCGGGAATAAATAAAAGTTTCTCGTTTGAAATTTCTGGTTAGGCGTACAAATTGCTGTATATTCTGGAAGTTGTGGGGGGTGTTTGCAAACGGTGAAACGGATGTTGTATGCGTGTTACGTTACTAGTTTGGCCATCTCCCGTATCCGTTTTAGCCTTCGAAACGGGACCAGTTTTTTTAGCTGTTCATTATATTGTCGACCGTTACGAAACTAACAAAATAAACAAGGGGCAGTACTGTATTTTGATGGGAGTACAAGGATTTAGTAAAATGAAAATTTTATCTGGAGATTAAAGCTGAATTTTAGGTAACATTGTTAAACATGGTGGCAGAGTAAGTGACATTAAAACCATGTTCAAAATTTTACGAATTCTAGAAGATAAAAGGTCAAATTTTTACAGTCCAGAAAGACCATCGTATTATTTGTTAAAGCATGCGACAGTGCTTTATATTCTGGAAATGATTCAAAATATAGGACGTTGTTTTCTGGTAGATAAATAAAGTTCTTGTTTGAAATGTCTATGTGTATGTACAAACTACAAAGAGTCAGTAGTTTTCAAATGTTCGTAATAATACAAACGTGTATGTTGGCAAACACTACTTATGGATAGTTCACTCACCTGCCAAATTAATTTACGTTTGAGACAAAAGAGGACTACGTTTTCATCTGTCCAGTATCGATAGTATCGACTGTCACAAAATTAACTCTGAAATATAGACATTACTTCCTCTGGAAACTTGGCTCACGTGATATGACATAATGTTGCATAAATAAGAATATTTCTTTCTTGAATTTTTTGCTGTTCTACGAAATGTTCCCAGTCTAGCTTCTTTTACCTTGACTCGAATCAGAGCTATTTTTTTATTAACCCACAACAACGACAATCATTAGAAAATTAGAATCATGAGGGCGTACGGCATTAGAATGAAAGAAGAACATCAACGAGAAGAGAAAACAGAATTTTTCGTCGGGAGATATACCACGCAATTTTCAGCTAATGGCGGCGAATGGCAGCATGATGACAGAATAATAGACTCTAAAACCATATGCAGCGTTTTACGAACTCCATGAGACAGACCTCCAATTTGGCTGGGTTCCGAAAGGGCATCGAATCATTCGCGTGAATTTGCAACAGTATATCTTGCGGAACGGTTATTGTTCGCCTCGTAGTCGGAGGACAAACGACGAACAGCCGCGTTCACGGTCCACGCGCAGACAGTCCCTCGTCTAACGCACGCGGTCCGTGTCTAAACGGTGCTTAAATAACCGAAAACATGTCATTTATGTCGACAGAAAACAATTATATCTCCGCGAATCTCGCCTCCCTCTGGAAAGAGTCCAAATGGAGCGACAACTCCTGAATGAGTCCTGCTCGCTTTATGCGCTCGCAAATCTTTCGCCGACTTGCGAACTGACCGACGCGAATTGGAATACCACATTGCTACAACGTAGGATAGGCTCCATAACACGTTCTATCTGTGGCTAATACATAGAGTATGTTGATTTTAAGTCTGTACCTCAGAGAATACGGTTAATTAGTTAGTTGGTTAGTTAGTTCACGCCTTATTTTACGAGGCGAGGCTCGGGCCATCAGGCCCGTTCTTTCGTCTGACCTACGCAAATTTCGCTACGCTCCTTTCACCATCTAGCGGTGAACGGGGGTACTATCTTAGGTGACGAAACAGACGATTTCAATTTAGCTCAGAGGCTTCTTTTAGGCTTGAGGATTTTTACATGCAGTAAATCTACTACATGGGACAGTCGGCTTTACATCCTCTCCGAAGGAAAGCGTACGAAGGAATTTTTTGCCCTTAAAATGCACGGCTTATATGGGGTTGAACTCGCAAACTTGGGTTCACGGTACGCTAACCATTATACCTCCGGATCCATTGTTGAGCGGGAGAAAAGTGAAATGTTACGTGTGTCCGAAATTAAACTCTCACGTTCGAATAAAAATGGAACATTTATATAATGACGATGGAAAGTTTTTATAACTTGTAACTTTAATATACAAACAATTTTCTGCCAGACTTGCAACTTGCTGGACGTTATTCACAATTTAAAGAATGAAATTCATTTATCAGTAGATAATAATGCAATCTTGCGGAAGTTTAAAACACTCAGGATTATGAAATAAAAGCTAATCGTATTTTCGCAACATTCAAGAAATACACCATTGTCAACATTTTCATACAGGCTTACAACAAATTCAACATTTTGTTGTTACTCAGTTAAAAATTAAACATTTAATTTAAAAAGTGTGTTACTTTGCTAACAAACACCATATTTTTTCAAGATAATTGATCACGTGACCCGCATATTTCTCGTATTAGCTAACATACGTTTTTGGAAGCCGGAGTCTGCAGGTGAAAGGTAGCAAATCTACTCATGTCAAACAACAGAAGGGACACTCCGTTCGCTTCTATGCTAGTGTTCGCCGATATGAAAGTAATTTTGGGGCTGTTGTCGAAATGCGACTGTTTTATTCACCATATATTTTCATTACGGGCACGCGTATACGTCACGACGTCACGCAATAAAGCGCGCCATTTCCCATCGTAATAAAGTATATGTCACAAATATTATGGCCCATTCAGTTGTTCAGACGCAAACGCGTGAGACAAGTATTATTGAGCAATGAATGATTTAAACAACTATGACCTTTCGAATTATCGCTCCTTTGTCAGAGTTTGGGCTGCTCGGGTACAGAGAAATAATTGTATTCATCTGTCGGCTTGTAAAGTAGCAAGTAAAGAAAAATGATATGCATGTGTCAACACTAGCAGTTTCAAGAATGTATTCATTTGTAGAGTTTGTTGCAGAGTTTTACAATACAATCATATTTTGATTTAGCAGAACGCGGACATTATTTAAATGTAACAACATCGCACAGTTTTCAACCTTCAATTCAATATTTTGTAATTGTTAATTGGCTCTTTTACATCAATTAGGCTATTTTTAATATTTTTGGCATTTGCTTTATCCATGACACTGTAACCGTCCTGTCACAGTCAATTTTTTTTCAAGTTGTCAAATTCTTTACGAGAAATATTACATCAGTATTATTCGAAAAAAATGAATTGCCGTCTGCAGATTTGCCGCATGTCGGAACAAGTATTGAATTTGCGATTGTACGAGTTTTTGTCCCTTACTCTCGTTTGGGCTGCCTCCGTGCAATTGAACTGCATTTACAAATTCTATAATGTGTTCTAGAGAAACATTTCCGAATATTTGCTATAGAAACACATATAGTGCATGTTACGTATTTACTCAGAACAAAGAGAGTGAATAATTATTACTCATAGAGAATTAATGCAGAATGAGAAAAGTACATACAGTACATATAAACATCACTTGTCAGTATAATTATTTCTAATACGTTATTGTTTTTTACATTCATGAGTCACTTTCAATTCCCTTCTCGGAAGAAGTGATTGTTTATTTGCACTTAATTATAAAGTGAATAAACTCTTTATTACAACATGCTCTGCGTTAAAAGAACCCGCAGTTTTCCACTTTTTAAATAAATGAGAAAATGTTCTACATTACTAGGTTCAAGATAATTAATTAAAATATGGAGTGAAAATAAAGAATTGTAAGTGAAAAATAATGTTTACAATGTACCAAGGGAGCTTTATTCACATTTCAGTTACTCAAGGAAAAATAAATACAGGCGAGAAAGTATAACTATATGCCCAAGTATGTTTGTATAAGCCTTCACATTTTCCTTGTAATAATCTTTTAGTATGAAAGGCTTGACAGGATACAACAGCTTCAAAGCAGTTATGAAAGAACAGCACTTAATTCCTTCTGGCAGCTTAACCTGCAGCTTCAAGTACGTTACAGCTCCGTCGCAACACCTGCCTTCTTGCATTTGATTGGTCCCAGCTTAGGCGTTCTTCATTCTACAAACCGGGAACGGTGGCTCAGTTCATCAACTGATGTCACTGCAGCGCCTCTGACCGGGAGGTCCTAGGTTCCAGTTCTACGGCGGCAGGATTTTGGACACTAGCTTTTCAGCTAGGTCGAATTCAGTGGCTGTCTGGAGGAGAATTCTAGCGGCCGGCTGCTCTGATAGGTAGTTTTCCGGGGTTCTCCGATCAACACCAGGCAAATGCCGGAGCCATACCATAACAAACGGGCCACGGACCGCGCGCAATCTATCCTTCTCCTTCCTTGTCCTATCCTTTCCCCCTACACACACACACACTTTCATTAACATGCACTACACTACCACATATTCCGGAAGACCGGTCGGGATCTTAGAGCTTGTCTCATCTGGGGCTGGTGAGAAAGTCCTGGTTAGGGGGAAACCTCACTAGACGACGGTAGGTCGGCGCCGGAACTGGCGGATGTGTAAATACACATTTATAGGAGGAATAGTATTATAATAGACATTTGTAAACCATTTTTGAACCGTATTACGTAACGATGAGAAAAAAATGTGTTGCAGTGAGTGCAATTAATATTAATCAAACCTGCATGTAGAATTGCGTTGTAAATTGAATTAGTATTTCAGAAAAAGGTTCATGTTATAGTTTTTGTAAATTATTATTTCGTAAACATTCTCTATTTGTGAATTTTGCAGCCCATGGCATTTACCAACTAAAGTTGCTCGAAGAAAGAGTACCTACTTCTGAATACAGTGTTTTAAAGATGTATATGTCACCAGCTAGATGTAAAGTTTCATGACATCTAACTTATTCGAAATACGTGATTCAATTTAAAATAAAAAGAAATAGGACATAAAGGAAAGGGAAAATTTTGATATAAAGACAACATAATCAGACAACATACCAATGCAAATCGTTGAGGCAACTGTTTGCAACATTAAAAGGACTTGAGAATATCTCCTTGGAGTCATTGATGCATTTGGGAAAGGAATGAATGCATGAGAAAAAGAAAAACATTAGTAGAATTGATCGTCCAAAAACGCTTAGTGAAGGATATGATCCAGCAATTCTTCGTAAAGTAAAGAAAATTCCCAATTAAGTGCAACAATAGTAGAGAGTGAACTTGGAAATGAACTGCAAACAAATAGATGTGAGGGTACCATAAGAAATGTTTTGCGACACAGTGAAAATCACTGAAGAGTAACTAAGAGAACGTGTTTCGTGAATGAAGTCAAAAGGATAAAAGAAGAGTTCGCAAAAATCATAAAAAAGGAGTGAATTTTGGAAAAATCTTTTGGTAGTCTATTATAATGTTTTCCAAAATCGTTCGAATCACTCGAATTATTTGTTTGGTTTTTGGGTATCTAACATTTTCCGGCAACATAAGTAGAAGAATGTTTTATGTGAATAAAGTTAATTCTCTAATTAAAACTTTATTCACATAATACACTCTTCTACTTAACACTTTACTCTTTCCTTTCTAAAATACAATACAAATTGTATTTAAATGGTTACCACAGAAATCTTAGGAAATAGGTGTCTTAAGTAATATAAGTTGTATAGCACAAAAAATGTATATACACTAATTACAGATCTTACATTTCTGCATAATGTTTCGATTTTCGTAGGGGAAATGTCTCGAAACATGTAAGATGGAATTTCTGTACTTAATGTAAATACAATTTGTATTGTCGAAGATTACTTGTATTTAACTATCCAGAGGTATGTCGTAACCTGCTGTCGTCATCGGATTCAGCCCAAGTGGGTGTTCACCGAAATGCTGCCAAGCCGACACATCCAGCCAAGCACATCGCAGTCCGCGTTTCCGGCTCATCCGCTGCTTGCCGCCGGGCCCGCGCCGCGCTGCCTCCGCGGGTGATAATTAAAAAGAGTTTACAGCGCTTCGAGGCGCGGAGCTCGTTAAGAGGCAGGTGCAAGCGGACAACGGGAGCGCGCAGCCGATTGATATTTCGCTCTCACTCTCCTCGTTCTCTCTCCTCGTTCTCTCTCTCGTTCCTCTCTCGTCTCTCTCTCTCTCTCCTCGTTCTCTCCTCGTTCTCTCCTCTTCTCTCTCTCGTTCTCTCCTCTTCTCTCCTCGTTCTCTCCTCGTTCTCTCTCTCGTTCTCTCTCTCTTTCTCTCTCTCTTCTCTCTCTTTCTCTCTTCTTCTCTCTCTCTCTCTCTCTCTCTTCTCTCTCTTCTCTCTCTCTCGTTCTCTCTCTTTCTCTCTCTTTCTCTCTCTCTCTCTCTCTCTTTCTCTCTCTTTCTCTCTCTTTCTCTCTCTCTTTCTCTCTCTTTCTCTCTCTCTCTATTCTTCTCTCTCTCTCTCTTCTCTTGCTTCCATCCTCCTATCTCTATATTTCCTTCCTTTCTTCCTTCCATCTTGTCCCTCCTCCTTTATTTCCTCTGCCCTCCATCCTTTTTCCCCTCACTTTTTCCTTTCTTCTTTTCGTCCACATTTTTCTTTTCCTCTATTTTCCTTTTCTTCTTTTTTCCCTTCCTTTTCTTCATCAAAGATAAAACTCCCATGTAATAAAATCTATTTTCAAGGATAAATAAACAATAAATTTTGGTCTCTTATCCATGTCTTCGGAATAATACTTCCTGCCTCGACAACATGGAAACGAGAATTTGAATAACTGTATTTCCCACTGAATTCTAGAAGACGTGCACAGATAATAAAGCTACATTTATGTCCAGAAGCAACACTAGGGGCCATCTCAGCATTTGCTCAATGGATCAGAGAAACTGGACGAACAACCTGATCGAGTTGGAAGTTATTGACCCAGAAGCGGCGATACAATACTTGTTACATATTGTTTAGAATTATACAGTCGAATGGTAAATAATACATTAAATATCACTGTTAAAATTAATGTTACTTTCCTTGCGGTGCTCAGTATAGTCTCTAATTGTATAGAAACAGTTTTGCAGCAGAAACGATTTCACTTGGGATTTAAACTTTCCTATCGAATTTAATCGTTTAATGTCATCTTGCAAAGTGTTGTAAAATAATGTACATGTATTGTACGTGAATTTTGTGTAATGAGCTGTTGATACTGTCACCTGATAAATATGATTTCTACGTGAGTGTTATAGTAATATACATCGATATTTCCTGAAAATATATTCCCGCTCTTAAGCAAGTCATTTTTGACAAAACCGCTGATTCGTAAATCAACAGACAAGGTAATGGTAGAATTCCTAGATTAATGAAGAGAGGTTTACAAGAATCACGTGGGTGGGATTTGGTTATTATTCGTACAATTCTTTTTTGTAATCTAAAAGTCTGTGAGCTCTAAGATGTATTTCCCCAGAATATTATGCCATATCTCAGGCGGGAATGAACATTCGTGAAATATACACAACGAGCAGTATGAAGGCTGACTGAATTTGAAAGAATTCTGTACGCGTAGCATAATGAACTTCAGTTCATTTAAATGGACGCTCATTTAAGGTTTGACTGAATTGAGAGACCTAAAAATTTTGTTGCCTTAACATCAGTCAATGGTACACCGTTCATTTTCAATGGAGCACATAATTGTTTATTTGAAATGGAAAACTGCATCAAAACCGTTTTCTTTTCGTTTACTATTAATTTGTTATTTCGGAACCAATTTGAAACATCTTATATTGTACTATTTACGGTTTCTTTATTGCAAAGGATGTTCGTATCATCTGCAAAGAGAACCGTTCTTCCGTTTCGAATCGTGTCGAGGGCATATTGTTTACGTAAAGTAGGAACAGAATAGGGCCTAAAATCGATCCTTGAGGAACTCCACGTGCAATGGGCAAAGAGTCGGAAAGGTGCATACGTAATGTTTCATCATTCCAGTAAGGCATTTCCACTGTCTGAGATCGTTGTTTAAGGTACGAACATAACCAATCTAGAGCAATACCACGGATTCCATATGTAGATAATTTTGAAAGTAAAATGTCATGATCAATGACGTCAAAAGCTTTTGAGAGATCTAAAAGTAATCCAATAGGTGCCTCGTTTTGATCCAATGATGAGGCCGACATCTTTAAGAAAGGAAAATATAGCTGTTTCGGTTGATTTTGATTTTCTAAATCAATGTTGGCAATTGAATCTGATTATTTTCTAAATCCATGTTAGCAATCTGACCACGTGGTATTGCGATGGATTAAATGCTCTCGGCCTAGACACATAGCACCAAGTTATCTAATCTATCTCTAATAATTACCTATGAAATAAAATAAAAAAAATATTAAAGATATTCTTCGGACGGAAAAGTGGGTCACCTGAAAGTGGAGGATAAAAGTTTTTTAGAGCATTCCCGTCAAGAGGGCAGTCGTATTTCTGAGTGGCTTCTTAGGGCGTCAGATTGCGCTGCGGGAGGAGGCCAAACGTTAACTGCACACATTTGATGCCAAAGGGTCGCTCTTAACCAGCTCGAGTTTAATGCCGACAGGTCGAGATATTCTACGCGATGATGCTTTAAAAGCACTTGACTAATGGCCGGAGATAGGCATTTGTGGATGAAAGTGATAGTAATCTGGATTGAGCATTTAGTCTCTCATAGGCGCTTTAAACTTTCAAACAGTAACATCTATTGACGTACGGAGCCTAAAACAACACGGGAAGTACCTATTTTCTGGGCCCTTCCGTCTTTCACTAGGCCCCGTTTTCTATTAAACTTTTTTTAAATTTACAAATGACCCTATTCTACTAGTAAATAAAAAACTGTAATGCGCGGAGAATTAAATAAATTTACAATTGGTTTTATGTTGAATAGTTTACAGAGTTGTCAAATGGTTTAGAGAGCCTCTTCTTCAAATGAAAATTCACAAAATTCTCAGCTTGAAATGGGTGGAAAATCAGGAATTAAGAGTATTTACGGAAATAAAATTATATCTTCGTGGTACTGTGGAGCTCCCTTTCGAAATTTTCAGGGGAGTCCAGCCCCAGCGCACGCCTATGGACACACCCATGTTAAAATCTAGTTTTATAGCTAAATAAAATTATTAAAAAATATTTATCTGTTGTTAAATTGTCTAAGCTATTTTGAAGGAAGAATGTCGTGATGAATATTTTACAGCTTCTTGTTTACATGGCATGTACTTAACTAGTTTGAATTAGCTGACAATTTTGCTTATTTCACGTATATAAAGAGTCATAATTGAATTTGTGGTGAAAGTTCGCGGTTGAATTAACCTTCCTCCGGTCGCGCCCATTTCTGTCACATGAGCAGTCGCGCGTTGCACGAAGTACAACATGTTGTTTTGCTTCAATTATTGGTCTCTTTGTTTATTATATTAAAAACAGACAAAAATAAATGTAAAGAACTATTTATTTTTCTTTCTATTACAACACAAGTAAATTATTACATTTTGTTGATTACTGACAATTACTGCAGACAATTTTTTTTTTTTGTAGAGTGAGTTTTGCAAACAAAGCGATCTCACAGACTACATGTCATTGTTGCGGAGCTGTTTTTAGACCTCCCGCAAAGGCTGCATGTTCCACACTTCTTTTTTTCTTGTGGACTCGATAAAGCTGAAGTTGAGGGTTCTGGATATTGGAGCTGTATAAATGCTTTGAGGTCTATTGGAAGGCAAGTAATTTTGCTCCTGGAATACATATGTTCCTTCATTAGTTCAGGGACAACATTTTCAAAAAATTTCTAAGTAAAATGCGTCTTTCATTTGCTTTCAGCATTATGTACATTACCCGGCTATTCACTCCAGCTATATTTATAAGAGCGAAAAAAATCGATAGTGGCCACCTTGTTGTTCTGGCTACACTATATGCACCACATAACTTGTCCAGCGTGTCCACTCGACCTTTCGTCCTATTATAATCCAGAATAATATCTTGCTTTCCACTTTCCTGATCTATCTCTCCACTATCATGCATCGTAGACAACAAAATAACCGCTTTATTAATTTTGGTTACATACGAAACGAGAGTTTGGTCTTTTTGGTAACCAAATATTGAAGAACCTACAGCTCTTGTCTTGTTAGGCAAAAATTCTGGAGGAATGACGCCTTTGTTTTTCTCATTGTTCCTAAAAATGTAATACTTCTTGATATAAGGAATGTGGCCAGAGGCATAGAGGTATATCAGTTATCGGTAGTTAGATTTCTGTTTGTATTGACTAAGTCCTCAACAAGACGCTTTACAACTTCTTCTGGCGAGTTTGAAACAGAGTATGGGCCTGGTGGTTGTTTACCGACATATACCTCCAAATTTCTACAATAAAATGTCTTTGCATCTGCCATTGCAGACATTTTGATGCCATATTTAGCAGGTTTCGATGGTATGTACTGTATCCACGAACAGTGACCACGAAATGGGTGCAACATTTCATCAACTGTAACAAGTTCACTCATGCTGCATGATTTTCTTATATTTTGAACAAAGCTGTCAAAAATATATCTTATGGCAGCAAGTTTATCCATCTTCCTTCTTTCCTGCTGGGTTGTGCTATCATCAAATCGACGGCTTCTCAAAATTAGCAGAAACCTGCGGTTACTCGTAGCTGCTCTCAGAAGTGTCACTCCCGTTCCATCCTTTGCCCATAACTCTTCCACATTTACCATTCGTCCTTTTTTCAAGCCGATTTGGATAAGGATACCGATAGTAGCCAATAGTTCTTCTCTGGTTAGATCAGTGCAATCTCGGGGCCGCCCATACATTGGGCGTAATTTTTCGATTTTTGCATTAGTGTGTCTTAGAGTTTCATCAATCATGTTTGCATCAAAATGTTCCGAAAAAACATCAATTGGAGATTCATAATCTCTTACTATTCTTCTAGGACTAGCTAACATTTTTACAATATTTGTTTCTTGATTTTTGAAGATTTCAATAAACTTGATTTGTACCATTTCGTAACTTTATCCTTCCCAACATAAAAATCTTCTGCCCCTGTTTCATCTGCATCCTCTCGATCACTACCCTCAATTTCAGTTTCAGATACCTGGTCAGCATTTGTTATTTCTTCCTCACTGAAATCAGAATCGCTTTCCTCAAAATTTCCTGTTCATTGATTTTGAGCTCTGCTTTCATTCTTCTTCTTCTTCTTCTTCTTCTTCATCATCTAATTCTTGCAAAATTCTAGGAATATCTTCAAGTATTACCGGTTCCCACCTAATAAAAACATTCAGAATGTGTGCTATGCTGATCACTAACATTAAAAATAAGAAAAATAAAAAATAGTTGCACTTACATTTTGTAACAAACAGCTTAGGAAAGAATAAACGTGACGGATAACAATGAGAGCGAGAGCGGTCGCGCGATGTATTCCGTATAACTGTTACGCACGCTCTGACTAAATTGTTTATGGGCAGAAAAGTAGTCGCAACAATTGGGTGGGGTGGGACAGGCGGCAAGAAGAGTATTGTTTCGAGGAATAGCTGGCGCCAATATTCCAAGGAGCTGAAGAGAAGCGAAAGACAGCTAAAATAAGGCAGGTGTTGTACAACATACAACGGCGCGACCGGTGGAGGGGTAATGTATTTATTTATTTTACGTCAAAAAAACAGTTGAAACTGCGTATGACGTGTGTCAATATGTAAGGTCGTCCACCACTAAATATTTGATAATCACGTATGTTATGAAACTACCTGTTTTATATTCTATATGTAAATAACTGTTGAACTACAAATATTCTACACTGTTATTGAAGTAATCATGAAGGCTATTTTTGTAACAATATTTATTTTCTTGCAGAGTCATTCGAGTTTTTTAATTGTTTTTGTTGTTGAGCTGTGAGCACACTTTCGTGGAAAAACATTTTCGTGGTTTCGTTCAACAGCATTTTTGCGACCGCAAGTCACTATTTTCTATTCAAATATGCGTATGCCGCAAGTGCTCTCTTTATCCATTTGTTTAGGCTGTCTGTAAATGAAACTTCTGGCAACTTGCACAGGTTACTATTTCATAGCAAATTAGGACCCGCCATCACCATCGTCCCTCATCACCAATCCCTATTCTCATCTGTCGTCCCAATTCAACAGATTTCCGCTCCACCCGCGCAGCTGCTGGATAAGTGGGTCAACCTCCTTGTAATTTGTTGCTCCTCCGAACATTTACCGCGTATTTCGAGGCCCCGTTACATACTTCCCGTTCATTTTGAGGCGTCCTCTGAAAAAATGCCTCCTAAGCCGCAGTGAAAAGGCATTGATTTTTTACCGCTGGTCCTTCTCTTGTCCTCCGATTGGGACACACCTGCCCCTAGGCAACGAGAAAAGAGGACTGGGAAAAGAGAGGACGCGGAACGGGGTATTCAGGCCCCTCTCCAATAAATCATTTGATCGAATTATGGAGCGACAAATCTCCTTTCTACACTGTCGGAAGTCCGACTTATCTATCATCAAAACTGTCGGGCCGTTTATGATTAATTCTCTCTTCTGCTTGTTTCGTCTTACTGCCCCTCCAATAAAGTGAATCGTAGTAAAATTGAGTTGGAGTCAATTAGATGTATCTGATTTGTTATCGAAAAGAAAAATGTGTTTTTAAGAAACGCTACATACATTTTCTCGCTAAGTGGGTCATTGTAGCTTATGTTGTGCATGAAGAGTGCTTTTTTCGTACATTTGTTTCATTCATGTTGCGTAGTCGTGTTATCGTGTTCCTGATTTTATTTCCCTATGCTTACTTATGTCATTTCTATTAACAAAATGACGAGAACCAGTTATAACATTTCTTCATTAATGTAATGAAATAAAGTTTGATCATATCTGAATTTTAAAGGAGCAAGTAGAGTTTACTTCACATTGCTGGTTATGTCAATTGAGAATTGTTAATGTTGCCAAATTAATGAAATGTACTTGATTTCATTTCGCCTTTTTACTGTCTGTGACTTTTACAGTGAAGCATATTTTGTAAGGTCGTTGGAAATCGTTAAATCTACATTATCCTATTAAAATAAGTTACTGTTTCTTTTAGAGAATAATTCGACTAAAGCGAAAGATAATTCGAAGAAAGAATAATTCGAAGTAAGCAAAAATCAGCAACTTTCTTATTGTACGTGTCTGATACGATAAAATCCTACCGTATGTACATCCTATAATACATTAAATGTTTTTTTTATTTCCATGGAAATATTTATGTATTGAATTTAAAACAATAAATGTAATTAGAATGATTGTTGTAAAAATTTACATTGGAAAGGCAAAGCCAAATAAACAACGCTCAGAATACGTCAGACCATGGGGTGGTACAGCACATTCCGACGCCCGACTGTGAAGGGGTCGTCTAATCGAGGGTTGCAGTCATTGCACAAATATTGTAATACTAATAGCGATTTTTAATTGCGTAAAGCTTAATTTCTTGGGGGGAGTGGGATTACATTTTCCTCCGGGTGTCGAAAACCCGAAGACCTCGTGGGTCATGGGTTCTGCCGCAGAACCAAAGGTGGTGGAAGTGTTCAACGAGCAAATGCGGCCAGAACGGCTTCGGGCAGCGCGCCCCTGGCGGCGATGGGTTGCAACGCTGGGGGCGCGCGGGCAACGGACGCCTCTGGAGAGTAACAGCTCCGCGCCGGTGCGGAGAGAGGGCAGCACGTGGCAGTGGACGCGGCCGAACTCCAGGGTGGGATATGCGAACTTGGGAAGCGGGAGTTGGGAGTGGGATGTGTAGGCGGGTAATTGTGGGAGAAGGATCGTCAGAGACGGGTGGGGCTACGGGCGGGGCGCCGGAGGCGGGGCGCCGGAGGCGGGGCGCCGGAGGCGGGCGCCGGAGGCGGGGCGCCGGGAGGCGGGCGCCGGAGGCGGGGCGCCGGAGGCGGGGCGCCGGAGGCGGGGCGCTGGAGGCGGGGCGCTGGAGGCGGGGCGCTGGAGGCGGGGCGCTGGAGGCGGGGCGCTGGAGGCGGGGCGCTGGAGCAGGTGGCTCGGGGGTGGCGCCCTCTGGAAGGAAGGGCATCGATCTGCGGTCGGCGCGCGCGCCCCCGATAACACTTGTCCGTGTCCAATTACGGGCCCATCAGGACGGTATGGGGAACGCGTGTTGGATATGTTCCGTCCATTATCTCTCCCCAAAAGGCCGCTGCTCCTGCCGCCGCCGCCGCGGCGCGCGCTCTCTTAATTGTCCGCACTTCTGGAGGGGCGGCAGAGACCGCAACGCCCGCTGCCCCTGCCTCGCCGCATTCTGCGGCCACCTGCAGACCTGCTCTGGAATCTCGCGCACGACCTACAACATCTTTCTTCTCCTCAGCTCCTTTCGGTGTCAACCTTGACTTTCCTTGCCGTTACGAAGTATCTACTATGGGTTTTCAGTGCAAACGCCACATTTTAGATTGATAGATTCAAGATGAAAAGAACGATGTTCACAACCAGCGCTATTACAACCTGGTAAAGTGCAATTACTGCTCCAATTCCCAAGTGAGTAATACGTCTTAGTGCAAACGCTGCATATTGGAATGACAGATTATTGATTTAAAAGTCATGATTTAGAATGGTCATTCATTCGCCATCTTTGATTACCTGATTGGTCTGAAATCCTCATAAAGGCATTTGAATATCTTATTTATTTGTAAGTGTAGAGTATAATCAGTCAGTTGGACGTAATTTTTTCACTCTCTTCGAGAGCTCTATCATTGTAGAATTATACTTGTACATTGTGACCTTGAAATGCTGCTAAAGTTACAAATAAGGACTTGACGAGCAGTTCCCATACTCCTTGGCTCTGCTGTCTTATTCTCGAATGTGGACTCTTTTCAACGTCTCTCTAATCCTCCGATCTGGAACTCTGAATTTCTGTATCACATTTGAATGCGTTTATGTCGACTTTTTAGGCGCAGTTATGGCATTTTACGTCCACCTGCTTTGCTGACTTATCTTACAAGCTCTCTAGGGACCACAATCGGACCACTTTTAGGCGGCCCTCAGACCTCTTAAAATTGGTTGTTAAAAAGAAGTGGGAGTTAATCTTTTGGAAAGTTGAAAAGTAAGAGTCACACTAGTGTTTACATACTCACTTCCATGACACATTTCTTATTCTTGTTTCCAGAACTCTCAAAATCTCTATTCAAGAAGAGTTCGTGTGTAATTCCTTCGTAACACAAACTGCTGTGGTGGTTCTGCGCAGTACTGGTGATTACATTTCTGGAATCGAACTTCTGTAGTACTAGATTTGCACGTGATGGCGTGAAAGGTAAGTAAGCACATTTCATAATAAACATTCATAATTAATAATTACCTTTTTAACTCGAGGTTGAGCATTGGGTCTCTTACTCAGAGTACATATATTGAAAGTTACAAAAAATCATTAGAATATCACAAGTAAATACACTGCATCGCTTAGAAACTGAAACTAATTTGGTAATGTCCAATTTTCTACTAACAAAATAGTTTTGTGGAACTTTAATGTGTATTTCCATTTTTATTCCGCATTCCACAATACCCCAATCTTGTGAACCTATCCCAATTTTTGTCTCGTTGTACTTCCTCCTCGGAAAACTAAAGGATTAAGGACGTGCAGGTACTACTAACGCATCCCTTCCTTTAGCGCTAGAACCACTAACTGTGGGTAACAGGCTGCAAACTTTGAATTCTTAAGCTACGTTCTTAATGACTCAATTTTTCAGCACAACTGCATAAGATTAAACCCAAATTTATGTGACGTGTAGATACCATAAAAAGAGATTTGTTGAGGAGGGTTGGAAGAAAAGCAACCATTGGATAGTCACTCTGACGCCTTATGATTACTAGTGTATCAATACGAAATATTACTTCCTGTTAGAACATTAATATTTGTCTCGCATCACACGTATTACATCCTTGGTATTTCCGGTGTCAACCTACACAGTTATTGACGGGTGTCACGTATTCCAAACCCGAAACATCAAACTCTCTGGAAATGTCAGACACAGCATCATCACGCTGTATGGCAAACACGGCGTAACTTGCTACGTGACTCTATTTGTGCTCCTCGCTTTAGAAATTTTAGAGCTCAATTCTTTACCTTACTGAGAATAAAGTCAAGAAAGCAAACATATGTGAGTAACCTAATAGCTCTTTAATGGAGAAATATTTTCACATTCATGGTTTACTATATTTTTCATTTTTATTCAATGTCAATGTTAACGGAAATTTTTTTGTGTGTTTTTGTCCAATATATGAATTTGTATCATGAGGTTGCTGTTTATCAGACAATCTCTGAATGTTTTACGAAATGAAGTGCAAGATTAGAGAAAGTGTTGTTTTTTTTGTACCAGTGCGTGGCTGATACTCTCGTGTATTCACTTTCGTGAATTTCCTTTGATACACATTCTATCAGAATCTTTGTCAATATTTTACAATTTCATTTCCTTCCTTAGACATAAGTCAATAGCGCACCGTGACATTATTGTCACATTTTCTGGAATAATCTGCTACTCACCAATAGTGTTCACGTATCATTTCAATAACCATCAATTACATCAAAATTCTCATCACCTCGGGTGAAATTTATTACGACTTTGCTCAATGGAAAGTTTAAGATGATTTTGTGGCGGCAACCCTTACCTGCATTCAGGAATATTGGGTACAATCCTGTTTAGTGTACATCTGCATTTCAATTGTGATCGAGGAAAGGGTGAGAAAAGAAAATTGATGTAACCAACTAATCACCTTTTTTAAAAAAATCTAAGAAAAATTTGCATTGCAGAAGCATAAACACTCCAGAAATATGTAAATTGTTAATAATTTATTAAATAAATGAAGATTCAATTTGTTCAGAAAGAAAAATTAAAACCGAAATAAAAAAAGCACCCAATTTACACAATTCGACTGCTTTTCTATTTGTGTTAGTTTTTCTTTGTGAGCAAATATATTAAATGTTTTTGTAAATAATAAACAATTTATACGTTTATGGAGTGTTTATGTTTCTGAAATGCACATTTTTGCGTATTTAAAAGTATTTTTCAAACCAACCTTTGAGTGCTTATTATAGCTTAACCATTTGGACTACACGTGAATAGTAATTACTATTTAATGGCGGGCGATCTCTTCCTTGAAGCTTTGCAACTGCATGATGTCACCTGTGCCGCAAGCAATAATTCACTGAAAATGATAATTCAGTCGGTACACGCTGGGTGAGAATAGACGGATAACACAATCAGGTATTTGCATTTTTCAGTGAAAATCGAAACTGTTTTCTTTTTCTTTCTTTATTTTCCTTTTTTCTTCTTTTATTTCTTTTCGAGTTCATGGGTATATAAAAAGTTATTGACATATTTCCGGTAGCCATCAGCTGATTATTTTTTCTCTGAGTTTCGCACACGTAATTAGTAATATAGATTCTAATCAAAGCAATGAGTTGCAACCCGCCAGCCAGAGCATCCTAGCCGAGCGCCGCACAGTATCCCGAACGATATTTCCATCATTATTTGTTTAGTGAAAAGTAAAACTGTTCATTCATTTTGTACTTTCACCGATATCCCGGGTATCTAACGAAACCATTAACACCTTTCACATGGCCGAAGGCTGTTCGCGCACATTGGAAATTAGTAATACAGACAATAGATACGTTTGCTGTAGTCGTTATTTCTAAAACAATCTCATAAATCTTTAACTGAATTATTTATTCATTACTGACATTGCTATCGAGACCAATCATGTTACTGAGAAGTTTAAAGTAATAGACTCCGTAAATCTGGTCGTTCCCAAAACTTGTAGATGACGAAAAGGACACTAAATTGGTGTTTGGATAGTCTATGAATTGTATCCATAGGAATATCACATTGTTTTTCTCCTATTAGATTGTAAATCAACCCTGTTGAGGCTGCAAAACAGCTTGTTTTTGGGAGAGCATCCGAGTTTTGGGAGAGCAATAGACGATGGTTTGGGTTGACAACATGATTCCAGCCGCGTTGTTCTCTCTTGCCTCAATGGAAAATTCGGAAAAACAATTATTTAAGAACAATTAGTAGAGTAAAAATTATTGAGTATTGAAGAAGTTGTCACTATTACTTTTGCCTGGGCGAAAAGAAATCGTTTTCTCTCGTAATGCGGGCGTAATAGTGTTATTATGCGAAGATCGCGCGCCAACCCGTTGTTTTCACTGAAGCTGCATTGCTGTGAAAGGCCCGTTACCAATCGTCAAAATCTATTTTTTCAATACAGCCAAGATGTTAAATACTTAGGCTTTGTACTGACGAGGCAATTCATTATGAAACCGCTCAGCTGAAGACTCTCAAACAATTGACCTTCGTAGCGTCTTATTTGGAAATGGATCTGATTCTCAGAAGTTGTTAACAATATGAAATGCTGTCTGTTGCCAGTACCCAGTAGCTGGCGCAATCTCGCGAACGCTTTTGGAAGCATTTCAAAGACTTCATAGCAGTTTCAGGCCTTCCAAAGAGTTTCATACAAAAGGCTTGCCTTCCTCTCAGAAAGCCCGCCCGCGGGTTCCAACGCGGGACCTTTAAAATGTATACCTGTTGCTATAATTAGCGCCAAGGAATTGTTATAAATGATTAGATTTCAAGTACGGCACCAAATCTGAATTAATTTTGGCCGCCTAAGTGCCAACAAACAATTTCCACAAATTCATCAACACGTTTCTGCATGAGGAAGCGTAGGAAAGCCGATTCTTTAAATATTTTCTCTCTTGAACCTTTATTACGAAAATAGGCCGTATCACTTATACTTGAATATCAACACACTGGCACTTCAAGGTCACGAACCAACTGCAAGAGACATTCTCGTGCAGTTGGAAGCCTCGTTACGATTTAAATTTTTGCTATTGCTATTGGATGACAATATCTCTGTCACCTTCCAGTTCGTGACCTTGAAGTTCCACTCTTTTTAAATCGCAGAATAGTGCACAAATCGGACCGGTAGCGGTAGCTCAGTGCATCAACTGATGTCACTGCAGCGCCTCTCACCGGGAGGTCCTAGGTTCGAGTTCTGACGGTGGCAGGATTTTCGACACTAGCTTTTCAGGTAGGTCGAATTCAGTTGCTGTCTGGAGGAGAATTCTAGCGGCCGACTGCTCTGATTGGTAGTTTTCCGTGGTTTCTCCGATCAACACCAGGCGAATGCCGGAGCAGTACCCTACCAAACGGCCACGGACCGCGCGCGATCTTCCTTCCTTCCTTCCCCCCTTTTACACACACATTTACACTAACATGCACTACACTACCACATATTCCGGGAGACCGGTCGGGAGCTTACAGCTTGTCCCGACTGGGGCGGTGCCCCGCTGATGGGAGACTCCTGGTTAGGGGGAAACCCCACTAGTCGACGGTAGGTCGGCGCCGGATCTCGCCATTCTGCGGGAAAAGATCACCGCAATCTCCCGCGAAAAAAACATGCACTGTACTAACCGGACTAATGACCGAAGCAGTTGACGCGCCCGGAAACACGAAAGAACCTACCAATCAATCAATCAATGCACACAAATCGGCCTCTGTCCTCGCACCTGTACCTGCGTCGCGAGCACCTCGGGCAGGTTGCCCGTGTTCCCAACTGGGCGGTCGTTGTCAGACGCTGACCCGCATAACAGCGTGGCCCTTGCGCGTGATGCACGCTCTCCGATGAAAGATGCGGTCGGGGAGTCATATCGCGTTGAGAAACGAGAGCGGCGCGTGACCTCCAAATAGTCCCTTGGCAACACATTACTCGCCCGACGCAGCTCTATGTTCTTCCCTTGACAGTTGGAAATATAAATACTTGAAATTTGTGGAATCGAGTCCTTTATGGAAACGTAAAATATTTTTTAACGCCAAAACCGCATCGCTTCACGCGTCTTTCGTCACAATATGAAATTAACAATACCGCTAACAATGCGTCATAAACAACAATTTCCCTCACGCGCGCTCCGAAACATAAATGGGACCATTGGGAAGATTTGTGAATCATCTGACTCCGCCTCTGCTCACACTTCAGGTGTTTACAGGTACGGTTATAAGAAAGCGTCACAATAAAGAATTAGACCTTTTTGGGAGCACTTCGGTCGCACAATAGCCAATTTTTAGGGGAAATAATCTATCCTGACACGATTTCCCGAGGAAAAAACGCGCGGCGATGTCTGTGGAAAAAAATAAATCAGCGCGCGACCGCATTGTTGGCTAGGCTAGCGCGCGCCGCTGTCCGCCTTAAAAAGGCAGGGAATCTCGCACGCCGGACAAAGGAAGGCGGGCGGGCGGCGGTCGTGGCGGCCGGTGATGAGGAGGGCGGAGGGGGCGTTGGTGGTGGAGAAGGGCATGGATGTGGAGGAGACAAAGGACAGGGAGAAGTCATGGAGAGAAAAGTAACAATGGTAGAAACGGGGGAGGGGACATAAAGAGAATGCGGATATGTAGGGCATGTGGAGTGCGAGAAGATGTGGGCGGATTTAGGATAACGACAGCAGGCGTAAAGAGAGAGGAGGCGTGGAGAAGGAAAGAACGTGGACAGGGAAAGAACAACAAAGTTAGGAGGAACAATAATTGAAAAGGAGGAAGAAAAAGAAGAAGAAACGCTGATTTGTTGTTAGAGATGAGGTGCAGAGAGAATCAGACTGTGATGGGAAAGAAAGGACCCTGGATTAGTTAACCTAAGATTAGTAAGCAAATGAATTGGTTCATACAGAAACTCCTCATTTGCACTATTCAAGATTTTTAGGAGAAGTTAAAAACGGAAATATTTTACAACCGATTCTGCACCAAATGACACCTTTAGCCGGAAGGTATCCCCACAGTTTGTAGCGGCTTTGAGGGTTTTTTATGAATTGGACATGATGGGTTTTCTGCACCAAGCGATTCAGTTAAGTTTCTTGTTATTATTATTATTATTATTATTATTATTATTATTATTATATTATTATATTATTATTATTCTGTTGATGATGATTGTTGTTTTTATTGGATGAAAAGTATGGATGACGGCAGGACGGAGAGTAAGCGCCTCAGAGACCTCGAGCGCTCACGGTTGAGGGGCCTGGCGGCGGGGCCGGCGGCCGCGGGCGTCGCCGTCATTAGGCGCGCGGGGGCCCTGGCCGGCGGCGGCGGCGCGACGAGGCGACGGGTCCTCTTTTTATCCCCGGGCCGCCATACAAGCCCTATAAATTAGGCGCGTCGCGCGTAAATAGGCGTCGGCGCGGCGGCGGTGGGTTACCGGGCCGCTGTTGATAGAGGGCGGCGCGCGGCCACGCCCGCCCGGCTACCTGCCGCGCCACGCCGCCGCCCTTGCCGCTGCAGGCGCTGGAACGTCGCGCAGTACCCGACCCCCGCGCCTGCCGTCCCCCTCTTGCCCTCGCCCTCGCCCTCGCCTCGCCCTCGCCCTCGCCTCGCCCCGCCTCGCCCCTCGCCCGCGCCCGCACCCGCGCCTCGCCCTCGCCCTCGCCCTCGCCTCGCCCTCGCCCTCGCCCTCGCCCTCGCCCTCGCCTCCTCGCCCCTCGCCCTCGCCCTCCCCCCCTCGCCTCGCCCTCGCCCTCGCCTCGCCCCTCGCCTCCCCCGCCCTCGCCCTCGCCCTCGCCTCGCCTCGCCTCGCCCCTCGCTCCTCGCCCCTCGCCTCGCCTCGCCCTCGCCCTCGCCCTCGCCCTCGCCCCTCGCCCCTCGCCTCGCCCTCGCCCCGCGCCCCTCACCCGCGCCTCGCCCTCGCCCTCGCCTCGCCTCGCCTCGCCCCGCCCTCGCTCGCCTCGCTCCTCGCCCTCGCCCCCGCCTCGCCCTCGCCCTCGCCTCGCTCGCCCTCGCCCTCGCCTCGCCCTCGCCTCGCCTCGCCCTCGCCTCCTCGCCCTCGCCTCGCCCTCGCCCTCGCCCTCGCCCCGCCCCTCGCCCTCGCCCTCGCTCGCCTCGCCCCTCGCCCTCGCTCCTCGCTCCCGCCTCGCCCTCGCCTCGCCCTCGCCCGCCTCGCCCTCGCCCTCGCCCTCGCCCTCGCCTCGCCTCGCCGCCCGCCTCGCCCTCGCCCGCTCGCCTCGCCCTCGCCCCGCCTCGCCTCGCCGCCTCGCCTCGCCCTCGCCTCGCCCTCGCCCTCGCCCTCGCCCCTCGCCCTCGCCACCGCCCCCGCCACCGCCCACGCCACCGCCTTCGCCACTCGCCCTCGCCACTGCGCTCGCACGCGCCTGCGCTCCCGCCCTCGCCCTCGCCCTCGCCTCGCCCTCGCCCCTCGCCTCGCCCCTGCCCTCGCCCTCCCCTCGCCCCTCTGCCCTCGCCCCGCCCTCGCCCTCGCCCTCGCCAGCGCTCGCCTCGCCTCGCCCTCGCCCTCGCCCTCGCCTCGCCCTCGCCCTCGCCTCGCCCTCGCCCTGCGCCCGCCTCGCCCTCGCCCTCGCCAGCCCCCGCCTCGCCCGCCCTCGCCCGCGCCCGCCCTCGCCACGCCAGCGCCAGCCCGCCCTCGCCTCGCCCCGCCCTCGCCCCGCCTCGCCCTCGCCTCGCTCCCGCCCTGCCTCGCCCGCCTCGCCCCCCGCGCCTCGCCCTCGCCCTCGCCCCGCCGCGCCCGCTCACCGCCACCCTCGCCCGCGCTCCCTCGCTCGCCCTCGCCCTCGCCACCGCCCTTGCCCCGCCTCGCCACCGCCTCGCCACCGCCTCGCCACCGCCCTCGCCAGCGCCTCGCCACCGCCTCCACCGCTGCACCGCCTCGCCACGCCTGCCACCGCTCGCCACCGCCTCGCCACCGCCTCGCCACCGCCCTCGTCACGTACTGTTTCTTCTCGCCTGCCCACTTTCCTTGCCATCCTTGCCTTTGTCTTCGCCTTCGTGATCGTCGCGGCATTCACCACCGAAACTGTCCTGAGCACCGCCCACCGTTTACCGCCACCGCCGCTGTCCACACGCCTGCTCCCACCAAGTGTCGTGATGTCCTCCCCCGTTGCCCTATTCGTCCCTGCTGCCGCCACTGTCACTACTCCACCAAGGTCCGCCGGCGCTCTGAAATTTGTTACCTGAAGAAGCTTAATGTGTTGCGTAATTCCTTACTTCAACTACTTGTTGAAAAACGTACACATGTCCTGGAATTCATTGTCATGAGTGCAATATGATTCCAATAAATTGAAAAAAAAAAGTCTTAAATAAAAACATCAACAAGGATATGTTTCTCTAAAACAAGCCCGCCATGGGAATTCAATCAAGTTTGAATTCTTACCCTATCTGTCGAGACTCCAACATATCTGATTTATTAATGTACGTTAATGAAGTTTTCACGTGTAAGAAGCTGTAGTAATTATAGATATTGTATATTATTGATTTTAACTTTAGGTAAATATTTTATTTCTATTTGTTTGAAATTGCTTCTGAGTGAATAGGTGCAAACTTGTACGTGTAGGTTTATATGTGTATGTGTATGTAGAATAAACAAACACACATATACATAAACATATCTCATCAAGTGTTAGGTAGGGGGAAGAGAATAATTTATTGTAGTCATAATTTTTAATTTTGTTTATTTTCGTGTTTCTGCTTTCTGCCACTAGCCAATATCAGTCCAAATGGGGAATAAAGTTTCTATCTATCTAATAAAACAAACAGCGTTTGTATATCTTAAACGGCAAAAAAAATATTTGGGACATTGGTGGTAATTGAATAACAGGTTTAGCAGAGATTAACATCGGATATCTGAAGAGATCATGTTTCATTTCACGATGCGCTGTGCCACATATCTAAATTCGAACTTAAGGCCATCATTTTTACTTGCCAGTGTAACAACTGGGATATCAAACATCTCAAGTTTTCATGAACGACTCCGCGCTTCTCTGAGTGTTGACTCTAAATCTCTGTTGTTAGTGAATCTCAAGCTTTCTCCAGTACATAATGTGTATGTGTTTAATGGTCTGTAATGTACGAGACGTAGAGAGTGTTATGAAGAGAGCATAAAATGTGAAAGAAAATGTTTGAATGAAGTGGATTGTTGTTTCTACGTACTTAAGCCACTTAATGAAGTGTTTACTATGGTGGTAGCGTTCCTCTTATCCGTTATGAGGCGTCAACTTGCTGTGTAATCATAAGGATGTCAGAGAACTGCTTGTCGAATCCAATATGCTTTCTTTTATTGCATTATCATAGACGTTAACACTCTCACATGAATTAAACGTGCCCGTAAAAGGTTTATGAGGAATCCAAACAAATAAGCACTGTGTTGACTTCAGACGCTAAATGAAATATTACCCAATGTTCATTTATATAATAACTTTAAAATGTGGATAAAATTTATCATGTAAAAGATTTGGTTTCTGTTTTAATTTCAAGAATATTTCGTAATGAAAGAATGTCTTATTAACAAAAGCTGTTTACCAACAGTTTGATCCATTTGTGTTACAATACGAACAATTTTTTTTCTTTTGGTAGGGGTCAATTCATTCGATGTCGATTCATTGAAATCCAGATTTAGTTTTGAGGATTACTTTATCTGATAACATTTTGTGGAATTCCAATGTATAAAATTTCAATAAAAATCGAGACTTCTTTTAAATATCGATCATCGTTTAAATCATTATATACACAGAAAGCATATACTATCATGCTATAGAGAGCTTGGAGGTTATAAGGCATAGAGATATGTTGACAGTAAGTATTTGGCATAAAAATACAGAAGGCACGCGGGGAACATTTCAATACAGTGGTGACACATCTCCAGTTTTTCCTCTTCTCAACAGCTCTCGTAAAATGAAGTGCTAAAAGACCTTAACATTTCTACCAGCCTCCCAACGCTCATCCTAGAATCCAGGACTCCGTCCCTTGCCGAACCGGGCAGGCCCACCGGAGGCGAAGCAGGGTGGTCCCAGGTAGCCCAGCAGCTTTGGGTCCGCAAGCGGAGATCGGATCGAGGCCGTTTTGGGGCCATCGGTGCCTCCAGAAGGGATTTATCTCCCTGACTTCCTGTGTCCTTGTCAAAGGCGCTCGGATTTACTAGACAGCCCGACGAGACGCCAGATAGCAGCATCGTTAGCTATTGTGTCCCCTGATAAGCGCCGGACCTGCTGGCTCGTTGGACGGCGCCGTTCGACAGCTGACCTACGAGCACCGCGCTTGCGTTCTTTTTTGTTCTGCTTCTACGGAATCTCGTTCTATTGGGGGCTAAGTTACCTATTTGGAATATACATATTCACTAATTTATTATCAATCGACATATGTTGTTTTCATAAGCTGTGACTGGGTTTTCAGCGACCGCTCCAACATACTCATATAATATTGTTCGAAAACTATCAACTAAAATATTTTTCAACGTATATTTCTTGAGACAAACGATGCACGTTCTTGGATAACGAAATCGTAAAATTTCTACTTAATTTTCGATTCAGTACCCGCACGCTACTATATTGGGAAGAGCACATGTTTCAGGAATTTGAAACGAAAAGTTTTATTCGAAAGTTTGTGTTTCATTGCAAATTGTATTTTATTAGGGTTTATATCCGTTACTTCCTTCTTCTTAGATCATTTTTTGGAAGTTGTCTTAATCTCGCGAGATGTCAAATAGAGTCCCCGAACATACGTTGCATCAATACCCATGTACTTGCTAAGCAACTAAATCTTTAAACGTCTATTACGATCACATTAACTCATGTTAGAAGATTATAAGTTTCCAAATCAATTGCATTCAACAAATAAAAGAAAGTTCTACAAGAGAAATGTATTTTCCATTGGAAGATAGGTTGGACATTGCACGGCATTTCGTGTAACTACATCTTCAGATGAAAAGTTCTGCAAAAGAACGATTTTGAAAATTAAATTGTACGAAATCAAAAGTAGTAAAAATATTACTGAAGAATTAGAGATCAAACATATTGAATTTAACATGAAACACGTGTGAAGAATGATTTATAAATGCACAATTTTGTAGGATTCTTGTTCAGAGATTCCTTCTTTGTATATGATAAGAACTGGCACAGAGATACGAGGCAAATGGAGAAGAGAGATTCATTTTGACAAATATCTTGTGTCGTATTATCATTACTATGGCCTAGGTTATTTTATAAAAAGATTTGTTTCCATACAGTACCGTTGGCGGTCATCTAAGCACTGAATTTCAGTAGCTATTAACAAAAGTTAAAATATTGCATTCCGGATTTTAATTTACTGTTTCATACGTATTTATTTGAAATGTTCCTGAAATAATTTTTCGATAGTATATTTGAACTATTTTTGAACTATTATCATTTCATCGCTCTTGAAACACGAAGCAAAAATATCCACCAAGCATAAAATCAAAATACATTTATTGCCTACAAAGACTTACATTCAAATGTAATTTATATATAAATGCTAAAACAGTTACTACGTTTATGTTTTCAGTTAAATGGTAATTTATATTCTGATAGACGAAGGTCTCAAGAGAAGAATATAAACAGAAGTAATTACTCGTGAACGTTAAGTACAGTAATGAAGTGTTTTTGTTCCTTCGTACATTACCAAATGCGGTCGCCTTTTAAACACTTTTTACTCCTTTTTATGTAAATCGAGCACATTTTCCTTTCGCCAGTATTATTTTAAGGCCCAGTTGCTCCCGGAGCGCGAACAGCACAGGCTGTCTTCTCGCGCCCACCCAGCGCCTCTCAGGGACCCCCTGCCCCCCACCCCACCCCCGCGGTCTTTTGAACCGCGCCCGAACTCACCTCCCCCTGGGAGCATTCGCTCCTAAATATTCCGGCAGCGCTGTTCTACACGGGCGGCAATCGCTACTTATCACTGCGACACAATACAAAAAGCCCCCCTTAAAGAGGCGAGCAACATCTTGCCGAAACCTCTCCCCCCCCCCTTCCAACGTTCTCTCTCTCGAAATCCGTCGCCACCGCCATTTCCGACGCTTTACCATCTCCTCTGTACCCGTTCACCTATGGTTTTGTTCTTATTTTCCGTCCCTGGTACCACCTCCTTCGTACCTGTTTTTCCCAGCCTCTGTACCATTCTTCGTTTCTGTTTCTCATATGCCTCTTACTATTTATCGTTTCCTTATTTTCCTCATATCCGGTTTCTGCCCTTATTTCATCTCCATTCTTTAACTCTGCAACATCTTTCTTTTTGGTATTTCTTCATCTGCTCATTTTTTCCTTCAGTTACTTTCCGCACTCACTCTCACTTGCTAGAACAATAAACATGTTCGGTCCTCAAAGTTTTAATCGTCCTAGGACAATCTTTTACGGTAATTCTTACAAGTTCAGGTGTTTTTCTAACCATCTATCCGATTCTCACTTGTAAAAACCTTTATTTATTTGTTCTTCTTTAATCAAATATTCTTATAATTATTTCTCTGTCACCAAATTCCTGCGATTGTATTTCACATCAACATCCGTTTAGTCTCCTGTTCTTATATTCTCTGTAGTACAGTTTTTCTCTCCACTCTTCTGATTTCTCACCTCTTGTAGTGCCACTAATGAGTTTTTTTAGCAGCGGTGCCACAAATCGCTAACGATAACCATTGTTGTTCTCCCTCGTCGATCACCAGATACACTTTTTCGGAATGCATTTTTACTTTTTCAATTTGCTTCTACTTAAAGAACTCCACTGACATTCCAAATCAAACCCCTGTACTTTTTTTCTCTCAGATACATCTCTCTTTTCTTCTTGCTTCCTCATCACCAAATTCACTTCCGTCATCTTATCGTCTGCTCTCATCTACCTGCCCCATTTCTGTGCCGGTCTCCACACTGTGGCAGAGCGCATCGCCTCCTCGTGTGCGTGTCCGTCACACCCTCATCGCCATCGCCATCGCTTCACTACTCACGCCACCACCGCCACTACTGATACCTCACCACCGCCACCACCGCCACCACCCCGCCACCCCGACCCCGCCACCACCCCGCCACACTCCTCCACCACCCCGCCACACCCTGCCACCGCCACCACCCCGCCACCACCCCGCCACCACCCCGCCACCACCCCGCCACCACCCCTGCCACCACCCCGACACCACCCCGACACCACCCCCGACACCCCCCCGACACCACCCCAGACAACCACCCCGACACCACCCCGACACCCTCGCACCCCCCGTCCTCCCGCCACCCCGCCACCACCCCGCCCCCACCCCGCCACCACCCCGCCACCACCCCGCCACCACCCCGCCACCACCCCCGCCACCACCCCGCCACCACCCCCGCCACCACCCCCGCCACCACCAGTGTCCACTCATCTCCCACACCTGTTCACGCCTACCGTCCTCCCCGCCACTTCCCCGTCCCATCCCGATTCCTACCCGCCACTGCCACAACCACACCAACAGCCTCACAGGCCTCGCCCAAGCATTTCCCATTTCCTCCCGTCTCACGCCTACACCGTCGTTTCCGTCCCCTCCTCTCCCCCCACCGTCACCACCACCACCGCCAGCACCATCACCGTCCCCGCCCTTGCCACTGCTCCGCCCCCGCTCCGCCAGCCCCGCCGCGTGGAATCGGGAATTCCAGACACACTGGCGCACAAAACGTTTCTGGAGAGGAGCCCGCGGAGCGCTGATACCATCGCCGGGGCCGAGAAATTTAGTGTATTTCACGGAAAGTCGTGTCGTGGCGTTTGCCGCTCCTCGCGAGATACGATCTGACCCGCCGGCGGCGGCGGCGGCGGGGTGGTGGCGGCGCTAGCACCGGGCGAGATAAATCTCTACTCTAATAGGCCGGCCCACAGGAGCCACAGCGATCGGCGGGCGGGGCGGTGAGGAGGCGGCGATCTCCGCTCGCGATACGCAGCCGCCGCCACCGCCACCGCCGCGACATGCGAACGGCACGAAAAATGTTGGCCGTAATAAAAATTTAGAGATCCCAAAGTGAGCGCGACGCTGATCATAAAGAAGCCCTGCGATCGCCTCGGTCCAGGGAGCGGGGGACGGTGGAGAGAGAGAGGGCCGCAGGGGTGGAGACTAAGGAGATGGGACATGGGGGGGGGCCGGTGCGGTTCTGGAGATGGAGCCGGAGACGGTGGTGGAGATGGGAGTAGTGAGGTGGTAGAAGGAGTGGAGGTGGCGGAATAGTGGAAAGAGATGGCGATGTCGGTTGAAGTGGTGGTGAATAAGGGGGTATGTATGTAGTTCATGGAGCGGTGACGGAGGTAGGAGGATAGAAATTCCTGCGATCGCCTCGGTCCAGGGAGCGGCGAGGGGAGGAGCGGTGACGGTGGTGGGAATGGAGTTAGAGAACGCTGCAGGGGGGAAACTTAGAGGCTAAGCCATACATGTGCGGGGATGAGAATCGCAGAGAGGGGCAACAGGATCGTAGATGTGGTGGAAGTGGAGGATTGTTGTTGGTAAAGGATATATCGGAGAAAGAGGTGAATGCGGCAGGTGTAGTTCATGGGGTGGGAATGGAAGGGAAAAACGGATGCTAAAGATGATGCCAGAATTAGGAGAGGTGCAGGCGAATGGGTGCTGGCTTGCAGCCCGAAATGGGGGGCGCAAGTAGGGCAGCAGGGGTGGGAAGACTACAAGGCATAGGCTACAAGGCAGAGCTCAAGGCAGAGGCTACAGGCAGAGGCTACAAGACAGACGGTACAAGGCAGACGGTGCAAGGCAGACGGACAAGCAGACGGTACAAGGCAGACGGTACAAGGCAGACGGTACAAGGCAGACGGTACAAGGCAGACGGTACAAGGCAGAGGCGTACAAGGCAGACGGTACAAGGCAGAGGCTACAAGGCAGAGGTACAAGGCAGACGGTACAAGGCAGACGGTACAAGGCAGACGGTACAAGGCAGACGGTACAAGGCAGACGGTACAAGGCAGACGGTACAAGGCAGACGGTACAAGGCAGACGGTACAAGGCAGAGGTACAAGGCAGACGGTACAAGGCAGAGGCTACGAGGTGAATGCTGAATGGAGAAAACTAAGTATTGTAGGATATGGAAGCGAATGCTATAGAAACGGATTATTTCGGAATTATGAAGACTATGAAAGAAATGGCGGAAACCAAACGGTGTGGGTATGCTGCGAATGTTACGGAAGAGAAGGCTACATGGTCGGAGGGCATGTGGGGTAGGATATGAGAGGTGGAGTCTACAGGGACGAACCAACTCAACGGTGAACTAAGACGACGTCTGCCGAGTCGTCGGCCACGGAGAGGCAAGTGGTCCAAAGCTTTACAGACGGAGGCTTTGTGGAGCAATGGCGATGGAGGGGAACACAGTCGCCGACTGGACTCAGCGCGAGCGAGATATCGCGAGAGGCGGCGGGCGGGACTGCGATCGCGGATGATAAGGCGCGGGTGAGTCGGTGAGTGATCGGGAGCGATGGCGTCCCGCAGGGTGCCGCTCAGATGGGAGATCATCTGCGACCGTATCTCGGAATGACGGAGCGGGAACGCTCCTTTTTATTTTCTTAGATTTTTGATGGATAAAGAGCATTGCCCCTTGCGGAATGACGAGACATTAGCTGCAGTTCCATTGTCCACGACTTTGACTTCTTCTGCTACTTCATCCCTTGTAGAAGAGGTTTATTACTTATGAAACGAACACCTGAACAGAACTTTGTATTGTTCAAATTGTCGTTGAAGTGTACTACATTTCATATAATTATCTATAAATTAATTAATTGTATCTCAATTATACTCTATTAACTTGCCATCAGTAAATTGAAAAGAACCGTACTTTAGCAATTTTTATTAAGCTTTGAACTTTTCTTGTCTTCAACACTTATTTGCTTGTAACATTAATTAATATTCTGCCCAAGGTACTATATTCAATTTAGCAACTTTTTTATTAAGGTTTGAACTTTTCTTGTTTTCAACACTTACATTTAGCTTTCACATTAACTAAGATTCCGCCAAATTCCATCATTTTATTACGAGTATATTCAATTGTTTTATTTAAAAAAATGTGATGAAATTGGTTTAAGTAAAACTGAGTATGGTTAGTGAGGCAATTACACTCATTTCCTTTTGCGTGACTGAGAGATGAAAATTATAGTTTTATTTTTCTAGAAATTTATAAATTCTCTTCTAATGTGAAAACGGCCCTGAATTTCATATTAACTTGTTTTTATTCATCGAGTAGTAAAATAATACGGTGCACATTAGGATGAATATTATTAGGTTGATAAGCGCTTTTTTAGAAATTGTCTAAGCTAAAAATTCTATTATCGTATGTTGTTTTATGTTGAAATGAAATACAGTAAACAAATATCAAGAACTGTAGAAACACAAAAGAGTGATATTCTCAGTATTTATCAGTCATCGTTTTGATATCAGAGGCAAATAAAATCCATACATGATGTAATATGTGTGGATGTGAAAGCGAATATTCAATCTTTAACGTAGTGTTGGATGTCGTTTCATCGACTGATTTGCATACGTGATAACATTCAAGCAATATCATCTGTTGTCTTTCCTTTCATATTTCTGTAAACAAGTAACGATCGCATTAACCGATTGTACACGTTTTCCTTTGCCGCGCCAACAATTCATCCTTACGCTATAAATGATACGGGGCAACGGTTTTATAGTGCGGTTACATGTATTGCCTCCAGTTTCGCCACGTTCAATACATTTTCAGCGTACGGATTTTCGCGGCGTACGTAACAACTCATGCCACTAACTTTATCCATGTTTCCAAACGCGTCTGTGGACAGAACACCAGGACATATGGCCCGCTGCGAAACAAATGTATCGAACTACCCGTAAACCGCTTGCACTGCTGGGGAACTCGTGGTGATGAAGGAGAATCGAGGAGGTGATGTGCGAGACCGCAAACGCTCGGTGACCTTTTCGCCTCGATCTGACACTCTGGTGAACAGATTCGGAACGAATGTTAGGGTATATAGATTATTCCGATAACAGTGACGTATTGATGCATTCTCAGCGTCGGATTTGCAAGCAAAGTTTCCATCTCTAGATTCTCGGGTCACATGCAGGGCAGACTAAAGACGAAGAGGGTTCGCGGCAGCTTTCCTAGAAATTCTTCAGCCTTTTCTTTCATTAATGTTCCATTTTCAGTGGTGCAAGTAGGATTTTTCTAAGGGGGAAATTGTAGATACTGAATTTGCAATTGAATTGAAACTGCAATATATTTAAAACAAACTACCTGAGTCGAGGAACCTGAAAATCAAATATTATCTTGCTACTTCATTGCTAGAATTGGCTCAATGAAAAATCATATATTCATTTCACAAAAACATGGAAATTTATTAAACAATTTAAATATTGTGTAACTTTACCCAATATAAAATTAAATCTTTGTCAAGACAATTCCAACCTTATGTCTTCGCGCGCTTTTGGACCATCTTTATCCATCTCTGACGCCGCCGTCCTCAGGTCCAGACACCATCTTCTCTCTTCTTTTCTAGGAAGCATACTTCGATCACCGTTCGTCAGATCAATAAACTATTTGCTGCTAACATTCCAGTCCAATCACTGACAACTTCGCCCAAGCCCTCAATGTCCCTCCAACTCGTTCACATGAAATATTTTAAACTCCACTATCACACTTAGTATTCAAATTTTGATGTTCTCTCAATATCCATTCCCTAATAGATGCTTACAAATCCCCAAACAAAAAAAAAAATCCTAACATTAATTGGAACATGATCCGTTCATGAGCACGACATCAGTCAGAATGAATGTCTCTCGTATTCTTTTAGCCCTGCAAAGCTCGGTCCATTTTTCGATTGTTTATTTGCAGATAACACTTCGTACCTAGCCAATCCCTAAATTTCTTGCAACACGAACTAGCCATCTTCACGACTGTCACTGCTTTTCGGCCAATCCTGAATTCTATACAAAATGAACTAGCCGTCTCCGCGATTGTCACTGCATGAAGATGTTGACCTTGACGACGGCCCGCTTACCGTTGCTATGCTAGCATATTCACATAATTTATCCCCTTTAATTCACGCCATTTATAGTAAATATTATACAATATTCAGTGACATATTGGTATGTCACAATATTAATATCACCAACTTATCACCTCTGTGACCATTAAAGGCAAATATAAGAGACTTTAATATTTCCCTGCTTAATTTTATAAAAAGAAATATTTTATACTAATAATTTGCAATATTCGGCATAGTTGTTGGTGACTAATTTAAGAACAAAAAATATCAAATTCTGTAAATTGTAATGGTAAAATACGAATGTAACGTCATAATAAACATTTTAATTTAAAATTGAATCTTGAAACATACAACTCTAAAAGTTTCTAATTTTGTAGCTTTTCTGTAAAATTTAGTTGTTGTTGGATACGACATTTTGCAGTTACATGAGCGATGTGCTCATATCATGTGAGATAGCCACACAGAACGTAACAGTGTAGCTGGCATGACATCTATCTTTATTAAATATCTCAGATCCAACCCTTTTCAGTCGAAGTTAGAACTGCGGAAGCAACAACTGACCTTGCATATATTCTTCGATTTCTCCAGTTTCTTTCAGTTCGGTTCAACTTTCATTATATAATAATGAAATTGGTAAGCATATGTGGAAAGCATATATAACCAATCTACCAAAACCAATGATATTATACTTCAATTATTATCATGTGTTCTCAACTCCTGAATGCTGCCTGTTGGGGCTTCCGAGTAGAAGGATATTAAATGGCGGCGGCCGTTCGGGTGGCGCTACTCTCTGCATATAAGGACTCTAGGTGGAATGGGACAAAGGCGCCGTCTGGCGAGGGGGGAAGTGTCGCAACAGTACAGGCCAGAGCCGATCCGCTCAGAGTAAATGGCATATATTATTTATAGGATTCTTATTATTTCTGTGTAATAGAGGACGGTGATATTTCTGTGTAATAGAGGGCGGTTTCTGAGCGCGTCAACAGCTTTGGTCATTATTTATTTATTTATTTATTTTACGTCAAAAAAACAGTTAAAAACTGCGTATGACGTGCTATGGGAAAAAGTGAACTGTGTCACATTTTCAAAATCTGTGATCCCTACACTAAGTCATATATTACTTAAATTTTGAATTTTGAAAGGAGAAAGAAACCAAAACTCCCATGTAATAAAATCTATTTTCAAGGATAAATAAGCAATACATTTTGGCTCTTATTACTTCCTGTCGCGACAACATGGAAACGATAATTTGAAGAATTGTGTTTCCACTGAATTCTAGAAGACGTGACAGAAAATGAAGTTACATGTATGTCCAGAAGCAAAACAAGGGCCATCTCAGCATTTGCTCAATGGATCAGGAAACTGGACGAAAATCCTGATCGAGATGGGGTCATTGACCGGACGCTGTAGTACAATAGTTGTTACAGGTTGTTTATACTCATTTATACAGTCCAAATGGTAAATAATGCATTATGTATCATTTTAAAATTAATGTTACTTTTCTTGTGATGCTCAGTATAGTCTCTAATTGTATAAAAACAGTTATGCAGCAGAAACGATTTCACTTGGGATTTAAACTTTTCTATTGAAGTTAATCGTTTAATGTCATCTGGCAAAGTGTTGTAAAATAATGTACATGTATTGTATGTGAATTTTTGTAATGAGCTGTTGATACTGTCACCTGATGGATATGATTTCTACGTCGAGTGTTATAGTAATAGACTTCGGTACTTTCTGAAAATATATTCCCGCTCTTAAGCAAGTCATTTTTGACAAAACCACTGATTCGTAAATAAAAAGACATGGTAATGGTAGAATTCCTAGATTAATGAAGAGAGCTTACATGAATCACGTGGGTGGGATTTGGTTATTATTCGTACAATTCGTTTTTGTAATCTAAAAGTCTGGGAGCTATAAGATGTATTTCCCAGAATATTATGCCATATCTTAGGCGGAATGAACATTCGCGAAGTATACACAACGAGCAGTATGAAGGCTCACTGAATTTGCAAGAATTCTGAACGCGTAGCATAATGAACTTAATTTTGTTTCAATTCATTTAAATGGACGTTCCATTTAAGGTTTGACTGAATTAGAGACCTAAAAATTTTGTTGCCTTAACATCAGTCAATGGTACACTGTTCATTTTCAATGGAGCACAGAATTGTTTATTTGAAATGGAAAACTGCATTAATACCGTTTTCTTTTCGTTTACTATTAATTTGTTATTTCGGAACCAATTTGAAACATCTGATATTGCACTATTTACTGTTTCTTTATTGCAAAGGATGTTCGTATCATCCGCAAAGAGAACCGTTTTTCCGTTTCAATCGTCGAGGGCATATCGTTTACGTAAAGTAGGAACAGAATAGGGCCTAAAATCGATCCTTGAGAACTCCCATGCAACGGGCAAGGAGTCGGAAAGGTGCGTACGTAATGTTCCATCATTCCAGTAAGGTATTTCAACTCTCTGAGATCGTTGTTTAAGGTACGAACATAATCAATCTAGAGCAATACCACGAATTCCATATGAAGGTAATTTGGAAAGTAAAATGTCATGATCAATGACGTCAAAAGCTTTTGAGAGATCTAAAAATAATCCAATAGGTGCCTCGTTTTGATCCAATGATGAGGCGACATCTTTAAGAAAAGAAAATATAGCTGTTTCCGTTGATTTTGATTTTCTAAATCCATGTTGGCAATCTGAAAGCGCGTCGTGTTTACTGAGAAAGGTTTCCATTCGTACGTAAAAAAGTCTCTCTAATATTTTTGAAGAAACTGATAGAAGAGAAATGGGCCGATAATTTTGAATTTCATTTTTGTTGCCTTTTTTGAAAAGCGGCTTAATTTTAGGTGTTTTGAAAATATCTGGAAACGTTCCAGTGCATAAAGATGCATTAAATATGTGAGTTAACGGGTGTATTTGTTCCGTTAGTGTAGTGCATGCTTTCTCGCGGGAGATGGCGGTGATCTTCCCCCGCTGGATGGCGACATCCGGCGCCGATCTACCGTCTGCTAGTGGGGTTTCCCCCTAACCAAGACTCTCCCACCAGCAGGGCACCGCCCCAGTCGGGACAAGCTCTAAGCTCCCGACCGATCTCCCGGTATATGTGGTAGTGTAGTGCATGTTAGTGTAAGTGTGTGTGTAAAGGGAGAGGATAGGTCAAGGAAGAGGAAGGACAGATCGCGCGCGGTCTATGGTCCGTTCGATAGGGTATTGCTCCGGCATTCGCCTGGTGTTGATCGGAGAAACCACGGAAAACTACCGATCAGAGCAGCCGGCCGCTAGAATTCTCCTCCAGACAGCGACTGAATTGGACCTAACCGAAAAGCTAGTGTCGAAAATCCTGCTGCCGTTAGGACTCGAACCTAGGACCTCCCGGTCAGAGGTGCTGCAGTGACATCAGTTGATGCACCAGCTACCGCTCCCGGTGCAACGCATGGTGTTTTAGCTAATCTCTAAGGTCTAATCATGGCTAGTCTAAGGCTAGTCTGTAGGTGTCTAATCATGTATGAAATAGTGAACCACTGCATTTAATGAACAGGGAAGTGAACCTTCTGTATGCCACCCGTTCTGATCCACAGGCATTACAAATAGGCATGCGGAAGATTTGATTTTAGTTAATTCCTAGCATTGGTTATAGTGAACATTGGAAAAATCTTTTGGAATGGCACAACTAGATCTGTCTCCTCACGTTTTTATTGTCAGTGAAAAATGTTCAGAGTTACATGTGACTCATGTACCCATTCACATCGATTTTCGCGAACAAACTTGTAGGTGCATTGCCACCTGCATCAAACTTAACCATCTCTGAAACAGCGTGTAGAGATCTGGTGTGTGAGCGAAATTACAGATGAAATGCTTCTTAAACATTGATTTACGACCGATATTTGAAATCAAATTGATGAGGTGAGTCCAATACATTTCCTCACATTATTATAGTTTAGGGAGGAAAAATAAAATAAAACAAAAACTACACAAGAGGCAGCTACAATTTTTTTCATTTCAAGGATAAACACAATACTGACATTTTGAATTTGCATTGTTGCCTTTTGTCCTGTACTTATGAAATAATATAATGAACTATACCAGAAAATATGTATTTTATTTTTGTATTATCTGATGCAGGAAAACCCAGATGTGTATGGCAGACAGATTAGCTCGCCTTCACTAAAATAGAAGTTGAAAGTGCACCCATTGTCTTATTACCTTTTCGATTTATAAATGTTCATTCAATATCTCGGACTATCAGTTGACCACAGATGGCATGCAAGCGACTCAAAATAAATATTACACATTTTTAGTGCACACAGAGGAGTCGAAAATGTTCACTTTTCATTACTGGACATTAAAATTTAAAATTTCATTTAACGGCGTTACATTTGTAACATTTACCACAGATTGTTGGGCAAATCCGTATTCACAGGTGTTCGGCAGGTACATAAAATGTTTGTGCGCCAGAACATTATTTCAGAAACACTTGTGCCGGGAGATGTGGCTCAGGGCATCAACTAATGTCACTGCAGTGCCTCTGACCGGACGGTCCTGGGGTTCGAGTCCAGACGATAGCAGGATTTTTGACATTAGACAGATAGCTGGGTCGAGTTCTGTCGCTGTCTGGAGGAGAATTCTAGCGGAACTGCAGTGATTAGTAGTATTCCAGGGTTTCTCCGATCAACACCAGGCGAATGCCAGAACAGAACCCTACCAAAACGGGCCACGGGCAGCGCGTTCTTTCCTTCCCATTCCTTGTCCTATCCTCACCGCTTACATACTTACACTTACACACTTACACTACCATACATGCCGGGAGGCTAGTCGCGAGCTTAGTGCTTATCCCGGCAGGGGCGGTTCTCCGATGGTGGGAGATACCTTGTTGGGGAAAGCCCTGCTAGTGCACAGTAGGTCGGCGCCGGATCTCACCAGCCAGCGGGGAAGATTACCGCCACCGCCAGAGAAAAACTGCACTGCACTCACGGGACTAATGACCTTAGGAGTTGACGCGCCCGAATCAATCAATTATCCGTCAACAAACACCTGTTCATTAGAAATTGTTTCACAATTAGGAGCAAATGTTGCATTGAAAGTCCGATTCATGAAATTTCCCATTATAAGTTCCTTGACCAGAAGTCATCATTCCCACCTCTAATGCTTAGAATTTGAAAATTTTTTCTGAGAATATAGAAAAATATTTACTGAACATTATAGTTATAATGTAGAATATCCCGCTTGTTAGTAAGTCTTCATGCTACAACAGCCTTTATATTTGACCACTCTTTCAGCAGTTTATCATCCACACTGCAGATGTTTGAATCACTTAGCTTTGAACGTGAGAGTTCAAGGTTGAGTAGAAGGTCGGAAAACCGAGGACTTCCTGTTAAAGAAAAAGCAACTTCTTTGCCCTAAATATGTTTTTTGAACTTTAAGCATTTAATATGGTTCTCGTTTCATTTATTCACGGGGTCGGCGTCATTTATTTTGCAGCGTACGGGAGTTGAACATTTTTATGCGCATTGTGGTGTTGGGTGAAGATTGAATCTGAATCCGCTAAATGTGGTCAGTAGATAAAGTGTGGTAATATTTTCTGTTGAGACGAGAATATTTTTAGGAACGAATACGATGAGAAAAAATAAATTAATATATTTCAACAGCTGAATTGTTGACTTGAAAAAAATGAGAGAGGGGGGATGAGGGGAGGGGAGAGAGATACCTTTTTGTCGGTCTACGAAGTGAAATATAATAACGTAGATCTATTGGAAATTGCACCAGCTTCTCTATGACACTTTTCTATGTTTTGGGGTGCATGAATATCATAAGATAGTGTGTTCTTAGATGTTAAATTAAGCTGCGTGTGTGCGTCTGGTATCTTCATTTGCATTTAGTTGGATAATTTTAAAGTCTAATAACTTCATTCTCTTGGTAAAGCAAGTTATTTCTCTCGAACTTACGGTTAGTTTCTCGTGCGCTGGCGGCTTATGAATTTACGCTCATTGTACTTTCATCGTTCAACATAAACCTAATTGAGTTTTAAACGAAAATATAACGTTGGCTCGAAATTTAAAAATCACTTCTTTGAAATTAGTAAGGACTGTGCGAAATGTTATTGCTTTATAATATTCCTAACCATATGTATCCATATTTCACTCACACTGTTTTCATTTCACGCGCATCTTACTTTCTTTTAATGATTGATTATTTTTTCCCGTGTATTATTTTTTAATGTAATGTGACATACCAATATGTGGACATTGTATTGTATGACATTTATTGTAAACAGGGTAAATTTAAGGATTGACATATGTAAATATGGCGGCCTAGCAACGGTAGACGATTTGTCAAGGTCAACAAACTTCATTGCTTTGAATCACGGGGCGCGGCTAGTTGAATTTGTAAGTAATTTAGGGATTGGCGAGGCATGGAATGACAATGTATTTCGACGGAAGTGGGTCGAATTTTTCTGAAAAGAAACAGTAGAAAATATAGACCGAGTTTTGAAGGGCTGAAAGAAAATAATGTGGATTCATTCCGACTTATGCCGTGGTGCTGTGCGGATCGTGTGTAGATAATTGATGTTGAGAGTTTGGGAGTTGTGAACGTCTACTTTGGATCGTATGATTGTCGGACTTTGAATATTGATATAATGTGCGGAAATGGGAACTTGGAAATATTTCGAGTGCAACAGCTAGAATTTAAACTGTGAGGGAGTATTTGAAGCAGATAATAGTTTACTGAACTTTAATATTTTAAGCATAGCTTAGAAGAACTGGGAACTTTAAAAAGGCAAATTAATTAAGACTTATCAACTTAGAGGTGTGAGGATCAGTGACAGCCGAAAGTTGGTATCTGTGTCTAGGACACTGTGTTTCCCAAACAGCCAAGTAGGTACTTTAATATCCTGTCTTACACACTTATCTCTGGAACATCCTATAGAATTACCGTAACTTACGAAAGCATACCTGAGATTGTGTGCTTTTTACACACAAAGAAATAAAACAAAAACTGGAAAGTATTACTTTGTACGGGTTTTCTATCTTGAATATGTAGTGAACAGCAAATTTTCCTACTTAACATATAACTTATGATGCTAAGGGATAACAGACTTTGGCTTTCTCGCTCTCGCTTTCTACAGCAGAGGCTAGCTTCTCGGTATTGTCCCACCCTCTTCTCACTTACCTATCGGTGCATTTCACATTTTCGGCATCCTATCGGTGCCAAAGGCATTTTTCATGTTTTCTCAATTTATTGTTCCCCTAACATTAGGATTGAAATATAACTTTCAGAATATTATATGAGTAAAAATTGGTACTGTATGAAAATTTTCATTGAAAAATCCACATTATCAATCGATTCGCAATCAGAGATGTTAATATTTTAGTTATCAAGTTTACAAGCGCTGCTCCACGGTAAATGAGTGGGTCTGCTTCGTTTCTCTTCGTGCTGATCAAAATAACTTCAGACTTGTACCAGTTTGATGGAATATTCCCAGTATTAAGAATCATGTTAAAGAGTTTAAGTAATTACTTAAACCAGTTTGGAGGAAGTCTCTTTTGAAATAAATGGGGTATTCCGTCGGGTCCCGGAGCTTCATTGTTCTTTAGTTTTCGAATACGTATCATTAATTATTCTGGAGCAATCTCTTTGTCTAGAATCGGATGTAAATATAAATATCTAGAATCCGCTGTAATAATACCTATAGTAATATAATGTATAAATAATATACACATACGGGCATGCATAACCCATTGTCCATCTTCCCACTGACGAATCCCACTGTAATCCCGTAAGCGCTCATTTCCAACTAGTCATTGGAGCAGATTGCGGAATGACAAATGCCCCTTGCCAGCGCACGAAATAAACCGACACCTCCATTCAAACAAGGGTTTCGGGCTGAGCTGCTCTGTCATGTCGGCAATTATTGTGGAGCTGCCCTAATACTTAATTGTTAGCCACCCATAGTGACGTCAGGGCGGTGGCAACTAGAGCCCCCCATACAAGCCGCCACAATGGGTAATGATGAAGCATAAGGGTGACAGTGGCTTGAACACCCTTGAAGAGCTATGCCGTTGCTCGGAGCACCGCGGCTGGTGTGGAGAGGCTGTGTGTGTGTGTGTGTGTGTGTGTGTGTGTGTGCGTGCGTGCGATTCAGCCCACATATGTTGCTCGTTTGCTGGTTATCCTCGTTTTGCGTCATTCAGTGTGTCACGTGTCAGCTTCTTTAGAGAGTGCGTGTTTGAAATATTTTCCGTTTTGTAATGGAGTTCAAAATAATTTAGAAGTGGTAAATATTTTTTTCTTAATGAGTTAAGGGTTTATTCGAAGGAAATAGTAAAATTGCTCCCATTCTTTCTTAGGTGCTCAGTTTTTTTGTAGAATTGTCAGTGCAATTGCGAAATTCATAGCTCTAACTAGATAAGAAGTATCGTTGTGTTGAATGATCTAACAACATATTTTTATATATTTTCTAAGCAAATCCTATTTTGTTTGTACTTCTTAGTAGATGGTAAAATATTGTGCGAGAGAAATTATATGTACCTTTTGAGTGGTTGCCGATATAAATCCTCTATTGATTTCTTGCACGAATATCTAATCTTCCTATATTATCATTGAGCAGTTTGCTGGAATTTAGAGCACTATCACTACTGAAGCTACAGTTCCCTTGCTGCAATGAGATATCTTATTATTTTAACCCTTTAATATCCTGTGTTACATATATGTAACTACATTTCTGGCCAACTCACATTGGACTTTTTGCACTAATTTGCGAATTTGTTGTTTATTTGCGAATGCGAATCTGTTTATTTCTACACTTAGGGTAAAATCTGTCCCAATAGTTGTTTCTTCAAGCACAAAATTTGAAAAATAAGAATGGGAAACTTCCTTTTTACTTCAAAGTTGCCGAAAGTGAAAGACTTTGTTTTCTATGACGAGGGGTAGAACGAAGACAATTCATTTCTTTTCGATTCTTCTGTATAAAAATGAGTTGAAAACACATTATGATATTGACTCAGCAATAATAATTTTTTTTTCCTTTTAAAGTATCTCATACTCGTTGAGGGAGTAGAATCTCCAGTGACCAACACCGGGTCAAGTAACTGTTTCCAAAATTTTGCAATATGAAGTGCTTACTACTACAAAATCGGGGTTTCGAAATAAATTACTGAAAAAATTGTAGCAATATTAAATTCGTCATTTTAGACAAGTGATATATTCAGAAAGATTGACTATTGTCCATTGAGTTTCCATTACAATTCAGAAACCGTATAGTTTAAAAAAATTAACAAAATGTTCTTTAATATGGCAATTTAACATAGTAGCTCCAACGCCCCAGTGGAAGAAATATTGGTAGGACAGGGCGCCCAAAAGTCACAACAATCCAACAGGGCGTATACCGACTGCATTTCGCGGTCAACTTCTTCTAAGCCGTTTACCTCTCTCCCTAAAACTCATTATCTGATTCCATCCCATTCTGCTTTCTCCCAAGTATGAAGTTTGATTTCTTTTTCTCTTGATCTGCTTAGAAACACATTTATTGATTATGATTTATCCACTTACGTCTGTTCGCTAAGAATATTTGCACATCCTTTCAGAGCACTACCAACGATGAAGATCGGCACTTAAAAGTTTTGGAAACAAAACATGAAACCATCTATCACAGAACAAATTCTTACCTCACTAATTAACTCGTAACATACACAATTTCGAAGATTCTGTCATGTTCACCTGTGTTCAAGGCTTTCCCGGGACTGGTGTGAAAACATCTATATGCGCTACTTACGAATGCAAACTTAACTAAAGATTTTTCATCCTCCGAAACACCGGACGAACGAAAGGGTTGGTTGGTGGGTTAGTATAACGGGCGCGTCAACAGCTTTGGTTATTGGTCCCGTAAGTGTAGTGAATTTTTCCACGGGAGATGGCGGTGATCTTCGCCCGCTGGATGGCGAGATCCAGCGCCGACCTACCGTCGCCTAGTGGGGTTTCTCTCTAAACACGACTCTCCCACCACCGGAGCACCGCCCCAGCCGGGACAAGCTCTAAGCTCCCTACTGGTCTCCCGGAATATGTGGTAGTGTGGTGCATGTTAGTGTAAGTGTGTGTAAGGGAAGAGGATAGACAGGAATGGGAAGGAAATCGCGCGCGGTCCGTGGCCCGTTTGTTAGGGTACTGCTCCGGCAGTCACCTCGTGTTGATCGGAGAAACCACGGAAAACTACCGATCAGAGCAGCCGGCCGCAAGATGAACGAAACGGGATGCAGTCGGAAGTCCCGAAAAGCGAAAGGGGGTTTAGCTGGGGAGCGAGGATGAGGGAACACTGACCGTCGGGCGATTCCCATCCACCGGGCGCCCTTCCAATGAGCGCGTTGTCGCCCATGGGGCGGGCGATCGCCCCAGGGCGCTGGGCGACGTGCCCTCCGCACCGCAGCTGTGGATTAGGCGGCGCGGTGTGTGCTGCTCTAAGCTGCACAGTGGCGCCCCTGGAGGGCGAGCGTGGAGGCGCGTCCCTACAGGGGGGTTGTAGGACGACTCAGCACCATCAGATGTTTTAACCCTTTCTCTCACAGTCTTAATTGTAAGAAACACGTCAATTTTATTCTAGCCAGTAGTCTCTAGTCCAGCGAATTTGATCGGCTCAGTGCATCAGCTGATGCCGGAAACACGAAAAACTAATCAACCAATCCAGCGAATTTAGTTATGGAGAGCATAATTGAAATACACTCGACTCCAGTTATAGTGAACTTCTGGAGTACTACCTTTTCTTTGTTTTTATTTTCGGTCGCATTAACTACGTGGTCAGTGGTGACCACTATTGATTGATTGAGTTTTTTCGTGTTTCTGAGCGCGTCAACTGGTTTGGTCATTAGTCTTGTTAGTGTATGCATGTTTTTTCTCGGGAGATGTCGGTGGTCTTCCCCCGCTTGATGGCCGACCTACCGTCGGCTGGTTTCCCCTAACCAGGACTTCTCACCAGCGGGGCACCGCCCCATTCGGGAGAATCTCTAAACTCGCGACCGATCTCCCGGAATATGTAGTAGAGTTGTGCATGTTAGAGTGAGTGTGTGTGTGTGTGTGTGTGAAAGGGGAGAGGACAGGACAAGGAAGAGGAAGGAAAGATCGCGCGCGCTCCGTGGCCCGTTTGGTAGGGTACTGCTCCGACTTTCGCCTGGTGTTGACCGGAGAAACCACGGAAAACTACCGATCAGAGCAGCCGGCCGCTAGAATTCTCCTCCAGACAGCGACTGAATTCGACCTAGCTGAAAAGCTAGTGTCGAAAATCGTGCCACCGTCAGGACTCGAACCTAGAACCTCTCGGTCAGAGGCGCTGCAGTGACATCAGTTGATGCACTGAGCTACCGCTCGGTAAACTCTATACTCCGATTTAAGGTAGTTTCCCTTAAAGGTTATGAGCTTGAAGGAGAGGGGGGCACTGTCATCCAATCCTTTTAAGTCGTAACTAAGCTCCCGATTAGGTGACAGTGTCCCCCTCTCTTTCCAGTTCGTGACCTTTAAGTGCCACTATATTTGAAATGGAATATAGCCTTCGGTTTGCTGAGTCATAAGTTTACTTGCGCAGAAAACCGCCTCTTATAGATCATAATTTCGAAGCAGCACTTGCATCTTCGTACTGGTACATGGGTTTACTGGCGGCCAGATGCATTGACGGAGTAGCCCATGGGCCTATGAGGGAGCTAACTTCCCCTAGCACGCAGGCAGTCACATTAATTAGAGCAGGGAGTCGACTGGGAAGGAAATGGGTTATTAAGTTGCTTCATGGTTGTTGGGATAAGCCCACCGTGCTACAACACTAAAGCTAACATTAACCCCTGAGGTGCGTTTCGTACCCAGGACCTGTCGTTCGTACCCAGACTACTAAATGCGCGTCCACTGTATAAATTTCGGCTATACAGGTCGGCGGACAGTCTCAACGTCGATGCATAGATATTTAGAGTATTTAAGACGTTTCTCACCTCTTATGCAAGTTATTGTAACGTATTGTACGCTCCACTCAAAATGGCGGCGCCAAAGGGATTAGAGACGCAAGGGCCAGGCAGGATGTAAGAACAATGCGGTATTGGAAGAATTCCGAGAACTAGGGAAAGGGATGCCCAAAATACGGGACAGCGCATTTTTGCCGCGTGCCGCGTGCAAAATTCTTAGAATCCAGGGAAAGGGATGCCCAAAATGCCTGGCAACGCGACTAGCGCGGGCCGTGTGAAAAACCCAGTGACGTTTCAGGTCACGTGGGTGGGGGCTATATAAGAAGGAACGGAGAGCGCGGGGGTGGGGTTTGTCGAGCTGAGTGGAACCCTCGTGCGAATGCACAAACTTGCGCCCAGGGTGGTGCGGAGCCGAGCGAGGCTCGTACGGCAACCCATGTGTTGGGACGCCGGGGTGGAGATTTTCCACGAGTGACCTACGTCACGGGAGCCACGTGCTGTGTGCATAAGGTTCGCTGAGGAGTGGCGCGGGCCACGAGTCAGATTACATTTTTAAGGATCGCTCCTGCGATCAGGGAAGTAAACGTTTTCCAAGAGCTAAAAGTAACTTAAATGTAACTTGTACATATTGTGAATAAACCTGTACATATTTATCATTGAAGCTCGTGTCTGTGTTATTGTGTATTCCCACGACGTCACATTATACTTCTCTGGGTTACTTATGGCCTTACTCTAGGAACTAGGTATTTCACATATGTATACCTACTCAAGATGTGAAAGTGCCTTGCAATACTGTGTGTGTGTGTGTGTGTGCGTGCGTGCGTGTGTGCGTGTGTGCGTGTGTGCGTGTGTGCGTGTGCGTGTGTGTGTGTTTTTTTAGATGTAGAAACCGAAAAAATGTGTAGTATGAAACATCAAAATATTTACATAAATATGTAATAAAAACAATAAGTATATTGTGACATACCAATATGGGGACATTTTTAATACAGAATATTTGTCGTAAATGGGCGAAATGGTTAGGGCAAATAATAGGCAATATGGCGCCTTAGTAACGACATCGTGGTTGTTGTCAGTATAAATAAACATTCATCTGACCGTGGAGGCGACTGATTAGCAAAACGGAAGTTTGGGCATTTTGTCGAAATAAAAGATAGGCGAGGCATTGTGGGTTTGAAAAGGGAGGATAAAATTCAGTCGGTCGCATGTCGTGACGGTGAGCAGTTCGCTCGTGAATAGATTAATTTGTGCATGTTAGGACTTATAAAAATTTCGGGGGTCTACAATACGTGTTGGGACTTTGAAATATGTCCGCGTGGTGGAGTAATCGGACTTGAGAAACATATTCGGACTCTGAATATTTTCGTGCAGAACCAGAAGTGAACTTGTGATACTTCTATGATTTGGGGAACGTGTCGAGTTCCAAATATTTTGCTGTGCATAAAAATAAGACTTGGTTTTTTTTTTAAACGGAAGATAGAACTGAGAGATTTGTTTTGCGGTGTAATCATAAAAAAAGCACTGGATATTTATACGGGGAGAAGTGCCATCAGACATAATATAGTGGAGCTAGAACAAATATTTGAGTGGTGCGAAGCGGTGAATCGGCGGTGTTCGTTTTTAAAGAAGAGCAGTAGATTCGTGGTAATTGGACTTCGGGACTTCGGAGCTTCCAAAAAGGAAGGGAAGGCGTTTCGCCGTATACGGTTCGAACCAGGATATGATTAAGAAAGCCCTCAATGTAAAATTTTTACATTTTAATTTGCTACATTGATAGAAATAAACATTACATTTCTCTTGAAAGAAAGATTAAATGATTTTCATTGGCCAATTCAAGGTAATAAGTAGCTAGATCAAATCTCTGTTTTCAGATTCCTCGCCATTCTGTATAGATGGCGGCTCGGGTAATCGGCTATTAATAGATAATAGCGATTATTTTGACGTGACCATCGACCCAGCTAGCGGGATAATATTCAGTTACCAGAGTAATAATAGTTAAAAATCGTAACCTTTTCCTGGCCCCATGTTATTAGAAATTTGGAAACGGGTTACGACGAATCGCCCAATAATTGTAGCAGTTAAGGGGTATGTTTCAATATGTAAAAAATATGTAATATCTCATATAATACGTAATATTAAAATACACGAATTATAAATCACATTTTTTCATATTACGAAATTACATTTATAAAAAATTCCTAAACAAATTTTTAAAAGAATACAAACGTTTTAAATATCATTCAGTCAATCAATCAGTAGTAAAAGCTTCATTTATTTTTTTATCAGGACCGCAGTTTGGCTGTCAGATTAGGCGTACAAACTGGCAATATCTGCGGCCAGGAAATCAACGCAGCGTGCAGCAGTACACGTCGCAAATATTATACGTCGGCGATCGCAGATGTTTCTCGGAAATTAAGGTTAAAGGACACGAAACGCGGTGTCAGTGATACTTTTCACATCTAACGGGGAAAATGATCTCAGTCGCTGACGGCACTTCCCGCTACAGAGAACTGAAGCAGTGCGCCGGACTGCATCTACCACGTTTTCACGTAATATGCCTCAAGTAGACAGCACGCAGTGATAATGTAGGGAAAAATGCTAATTAAAAAAAATTTTTATAAAAAATACATAATAAAATTGAAGTCAATTGATAGAATAAAATTTTTGTGAAAAAGCAAAATATGTAACATATGTAATATAGTACTAAATATGTAAAAATTGAACGAAAAAATGAGACATTGTGCTTAGACGGCGACGATTCACCAAGATATAATTTTGAGAACGGAAAGTAGAAAGACAAAAAAATATGTAATTACATAAAAACTCGGTCTCTATTCATGAACCTAAATTTTATTTAAAAACAAAATTTATATTTACATCTCTAAAACTCTATTCTTAAAAGACATTTTGAAAACTTAAATTACACATCTGCCATTTTCACACTAATATCAAATGCAAGTACATTGACACAATACAATACATTGTGGCAGTGACAGTTTATACCCAATAAAGCAAAAATATTAACATTTTATGTACGTAAGGAAAACTAACGAATGAAAATAAAAGGGTGAAAACCAAACGCTAATTCTTACCAATAATATTTTTCAACATTTTACATATAATTTCGAGTGCCTATCTATTTGTTTATGAGTGATCAAATAAAAATGATTTCTATAGTTCGAGATGAAAGGTGGAGATGAGGGAGAGGAGACTATGATCGCTCCATTAGCGCTCCCTCAAGATCTTCCCCTCAGGTGGGTGTGAGGGGGAAAGGAACTTCGAGAAGGGGTGATATATTGACGTATCCTCAATGGAGATTGCAGCTGCGTCAGCGACTGTGTCGGCGTTGGCGAGATAAGCAACAGGGACAGGCACGTCGGCCAAGTCTGCAGATTCGACCCAGTTGCGTATGACGGAGAAGAGGCTGACATAGACAAAATACAATATTACATGAACTCGCTGTAAATAGAGTTAATAAAATTTGGAAGATGGCAATGTGTTTTTCTTTACGGGAAACCTTGAGCTAGTGTGTTGAACATTAGTCAAGTAGAATATGGAGTGCGTTGGATTTATAGGGAATGCGTTGCAGCACTCATAGACTCTCATTCATTCAATATTAATGATCACATTATTACTTTCTTTTCCTATACAATATTACAGGGATAAAAAGTATTTGAATCATCTCATCATTAGGATCTCGAGTTTTGATCTTAGAATCCATGTTAACCGCCATAACTTCACATGTATCTATTACTGACGTTCAAAGTATGATGAAGGTTGGTGCAGGTGGCAAGAAACGCTATTTTCTACCCGAAAATTTTTGATGTCGGCGTTTATTAATATGATATAGTTAAGATTTCCGTTAAATCCTCTGGCATTTTAAAAATTTCAAATATCTTTATATTCAAAACACTAACGATTGTCGGTTAGAAATAACTTCAAGCTTTCTACTGAACCTAATTTGGTTGATTTTCGTTTTAATCAGAAGGTAGTGAGCTCCCAGATGTTATATCGCGTGCTGTCATTAACAGATTTTCAGTATGAAATACTAATGTCAAGGATATCTTAGAATTAATAAACGCGGCTTATCTGCCGTTATTTCGTTGTGTGGGTTGCAATCGGTCTGCTGAAAGTATTCCCTGTTTTGTCGTATACAACGAGCAGCCGCGTGTGATTGTGAAGTTATAGTTAGCCTAGCGAAAATTGTATTATATAAAAGTTCAAAAATGCAAAGTTTTTATCTGCAAATATTAGCGAGTGTAAATAAATGCAATATTCTGCAACCGTTTGAGACATGTCCTCTCACAAAAAGGGTTAGTGATTCTAAAAATATATAATGCATTGCCTTTTTAAATTGGAAGGAAGATTTTTGCAATGTCACTACAACAAACATCTAGATCTCGTAAATAAAAAATAAATCATTTAAATTTTCATTTATATTGTAATCTTTGCAGATTATATAGTAAATTTAAAACCACACTTTTAGTTCTGTGATTACAGTGACTAGTGATCGTATTGTACCAGCAGTTGTGAATCTCCATGATTTCATTAGTCGTCGTGAACAAATACTGAAATACATGAAACACTGTTTTTGGAGTTTTCAATTTTCCGTATATTGAATATGTAGAACTTTTCTACTGTTCTTTCTTTGTTTGTTGTTGCAAAGTTCGCTTTTAAATTTTGGTTTAATCTGTCGAATACTTCCAATATTAAAGAATTAATTTTTTGGGCACTTTCAAATTTAGGTTTATTACGATACTGTCATCTATGCAATTTATTCTTCAATTCAATGGCATTATGCAGAATCCGACCTATCCATAAAATGTGAAGGTTAAGAAACAGCAGCTCTGACTGCTGAGAATCATTCCTCTGATTCACAGATTGCATCGAAGCGACGTTTGCCTTTTGCTGACCTTTGGAGAAGATAAATCACATATTATTTATTGTTCTTATGTTCAAAAATTGCAGAAACTAACCAAATATATGTAATAGTGGTTGCTTTCTTGGCGATTTCACGGCAACCGTTGTTTACCCTTTAGCATCTACTATCTAATTTCCTGACTCCTGCTTTCATGCTCTGTCGGCAAGTGGGTCAGGGCAGTTCTATGACTTATATTTGACACCAACAGCAGGAATTACACGACGCCAGTTGCTGTCTAGCGGGTGTCAGTCGACGTGACTTCAGATCTAAAGGGAGTAATTAATTAACGAACGTTGTATTAGAAAAGAAAGGAGAATGGCAAAATAATTCCGGGCGGATAAAATTGCGATAGACTATACTTATGATAGCGCAATTACAAAATATTTAATTGTGGAAAACCAAAACGCGGAAGGAATTTAATTGCCAGGACGACGACTTCCATGGAAATCCAGGACAATGTTAAGAGTGCGGCCATCATCTAATCAGGGAAGTGCACGTAACAACAGGAATAGAAAAAACTTTCATGTGCGGCGCTTGTATGTGAAATGTACAAGATCAAGACTGTTGTAATTATAAGAGTATTAATAAGTTAGAAAGTAAATTAAATATGGCCATGTTCAGACAAAATGAGATATATTCACATTATAAAGCTTTCGTCGTAAATGGGGTAAATATACAAGGATAAACAAATAGAAATATGGCGCCATAGCAACGGCAGCCGAGTTGTTGTCAAGGTCAATAAACTTCATTCTGGCATTGGACCTGAGAGCACGGCTAGCTGATCAAGTAAACAATTTAGGGATTGGTTGAAAGCAATGACAGTCTAGAACATAGCTAGTTGATTATGTAATCAATTTAGGATTGGCCAGGATAAGAGTGACTGTCTATTCACGACGGAAGTGCGTCGAATGTTTCTTGTGAAAAACAGTAGAAAGAAATAGGTCGAGTCTTGAAGGGTTGAACTGAAAGCTTATTTTCACATTCTGACTTATGTCGTGGTGCTGTGCGGGTCCTGCGGATGATTAATTTTGTGGATTAGGAATTGTAAATTTTTCTTGAGAGTGAAAAGTTATCGGACTTATTTTCTTGGGTGCGACGAACGGAAATTAGTATTTTCTCGGGACGAAATAGCGTGAGGGATCTTGGAATAATTTGCTGTGTAAAAATGTGTAACTTGTAATTTTCGTGTGTGAGCTAATAATTTCAGACTGATAGAATTTATAAGATCTACAAGTTGGGACTCTGAATATTTTTGCGATGTACGGAAATTAGAATTTGAATGAATTTGTACGCAACAGGACTTGGAATAATTCTGAATAAATAATAGTTTGCTGAACTTTAACATTCTCATCGCGTAAACAGAAACACCTTGGAACGTTCGCGAAGTAAATTAAATTAGAACTACAAGTATTTAGGCGGGGTGGAATAATTTCCAGTAAAGTGCGCGCGAAGATGGGTACTGCAGGATAAGGTTCGAAAGAGCTCATGACCAAAAGAACATTCTTTATTTGTTACAAATTTTTCAAGTTATATTTTTGCTTGGCATTGAGAATAAACCATAAGTTTCTTTTGAAATAGAACAAACGATTTTCATTTGGCCAATTCCAGCTAATAAGTAGCTAGAAAAAAAAAATTTTTTCAGATTTCTCGCCACTCTGTATGGATGGCAGATCGCATAATCGGCTATTAGTAGGTAATAGCGATTATTTCTAACGAAACCCATCGATCCAGCTAGCGGGATATTGATTTTATTTAGATAACGGTTGAAGCATTAATTTTAATAATATTAACGTAACCTTTTCTTGGCGCCCATGTTGAAAATATAAATTCGGAACGGGTTACATCAAAATGCCCAATAATTTTATAAGCAGTTTGTGTGTGGGCATTGTTTCAATATGAAGATAATTATTCAAATAATAAATAACGGATCCAAAAGGGGATATAAAATTTAATGATTTCATTTACGAGAAATATTATAAAGTTTAAAGTATAAAAATCAGTTTGTATTTAAAATCAGCAGAATTTAGTTAATTAAAAGACTTGAGTTACATATTGTTCCGATCCTTAAACATTGCTTTCTGAATCACGTGATGTTATTTCGTAGAATTTCTTATATGTCATGAGAATATCCACGAACTCAAGTTTTCCCCAATTATCAAAAATTATTACCAGCAGTGTTCTTGTAAGAGCTGTATTTTTCAGGCTCACGACGAGTAAATTATTACAGTAGCCCTGAGATATGTAAATATTGTTGAGTATTATAACAAAAACGGAGCTAGCAAAATTTGGAACTAAATAAAAGAATATATAAGAAGGAGGTAATTGTATTGATATTAAAATTATAGTGAAAATGTAAAGTGAGGCGAGAGTGATGTACTTCAACTATGAACTAATTTTCAGTTTTAAAACAATTATTTTCAAAGTGTAGACCAGCTAGTTTTATTTTAATACATTTCCAAAGATTCTAAATAGAATTTGAAACGTCACGCTCGACCGTTGACATTACATTAGTGGAAGGTTTATTTTTCCATTACTATTTTCCCGTCTGGCTGGCAGGGTACGTGTGAATCCGAATTTTGCCTACCATTGCGGTATACGTAAGTCGGGTACACCCTGGACTCGGGATAATGGCGGGGAAGCCGGAAAGGGGGGAGGGTCGGGTGGTGCAGGAACAACACAGCGAGAAGGGAGGCGGGAGTAATCGTATTAGCCCCGCGGGCAGCGGGTTTGCCTGGGAGGGGAGTAATCTGATTTATTATTGGTCGCTCGCCACTTCATATTCATAAAACAACTTGAAACCCTCTCCGCTACTGCTCTTTTTTGTGTTTCATTGTTTTGTTTTTACAGCGCGAGGTGAAATTATATCCTTCTATATCGTAAATTTTCAAATGTAAATGTAGAAAACATGATGCAAAATTTCTGGACCGAGTGAGATTCTCCTCCAAGCGCTAGGGTTTCCTTAAAATGAAATTGTCCGAGGGCTCGGAATAACTACACGCGAGTTTGGGAGCGTCTGAACTGATTACGAGGTCCTGTAAAACAAACCTGGGTTGCATCGTAAACTTTCTGAATCGTTTGGAATTGTTTCCTTTCGTTGCTGATGAGTTGCCGCTGGAAAATATTCAAGTTATGAAATTCGTTGATAGTAGTTTGAGTTTCGTGCGAAGAACAATTCACGTAAATTTTAAATGAATGTATCGAAGTACATTAGAGTGAGAGAGATGGAGAATCAGGTTGTGAGATTGGAACAGAGAGTCAGAGATTTAGAGAATGAATTCAAGGCAAAATAAATGACGGTCAAAAATTCACGGGATGTAATTTTAAATTGAAAGAGAATATCGTAAGTGTTTGTCAATGAAAGTAATATAATTTTGTGACAAGCATGGCAGAAACTGTGAAAGTTAAATTGATAGAATAAAACAGAAAAAAGAAAAGCGGAAAGCGGTAAAATAGAATATACAGAGGATTGAGGCAGAATTTAGTGGGGAAGTGTAAAGAGAAATGATTCATGAAATACGCAAGGGAGGCGGCTTCGTTCTGGAGAATAAAGAATATTCATTGTTAATGGAGCAGCGTCCAAACAAGGGGAACTTCGAAAGGATTGCAGAACATTTAGAGGTAGTAAGAGTATTTACGAGTATTAGTGTTCAGCGCTTTAAGGCTCATAATTTTATTCGGTATAAACGACCAATTCTTGCAATTTGCAATCCGCTCGTGGAGTTTGAAGCGTTTGAAAAGTAACTCAACCAAATGGATAAGAGGAAAAGACTGTTGTATCTTTAACAAAACCATCCCTGATTGCTATTTTGAGGTTACTATTCATGCAAATTTGGCATGTAGAGCTAAAGAACTTAATTATTCAGATATACGATTGTGAAGAAGCCATTTGACAGCTATAGCCAAGTATTTATTTATTTGGGATTTACTTGGTGAAAACTGATCACAACTGAAGGTGTCTTGTATTATTTAGATTTATGAGAATTTTTCATAATTACTCTGATTTTTAACCTAAGTCATATCGTAGCAACATGCTTTTTTTCGGAACTGGTTTAGTTCTCTTAAGTTTTACGAACAATTTTAAAAAGCGAATCTGTGCACACTGTAAATACAGGATATTAGAACAATAATTCTTTAGGGTTATTCTGATGTGTGTTAAGAAATGATGATCCTGCAACATGATATGTAAGCGACGATAGTATTGATATGTTCAAGTACGTCGATGAAATTGTGATGTAACATGAAAGTGCTAATTTCGGCATTGGCGACTTTTTCTTTGTTCAGTTTGAAAACAGTAAAGCAATGCCGATATCATATTTGTTGTTCGTGGAAGGTAGAGAACTGCCTAAACCAGTGAAGTATGGTACCAGCGTATGACATAATTTACTTGTTCTATGAGTTTATTTCTGGAAAAATTATGAATTATAATATAAAATAAATATTTGATATATATGCAACTAAAACATTGTCTTTAAATTTTTGATTTAATAATATTGACTGTTAATTTTATTACAGAAGGAAGCCAGGTTTTTCTTTTTCTTAAATTTTAAATAAGAAGTGAACCTTTTTATTGAGGTTTTCTATAACGTCAAACAAATGAAGTTTTGATTGATACACGAAGTTGTGTTCAATCGTACGAGACCATAATGAAACACTGCCCTGTTTCTAGAGCTTGGTTTTCCTTTCAAAAATTGAAAATATGTTGTACGTCAAAAAACGGGAATGCTTTGATACTAATATGCTTCTTGACATATTTATACATTTTGCTAACACGAAAAAATAAAACGAAAGGAATTTATATGTACTACAATGAAATACAATGCTCAAAGTCATGCTTCTTCAAGTAACATAGAGAATAAAATTAGTGCTCTAAACAGCACATACTTTATCGCAATATTCTAATTTTTTTCTAAATATTTCTTCATATATTTCAAATTTAAATCGCAGTGAGACGCCAGTCTAGTATGAGTGGATGTATGTTCCTTGCAATTGTATGGGTCTGGCGTAGTCACAGCCTCATTAATAACCTCAGTCTTCAACACACTTGCGTACAAATAGTTTAGTAATCCATTTGGATATTTTGAAAACACAAATGAAACAAGAAGTTCTAAATTCAAAGCCTTATCGCAAATAAAGCATTTACTACTGTATTTGTTTATGTAGCTTACGCCAGTTAGAGGGTACTCCGTCGAAAGTGCAAGTCAGCACTCAGAAAGTTCTCTGAAAAAAATTCGGAGCCTCTGCCGGTACTACCACTTCTTGCCCCAAATGGCCCGGAACAATTCCCGTCCGGCCGTAAAACCTCGACTTCATTTGCGGCATGTAAAACAATTTACAGCGATTCATTTTAGAAACGTATATAATTTATGACAGGAAAACTAACACAAGGTTCCACAATAAACTATTTTATTCAACAGCATTTCTCATCTGACGGCACGTTTGCTTCCTTTTTTTTATCTCGCCGTGTGTGGTATAGTAATTAAGACATTAAATATGCAAATAGCGCGGGTATTAAAAGCCGCGCCACTCCATGGGGCTAAGTTGTGGGCCGGAGGAGCGGACTGCTACACGTCGGCCTGTGATAACAGTCTGTGCCAGGGAGGGGGGGCGGGATGGGCCTGGACGGGGAGGGGCGGGGCGGGATGGGACGGGGCCGACGGAGCGCCGATGATCGTGTGGGCGATCGTGGGTGTTAGCGTCCGCCAGACTCCAAGTAGCTATACTCGTCTGAATCTCGGGGCCACGCCCCTCCCGGCCTCCCCTCGCACCACGTCAAGCCACGTCGCATCTCTACACGTTCTTGCGTCCACTCCCCATATTCCCCCTACCTTCTCCGTTCCGTCACGCTCCGTCTCAACATGTTCCTCCTACCTTGCTCCGTCCCGCCATGGTCCGACCAGCCATGGTCCGTCCCGTCATGTTCTGCTCCGACATGGTCCGTTCCGTCATGCTCCGACTCGATTGATTGATTGATTGATTTTTTCGTTTTTCCGGGCGCGTCAACTGCTTTGATCATTAGTCCGTCAGTGTAGTGCATGTTTTTCTCGGGAGATGGCGATGATCTTCCCCGGCCTTCGTGTTTCCGGGCGCGTCAACTGCTTTGATCATTAGTCCCTAACCAGGACTCTCCCACCAGCGGGCACCGCCCAGCCGGACAAGTTTAAGTCCCGACCGGCCTCCCGGAATATGTGGTAGTGTAATGCATGTTAGTGTAAGTGTGTGTGTGTGTGTGTGTGTGTGTGTAAGGGGAGAGGATAGGACAAGGAAGAGGAAGGACAATCGCGCACGGTCCGTGGCCCGTTTGGTAGGGTACTGTTCCGGCGAATGCCGGAGCAGTACACTGGCGAACACCGGCGAATGTCTGGTGTTGATCGGAGAAACCACGGAAAACTACCGATCAGAGCAGCCGGCCGGCGGAATTGTCCTCCAGACAGCGACTGAATTCGACCTAGCTGAAAAGCTAGTGTCGAAAATCCTGTCGCCGTGGGGAGTGGGAACCTAGGACCTCCCGGTCAGAGGCGCTGCAGTGACATCAGTTGATGCACTGAGCTACCGCTTCCGGTCTCCGACTCGACATGGTCCAACCAGCCATGGCCCGTTCCGTCACGTTCCGTCCACGGGCGAGCGGGACGGGCGGCGGACGGGCGAGCGGGACGGGCGAGCGGGACGGGCGAGCGGGACGGGCGAGCGGGACGGGCGAGCGGGACGGGCGAGCGGGACGGGCGAGCGGGACGGGCGAGCGGGACGGGCGAGCGGGACGGGCGAGCGGGACGGGCGAGCGGGACGGGCGAGCGGGACGGGGCCTCACTGCCCCTCCGCCCCCAAACCATCGCCGTGGCTAACGAACCGATTCCCCGCCGCCCACGATTCCCCCAGCCGCCGCCCGCTCGGGTTTCGACCACTGATGCACGACCGCCGCTGCAGCGTCCATCGGGCGAGGACGCCCCTGCATGCGCATTGTACGTGCGCTGGCGGCAGCGCAATCCAGGGGAGATCCAAGCTAGTGTTTTGGTGCCCGATTGCAAAGGTTCCAAACTGTGTTTCTCGAAGCTATGAAGGACATGATGTGATACCTTTTTCAACATTGTAAGAATATGGGATTGTATAAGTTACTCCGTCACTTGAAGGTCCAAAAAATCGTTTGGGTCTCTCTTGCCTGTCTTACATTTTTTATTTACACCATGATGAATGAAACACTCGTACCACTAATATTAAGACACTGGTGAGAAACAAACTAAAGGATTGAGGATGCCTACCCCTGAACTGGAGACTCTGTCACAGTAGATGGTATAAATGTAGTTTAATTTCCGTCGTTACATTTAAAAAAGTAAAACTTTGCGCTCTTAATAAATTGTAAAGTGCGGTTTCCAGTAGTGTCAGAAAATATTTCATTAGCAGTATCTTAACGCAATTCGGAACATAAAACTTAAATGGACATGTATTTTTTCGTGTTTGTGAATAGTGTTAGTATTACATGTTTTTTTAATAATCATTATTTTGCAGTATTTCATACTGGGTCTCTAAAATAACACTTGTTAGCTGAGTTTGCAGAAAAAAATATTTGTAATAAACTTCCCCCCGCAAACTGATCGTCCGTTTGTGTTATAGGTGACGTTTCATGTAAATCTTTGCTGCCCATACTCCTTAATTGACTGCTAAAAATACATTTTTTTAAAATTTATTTTACGTCAAAAAATCAGTTAAAACTGCGTATGACGTGCTATGGGGAAAAGTTAATTGTGTGCACTTTTTCAAAATTCTGTGATCCAAGCTCCCATGTAATAAAATCTATTTTCAAGGATAAAAGGCAATAAATTTTGGCTCTTATCCATGTTGTCTTCAAGTAATCAAAAATATTTTTTTCAAGAACAATTCTCATTCAGATGTTAATTTCCACATTTACTTACCCACTTATTATTATTATTATTATTATTATATATATTCTTATATTTTCAAACTTACTATTTATTTAAATATTAGTTATTAACTACAGGAAATAATGAACTAATACACAATGAGATCGGCATAAAACATACATTCCTATGGTCGAACCAACTGAATACAAATTACGCAGCTGAGAAGCTCTGATCGAATTATGAACTAAACCTCGTTATTATTAGTCGACCGGCTCCAAAAGAATTTTTAACGACTTATGAGCAGACGAACACGACCTTCGACAACCCTTTCTCATTTCCCAGGGCACGACTCGTTATTAAGCACCACCTAAGATCATCACAGCTCTCTAGGCAGAACGTGCTTAATGAGAACCGGTTACATTCAATCCGCTCATCGGTAGGGGGACTGCTTACAGGTTCCTCTTCATAATTTTCCAGGTGCCTCTAATTCTTCTAAGTTCTTATTTCTGCTACTTTCAGTGATCTTGTTTTGTCGGATTGGAGAAGTAGTTTCAATTTTAGTGTGTGGTTAAACAGCTTATGTCTCCTTTATCATGAGCGTGTTTTCATCTGTACCTAATCGCACCAAGTCATTTTGATAATATTATTTACATTTATGTTTGCATATATTAATATTTATATTCCACGTCTTTGTTATTATTCTTGTCTCCTTTTATCCATTCAGTACGACATTTAACGCACCGATACATTTGCTTTAACGAATCTCAACTGTCTTCATCACTGTTTCATAAAATCACTTTAGTAAGATTATACCATTGTCTCTCTGCAATGAGCACCACTTTTTCATGCAATGCAACGTTTTAGAGGTTAATGGTTGGAATCATTCAGAATCACGCATACAGTTCTCAGTAGTTATTTTTTTATCTCCCCGGCATTGTTCAATAATTTGTGCACGCGTCAACATATAGTTATATTCATACGCACAAAAGTACATACATACAAAACAACAAAATAAATATATTCAAAACTAGAAAATATACACGAGTAATGATGTTATCGAAAGAAATGAAATGCTACACATTTTTCAGTAGTAGCTTACTGATCAAGCAGATTCTATATTTTGAACTACAGGCAAAATATAACACGAGAAATATTCTCAATATGCGTCTTAGGGTGTTCAGAATATGCATGACTACTATGACTAAAAGAAAGGGAGGTGTAACAATGACCTAATGGCATCAGGAACTTTAAAAAATAGGAGTATATTTACTATCCCGATGGGGGGTAAATGAGGAATGCAGGAAACCTTGCATGTTGCAGGGTGATTCTAAATGCATCCTCCAGGGCTTAACCTCTGGTTGGCCCGACGAGCGCCGCCGTTAACCAGCTCCACCTACCTCCCTCCTCGCTCGCAGCCACCTCTCTCCATTCACTGTTTGCCCCCGCGCCGCCGGCCTGGCTCCCACACCGCGCTCCCGCTCCAAAGGCCCGCCCGGCAGCACGCGCCTCTTGGCAAAGCCCCGCCGCCTCCACCGCCCGCGCCGCCCGGCGCAGCCCGATCGCCGGTTATTATTTATTCGGCTGTTTGCTCATTAGCCGCTGCGCGCGCGGCGATCGCCAATAAATTGAGGGGCGCGGCCGGTGAGCGGCGGTGAGCGGCAGGTCAGGCTGAGCGTTAATGGAGCGCTCAAGCGCCCTGCGTCGGCCGCCCCGCCCCGCCCCGCCCCGCCCAGCCCACGCTCGCCGCGCCGCCCAAATGCCACCCAACCCACCGCCGCTCACCTCTGTATCCACTCATTCGCTGACCCACCTGCTCACCCACCCGCCCCTCACCCGCCCGCTCCTCACCCGCCTGCTCCTCACCAGCCCGCTCACCCGCCTCACCCGCCCGCTCACCCCCCGCTCACCCGCCCGCTCACCCGCCCGCTCACCCGCCCGCTCACCCGCCCGCTCACCCGCCCGCTCACCCGCCCGCTCACCCGCCCGCCACCGCCGCTCACCCGCCCTCTCACCCGCCCGCTCACCCGCCCGCTCACCCGCCCGCTCACCCGCCCGCTCACCCGCCCGCTCACCCGCCCGCTCACCCGCCCGCTCACCCGTCCGCTTACCCGCCCGCTCACCCATTTGCCCTCTTATCCACTAGCTCGCTTACTCACTTGTCCACCCAAGTGGTCATCAACCACCCTGCTACCCACCACAACGACGCCGACGACACCTGCTCCCGCGAACAGCTACTGGGCACCTATTTTCCTCGTCTGTCCCGAGCGAAGTAGCCCATTGCATGATTCTTTGCTATTTAAGCTTGCCAAGTAAACCACACGCCATCCACAGACCATCATCACCACCCACTGACTCTCGCTCGCCGTCGCTCCCTGTGTGCATTCTCTTGCACTATGTACTTGGCCCACGCTTACCCATTCGCTTTTATCTACATCACGCACGAAGCATACCATTTACAGTTGAAAGTGCGGAAGCATTCGCAACTGTTGAAGTACCGGCCTCGTGTGTATCCCTTGTAAGTGCATCCGTATTTCATTTATTTTCGCTAGCTCTTGAATCAGTGCTACGTGTAATTCCCCATTTACATGTGGAATTTGTCTCCTCTGAGGTTTTGCCTGCCCCTTTGTCCACGTCTCTGTCCCTGCCTCTGTCTGACTATGTCTCTTCCTGTCTGCTGTCCTTGTCTCGCTGTTCCTGCCTCCTGCACAGCCTCTCTGTACCTGTCTTTCTGTTCCTATCTCTCTGTGTCTCACCCTCTGCTCCGGTCTCTCTGCCTCAAGTCTTTTTACTGGCTCTAACATCCTCATTTGCTTACAAAAAGGTTTCGTTCTTGTTTTTCAGAATTTTTTTGCAACTGTGAATACGGTATTAACTATTCTGCGCGACAGTGTAATTTCAACTCTTGATTTTCATCGTAATATTAATTATCAAACTATAAAGTAACTTACAGAATACAAGCTCAGCAGAGCTTTTCAAATATCGCAAAATCACAATTTTACTGCTCTTTGAAAAGCATTTCTCGGAGCGTTAAAATACATAAAAACTGCAAACACAACCGACACAATAAACCTGAACGCAGTGGTTGCAAATGCAATTACGCGCCGAGTCGCAGAAAAGAATAAGAACTAAAATATGAATTCCGACACTGCGCTGTTGCAAAAAGTTTGTTCCGATTCTTTAGCGGAAATCCGTGGTTGCGATTGTGTAGATTGTGGGAATGTAATTGGATAACTTCGAAACTAATAGAATAAATTTCACCAAGTCATTAGCGAAAAGAGCGTAAAAGAGTAATAAAAGCACGGAAAACTAGATTCGTACCGTAATTACATTACGCCCGTACACTCTTTCTTAAATTAAAGGCCGGTCAAAGCGGTCGTCTACTGAAAGACAGAAATTAAACGCTAGGGGAGAATATTGTTTAATGCCCCAGTTTATGATAGCGGCTACCCTTTGCAGTCTCCGTGCGGTAAAATACTCATTTTATTACTTATTAGCAGTTCATTATGTCAATGCCGACCAGACTCTTGGCATCATTAAAACGTGTCATCTAATTCTGTTTTCTCCGTTATAAATACGTTCTTCAATGCCCGAAACCGTGCTGGGTCAAAAACAGTACCTTGTAATACGTGTGGAGATACTTTCATTTCTTTAGGAGTGTAATAATTAGTAACGCGAGCAACACGATAGACTGTTTCAAGAAGATTGAAATAAGTCTGTACACAAGTGTTAGAATTTATTTTCTGAATTAAAATGTATTTATAGAAATTTATATTCAAGTTAAGCCAAATTTACAAAAGTTAAAATTCTATATCAATCTCTTGCGCAGTACATGCATTCCAACAGACTCGCCTGGTCGGGAGCTTAGAGCTTGTCCCGGCTGGGGCGGTGCCCGGTCGTGGGAGATACCACATTGTGGAAAACCCCGCTAGCCGACGGTAGGTCGGCACCGGATATCGCCATCTTAGTGGGGGAAAATCACCACCACCAACACCAACGACAACAACAAAATAATAATAATAATAATAATAATAATAATAATAATAATGAAATACATGCACTGCACTTACGGGAATAATGACCCCAATCGCGCGCGGAATCACTAACAATCAAATAATCCAAGAATCTCGCGGATTTTGTTCGAAGTATTGTGTCAGAGACATTTTGAAGTGGCGCGTTACGTTAAACATAGTTTTCTCTGAGCTGTAGCGGTTCCGAGCTTTTAATCTGTGAAAATGAAGATTATTATTTTGTCTTCACTCGTTTTCCGTTTCTTATTGAATCGCTCAACCTTCACGCCCATTTTTCCTGCATCCATTTGACCAATACTCATGTATATGTACACTATTCAAATAAATCAAGTTAACTACGGTGAAGCATAAAAACGAAGGACTTTACTCTCAACCTACACTAATTTCATAATGTCCGCCGTAATTTCCATGTGCGAGGGCTCTTCAGCAATATCGTTGTGTCTGCAGCATCATTGGCTAGGAGGGTTTAAGTGACGACGGTTTCGGATTTTTGCGTCGCACTGGACAACTGGATCGAATCAGTCACTTCACTCTACATTATTCTACTAGCCGATTGCTTAGTCGATTTTCTGTTGTTACTTCGATCAATACTAGACGAAATCCGGAGCAGAATCCTAGCGAACGGATAACATACTACCCGCCATTTTTCTTTCAGCTTGTCACCTAACGCTCACTCTCACTGATACACACACACAAAATTCTACACATGTCGGGAAACTAGTGAGTGAGAAGCTTAGAGCTTGTCCTGCTTGGGCCGGCCCCTTCTGGGGGATACCTAGGGGAGGCAAACAAACAAACTGATACAGTAGCTCGGCGTCGGATTTCGTGTTCCAATGGGGGAGAAACACTGCCTCGCCTCGGTATGTAATACTATGTAAAGTCTCTAATAATGCGAGAACGTTTGTGTTTTTGTAGCACCATTAGTTTTTTCTCTGTTATAAATAATTACTATAGCAGGAATTTTTACGATAAGGCTCAAAAGTTGAATCTTGACTTTGAAGGCGTAATGAAAATTATATGTAGTACATTAGATATTATTTTTCCAAATCAACCATTCCAACCCGCTTCATGTAAATACGGAAGAGCTTGAAGTGGAAAATAATATTAAAAAAATATTGGCCCAAGCAACTTAAATTTGAAAACGCATTCCTACGAATCTGACAAGCAGGGAAAAATCACAAACAACTGATAAATGAGCCACTTCAGCATCACGTTGACGCTCGTAAATGGAAAATTGTGTTCATCAACTTCCGGCTTTCATTCTAATGCACGTTAATGTTGTGCCCAGAGATGGAAACAAATTTTAAGATATTTAACGCGGTCGCTCCGAAACACGTGGCATTTAAGTTAATAAAATATGAAAAGTACATTTCCCTTCCAGAGTACCCCGAGAGCTGTAGTCATGCAAGGGCCCTGAATGTGTCCGCAACACGTGAATATTTAAAGCGATAAAGCCCTAAAATATTTCCATTACCAGTTGGTAAACAAGGGTGGTAGTCCGCCACGTAACGACTTCTATTACTACATCGCCTTCAGCTTCGATGAAATCCCGAATGTTCGGAACATTATAAATAAAACAACAACCGCCAGTGTGAGGTTTGCTTCCATGAGAAGTTGTTCCTCGCAAACTTTTCTTTCACGGTTCCACAATTTAATTCAACAATTTCTCACGCCTTGCTCCCGCCATGTTTACCTTAAACGCATAACAAAAGGCTGACGGAGAACACTTTGCAGAACAATGAGCTCCTTTCTAGACTCTTCCGTTGCAACGCGCCAAGCGTGTCTCTTTGCCGGTGTTGCAGATTGCAAAAATTTTGCTGATTTCATGGTTCTCTGGGTCGCAGACCCCTCGGTAAATTCTAGAACCTAAAACATATGATATGGAAACAGAATGCAATGAACTTTTTTATAAAATAATGCAGTTTTTTTCTAATTGTTAATTCGTTTTTTATTGTGGACCGATTTCTACCATATTTCGTGTCTACAAAGGATGTTGTCCGTGCCGTTCATCTGTTTTCAAATGAGTGTTGCTTTTACTTGAATCCTATACTCGTTTTCAAAAACATTCAGTATCGTTGGCATGTTATTTATTGTTGAACCATTTTTCCACAATTGAATCATCTACTTTCGTTCACTCGCACTTCTAGTTTCTCTGTTCCAATGTAAATGTAGATGGGTAGTAATGAAGTGAGTGGGCCATGAGTTCACTAACTTAGCAAAAACATATATTAGAAAAAGAATAGCCATCTAAGGTGCTATGAAAAATAATTTTCTTCTTTCGAGGCTTGTCCTTATTCAATTAAAACTTATTACGTTTTAAAACATAATTCTGGAACAGCAAATCGATCTTCTCTTAGTTTGCTCGTTTGATCGCAACCAATTGGCGTGGTGTGAGTGAATAAGCGAATATTGTTTCCAGAAGCGGCAATTGTTCAGGTTATTGTGCATGTTACATTACATTCTTTCGAGGCTTTTCCTTGTGAAGTGCTGTGCCGTGTGGTATGAATGAGTGTGTGAATGTGTTTGTACATATAGATTAAGAATGAACGAGTGAATGAATGTGGAAAAAATAGAAGAAAAGAAGATTGAACTTGAACTTTAAAGAACTCTACCTCTCCATAAATAATGTAATTAAAAACATCAATCGCCCAAAGAGGCCATTGCTTTCGTTTTAAGTCTTAGTATTAAGTAGTATATTTAAGTTATAGCCCTCTTATCCGCTCCAAAGCAGCAATGCTGGAGCTTAATTGTATCCGTACATTGAATAAACTCCCGCCTCATCAGGGCTACTGATGAGGGAAAGGAAAAAACACTTTCTGCCCCAACAACACTTCCGTCATCACTTGAAAAAGTCCAAACCAATTCTAACAAAGCGCATGATGTGTTTATCTGCAATTTTCGACAGTCAGGAATAGTGGTCATTTCTTGCTTCTACGTAAGAAACAAAAATGAATAAATGTCAAGGATTGCTTTATTTGCAGCACATTGTACAGCAAGGAAGGATGACTCAAGCTTGCCTTGATTACATCGAATTCCAATTTCCAATCCGAGAGGGAGCGAGAACGAGCGAGAGAGCGCGTGCCGAAAACGGAATTAGCACTAATTTCTTTATTATCATTATTTGTTGCATAAAAAGTAAAGAAAATTTTGGAAATATTTTTGAGAAAATAATTGTTTAAATATTGCGTATGTTTCGCGCATAATTGTGAGAAAAAGGACTTAAGATGTTTTGTGAACTGAGTTTTTAAGAAAAATTTAGGGACTAAAACAGCACGTACTTTCTCCCTTTAGTAATGGTTATGTAATACTATTTATACCACAGTTTCTTTTCAAATTATCACATCTCAGTTATAATTTTTTGTAAAACTCGTTACAAATCGTATAATATTTGGTAAAGAAACTAAATATTTCAAACAAATATCAACGGGAATTTGACAATTATAACTGTTTTTCATAGAGCTACATCATGTCCCAACAATGAGACGTAATTTACAGAAATTCTGCTACCAATTCGAAGAGCGGAATGTTTTGTTCCATGCCAATTTGATATTCCTTGAAAGCTAGCAATTTTTATTTCATTGTCGCTACCGCGGTGGCGGTAGCGAGAAAGTAAACAAATCTCTTCGGTTATCTCATTGTAGGAAAACGCCGAAATATTTTGAATTTTTGCAATTTTCCAAAGTTCAGTGATCAACGAAAATTGGACGTACGCCCTCCTCTCCGCTGGGCGAAGGTGTGGTGGGTCGAAGGGGGGCAGGACGAAAGGGAGCGTGGTGAAGGGGATGCGGGAGGGATGGCGGAGGGCGTAGTGGGTACGACGTGGGCTGTAGAGACGCAAGGGCAAAGCGGGGCGAGGTTGCCACAGGTGTGGCGACAGAGCAGCATGGGAATGGGAGAGGAATGCAATGGGACACCTAGAGTCAGGGGGAAAGGCGAGGCAGCAGGAGGGAGGGCGGGGACGCGGTGGTGAAGAGGGGGCGGGCGGGGGGCGGCGGAGGCGCCTGGTGCTGCCAGAGGGCGCGCGGAAGTGCGGCCAATTTCAATCCGCCCATCGCATCACCGCTCCACCGTTTTTGTTCCCGCCTCCGCCCCACGCCCCGCCCCGCCCCGCCTCGCCGGCCGCAAGCTGTGCCCCGCCGCCACCGCCCCGCCCACTCATTCCCCAGCCGCCAGCGCCGCTTAAATCTGCTCTCTCTTCTGCGCCACTTTTTGGGTCACTCGGACATTCACGGCCTTCTGAAATGACTACTCACAACGAAATTCATTTCCGAACTGCTCCTGACAATTTGGATATGCTTTGAGAATAATAATAAAAAAATTGGGAAATTAAGTATTAAATCGATATTTACTTCAGTTATGTAATTCATCTTTTTCTTGAAGCAGTTCATCTGCAAACGGTCAAGCACATAAATATAAAATCACACAGACAACCTTAGAATAATTTAGCAAATTAATTATAAAAGGAAAGAAAGAAAACGAGACCTTTTTCGTAATTTATTACAAACTCCCCATTATTATGTGCAACGTTCACAATTTTTCTGTGAAATATATTTTAAAGAATGTGGATCACTAAATATGGAAAAAAACTAAATATTTAAATGCTTTTTCTTCGTGTTTATTCTTGGTCCTTTCCACTATTCTCCCTGTACTCTGATATGTTTGGGTGCATTTGAAATTGCAAATCCAAGCTGCACTGCTAGTTCACTCGAGGCTGATTTCTTTGTCCTCACGCTCATTCTCACTCTGGGCCTGGAAAGCCCAAATGAATCTGCGTTGGCGTAGGCGCTTACAAGAACTTACGGTTGGGCAATTGGGTGTCCCGACCACTCAATAATCTCGCCTTGCTTGTTCAGTAATTAATGTACCAATTTTGGCGGCATCACACGTGGAGTTCAGATTGCACACGTTAGTTTGCGTTTCGAACGCTAATGTCCTCCATTCGCTAAACTTGCTTGCTGGTTTCACACGACGGTAGTCATGGACACAGAAAGAATAAAAAGCAGAATAGAAGCCAAAATAAAATAAATAAATAAATCAGGGAATGGAAATCAACAAGAATTGTTTATTACAAAACGCGGAATAGAGTTAGATTTATTTCCTTCAAATACCGTTGTGACTGCGAATGAGCTGATGCAAATGAACTTCGACACATTATTAGGTGATAGTTGGGAGATACCATCTTTCATTTTGATGAAGACAGTTAACAAAAATATGTACGATGGGTGTAGAGGGTTAGAAAATTTAAAATTTAAAAAAAAAAATTGTCAAAAAATTAGGCAGATAATTTAAATACCGGATTTCAAAAATACTGACTAATGTGTAGCAAAGTTTCTTTACACACCATATTCATGTTTTGAAAAGTTAATTAAACAATTGAAGTTATTTTTGGGAAAACTTTGAAAGTGTTGAGGCTTTATGCGTAGTATCCTGCCCCTAAACGCAGATGTTGGATTCAATTTCACAGGGCCCTGGATTTTTTTTAGATCGAAAGAGAATTTTAATTTTGGGTAAAATCACCTGAACGAATTAGGCGCTAGCGTTACCATAGATGGGCGCACTAGCCGTCAATCAATATTTCTGTGTCAAGGGTTCCTAAAAGCTGGATTCTCACAACACGAGTCAGATAAAGTAATGTACTGCATAAAAAAAAAATTCGCGCACTTTCGTTACCAGGGCCTGGCCATAATTGTTTTAGCCATAATAGTAAAAAATCGTTTCCTGTTTTCGTTATCAAAGGTATAAGAGAAAATGTAATTCGTTAAAATATCGAATGGATTTTCCAAATAAAACTTTCTAAAGGTCACATATTACGCGTATGTACTTTGTATGTACGATGTTTACTTTCAGAAAATCATTAAGAGAATATAGATTATTGGTTTCCTAAAATTCATTAGACATCATTTTCTTGAATTGCGGAAAGTGAAGAGACGTGTTGTCCATTCTCGCATTCTAGGCAAAGCTACCTTCTTCCTTATGAGCTTCGCTGAGACCGCACGGGCGAGGAGCCACGAGGAACGCTCGTCCTGAAGAGCTCATTAAGGATTAGCGTTCGACGCCCGGGACCTCAGAGTCGTATCTTCGTCACCGCTCCAACATTGATGCCCCCGCCCCGACGGTCCTTCAGACATACTCCATCCAACCCCACAAATGGACATCCCCGCCACTTTCCCGGCGTCTTCCACTTCCGCCGCCCCCGCCACCCCGTCCCCCCTCGCCCCGCCGGCCCGCCGCCCCGCCACCCCCGCCGCCCCCGCCGCCTCACCACCACCACGCCGCCCCGCCGCCCGCCGCCCGCCACCCGCGCCGCCCCCTGCCAGCCCCCCGCCCCCGCCGCCCCGCCCCCGCCGCCCGCCCCCGCCGCCGCCCCGCCGCCCCCTCGCCGCCCTGCCGCCCCGCCGCCCGCCGCCCCGCCGCGGGCGTACACCACACCGCTACACTCGCCGTGCTACCACCATCTTCGCCCGTGCCCACTTTCGTCGTTCCCTCTGTACTCGTCCTCATCGCCGCCCTCCGCCCCCACCACCCGAATCCCTGCCCTCCAAAGTCTCGCTCCGTCACACCCGGTCTGCGCCGTTCTCACCACTCTCATCTCCGCACCGCGCCCGCTCCCACCCCCGCCATTCGCGGAGCGTATTTTTATGAGGCGGCAATCCGCGCCCGCGGCGCCCGCAAGGAAGTCCAGATGGGCCGCGGGCAATGGGACGGACAACGGTGCGAGCGGTGCCGCGGGCGCGTCGCGGTGGGCCGAGGTCACGCTCTGTGCTCGCCACGCTCTTCAGCAGTTGTTTGGAAAGTCTATGCTCCTTCAACAAATTATTTCCGTTCTGATGACAGAGAGTTGAAAATATTGCAAAATAATATGTTAATATGCTAAAATGAAATGTGTTAATGTGAAAATAAACAGAGAAACGACTTTAAAGGGCTGATAGGGAGGGAGACTTCACTGAAGGAGGGAGAATTTGGCTGTTAGATGTGTCCGCTAACGAAAAGTATGACGAAGAACAGAAAAATTTTATGTGTAGTATGTTGTCGAGTTAAGGTTAAAACTGTTAAAAGATCGTCACTTAATGCTTACGACACTGTACGAAATTAGGGGATGAAACGTTACAGATCACACCAAACAGGTCCCTCCACGCGCCGATTTAATATGTTTTAAAATTCATGATAATTTATGGCAAGAGTGACCATAAATGGATAAAATTCAGAGATTCAGAACTTAAACACGACTGCGACAGTACCCTTCTGCACGTTGCCAGTACCTTTAGCAACGCACGTGACTCTGGTGTCTACCAATCAGTTTCCGCCTTTTCATGCCATTCCTGCCTAACAACCTTTCGGCGCGTCTGCCCGTCCACCCACCTGCTCGCCGGCATGATTGCCCGTGTGGGCCCTACTACACCCTTGTCCGGACTGGGGCGGTGCCCCGTTGGTGGGATATATCTGGTCGAGAAAAATCCTGCATGACCACGTGTCGATCGGCGCCGGATCTCACTATCCTGCGGGGGAAGTACACTGTCATCTCCGACATAAAAAAAAATGCTCGAAATAATCAAACACGAAATAATCAAACTTTCTGCAACTGTCTGCCCATCCGCCCATTCTGGTAGCATTTACCTCATCCAATTGACTCATCCCGTCAACATCTGCCCTTGCTTATTCGTGTGTCTGCAATCTACATGGAGATAGAATGGGCAGCAGGTGAGTGAGCGAGGGGGCGGCGACGGGGCTGGGCGGCGAGAGGGTCGGAGACGTATCGGGGGGGGGTACATCGATGGCGGTTGGAGCGGGGGCGATGCGGCATGGTGGGTGCCGAGTCGAGGCCGAGGGCAGCACAGCGCATGGTGGCCGGGCAGTGCGGCGGCGGGGTGGAAGGGGGGGGGGGGGGAAGGGGGGGGGTGGAGCACTGAGGCGGGGACGGGGCATGGCGGGATGAGCGTCGGCGGGCGGAGCGCGGCGGGCGGGGCGGCGGGGAGGCTGGGCGGTGTAGTGGCGGAGGCAGGCGAGTGGGGCGGGGCATGGCGGGATGAGCGCGTGGGCGAGGCGGGAGCGCGGTCGGGGGCGGGACGGGCGGCGCGGTGGCGGGGCAGGCGCGCATTTTGTCGCGTAGCGGCGCGGGTAATCGGCGCGCGCGTGGCGTGTCGGATGCGCGGCGGCGGAGGCGCGGGCGCGGGCGAGGGCGCTCATAATCTAATTTCGGCTCCCGCTCAGGTATGCGCGCCCCGGGCCACCCGCTCCACGAGCGGAGGCGGGGCGCGGTCCTGCACTGTGGTTTGAAAGGCGCTGCACAAGGACAATTTTGGGGTCAAAATCTAGAAATTTACGAATTGGAAGTTGATATAAAATTCAAGAAGTGATCATTTCATATTTATATTTTTCTGCGATTTTTGTCTATTATTTTGTAAAAGTCCTACAAACATTTAAGAAGCTGAATGGTTAGACATTCATTCAACATTGAGACCTAATTTTCCTAATATTATTTACTGTCCGCTATTTCATGTTCCAGACAGTTGTTCCAATTACTTTCTAACTGTATTTCAAACACAAATGAAATTTATTATTTTTGTTTTTATAAATATACTTTTAGCTAAGTCATTTGGGGGCAACAGATCTACTTTCCTGACTTATAAAAGTACACACACGCATGCTATTATATCATGAAAACTACACCAGTGTTATAAAATGTCTACGAAATAGCATCGTGAATTTTTCATAGCCTACTCTCGCCAACTCTGTCAACTTACATTTTATCCTAGAATTCCAGAATAAGGTGGTATATCGCGTACACTTGCCTCCTGTCTTCTGTACTACCTGAACATGCACTTGGAGTTGATCTTACGTGAATATTATCTATTTAAATTTTAAGCTGATTAGCTCGCACTTTAGAATACTCTTCCACGCCTTGATTCGCTTCGATTGACTTCGATCCAGCACAACGTTTGTGTTGACAATAAAAATTCGCAACAGACAGACTCTACTCCACAGTGAAGTCGACAGAATTGTAGTTGACATTTTATTTGTTGAAGCAAGATACTTTTCCGCAGTTTCCTCGCTTCGAACCACAGTGCGACGCCGCGGTTGTGGCAGGGTAGGCGGCTGGGCGGCCAGCTGTAATGGAAAGATGACGACTAAAGAACTATGACGAAGGAAAATGCTGCAGAAACGAATAGCGTGCTCCTTTGTATTGAAGATTTCATTTTCTTCGAGGATCACGCCTATTCATGGAGATCGCAGACTAAAAAATAAAATGTTAAATGGGAAGAAACTATTTAGGGTTTGAAAAACTGGAGAGGTATAAAAGTTTCAACGGGATTTGAAAACTCGGTAACTATGTGTAAAATCTTAGTAGATTGGCTTCAAAAACTAGAACAAGTGGTTGTGTCTAGCCTAAGTAGAGAATTTTTAAGAAATAATAAAGTTTAAAAGTAAGAAAGGTTTATTATAATTTTAATCGGGGATGATATTCATTACGAAATTAAAAAAAAAATACAACCTGATGATACGTTATGGATACAGTTACGATGGATAGGTTTAAATACTTTAATGTTTTTTACAAGATAAATACGAGATTGAAGAGCGATCATACAATTTCGATAACCTATCATGTATTTAAAAAGTTGTTGGAATATCGTACATTTTCTCCTAATAATTATAATTACCTATAATTTTTGTTTAAATTTGGCTATTCATCCTTCGAAAATTGTTGATAATAGTTTGTAGAATCTCAGGTTTATAGAACACTTTTATTAAAATAGTCATTAAGATACTGAACTCAGTTTCGTAAGTTTCAATTTGATAAAACGGAGCGCCTCAGTCAGTTAGGATTGGTAAAAATTACGTTCCTAGTAAAAGTAGATAATCAAAGTGTATAAATTCTTTCAGTTCCCTCTTCAGCTCTGAATTATGCTGGGCCATAATTTTTTCAAACTAATTGTTTGTATATAGCTTTGTAGCTAATATTGATGTTTTTTTATTTTATTCAATTATAATTTCAGAGTTTTTTCTAGCGGTATTCAGAAAAAAACATCAGAGGGTTAATAAAAGAATTAGGCCAATTAAGACAAAAAGAAAGAGGTGGTTTATTCAAATATGTGAGGTTATAAATGGTGAATATTCCAATTCGTTGCTATGAGGTAGGGTAGCACGTGAGCGTTGGTGTTGGCGAGGGTCAAGGGCAGGGCGTTGGGGCTCCTTGAAGCAGCGTGGCGTCCGGCGCCGACATCTCACCTGGCGCTCACTCTGGACATGACGGGTTCGCCCTGGGGCGCCGCGGGCCGGGCGGGCAGCTGCGGCCTCCAACTCCGCCCACGCACCCAATTCCACACGCGCGCACTCTCCCACACACACACATCTCACACACACACATCATCACACACATGCACTCACACACCACGCACACATACTCACACACGCACCACAACACTCCACACACACTCACACCTACACACACTCACTCACACACACTCACACTCCACACACACTCACACACACCACTCCTCACACACTCACACCATCACACTCCCCACACTCACCACACACACACTCACTCACACACACTCACACACTTCACAACGCGCGCACTCTCTCTCACACACACATTCACACACACACACTCACCCCACCACACTCACACACACACTCACACACACTCACACACACACACTCCACACACACACTCACACACACACACTCACACACACACACTCACACTCTCTCTCACCCATACACACATGCACACTCACACATACACTCACGTACACACTCTCGTACGCACTTACCCGCAAACTTACCTTACAAACGCCATACTTCGTAAGAACGTAAAGTATTGTAATCATGCGTCGGAAAATTGCGAATTCTCGAATTCTGTCTCGAAAACTCTTATTCTCTGTGGTAACGATAAAGTGAATAAATCTTGTTTCTTGTATACTCTGAGAAAAAGAAATAGTTGTAATCAAAGTTACTTGGAATCAACCGGTTTTGTGAAAAGAACTTAACTAGTATTACATTGTACTGTCTCCTGTTCAAGAGGACTGATTGTGCAGATATGTGATAAACGTTCACGATGCTAGAGCAAACTGAGTACTAGTTTGGGCCATTATTTACAAACACCTTGTATGTAGAGTGCAGAAATATTTGACATTACGAAACGAGAATAATTACAAACTAGTGTGTAGTGTAATGACTTAAAAACATTACTTGTTCATCTCTGGTTCAACAAATATTGGTATGATTTTTGCGACAGAATAATGTATCTTAGTTGTAAATATATTTTGTCTTTATTATATCTATTCTAGTATAAGGATATAAGTTCTAGTATTAAGGATATAACATCAACCATTATTCTCTTCATGACTTTATTCAAATACGTCAATATCTGCTTCATTTATATTGTACTTTACTACTTTATATTTCACTTAAAAATATTGTAACAGTAATACTTAGTTGCGTGGCTCTTCCATAAGAAGATTTTTGTTCCCACAGTGATACGAAAATTTTCTACGTTTAAAGAGAACAAACTTTATCAGTCATGTCTATTCCTCCCTCCCCCTCCCGCTTACGAGTTTCATACCCGGTCATACCCAATTGCAGTTCATATAAATGTATGTATGTATGTATGTATGTATGTTTGTACGTATGTATGTATGCCTTTATCTCCTTTACCCCTTTACTCCTGTACCAACCCCTTACATCGACCAACTGTTCACTGCCAGGACGTGGAGGTGGATTATTGGGATGATATGTTGGAACACACGTGTTATTTTGCGGAATCGGGAAGCTCTCTGCTGAAGCTGAAGTGATTAAAATGATATTAATGGGTGCAAAATACAAATAATAGTACTTTGAGTGACTGGGAGTTTTGTTTAAACCTGTTAATTTTAAAGAGTTTTTAATTGTGATTCTGTTTTTTGCTTAGTTCTATTCACTTAGAATTACCTGTGGAGTTAAAATTACTTTAACTGTCACACAAATGTGGTGTTCCTACTCGAAGTCATTAGTTAGTTAATCAATCGTTCATTAGTTAATCAGACCAAAAATCTTACAAGCCAGTCATCTGTATTAATGTATTTTTTTTTTTTTTTTTTAATCAACAGGGAGACATCCTCAATTGTTAGAAATTTATAATTTAGCAACAAAAAATATTGAAATACAGTTTTTATTAGAATGCATCAAAACAAAAAGGAACGTTTGAGTAACAATTAGGTATTTTAACAATCTTCGAGTATTATTCTTCATGAACAAATTGTGCGACTAGAATACTCCTTACGCAATTAAATTTACAACTCAAATGCAATCAATCTGGATTTATTCATGCTAATTCATGCTTTAGAAATATAATTTTGCACGGAACGTCACGTGATAATAGAACGTAAGAGGACTCCGAATTTAACAGACTTACGTTCCCGTATTTACGTAATTAAGTTAGTTAAAGAATTGATAAGATGTCATATAAACCTTGCTAAGCTCGTTTTTGATTCTGCGCTGAATAACTTAAACTCTTTTCCCCGTACCGTCATACATATATTCAGACGAATACCAAGAAACATTTTGGCCCAAAGGTGGAATCAGAAGAAGCTAGGAGGTCGGCTGCCACTCCATTCAGCCGCGCAAAGTGAAATACGTCGGCCAGGAGAACTCCCTGACGGCAGAGACGTCGGGAAGCGAGGCGGAGGAAGCAGGGGTGGGCGAAGGAAAGGGAAACGGAATGAGAAGGTGGGTAATGCAGCGAAGGTACGACAGAGAGGGCGATGGTGGTTGGGATTTAATTCATCCGGTGCCGGGGTGGAGGAGGTGATGGAGACATGGTGGATTATGAAGCGATGGAAAGAGGAGGATGCAATGACGACAGAAACAGCTGGAGCAAAGGAACAGAGGCAGGAGTGTTAGAGAATTGTGTGTGGCGGAAGCTAACGGCAGAAAGGGCTGATTAAATAATTATTTTGTTTCCGGCGCGTCAACGTTATACGTCCCAAAAGTGCAGTCAATATTATATCACGGAGGTAATGGTGTCCCGCTGAATGGTGAGATGCAGCGCCGACATGCACGAGGAGGCTCGCAAGGGAGTTCGACCTGCAGCATGGGCAATAGAAAATGGTTACGGTAACGCAAGAGCGAATGGTGACATGTCGGGCCAAGGTGACGTCGGGGGCAGAGTTGGTGACGGCCGACGTAAGTGACAACGGTGGCGAAACGGAGTGACTGTCGGCGTACGTGACACTGGTAGCGAGACGTCTGGGACGGAGGTGACTGATTGGGGAAAATTGTCGGCTACAAAATATGCACTACATTTTCAGAACTAATACCCTTAGCATTTGACGCGCTCGGAAACACTAAACACTCAGTCAACAGAAGTGATCCGAAACGCCGGCCGGAACCCCAAAACATGCACTACACTTTCAGAAAACCCTTTTGGAAACACTAACCACTCAATCAGTGGAAGGACATTGTAACGCCGGAAAGGCCGTGGGGTGGTAACGAGAAGCCTGGAACGGAGGTGATTGTTGGGGAAAACAGTCACCTCCAAAATATGCCCTACACTTTCGGGACTCATGCACGTAGCAGTTGACGCACTCCGGAACACTAATCACTTAACCAACGGAAGTGATATGGAGACAATGGGGGCGGGGTCAGGGAGCAGGAATGACGGGCGCAGCGTAAGTACCGATGGCGGCTTGTGTGGCGTGGGAGACGAGCACACAGGGTGGCTGTCCCGGCGCAGGCGGTGTCGACGGAAGAGGCGGCACCGAGGGGCGCCCCCTGTGTTCTTCTCCGGGAAGCTTACATCGAATTACGCCGGACTAAAGGTTCTATGAAATTAGGATTTTTTTGACTTCATTTCATTCCTCCTTCCCGGAATAAACGCTCCCAGAGGCCTCTCGCAGAGCCCGCCCGCGACCTCGACGAGCCCTCTCGCCTCATATTCCCCGCCCCGCGCCGCCCCGCGCCGCCCCGCGACCCCACTCCGTTCTCTCTTATTCCAATTCCCAACCACTTCGATTATTTCAAGCGTGGATTGTAAATTTGCCCGTCCCGGCAATTTGAAGACGAGGTGGTGGAAACGGCAGATGAAGCTTCGGGTGTGGGTGGGAGTACTAAATTTCTCTTGCTCTCTTTCTCTCGTTCTTTCCCTCTATTTCTTTCTCTGTTTTTCCTGAGGCGAACGCTCTCCCGTCTGCGCTCGGGTGCTGCTTCTTAGAAGAGGCAGAAGAAGCGAGATCTCCCAGCCGGCTGCTGGCGCTTGAGGTGGGGTTAAAGGAGACGGCGCTGCGGAATTGGGGCGAAAGAGGGACGGGCGTTGTGATGGAAACGGAGTGGAGGCAGAGGTGAGGGGAAAGAGGTTCAGACAGTGACTTGGGTTGTAGCAGATATGAGAGAAGCGTAAGGGGGGGTTGGGTGATGTAAGAGATGATAGGAGTTTTAGTGGTGATGGGTGACGGGGCAGGGGGGGACAGGATATGATGGACAGGAGACCGGTGGGTCAGGGACGAGGGACTAGGAAGGGATCTGAGCAGGGGCTGGGGTGCAGCAAAGTGAGCAATTTTTGAGACCGGAGAAGACGAAGATATCAGGAACTTGGTATCAGGAAACGGGTATAACCTGTGGAATGACGGAGGCAAGGTATACGTGGGTAGGGAAAAAAAAGATAGTCAATGAAGGGTTAAGCGTGTTGAAGGGATAGAAAAGCAGACGGGAAGGTAATGAATCACATGGAGGTTGGAGGAACGCTGCGAGCGGGTGCAGGCGTGATCTCCTTCAGAAGTTTCTCCGATGGTCACCATGTGAATGCTAGAGAAATATCTTAACATAAGGGCCATGGACCACATTCGATCTTTCCTTCTCTTCCTGTCATCTCACCTTCCCTTGCAGGTCACACATACCTGAAGACCAGTAGAGCTTCTCGGCTGTACCAGATGAGCCTTGCACTTCTGGCAAAGATACCTGGTGGGGGGGATCCCTGCAAAACGGACCATTAGGTCGGCGTCGGAGTCTCACGTTTTATGGGGAGAAACCTCCACTTACAGAATGTAACTCCACTGAACTATCGGGAGCGGTAGCTCAGTGCATCAACTGATGTCACTGCAGCGCTCTTGACAGATAGGTTCTAGGTTCGAGTCCTGACGGCGGTAGGATTTTCGACACTAGCTTTTTAGCAAGGTCGAATTTAGTCGCTGCCTGGAGGAGAATTCTAGCGGCCGGCTGCTCTGATCGGTAGTTTTCCGTGGATTCTCCGATCAACACCAGGCGAATGCCGGAGCAGTACCCTACCAAACGGGCCACGAACCGATCTCTCTTTCCCATCCCTTGTTCTATTCTCTCCCCTTACACTCACACTTACACTAGCATGCACTACACAACTACATATTCCGGCAGACCGGTTGGGAACTTAGAGCTTGTCCCGGCTGGGGCGGTGCCCCGCTGGTGGGAGAGTCCTGTTTACGGGGAAACCCCAGTAGCCGACGGTAGGTCGGCTCCGAATCTCCCCATCCAGCGGGGGAAGATCACCGCCATCTCCCACGAAAAACATGCACTACACTAACGGGACTAATGACCAAAGCAGTTGACGCGCCCGGAAACACGAAAAAATCAAACAATCAAAATCCACTGAACTAACACAGCTAATGATCGTAGCAGACGACGCGCCTGGAAAAACAGGATAATCGATTAGTAGGGGTTGAGAAGAGAGCGGGCGGATGGAAGGTGCTGAACGAATGGAGAGGGGTGAGTAGGGAAAGAAGTCTGACAGAGCGAGATGGTGAGGCGTCAGCAGTGCAACGGGAGCTATGGAGGACGCGGATGTGCAAGGGGCGGGAGGGGTCTTGATGCTTACGTAAAGGCAACAGCGGGGGCGGTAGGGGTACAGCGGGGTAGCGTTCAATTGAGAGCGAGAGGCGGCGAGGGGACTTCCGGAGTGTCAGAGGTCATGAGGTGCCTGTGGGGTTTGAAATTCAGGGAAGGCGAGGATGGAGAGTGCAGAAGAGACGAGCGTTTAGACATTGACGGGTGAAACGGGAGTGACAAGAAGGGTTGGATACGTAAGGAAGAGGAATGGAGGATGTGAAGTGGGAGCGAGTAGAAGGCATTGACAGCGGGAGCGTGGGTGGCGATGTGGAGGTCTTGCGTAGAGTTGCAATATGGGTGCGAGTTGCAAGGAAGCCGGGAGGGGAAGGGAGCGGGAGATGGGGGCAGGAAGCATGCGCGGAGGCATTGGCGTAGGGTGGGCGGCATGAGAGAGAATGAGGACGACAACCGAGTGAAACGGGAGGAAGGGAGCAGGGAAGAGTAAGTGGACGATGGCGGCTACGGGCGACGAGCGTCGAGACATTGGGGCGACAAGAAAGATGGCATTCTAGAGGTCTTAGGTGTGATTGCAATGCGAGTGACGAGAACCAAGGAAGACGTAAGGGAAGAGGTGGAGGAAGAGGGAGATAAGGGAGAGAGAGAAAGAGAGAGGGAGGGAGTGAGGGGGAGAAAGGGGAAGAGGGAGGAAGAGGAAGAGGGAGAAAGAGGAAGAAGGAGAGGGAGAGAAAGAGGAAAAGGGAGAGGGAGTGAGAGAATATGGAGATGGCATGAGAGAGAAATGGGAGTGAAGGGTGCGAAGGGGGGCGGACATGCAGGGAAAAAGCGAGTGGGGCGACGGACGGGGGCTGCGGAGGCGAGCGCGAAGGCATTGGCAGCGGCGAGGGGGCGAACTGCGCCGAGGGCGGTGCGGGGGCGGTGGCGCGGGCGCCAGCGGGCGAAGACGGCGCGAGCATCCTTTCACAAGCATCTGCTTCGCCAACCACAAAGTTCCGGCGTTTTCATTATAATGTGGTTAGAACGAGAGAGAGAAGAGCGCAGCATCCCGTTCCAGCGGCCCGCGCGACCCGCGTGGCCCCGTTCCGAAAGGGAAGGGTAAGAGGTTTTACGAAAAAGGGTTTTGAAATTAACGTCTTCAAGTCGGAGGGGCCTCTACTTCCTCCGTCAAAATGTGTCGCATACAAGTTGTCTACTAAGTCACTTACGCAGCAACCGCAGAACAGGCGAATGGAGAACAAGCGAACAGAGCAGAACGGAGGCGGGAAGGCATATAGGGACGAAGGCATATAGGGACGAAGGCATATAGGCACGAAGGCATATAGGGACGAAGGCATATAGGCACAAAGGCATATAGGCACGAAGGCATATAGGCACGAAGGCATATAGGCACGAAGGCATATAGGCACGAAGGCATATAGGGACGAAGGCATATAGGGACGAAGGCATATAGGGACGAAGGCATATAGGGACGAAGGCATATAGGGACGAAGGCATATAGGGACGAAGGCATATAGGCACGAAGGCATATAGGGACGAAGGCATATAGGACGAAGGCATATAGGGACGAAGGCATATAGGACGAAGGCATATAGGGACGAAGGCATAAAGGGACGAAGTTCATTGTAAACGACAAAGGCGGGCGAGGTGGGCGGGCAATTGTGCCAATCAGAAGCGTTTGGAAGAAACTTAGGCGACTGATGGCGAATAGAAGTGAGTGAATGAATGTGAAGTCATTAATCTATCATAATCATCAATCATAAATCTATGGGAGGTCTATTTCTATATTTATATGGGGAATGGTTGTGATTCGACAGGTCTTAGGGTTCGAGTCGCAAGAGTGGCAGGATTGCCGACACCAGGTACACTGCTAAATCGAATTCATCCGCTCACCGGAGAGGAATTATAGCGGCCGGCTGCTCTGATTGTTAGTTTTCCGTATTTTTTCCACTCAACACCCAGACATTGCCGGAGCGGTACCATAATAAATCGGCCATGTACAGCACGCGATATTTTCTTCCTCTTCTCCGTCGTATCCTCATCCCTTACATGCACACACTCTTACATGCAGTACAATACCACACTGTCTGGAGCCAAGAGCTAGAGCTTATCCCGAATGTGAAAGCTAATGTGCTAGATCTGCCGAATCTCCATCCAGTGAGGAGGATCACCGCCACTTCGGGTAATACACCACGCACTTACGGGATGGGTGACCTTAGCCACTGACTCGCCTGAAATCAGTAATCAGTCAAACAGCCTTTGGGAGGGGGAATAAAAACTGATGACAGAAAACCAGCCCGGAGCTTGGAGAGTACTGATGGAAGATACCTGGTTGGGGAAAACCCGCAAGCTGACGGGTAGGTGGCCGCCGCGTCTCACCACCCAGCAGAGGAACATCATCACCACCTTTCGCTACAAGAAAATATGCACTACACGTACGGGATTTATTTGAGCAGTTGACGCGCCCGAATTCAATAATGGATCAGTGGGAGCGGTTGTTGAATTGATTTTTCATGTTTCCGGGCGCGTCGACTGCTTCGGTCATTATTCCCGTTAGTGTAGTGCATGTTTTTTTCTCGGGAGATGGCTGTGATCTTCCCCCGCTGGATGGCGAGATCCGGCGCCGATCTACCGTCGGTTAGTGGGGTTTCCCCCTAACCAGGACTCTCCCACCAGCGGGGCACCGCCCCAGCCGGGACAAGCTCTAAACTCCCGACCGGTCTCCCGGAATATGTGGTAGTGTGGTGCATGTTAGTGTAAGTGTGTGTGTAAGAGTAGGGGTTAGGACAAGGAAGAGGAAGGACAGATCGCGCGCGGTCCGTGGCCCGTTTTGGTAGGGTACTGCTCCAGCATTCCGCTGGTGTTGATCGGAGAAACCACGCAAAACTACCGATCAGAGCAGCCAGCCCCTAGAATTCTCCTCCAGACAGCGACTGAATTCGACCTAACTGACAAGCTAGTGTCGAAAACGCTGCCGCCGTGGGGAGTGGGAACCTAGAACCTCGCGGTCAAAGGCACTGCAGTGACATCAGTCGATGCACCGAGCTACCGCTCCCGGTGGGAGCGGTTGTGTTGATACTCGAACGAGGAAGAGGGTGCGAGAGTAGGAGAGTGTGTGGGAGAGGGGGCGTGATGGCGCGCGCGATCTCTGTGCGGGAGCAGGAGGCGTCGCGACGCTCAGGGCGCCGGAGCGTGACGCCGCCCCCCCTCCCCCCGGAGGCTCCGTGGAATCGATAGGCGCCGCGCGTCCCCGGGGGAGGAGGGGGCAATCGAAATTGCTTCCCGGTTTCGTCACATTGCGTTCATAAGAAGCCTCGGAATCCCAGGAGAACCTGTCAGTGCGTTAATTTCATTGCAACGTGACGTATGATGATATGGAAGTTTATCTTTTTCATGTGGATCCATGTTTCGTTTGCATACTAGATATTGCCCAATTTAGCGAAATAGAACGCAGTCATGGTAGTCATATGTTCGAAACTAAAGAAAGTAAATTAACTTTCTCTTATTAACTACTTCGAAACGTGTCAGAATTGATCTAGATGAGATAAACGATGTAATATATAATAGAATGTAAATCGTATTTTATACACACACTTGTGCAGGAGAGATTTAGGACATGTTTGTAAAATCTTTTGTTTTTACTTGGAGCACTGTTTCATCTGTTTCATCAATATAAAAATACAATATCCAGTTAGGAATATTTTGAATACAATATATTTAGTTTTAAAATACCTTCGAAAATTAGATGGGTATTCTGATATAGACAGAATGTTGTTTCTAATATGCAATAAGAAACTTAATAAAAGTAAGTAATATGTCTATTAGACACAATAATCTTTCAGATTCATAAAACAGAAAGCTGAAAAATATGTTAACACGTGCTAACATTTTATTTCGTTCTTTTAGTTCACTTTCATTCTGTCCCTTTGATCATAATTAATCTTTAATATTTATCTAGAATGTTATACTTAATAAATAAACATAATTATCTAATTTTCGCAATTTGGATAACGTAGTACTGCCATTATTCGCGAGAAACCTTCTGTGGGCCTATAAAAAGATCTTTTTTTTTTTGTCTTTTTGACCTGTCACGAAGTGACAACATGATTACTTACGTAATTTATAATGAGTTTATCCAGAAATAAATGCTCGTAATTAACTACTGATATATGTAGTCAGAGTAGATGACGATGCTCTATAGAAACGAGCCAGTCCAAGTGATCTGCAATTGGACCACCTCACAAGAGCGATTATAGAAGAAATTTAAATTAATTAATTCGGAATATATTATAAAGAATATAAATGACCCTAACTACCACTTGACATCAATTATCACGTCTTTTTTTATTCCTGCTAAACGTTATATTTTTCTTCGTTTACCAGTAATGCAGAATAAACATTCTTGCGTCCTGGATATGATACGCGAACCACCCCTTGAATAGCTCTGATTTAGAAACATTCAGAGGAGCCACGTGTCTGATCGACTCTCTATTTGGACACATGCACCACACGACAGCATAAACAAAATTTCACATGTATATCCTCAGTAGACCCAAGCAATTTTTCAGGACACCCCGCTAGCAAACTGAGATGATACGTTACAGTGTTGCATTTGGCATGAGTGAGTGAACATTGGTTCCGGACACGTGAACTATTGAGAAAATTAGTTCTCTAAATGTAGAAGAAAATTTATATACATCTCCCACACGCCCATCTACACGTCGACTTGCAGGTTATTCCCACCAGATGTCTTGCCAGACGGTTACCTCCCCTGCCGGGAGAAGCTCTAAGCTTCCCTCTTCTCTCCCAACATCTTTGGTAGTGTAGTGCTTGTTAATGTGTGTGTGTGTGTGTATACGTTTGTCCTAAGGAAGGGGTGAGAATCGTACAAAGAAGAGGAAGGAAAGATCACGCAAAGTCGATGGCCCGTTTGTTGGGGTACTTTCCCGACATTCGTCTGGTTATGATCGAAGAAACCACGTCAAAGTACCACCCAGAACAGACTGCCACTAGAATTCTCCTCCAGACAGCCGCTGAACAGACAGCAGCAGCTGTCGAAAGTTCGACACCGTCGAGACTCGAACCCAAGCCGGTCAGCGGTCTACGTCTAGCCTAGAATTTGCCAGTCAATGATGCTGCATAGACGTCAATGTTCCCCACTGAGCCATCCAATCTCGTCTTTAAGCACAGGAAGTGGTAAATTTGAACGGATAAAAATAGATGAAAATTATTACGTTAGCACGACACGTTGTACTCCGAACATGTGAAAGTAGGCTTGTGTGTGTTCGCGCCTTGAAAATATCCTCGAACGCACGACACGCAAACTCAAGTGAGAAACATTGGCACGTATTCCGAACATGTATAGATGTTAGCTGGAAGAAAAAGCTGCTTAAAGGTCTTTATCATTATTCTAGGCGTCCCAGTTCACTGAATACTAGTAATAAAAATAATAATATTGATAAAATAATAATAAGACAACGCAGTTTCTAGAGAAGACAACCTAGTGTGAACTGTTGCTGAGAAAAACGAAAATATCAGTCACTAGTTGTTGAGTTGAAGGATATGCACACATTGCAGAGAGTGAAAATTGTACATGTCATTGTAACGGCAAATGGTGTAGTTAGGAAGGTTGGCAGAAGGCTGGAAAAAGTCTGAAGCTACAAGAAAAACATCTCGGAACTACGAAAAGGCTGCTTTATTGGGTTCGGCAAGAACCGCCAGAAAGATTTTGAGTCTTCAATGATGTTGATGAAGGGCCAAGATAGTAAAGACATCACCAAAATCATCATTAATGAAGGACTTCATGAAAGATGTTAAAACCCTTTATGAGGAAGCTCTTCATTGTAGCAATTCCGTATTTTTGTACAGACAAGTTGTATCTTGAGCAGGAATGCTCCGACATTTCTTAAGAAGTAGAGTATTTAATAATAATAATAATAATAATAATAATAATAATAATAATAATAATAATAATGTATTTGGCGTTATTGGGTCGATAGTCACCCTTGCCTGTGCCTCATTAAATTCCCATGCGTGGGTTCAGAGCGACATGAGGTGAACATTACGTATTCTCTTACCATAACTATCAAGATCCGCCTGCTTGAGCTTTTCTTCGTTAGCTATAGAAACTGGGACGATTTTTAAAGGAAAGCTACAACAATATTTTTGCCTCGACGGGGAATCGAACCAGGGGACGACAGTACGGGAAGCTAGTACACTGCTCATGAGCCATCCCCAAAGGCATATAATAATAATAATAATAATAATAATAATAATAATAATAATAATAATAATAATAATAATAATAATAATAACAGTAATAAAAATTTTCAGATGCATTTCTTATAAACTAAAGTAATAAATGACTATGCTTTCCATGGATCTTCTGCCCTGACCTGGCATCATATTAAGAATTCAAATGCTGTGCGATCCCTCGCTCTGGGATGTTGAACCGCTGCACCGCCGTGGCAGGCGGTGCGGGCTGCAGGCAGCTCTTGATGCAGTGGGCGCGGGGCTGTCTCCGGAATCGATAGAAGGCTGCGACTCCGCGGGCCGCGAACCGAATTCCGCGCGCCGCCCGCTATCACATTCGCAGACGCGGCAGCAACGCAGCAGCAGCCAGCCGCAGCAGCTCCGAAGAAAGTAAACAAAAGTGAGATCGCACGGAATATTTTAGTGGGGAAAGCGAGTGTTTGGGCGCTCCCTGACGGAATTTGCTAGAGTGCGTCTTTGCGGGTCTTGGCCTAGAGAATGCATTCTCGGGCATAATTTTCTCGCGTATCGGATTCCGAGACGTCGTGAGCCACTGTGGCAATGCAGAGGTGCGGTGTACCTTTGGAGAAAGCTTTTTACTACACTTTTCTATTTCTTTCAATGCAGTTGTTGCTTTTTCGGATCATGAGAAAGTGGCATGTTTCTTTTCTTCGTACTTTTCTTCTTCGTGACTGAACGTGACCTTTTCCTTTCTCAGGCTGTACTTCATATCAATATGGTTATTGCCAAAGGCAACTTATGATTCTGCGGCTTGAAATAGCATTTGTATAAATTGGTTGGATTTATCATTCCTTTCAACGAAAATTTAAAGGTGGTTTTGGAAATCATTGAAAAAGTTTAAATTTGGCTTCGACTTAAATAAATCACAATAACTGTTGATTCATAGTCTTTGGAGAATTCTTCTTTATCAATACATTAGTTTATAGTCTGACCGACCTGCGAATAAAATATTTCTCCCCAGATTGAAATTAATAAAACTGCGATAAATTTGACTACTTAAACATTTTTCTAATAACTTTATAGCTCGAAGTGATTATAGCAAATCACATAACATTTTAATGTGATAAAAATGTTCAAACGTTTTGCGTTTTTGGTTTAGCTTAAACTGTCGCTGAATAATATTATACTTAAAGTAAACTACTATATTTATCTATTTCTAAGAAATTCAATAGCTTCGTAATTGTTAATAGATTAAATTTATAATTGTATTAGTATACTCAACACGTTGAATTACATAAATATTTGTTTTAATGTGTGACTCAATGTAAATATATGAAATTTATTTGGTTCAAACGTTAAGAATTATGTGGGAGGATGTTGAACTAGCACCAAAACGTTTTTCGATTAAAAATGAAGTAGATTTTTCTCTTATTAATAACATGAAATTATTGAAATTCTAGTTATGTTATTTTACTCGCCTGTTAAAGCACATTTGAACAAAAATTGCACACTCCTTCATATAAGGTTGTTTCCTAAAGAAAGCTCAAAAATGTTTGTAATATTTTGAGTTCAGAGTGTAATTTGTTTATCCTCTCATTTGAAACATAAGCATTTTAGAATGTAAGTTGTATTATTTTGTCTTCTATAGACTATTATAGTACATATTGTGGACCAATATTTCAGTTCTTGCCACGTGTGCAGTAGAGTTTTCTGCTCACGAGACGTACCAACATCAAGAGCTAAAAAGTTTTTACTTAATCACTGGATTCAAATAATTTACCACGTTTTTCTCTTATTTAAAACATAAACATTTTAAAATATACAATATGATAAATACAAGATCTATTAGTTGTATGACTTTTAGTGAATTCTCTCTGCGTATGCAATGTCATCTCGTAAATAAAAAGGAACAGATGAAAGAATTCCATACCCTTCATGGTTACTAGAGATCCAAATCGTGTGCATTATTTATCCTCTTATGTTCACAGTAAATTTTAAAATTCAAGCTACATTATTTTCGCAACTACTCATCACCCGAGGCATATCGTGCAGCATCGCATTACACGCTGCTTGTGCAGCGACCGGGTCACCGAACTGAAGCAACGCCTGGCTGCGTGGGATGAGGGACAACTGATAACGGGTCGCTTTGGCCCCGCCGGCGAAAACCGGCCCGGGGGGGGGACGGGGTGGCAACGATGTCCAGCCGTCAGACGCACCGGCGGCGTTCACTCGTGCCGGGGGTTCGAGGGGGGAGGGGGCGGCAGGCGGCCCCCGAAATACGATGATTAATGCCGATGTCACCCGGCAGCCGGGTTATAACACGACAAGCGCCCATCAACGGCCTTTTGTTGCATCGTTTTCTCCAGAGAGGGCACATAATAAAAATGCTCGAGTATTAATTATATAATTATGTCCTAATTATACGCAACATTAAACTACCTTATTATCCGGCACGTCTTCTTTATTATCCAATTCTCTCGTTAACTCGTAGGGCTACAATATAAAGCAGATGGTCCGCTTCCTGTGGTATTGTCTCAAACTCTTTTAACGATAACCCGACGGTTATTATCCGGTCCTGGAAGACTAAGCGAAGTATTATCGAGGAGGAGGAAGCTGATAAAGCTTCCGATCGATCGATCGAAGCAATGAAGTCGAACGCAACCGCTCGGATAGGGGGAACCCAGCCAGACCACAACACGCGTTCCTACCCGGTGGTTACCGTACTGCAAGCTGTAACTGCCTGTTGGAGTAGCTGTTGGTTGTTCTCTAGGACGTCAATCATGTAATGGTAGATTTCGTCTAAGTGGATTATTATTTTAACTGACTTTTTATAAGATAATTAACTATCGCGGCGTGTTATTTTATTTTTTGTTTGGACGATGAATTTGATGTTTGGTGAAGAACGAATACTGCTCAAAAAATGTAATCGATTACTCAGATCCGTACGGGAACAACATGACAAGCCACATGGCATTTACTTTCTGAGAGAGGTATACTTATTTTTCATTATTTGTATTTTTTGTTGAGTTCCTTAAAGAAGACTTCATCTCGAAATTGTGGCTAGGGCTGATTATTTTCTTTTTCCATGTTCTCTTCCACATTGGTTGTAAGAAAAATTGCCGTAGAGTCGCAATAAGAATTAAGAGACGTTCATGAATGCAATATTATTATTTAAAGGTTGATTTAAAAACCACTTGTAGTTCAGGAGAAGCCTATGAAACAGCTAAATACTTTAGATGTATCCATTAATTGTAATTTAATTTTCTATCTTATTGTGTATTTATTTATAATTTTGTTATATCTTGCTGAATCTTGTAGACTGACGATGACGGCAAAGCCGTCGAAAGCCTACTATCTTAATAAAGCTAATATGTTGACGAAGATGACCTCTTTTATTTCTTCTCATACGAAATAAATATTGACAGCCAAGGCGACGATGGGAGCAGAGTTCAGCATTATGAAATGAGTATGCCCAAGTTACTTTCATACGATTTGCGCATATTTTATTGTAGTATGAAATCATGGAAACTTGCAAATATATACTATCAGAATAATTATCAATATCCATGGCGGCATCCATGTTGTCCTATTTATGTTGTCCCTGTGTTTTGTTTACATTGCAGTACTCTGTTGCTTTATAAGGCCAACCTTTTTCTGTAGTACGCGTACGGAAAAGTCTACTTGGCCGAACGCGTCAGGCAAAGTAATACTTTCCGATCAACAAACAGTCAAGGTACATATCAGTTTCAGTGTTGAAGTGTTGAAAAACCTATTTTCTTTTTCGAACGTGAAATGAAGGGAGCAAGCTGAGAACGTTGCGGCGAAAGCCTTCAAGTGGCAAAATGATGTTATTTGTCGTAAAAGTGAGCGCTTAAAAGTTAAAATTATTACAAGGAACTTTGATAATTGGATTGGTGACTTTCGGTTAGTTGGCGTAAAAATTGTTTTGTATTTTAGTTGTTATTAAAAAGTGTTTTATGTTGCATTGACATAGTTTTCTGTACATGTCACACCAAACGTTAATATTGATTATCGGAATGCCGATCGTTCACATTCTGTATGAAACATTAGAATGGATATCTGAGATATCACTATGTAATTCAGAGCAGGATAATAATTTTCAAGATTTGTGTAAAGGTTTTGATAATTAACTAATGTATTAATGAACTATCTTATTGATTATTGTTTGATCTCAAGTACGATTAATATATTAAAATTTTCAATTTTTCAAAATATAATGTTAGAAATTTTCATTGCATTCACATTTGATTAGACTATTTATGTAATTTTTGGAAGAAGAATTTATCTTCGGAGAGAAATGGTGAATATTTTCAATACAATTTCTGATGATCTTCATAATTTTGCCGGGGACAATACATCGGACTGCAAGAAATTTCGCAAGCTTCATCGATCATTTAGAGAGAATAAAATGTTGTTGATATACAAATGTTAGATGCCCATAAATTCTGCTATTGTGTTTGGGTGTCTCAATGCAAGTGTTACTTCATTACACTGCCTCTGTCATTAAAGCAGCGTTTAGGACAATGCATCAATTATTCACTTGTCTATGGCGAGCACATAATCACACAGTGTGTGGCGTGTGGACATACGTTAATGGGCAATTCTCACGAAATTTGAGTGCTGTCGAGCGAATAAGGACAAGGTTGTTATATAGTATAGCACAAATGTTGACATGTTCTTTGATATTTGAGTTTGTTTTATATTAGTCATTAATAAGCAATGAAGAACTTAAGAGCTAGCAATTGCAAGAAATTTATAGCTTGGAATATGGATGTTATTATCGTTTACACTTACTCAGAATAGGCAAAACAATTATCGTTTAATGAGACATTTTGTTTTGTTTTTATTATATTCAGGTACGAGCAAAACCAGTACGTTATAAATTAATAATAATTCACAAAAATATGTATTTTGGCAGAAAAGGAAATACTTTGTACTCAGATGTTGAGTTTTGAATTAATTATCTACATCAATACATTCATACTTAATACAGAAAGTTGATATTTTTATTGCAGTGATTAAAGACTGTGTAACACTCTAGCATGGCATCAAAGAAAATGTTAGAAATGTACGATGACGAATTATTAATGACATATTTTACAATCAAATTTTTATTCACCAATTAACTATTTTGAAGTATAGTATTGCCATTCCAAAACTGAAAATTATTCTCTCAACTTCTAGAGATAAAAAGTTTACTATATTAAAAAACAATAAAGTATAATCTTCAAATGTCACCAAAACGTCGGAAAGGTCTAGCTGCCAAATTTGCTCGTTTCATCTTACTGTCTAATAGCCAGTTCTCACTTCTGAAAATAAGTTCTCAAAGAACAACGAGCAAAGCCCGACATCAAGATGTCACCTCGGGGAGACTTCCGGTTCGTGCTGTGGACGTGAGAACTCCGACCCGCCATTCCCGGCGTATTTGAGTGACGCAAATCATAGGCTGCTTGCTCTGGGCACGGAATTTTGCTATCCAACTATACTTGAACCTGAAAAGGTGATGGCATTAGACTCTGAATACAAAATGACTAAGCACTGAGTGTGATAACCTTTCAACAAATAATTTGCGATACGGCAAAACATTCCTCGTTTTGTCACTTTTACGTAAAGGGTATATGAATTCTCTTCATGTTCGAACATTTTTTATTCTGTCATTTATAACATCGTAATCAAAATATCAGTGTGAATATTATTGATCACGAATAATTTCATTAGATTTCATATTATTAGGAAATTCTTGAATGTACCAGACATGTTACCGCCTCAGAATTCTTACATTATGAACGACTTCCTAAAACACCTCATCATCGTATGGCTGTTCCCATTTGTTCACCAAACACACATTCTCTTGATCACTTAATCAACAAAATCATCTACTCAGTACAGTGTTATTTATGTTAAATTGCACTACTGGTAGAAAATTATTTTACACTCTACATTCAAAAATATTTCTTTAATACTTTGCGGTATTGCATGATCGTCAACTTGCAAAATCGATTTCCGAGTAAAGCAGGAATTTCCCAACATTTTTATGGTCGTCTTGTAATTTGGAAGAAAAATAATAACGCGACCTCTTGGTTTGGTTTGGTTTGTTTTTTTCGTGTTTCCGTGCGCGTCAACTGCTTTGGTCATTAGTCCCGTTAGTGTAGTGCATGTTTTTTCGGGAGACGGCGGTGATCTTCCCCCGCTGGATGGCGAGATCCGGCGCCGAACTACCGTCTGCTAGTGGGTTTCCCCTTAACCAGGACTCTCCCACCAGCGGGGCACCGCCCCAGCCCGGACAAGCTCTAAGCTCCCGACCGGTCTCCCGGAGTACGAGGTAGTGTAGTGCATGTTAGTGTAAGTGTGTGTGTAAGGGGGAGAGGATAGAACAAGGAAGAGGAAGGAAAGATCGCGCGCGGTGCGTGGCCCGTTTGGTAGGGTACTGCTCCGGCATTCGCCAGGCGTTGATCGGAGAAACCACGGAAAACTACCGGTCAGAGCAGCCGGCCGCTAGACTTCTCCTCCAGACAGCGACTGAATTCGACCTAGCTGAAACGCTAGTGTCGAAAATCCTGCCGCCGTGGGGAGTGGGATTCTAGAACCTCCCGGTCAGAGGCGCTGCTGTGGCATCAGTTGATTCACTGAGCTACCCTCTCCCGGTGCGACCTATAGACTCTTCAATAATCATTCCAATTTCCAAAAACACACTGTCATAAACTATAGCTAACTAGAAAAAGGTAAAGTCGAATGAAGAGACGTGAGAATGTATGCTTTGAGATCCTTGGAATCCCGCACTTTTCGCGCATACTCGTCAGCTGTCGTGAAATCCCAGGGACGAGATCTAAGTTTCCGAGTCTTCCCTACGCAATTCCTCCCGCGGAAGAAATTGAAGTTTTCGTACCCGCTTTGGAGCTTTCTCCCCTTCTCCACCGCCCGCGCCTCCTCCACCCGCCGGCTCACCACCGTCGCTCAACCGCAAGGCTGGAGGGGGCGTGGCCGGGAGGGGGGAGGGAAGATGGCCGCCGCCGAAAGAATCCCGCGCCCCGCGCGTCTTTTTTTGTTTTACTGCGCATTGCTTCTAAATATTCACGGGATCTTCCGGCGCCTGCAGTGCCAACCACGCCGCCGCTTGCGCCACCACCGCCACCGCCACCGCCGCTTTTGCCCCAGATTGCTTTTCTTCCCCCCATCAGCATTAAGTAGCCCATCAAACTCCCAACAAAAGGCGTGGCGCACTGCACACGGCCACTGGCGCCGAACAGGGTGTTCCACAAGTAACAGTTCGGGTCCCGGAAAAGGCTGATTGCCAGTTGAAGAAAACATTCGGGATGGTTCATGAATATTAAACTCAGAAATACGAAAGGATTAATATTTCGAATTTTTCAAAAAAAAAAAATGAAGAAGAAGAAAGTTATATATTTTACGATGATGGAAACGGTTTGTACATATACAACATTCTTCTCGAATAAGAAAAAAGTAAACAGATGACGGCTATTTCCTCTAATGGTGCCCTTAAAGATAGAGATCTCCAATAAAAAATATTCATCGATGAGGCCCGGGGCTCTGTGAGGGAAGCGTTCGATCTCCTCCCAAAGTTTCCTTTCTTTGTATTTCCTCTGCGATCAATGCAGCGTCGGGCCCGATCCGTGAATACTGGGGTGGAGGGCGGCTCCAGGGGCTTCCGGGGGTAGGAAACGGGACGCTCGTGCGTGACGGAGCGTTCGTGCGCGCGCGTGCGTACGCGTGCGTGAGCGTGCGTGCGCTCGGCAGCCTTTCGCTGTCAGCTGCGACGTCGCGTGAGCCGCCGGAAACTGGAGCACGGGCCCCGTGGCGGTCGCTCTTCCACTTGGGAAACGAACCAACTTCCAGATGTATAAATGAGTGCTGCAAGTTTTAGTTTTCGTTTCGTTTCGGAAAATTTGCGTAATTGGAGTGGAATCTGATTTGGGCGTGGGTATTTGCGATGTCGTGTGAATCAGGGCCGAAATTTCAGCGGAATGGATTTTGATGTAGCAAACTTGCAGAAATAGAAAAAGTTTAATTAAAAACTAGAGGTGTGTGACTAAACGAATTAGTGTGATGTTAAAAAGGGTTTGTTGTTTGAAATCTACACTCAAATTCCATCCAATATTAGGCGTACATTTTGCACTGTCTATTTTGTTTCGTTTCCATTATTACATGAATACATTGAACTTGGTATGCCGAGTTCAGAATAACGATAAACGTGTTTGAAATTTAATTGCATTTAATTGTGTTTAATTTATTGGATTTCACATGTTACAATGGCTGTTGAAAACATTTAAGTGCTCGTATTTCTTTTCCTCAACAAAACAATTAAAATGCTATAAAAAAAGATATCAAAAATGTCTAGGAGTTTGTTAAGAGAAAAAGATTTACTTGTATTTTCTTTCATTTTTCAAGCTAGTAGTAGAAATCAAAATTTCGTAGTATATCTTAATATATTGTTACTATGTTCAAAGATTAAGCGTTCCTGAAGTGAAATCTAATCAGAAGTGTTAGTCACATAATTTCAGTGATTTTGAATGTTGTGTACTTTAGTGTTCCTTTGTGACCTATGGTTATTTTCTGATTAATACTGATTACATTTTCTTACGCTTTTAATGAAGGAACTAATGTTGTTGTTATTATTGTTAATATTAATTCCACTTTCTCACAAATTATTCGTCTTAAACTGCTACCACACAGACAGAACATCAAATCATGGTAACTAATTTGTTTAAATTTTACATCATTCTAAAATTAATATAATGCAAATTATTATTATTATTATTATTATTATTATTATTATTATTATTATTATTATTACTATTATTATATTATTACTATTATTATTACTGCTAATAGGTGGTAAACCATATGGTCACAGACGTCGCTTGCAAATGTTTTTAGCTGAAGTTTCGTGTTTCGCGAAACTAGGGAAGCGCGACGTGCAACTTCGTAGAGAAGACGAATCGAGCTACAGTTCCCAACACGCCACCCCTCCGACAAGTCTTCCTCGGAGGCGGAGCTGCAATTATCAGCCGCCCACGCGAAAGTCAACTCCCTATTTCAGAATAAAACCCGTGGGTTCAGTCTCCTGAAATATATCTCATCTCGCTCTCTCTTTTTGCATTTTTTTCTTTCGTTAATGTCTCCTTTGCTATTATCCTCTATTCATTTATTAGGTTCCATTTTATTCTATATTTCACTAATACTACTATATCATTGATTCCTTCGTTTACTATTTTTATTAATTGATCAACTCTTTAAATTCCTTCACTAGTTTGATCATGTTAATTTACAAAAAGGTCAAGTACTGCAGTTTTCTCCGTACCTCTTTCGACACGTCAACAAATTTGTTTCTTTCTACACCTCTTCTAAAGCTTCATGTTCTTGCTTTAAACTCGTGTATAGTTTGCTCTGTTATTAAAGGTTTGATAATTTTGAAAGTGCAACAATAGTTATTTACGATATAAGTGTCGTAGAGCATCTGATACAATACGATATTGGAAAATTGCCGAACGAGGCTGATGGGCCGTGTGTGGTAAGCAATTGAGTATTGTAATCAGATGTTACGACACGAATTATGTACAAAGTTTTCTTCACTTTGTAAAAATTTGTTAGATTTAATGTAAAATTTCGTTATAATGTCACTTAATGACAATATTTATATCAGTAAGTTTACTCTGTTATTAGCACTTTTTAAAGGAGAAAGTGAAGGATAAAACACAAAAAGTCCAAATTTTTTTCAAAAGAAGAGTGACGACGCACGCCATTACTTTACCGCCCTAGTGTCGTAGTGAAGTAGAGTACCATACTAGGGCGGTAAAGCACTTCATTACAAAACGGATTTCAATGGTATAATGTTTCACTTTATCTAACCAAAGCGGATAAAAATATTTTCAGTTACGTATTAAGAGTTCTGACTTCACTGTATAATATCTTGAAGCTACCTTGGATCAAATAAATGATTTCTTGATGCATGTTGTATTTTATGTTCATTTTAGAACTTCATGTGTTGCAGAGGCAACCGTCTCTTAAGTGGCCGTTTACATGGCTCTCTTCACCGACACAGGGATCGACTCGTATGGAACCTACTAGGTTCCCTGTTCCATGACCTATCGTGTTCCGCTGACGTTTATTGGCTTGGTTTGGCTTTTCTTAACTTACAAATAAAATTTACTGAAAAACTAAATACGATGAAATCGATATTATTTCATGAAATTGGAATCATTTGTAATTTACGCGACGTTTGCTTCATTTTCAATAATCTTGTGTAACTGCTTTCAATTTGTGTGCGTTTAGTTGCTCTTTGTGAAAAAATGGATATTTTACGTTGTACGTACACCAGTTTTCTAGCCGAAATATTCGGTTCCCTTATTTATTAGAAATGGTTCTTTTTTGGTGGGGAAAATTTATATTAGTTTCAGAAACAATTAAACACTTCACAACTACTAATCACTTCACAATATTTCACTGATTTTACAAATTATAACATAATAGACTCTTTTAATGCAATTCATTTCACAATATTGCCACTGATGTTACGATTGAAGATTTTTAATGCAAAGAACGCAATACTTACATGGCCACCTATCACTCTAGGAGAAGCTATAAACCCAAGGAAAAAATGAATTAATTAAAGTTTCTATGACTACTTTAATTTATTTACGTAATTTTTCTGTGCACTTCTCGTGTTGTTCGCCTAGTATTATCAAAAGTTAATTGTAGATAGAAATGTTTGATGATACATTTGTTTCATTGTGTCGGCGTGAAATTGCGTGTTTCTTTGGTGTAGAATTTGTGTGTTTTTCGCTTTGTAAAAGTATTTTAAATTGGTTTGTATTATCTACCGAGATGAACAATTGCTACAATACATCGCAAAAAAATATATTGGGAATCAATAGGTTAGTTACTTTTTGTCTATTTATTGACTATTCCCTTTCAAACAAATTCTCTTAAAGTGAGTGTTCCATTAAAAATAATTTCTCTTAAAAGTGAGAGGGGTTTATAAAACAGCGTGAGCGATAGAACGAGAGCGGAGGCGCAAACCAGGTCGCGAGAACGAGGGCCTACCGGCCCTCGCGAACGTAGCACGTTGGATCCTTCCGGTAACGAGGCGGTATCAGAATGCGTTGGATATAAAGTTGCGTTGGCAATACAATTATGTATCTAGCGTAGAAAAATATGAATAATCAGTTCACTGGATCAAAGGAGATGTCAGCATGAACTTCGATTTACCAACTAGTAATATAAAATTAGTCGATTGTGGGTTAGCAAGGATTTCGGAACGGCAGTGCAAATAGAGCACTAATATATAAGTAATAAATTAATATGTGCAATGATTGATTTGATTGATTTTTCGTGTTTCGGGCTTGTCAACTGCTTTGATCATTAGTCCAGTTAGTGTAGTGCATGTTTTCTCTCCGGAGATGGCGGTGATCTTCCCCGCTGGATGGCGAGATCCGGCGCCGACCTACCGTCGGCTAGTGGGGTTTCCCACTAACCAGGACTCTCCCACCAGGGGGGCACCGCCCAAGCCGGGAGAAGTTCTAAGCTCCCGACCGGTCTCCCAGAATATGTGGTAGTGTAGTGCATGTTAGTGTAAGTGTGTGCGTAAGGGGAGAGGATAGGCAAGGAAGTGGACGGAAAGATCGCGCGCGGTCCGTGGCCTGTTTGGTAGGGTACTACTCCGGCATTCGCCTGGCGTTGATCGGAGAAACCACAGAAAACTACCGATCAGAGCAGCCGGCCTCTAGAACTCACATCCAGACAGCGACTGAATTCGACCTGGCTGAAACGCTAGAGTCGAAAATCCTGCCGCCGTGGGGAGTGGGAACCTAGGACCTCCCGGTGAGAGGCGCTGCAGTGACATCAGTTGATGCACTGACCTACCGCTCTCGGTATGTGGAATGTGTGTTTTGTATAAAAGTAAGGTTTAAGTGTACCGCGTCAATGTCGATTGACTCGTACGCCGCCATACTTTCTTTCACATCGCGGTGGCCGATGTGTAACGGTTAATATCAGAGTTTGTGCGTTCGAACCGATCGAAGCCGTGGATTTTAGGGCGAAAAATCCTTTGTACGCCTTCATCGGAGGGGAAGTAAAGCCGGATGTCCCATGTTAGTAGATTTACTGCATGTAAAAGATCAAGCCTAAATGAAGCCTCTGAGCTACATTCAAATTGGCTGTTTCATCGCCCAAGTAATACCTTCTTTCTCTCCTAGTTTGTGAAAGAAGCGTAGCGAAATTTGCGTGGCCAGACGGAAGTGCAGGTCGCATGGCCTGAGAGTCACCACGTAAAATAAGGCATCAATTCAATGCAATTCACATCATCCTGGCACTGTACTTTTGCCTCCGGGCCAGCCATAGACTGGCAACCGCATGGAACAATTGCGTCAGCCTTCAGCGCTTCCACACGCTTCTTTTCCATCTTCCCCGCCGGTCCTCTCCTTGGGCCATTTCGCTCCTAGTCCTTTCCATCGCATCATCTTCGATTCTACAATCTCCATGCTTGCCTCTAGCTTTGCTCCTTTTCCAATATCCCTTTACCTCCTACCCGGTTTTACCTTCCACCTCTGTCTTCTCCGTCAGCGCCAACCTCACTGTCTCTCTCCGCCTTCTTCCTACCTCCATCTCAAAACATGGCCCGCTACCACACCTCCACCGACATCGCCACTCGCAACAGTGTATCCTCATTTCGGTCCCGGTCCTTCCCGGCCGTGCCCGAACCGTACCGCCAAACCGTACCCACGTCCACCGTACCTCCGCCACCACCATCACCATCACCGCCACCACCACCGCCCCGCCACTGCCACCATCCTCGCCCTCGCCACCACCACCGCCACCACCACCGCCCCGCCCCGCCTCCGCTGTCGACGCCCCGCCTCCGCCCCGCCCCGCCCCGCCCCGCCCCGCCACCGCCTCCGCCTCCGCCTCCGCCTCCGCCTCCGCCTCTGCCTCCACGCCAATCCACCATCAATCACTACCAATCCACCCCCTCACCACCGCCGCCACCCCCTCACCACCACCACCGCCGCCGTCCTCACCCCCGGCTCCACCTCCACGCCATAACCGTTACTATATCAGTCCCCATCCCTGTCCACGTCCTTCCCTATCCTCCCCTTCAACCCCTTCTTCCCGAACCTCAGAAACCCGTCTCTCCCAACCTTTCCGTCTTCTCTGTCTTCTCCCCATATCTTCACTTCCAATCCTCCTCCACCCGCTCCCCTTCCTACCTCTCACCGCCCCTCTCTTCACCCCCGACATCTTCCACCCGCTCACCGCCAATCACCGCACACGCGCGCCCAGCCGTCAGCGCCAGTTGCCCCGACAGCCGCGACCTCCTTCGGCGGCGGAGCGAAGTTTCATTTTCCAAGTTGATTCCTTTAATTCCTTTGCAGGATATTAAAATATCAGCTTCCTCCCGCTCGCCCCGGCCGGCGGCAGGCGGGAGGCGGTCGGTGCCGGGCCGGGCCAGGCCGACAATTCAATTCCCAGGCTGCCAGTAAAAATCAAGGCTCGGGCGGCCGGGCGTCTGCGGGGATGGATGGGCCGCGAGGGAGATGCGGGAATGACGGGTTCATGCAGTTGGTAGCAATGGAACTTCTTTCGCTGTTCAGCAGGAAGTGTTCGACTGCTTTCGTCTTCTTTCGTTATCGAGGAGTTCTCCTGTATTTATTTATATATTTATTTATTCATTTATTTTACGTCAAAAACAGTTAAAAACTGTGTGTAACGTGCTATGGGGAAGTGAATTATGTGCACGTATTTAAAATTCTGTGATTCTTACACTAGGCCATATACTATATGAATTTTGAAAACAAAAAAATTAGCGTTTTTTGCAAGGATTGTAAAAAATGCTGCAATGTAATAATATCTATTCCCAAGGATAAATCAGCAATAAATTTGGGCTCTTATCCATTATGTCCTTCGTCAAGAGATAATACTTCCTGCCGCGACAACATGGAAACGATAATTTGAATAACTATATTTCCTACTGAATTCTAGAAGACGAGCACAGATAATGAAGTTACATTTATCAGTTGTATGTAGTGTTACAAGCTATGTAATGTTAGTATAAAACGTAGAACTGGTAAAACTTGAGACACATTACATTTCTTGAAATATGTTTGATCGTATTACTATACTTTTTTGCCGTATACAAAATATGGAGAACGATGTGTTAGACGTATTACCACATTAAAGATTAGTTGTTTCTTTAATAGATTGTAGTATTTAACGTAAGACTTACTGTTTACTGATTGGTAGTGAAAGTGGTGAGGACGGTTGTGTATTTTTTTATTACAACTACCAACCCCTGTTCTGTATTTTTACAACCCTAAAAAATTGGAATGACACAAATTTAATAATGTATGAAAATATTCCTAATGCAATTAGCGATGTGAGTTATATAGAAAAAAACAGCACTGTGTAATTTTTGAAAAATCTAAAGAATATAGGTAAATGGCGGCTACGTCATATTATTTAATGCATATAGCACTTGTAGCACTATACGTACAAAAAGTGTAAAGAAAAAATTTGGAGCAATTTTTTAGAAACCCTTGATTTTACAATTTATTTAATTTCATGTAAAAGTATTCTAAAATTATATTTTGAAAATTAGTAATTTTTGGTTCGGAACCCGATTACATTTTTTAACACATTTGAAGCCAATTTTGAAAAAAAAATTATGTTTGTCATCACGTAAAGTAGTATCCTCTAAAATTAGAAACCGGTTTCAAAGTCAAGAGTGAGTGATAACAGCCAGATCAATTGGGGAATATCAATTTTGGTGAAAATCCTTCTTACGATTTAGCCATTACATTGTTCTCAGGCGGACAGGCGGACGTACAGTCGGATGCACTGTCAGAACTTTTGCAATCAAGGAATTTTTCGGTCAAGGACCAACAAAAGTGGATTATGACAAAACAACGTGTTTGAAAAAGCGATTTACTGCATATAGGAACACGAAACGTCCATTTTTTTGGTACCAGGTATATACATACGATTTTTCTTGCCAAAAATTGTCAATTTTTGTCTGCAGGGTGGTATTTTTTTTATTTTCTCGTTTTGTTTTACCTTAATCTGCGGTCATGTGAGAAATGTAGGATAAGAAACAATTATTTACAACAACTAATAATAATAATAATAATAATAATAATAATAATAATAATAATAATAATAATAATAATAAACTGTATCATGTAATTGAGTTTCATTGGCGAGGGTACTTCATTTGTTTCAATTTCATTGTTTTGAATCAGGTGGTGTATGCTTTGTTTTGCATATAACATTAAGACAATATTTGTGTTCGAAATATGTACATATTTTGATATTACAAATGTTTCAATGTCAATGCTAGTATTATACTCAATCATACATTTCAAACGGCACATTAATTCACGCTATTCAAAACGTTGACATGGAAATATTATAAAAACGTTCGTTCTCATCATGCCTAATAACGTTATATATTTTAATTTCAGAACAATTTCAAAACAACAAAGCAATGTAAACGAAACCTTTGAATTAGAAGCTTTTTCTCATTACAAGGGCTAGCGTATGACTTACTGGAACTTTTTGAAGTTCTACCCGATGGTGGATTAGAAAAGTAAAACACTTTGGCGGCAAAAGGTACAGCTCTGATTCGGACAGTAGTTTTCCTGCAAAATTACATTTTTAGATGTGACGAAACTATCCAAAATATCTTTCTACTTGTGATGAATCGCTGCATTTAGTGGGGCAAACCTATACAAACATACAATTTACTCAAACTAGTGGTGGTAGAATAGCACGTTTCCCTCCGGCATTTTCACACAAAATTGCGCAATAAGTATTCAAATTTTCGAACAATTTTACATAACCCTATTTTAAAATCTATCTTTAAGTAACCGATTTCATTAAGAGAGAAAACCCTATCTTCATAAATGTAGTTGTAGGAAGACGTCGAAAACTTTTGAATTTTTCTTTTGAAACATCAGTTTTCAACAAAAATTAGACCTGTACCATTCTCTTAAACGTTCTTTTCAGTATGCCCCCAAAAATGTAATAAAAACGATGAAACCATTTTTTTAAAATATTGAAAATGTCCCAGAGGCTTCGTGTAAGGTACTCCCAAAATTATAATATCGGTTTCAAATTCACGGGACTGCGACATCGATAGGGAAATATCGTTTTTGAAAAAAATCGGCGGAACATGCATTCTGGCTACACCACGTGATAGAGATTTTTTTTTCTTAAGTGGATTTATCCACTTTTTCGTTACCAGGGCCCGGCAATAATAGTTTTTCTGCCCAAAATTCGCCGTTTTCGCGCAGGATAACATAATATTTTATCTACTCTGCAAGGAAGTAAAACAAACCGTCTCATGCAGGGTCACGTGTTAACATCACCATCATCTCTGCCTCTGCAACCGATAGTGTCATCACTACCTCTCCTCACATTTTGCATCTCCATCTAGAACTCCATTGCCTACGTTCTCGTGTCTTTACGTCACAATTCACTACACACGGACGTGTCCCATCTGCATTTCTCTGTCAACTTGTCCTAAGCCGTTTACCTACCTCCCCAAAAAGGCATAGCCCGATTGCGTCTCGTTCTAATAATAATAATAATAATAATAACAATAATAACAACAACAACAATAATAATAATAATAATAATAATAATAATAATAATAATGTCTTTATTAATGGCGAGGCTCAGGCCATAGGGCCTGCTCTTCCGCCTAACCACTGACTTTACATTAATACAGAGTAGTAACGTATAAGAGGGGAGGGAAATCTGTACATTTACGTCTGGGAGTGCAAAAATAGGGACCATCCGGCATACGCCTTAAGTGATTGAGTAAACCCAGAAAACCTCAATCAGGATGGCGGCTTAGGGCCGAACAGCATTATGATATAGAAGTGGAAGAGAAGAGAAATGAGAGAAGGGAATCATAAGTGAAAATGAAGTAGAAAATACGAACGAGAAAGAAGAAAGGAGAGAGACTAAAGGGGAAAAACTGTACATTTATGACTGGGAGTGCAAAGCAGGGCCATCCTGGCGTACGCCTTAACAATTGAGTAAACCAGAAAAACCTCAATCAGGATGGCGGCTTATGGCCGAACATTAATATAGAAGAATATGGTATGGATAGTAGTGAAGGTGAAGAGATGAGGCGTTTAGGGAAAGGGTCGTAATGACATAAATGGGGAAGACTGTAAGGAAAGGAAGGAAGAAATAGTGAGGAAAAGGAGGAAGAAGTAGGTGGAAAAGTAAAATTTATCCAGAAGCTGTACAGAAATGTTACGTTTGGTATACATTAACACTTTACATAAATACACAAAATTTGTAACAGCAGAGAAGCACAATAGGCTCCAAGTTAATAGTACCAGTAATTTATAATATAATATTAACAGTATTAAGAAACAATGTAAAAGTACAATAGGATATAAACATTAATTGTAATTATTATTAAGACCTATATATTGTAGATATGACAATGATGACAGTACAAAAATAGCTGTAAGTATTTTAGCATTTATTTGGAGCGTGGCTAATCTCTTTTAAATATTTATTTGAACAATTTTATTAGGATACACAGAAAATATGTGGTTGTTAATAATTTAGATGGAGTGAAAGGAGTGAAAAATGAGAATAGAGTAGTGAGGTATGGGGTGGAATTTTGAATTTAAAGAATGAGGAAAGTGCGGCGTTTAGGGGGGCGGTGACCGGGTACTTGGTAGTGGGAAAAGTCTGGAGGATGAAGAGGACATTAATACCATTCTATATGTCGTTATACCTTACCCAAGTATTTAATTCGTTTTGAATTTACGGAAAGTATTCGAATGTTTTAGACTCGCTGGTAGTTTATTCCAGGCTCGGATAGCTGTAATGGTGAAAGATTTACTGAAAGAAGTCGTGCTGTGACGTGGTACACAGAGCAGAGCTGAACTACGAGCTCGGTTTAATTTCAGAGGATTGAAATTACTTTTTAGACGTGTTACATGAGAACCGTGTAAAATTTTATAGAGAAGAAGTAGAGAGTGAAGTAACCGTCTTTTGTCTAGAGTAAGCATACGAAGTAAGTCAAAAAAGTGCGATACATGGTCGTATTTTCTTAGATCAAAAATAAACCGTACGCATGCGTTCTGTGCTACTTGAAGTTTACGTTGTAATTTAGATGTCATGTTTGTCAGAAGAAAGTCGCAATAATCAAAATGTGGCATAATAAGTGATTTAATGAGTGTCTCACGTGTACTGATTGGTAAAAGCGTTCGAGGCGTTTCAGCGAATGCATTGCGGCAAAACTTTACGGCATGTTGAATCTACTTGAGTTCCAGCTGAGGTGTTGTCAATAAACACTCCTAGGTTCTTGACTTCGGAACCAAGGTAGAACGGTGTCATTTAGATAAATTTTAGGCAGGGTAGAAGATGATATTTTATTCACAGTGCTTTTTGAACTGATAATCATGCACTGTGATTTATTTGGGTTTAATTGTAGGCCTAATAACGCTGCCCATTTGTTTAAGTTTATCAAATCTTCGTTAATTTTATGCGCGAGTGAGAAGAGTTCAGACGGTAGCCACTTAGATATATCTGAAGATCATCCGCGTACATTTGATGACTGCAATATTTAAGTGCATTTCCACGTCGTTTACATATATTAAGAATACTAGTGGTCCTAATACAGTGCCTTGGGCAACTCCGCGGTTAAGTTTTAAGGCCCTTGAGCTGCGACTATTCCTTGTTAATATTTGATTGATTGATTTTTCGTGTTTTCGGGCGCGTCAAGGGCTTTAATCATTAGTCCCGTAAATGTAGTGCATGTTTGTTTTCGGGAGATGGCGGTGATCTTCCCCCGCTGGATGGCGTGATCCGACGCCGAACTACCGTCGGCTGGTGGGGTGACCCCCTAACCAGGGCTCACCCACCAGCGGTGCACCGCCCCAGCTGGGACAAGCTCTATGCTCCCGACTGGTCTCCCGGAATATGTGGTAGTGTAGTGCATGTTAGTGTAAGTGTGTGTGTAAGGGGATACGATAGGACAAGGAAGAGGAAGGAAAGATCGCGCGCGGTCCGTGGCCCGTTTGTTAGGGTACTGCTCCGGCATTCGCCTGGTGTTGATCGGAGAAACCACGGAAAACTACCGATCAAAGCAGCCGACCGCTAGAATTCTCCTCCACACAGCGACTGAATTCGACCTAGCTGAAAAGCTAGTGTCAAAAATCCTTCCACCATCGGACTCGAACCTAGGACAGAGGCACTGCAGTTTAAGCATTGACCCACCTCTCCCAGTACGGGTTGAAATCGGGCTATGCCTTCGCAGGAATGAATAGTGAAAGGGGATTACAAGGAAGGGGAGTCGATGGAAAATAGAACGTGGGTTGCAGGTGGACAATTCCCCATACATGCTTCTTTCCCTCACCACTATCGGCTCTGCGATGACATTCGACCCCGTCGCTACCTCCGCCTGCGCCCGTGACCACGCCCCCGCCTCGCAGCGGGGGCCACTGAACGGCGCTGGATCGGGCGGCGTCCGGCAATCAGGTGGGTCGCCGCAATCGGAAGGGACGCCGCCTCATCCGGCTCGGCCGGCGCGGCGGCAAATTCGACGCCGGTGGCCGCACCTCGCGGCGAGGGATTGCCGCCCGCGAAACACTGGGCCCTGCTCGGGAGCACGGCCAGAAAATCGAGAGCGATTCCCGGCCCGTCAACTACTTCGTGCATTAGTACCGTAAGCGTAGGGCATGTTTGAGCTCGGGATGTGGTGGCTGTCTTCCCCCGCCGGATGACGAGTTCCGGCGCCGACCTACCGTCGGCTACCAGGGCTTTCTCCAACTAGGTATCTGCCACCAGCGGGGTACCATCCCAGCCGGAACAAGCTCTAAGCTCCCGACTACTAGCCCAAGAAGAGTGGTAGTCTAGCATATGTGAGTGTGTTAGAAAGGGATGAGGATAGGACAAGCAAGAGGATGAGAGATTGTTTCATATATACACACACTCACACCCACACACTCACACACACACACACACACACACACACACACACTTCTCAAAAACTTTGTCAATTTTTTTTGTCAAATAGAGAAAGTATACTTACAAATGTGTTAAAGATCTGAGTTTTATTGAATTTTCTAAATCCTAGAAAATTGCACAAGTAATTGTAAAGTATTTTTTTAAAATAGGGTAGTGATAAATAATGAATAATTTCAGAGAAGCAGGTAACAGTTAATTATAACAATAATAAATCAACAAAAACAATATTTTGCTAATGAAATATTCATGCTGTTAATTGCTGTTTTGGAATCGCACTTAGTACATAGTTGAAGTAGGCTAAACATAGCAAGAAAAATGTATTGAGATTATTGAAGTTTTACTAATAGCTGGGAAATTAGGAAACAGGACGATACGATGAATAGTTAAAAAAGACATGAGTTTTTAAAAACTCATTCAAAGTCATTTGAAGCACTTCTTCTCGAAAATGCAATAAAACAAATCCATGGAAATTGCCTATTAACGGAAAAATTAATTTTTTAAAAAAAAAAAAAAACACCAAAATGAAATTTACATCGTATGAAACAGTGCCATTAATACTATCCGTTGGAAAAGTTTGAAGATAAAATTTTGAGCCATTTTTGAGAAAAGTTGTTTGAGTGTTTTTGAAAATGCGGATTTGTGAGCTTATTTTAACAGAAAACTGTTGAGTTTTCGACAAACTTTATATAACATTAAGGCACAAGTACTCATAGGTATAATAACGTGAAGAAATAGATGCTAGTGGAAATGTTACTGACGTGGGAGACAATTCAATATTTTTGTGATTTTTGAAAAAAAAAACGAAAGAATTGAGCAATATGGCGTTTATGACATCGGATAGGGTTTGCTTGGCACTACCTCAACTACAAATTTAAAGATAAAATTTGGAGCCGTTTCTGAGAAAATCTTGTTTTTGAAATATTTTAAATTTCAAATATTGCTGCATATTGCACGAAAACTACTAAAAGTTCATTTAAAAAGCTACTTAGGACAACAAATTTATTTGAAGGCAAAATATCTATCTTAAATTTTATAGTTGTAAGAAGACGCCGAAAAGTTCAAACTTTTGCAATTTTCGAAAATATGAGTATAAGGGACAAAGAAACTCCTGAGAACCCACATTTTGATAAGGAATGCTAATTATACAATAAAATTGTGATAAAACTTTTGAATACCGGTATCTGTAACAATTCTATTCTATTTTTATTATTTATAAAGTGATTAATTCTTCAATTTTGTATATTCGATATTCGCCAGAATAACTTGAATAGATGATTCACAAAAATCGATATTCCAAAACACGCCAAGTGTAAAAGGAGTGTAAAAATTGGTGTAATATGTATCATTATGTATTCAGTAGCAGACTGCTTTACTTGAACAGAAAAAAATTAAGAGGATAGTTAGACACGCGGTGGGGAGTTTATAAATAATAGAAATGAAGAGTACGTGGGATATTTAAATCCATCCAATTAGGAATGCCACACAGTCTTTAGTGAAAGTTCAGTTTTATCTATCCTACAGTTATTTGGCTATTTTACTTTCATTATGTCTTGTGAATACGTTAACGCCATTGTGACTTACCGCTGGGTCTCCAACCATGTAGCAATGCTTGGGGACGTATCTGCACATATCGAGAGCTGTGTATTGTGATTTGATTACATGAATACTGTATGTACATATTTGCAACACAGTTTGTCGTTTGAAGTCCACTTTGTCCAGAAAATTGCTTTTTTTCCCTCAAGGATCCCTTTTGTCACGTGTAATTGTTCTGTGATTCGTCTGTCCCCGAAATCATTTAAAGGTCATTAAATCTTATCTACCTGAAATAAGGAAGAGGGTTGCGGAATATAATTCAAATAATTAAAAATGCGATGAATTTACAAACACAAAAAGGATTTTAAAAAAAAACAAACGACAATATTTTGACGTGAATGCTCTTTAAGGTATACCAGTTGTGTATGTGTCATGAACGTGTTAATATGTCTTTAGCCCTTATACTTTATCTTAACGTTGCAGCTGCACCTACCACTTCCTCCCTGCTGTAAACTCCATCATCCTCTCCCTCTTATCCTCGCTTCGTCCTCAGTGCCGCTGAGCCCCGCCGCCCCCGTTCGCCTGCTGAGCTCCGCCACCTGTAATTAAGGCCCTCCTCGTAGATCTTCATTCATATTCCCGTGACGACATATGCGCCTTAATAAGTTCCGCGTTCACTTCCGGAACACGTCAAGTTCAATTTGCCCGCAAGTCACCTCGAAGAGGCGGCGCCGGGTAATTCGTGGGGTTCCGTTGCGTCCTCACCCCGTCCTCGTGCCTCATGCTCCCTGAGGGCGGACGAGCTCATGTTCATCCCCGGCACGACGTCGCTGCCAAGGGTTGGGGTTACCTTTCGGGGGAGAAGTGGCGGAAAGAATGATCCTTAATGAAGTCGTGGGAGGTGATCAGGGAGTGCGTGAATACTCCAAGTTCCCGTTCCTTCAAAAAAAATAATGAAATTTTATGAGCATTATTACTGATTTTCCCCTCTATGAAATTCCTCCTAATTAGGGATACATGCACACGGGGCTGAGTGCTTTCCTTGAAGACATCGAAACGTTGAACATTGTAGGCTTTCGTCGGAAAGAAAGGTGAGCCACAAACAGATATAGCTATTGTGGTGCTTTACAGGTGTTACCCGCGTTGCAGCTCGTTGTTTCGATCAGCATACTTGTGTTGCCTCGACGTCCTCACTCGGCTTCGCCCCGTCCTCGCCCGTCCTCGCCCCGTCCTCGCCCCGTCCTCGCCCGTCCTCGCCCCGTCCTCGCCCGTCCTCGCCCGTCCTCGCCCGTCCTCGCCCGTCCTCGCCCGTCCTCGCCGTCCTCGCCCGTCCTCGCCCGTCTCGCCCCGTCCTCGCCCGTCCTCGCCCCGTCCTCGCCCGTCCTCGCCCCGTCCTCGCCCCGTCCTCGCCCCGTCCTCGCCCCGTCCTCGCCCGTCCTCGCCCCAAAAGTAGGGGTGCTCTGGTTCTCCCTCAATCAGCCCTGATTATGCCATTGTGTGGAGTGACCTTTGCTGGATTGCCAGAAGCGTGGAATTACCTTGCGTAGAAGAAAAAGTGAGAAGTAAACTTGTGTAATTAAGTCGTGGAAAGTGATTAACGTGTACGTGATCGTTTATGGAATAAAGTTCCTTGAAGAAATATTGATGTTCTGGGAATAATATAACCAATTTTGTTCTCTGTTGTCCATCATTTTCCGTTATCGGCGGTTTATGCTACGTCCTGCAAGGACAATATAAGTTAACAGAGAGCTAAGTTATTGAATTTTGGAAACGCATATAGAGAAGCATCGATATTCAAAAAACAAACTGACAGAAATTGATAGAAAGTCAGTGATCCGACAGCCAATGCACAAGAATGTTCTGTTGAATTTACTTTTAGCTCAATAGTAATTCTCATGTAGACTCAGATTTGATCGTTTCTACTACACTTTTTATGAAACACAACCATTAATTCTTTAAAATATAATACTATTACCCAGTGAAGTCTGTTTTCTATTGTCTATTGTATTACAAAGTCCGTGTCTACAGGCAATCTATGGACGAATTCCATAACTTAAAGCCTTCGAGATGTGTGCTACCACGACGGCGCAGAGCATGTCCTTGGCTCAACACCATTGTCAACGGCATCTCTCTGGTGGCGACATTCAGCGAAAGCGCACTGTCGTAGGTGTTTATAAGAAATCGCGGAATCACATCAGATTCTGTGACAACGGGCCCCTCCTTCAGCCGTCAAAAATGCTAGCCTGTGGTTGGACTGATATCCGTGCCCAGTTTACTATTTTTGTTCCTAGAATACCTTATAATATTCTACATTATATTAAATATTTTATCTTGGGGGGGGGGTTCAGTGGTATCTTAAAAAGGAGTGTAGTCACATGAAAATAAGAGCGACTGTCGTGGTGCGTATGTCAGACATCTCAAAACTCTGACGTCCGCATGAGCTACTTGTCCACTTGGGAAACCAGGCTCTTTTGGGAGCATAACAATTTCTCCTGACAGCCCTCATATTTAGGGCATAGGAGTGGGGCTCTGGCTTCCTGATCTGACCCAGATTTGAATTCCGATGCAAGTCGGAATTTTTGTACGATTTCCGTTAAAGGCGGCTCCGGGTGCGAATCAGCCTCCTTGTGAATTGAGTGCCAGAATCTTTTCTAGGAGTAAAGCGGCCGTAGAATTCTGCTTTCCACACAACCTCCTCCTTGCTCCAAGCCTTACTCCCACCTTTCCCTTGGGCCATATCGATCTGCGTGCAATTGCATGGGGTACCTTTCCATTTACTGCTCCCATTTCCTCTCGAAATCTAGAAAGAGGAGTACATACGCAGGGGGAAGCGGGAAATGCAAGCGCAAAGTGCTCGAAATTTAACGGAGAAAGGTGGCTTCATACGAAAATGCGTTCTTTTTATATGTTCTATCATACAAACGAGATTTGATTATTGTATGTATACTTTACAATTTATTTCTATTTGAAGTTTGTTTCTATTTGAAGTTTATTTCTATTTGAGGATTGTTTAAATTCTTAACTGCAAAATAGTTTGTAAAGGCAGGAATATTTTGATTGACCAATTTTTTCCTTGTTTCTTTTTTTTATGTTTTATTAAATCCGTCTGTTATTTGTTGTTATATCAATAATGTGGAATAAATTATCTAGCATGTCTAATGAGCAAAGACTACTTGAACATTCAGGAATGTTTTTCTATTATACCTCCTTATCGTAAGAAGGTTAATGCAATTATTGTACGCTTAGTAAAACCAATTTCGAAACATATATCTTTTAAAATTCAAAATGCTTAATTTTACTGTAAAAGGCAATTTAAATATTTCATTTTAATAGATAATTTATTTGATTCAGCAAGGAAATAGGAAATAATATCGCTTTTGGGGCGATAACTATCATCTGACTTCTCCAAGAGACCGTCATGGGCAGGTATTCGAAAACATTTCGCTATCAGTCATTTGTATCGTTCTCACGTTTAAACCACCTGCCGGTTGCTATTCCCCCACTGTCTACGAACTCTAGAATGATTCTCATACTAGTTAACCCGCGACATTGATATTGTAACGTCGTGGGTAGGGATCTACACCACAAAGAAACAGACACGAGTGGGTATTTACAATTTATTTACAATAAATTATGTACAGGAACTAAAACCTCACTCTAAGGCGTTTGTCGGAGCTACCTGCCGCGGCCCCCTCTCCCAACACGCGCCTTGCGGCCGCGCCTGCGAGTAGCCAACTCGGCCGATTCGCAACTGGGCACCTCATGTGCCTCGGCAGACCATCTGCCCTGAAGTGTAAGGCATACTTCACCGTATCCGAACCTCGAATACCTACTCTGCCTTCAGCACTTCCGCGCCAGACTTGGCCGGACAAGTTTTGCGGTGTTTGCGCGAGGAAACCAGATCGTTACCCCGAATGGTCCTGCGACGCACTTTAATATAGACCCGAGTCACATGACCTCCTACGTCATCTGCCCCCCACGCACTCGTCTTGAAGCAAGTGTCACCGCCGCCGCATTTTGTGCCCGGCGTCTACGAATCAGCCCCCTACCCTCTGGGATTTCCGTGAGGGCTGGCCTTTGTTCGGGAGCCTATACTTGGCTCCCTCATCCCCACACCTTGCAACTCAGGAGCAGGGAGTCCAGTCTATGACGCTACAATATGTTTGGTTTTGGTTTAGGTGATAAATTGACAATTGAGGGCCCTTCAACAGTACGCTCATTGACGTCTTTGGCTAGACAAGGAAGGCGAAGGGAATTCAAGACAGCAAGCGGCCTAGTGCTCGTTTGACTCGGATGTTGGTCATGCATTCTCGGCATCACAGACATTATCGATAATCAGGCGATGACATAAATGCCGCAATCAAATTTTTGCTTTTGTTCTGATACATTTTCTAAAGAAACAAATTTTCTACGTATGAATTATCGATCAAACCATCGATAATACTTTCGAATGTATACAGTTTCTTTTTTATTTTCTCAAACTAGATTAAATACGAAATCGTCGTTTTGTTCCAACAATATTATAAGATGTTTCTCAATTAATAAAATGCAAGTATTATCCGTTCCGTTCCATCTGGGATTTTATTTGTAAATCAAATTCGAGCATCTTAATGAATAAAAATTGATAAATAATGAAATTCTATTGAGATAGTTAATTTATGTTAAAGAAGAGAGATCCTGAAAAATAGTGTTCACAAGTTGCTAATGTATATTATGTGTCTCAGCGGACATCTTTCCTTAAATTATTAAAAATCGACAGATAATTCTAATAACTTTTAAAATGTTAAAAAACCATTTCTACTAAAGATAACCGCATTAACAATGATAATATTTACGGTTGGAAAATTTTCCATTTTCAAAGATAACTTTAAAAATAATAATAATGATCTCAAGAAAAGCAGTAGCATGTTTTGTAAGCTGGAGTTCCATTCGCCGACACTACATTTTTAAGAGTAGTTTTAATTTTCTCTTTTTGGCCGTGACACATTGTTTCCTTTCGATAGAAGACACTTTCCCTTTAGTACTTTCCAAGACGACTTTGTTCTTGAAATTCACCGTCCTTTACTTCTCAGTATCTTACAAACGATTTTCTTTGCATCATACAGCAAAGTCGTTAGGAAATTTACACCAAGAGTTTGAGGTAGTACTGCAACAAGTCAGTATTAATACTCACGCTGCCTTAAAACATTTGAAGAGGAACGTTACATAGCAAATTACGAAATTTAAAATTTGGACACACCGTGGCAACTTCGGCAAACTCAGTTTACGAGATGTGGGAGTAAAAGCTCTCTCGCTTTCGACCTTCAGAAGCATTTCGGCTGAAGCCGTGAAGCAGATACTGCGAGAGTAGGAAGTCGAGCCACTTCTTTGACACATTAACGTACGGTAGAGAAGTTTCTCGAAAATTCGAACCCTCGATTCCACAGGAGACGTGCGCACAGCAGCCGTTTCTCGAAGGAAAGTTGTATGCTTCACCACCTCTCATTATTTCCCCTCATAATTCGCAGTTCCTTTTCGGCCGATGTTAACTCTTTCCCCACAGATCCTACCATCTACCCCTTTTCCATCCCATTTCACAATTCTCAAGGGCGCTCTTTACTTTTCGCTGAGCTATCTCTGCCATGCCTACACTACCATCCCTACCACCACAACCACACCCACTATATCATCACCACCTCCACCACTTTCACCACCGCCAACACCATCCCCACTACTACTACCAACACCACCATCTCCGCCATCATCACCATCACCATCACCACCTTACCATCACTATTCCCACGACCGACACAAACACAAAAACCAAAACCACCACCATCCTTCCACCCTTATTATTACACCACCACTTCCATCACCTCTACCACACCACCACCACAACCATCGCCGTCTATGTCCTTGCCACTTGCCGCACGCCCGCCATCACCACCCCTGCAACTGGCGCTACTGTCTCTCCCTTCATAATATAACTTCTGTTTAATTTCTTATATTTTTTGTTAAAATTCACTTTCTTCCTTTTATCTTTTTACGCCTTGCTACTTCCAGTTGTTAATTAATTTCCTCTTTGTCCTCCCGCTCTTCTTGCTAGTTTCCGCGTTCCCCCATCTCCCTCCCTCGCTCAACACAGTCCAAAGTCCCCTTTTATATCGCACCCGCGAAGTAACGTGAGGGGTTTTGGATGGAGAGGAATATGAGACGACTCTGTGAGACCGGCTTCCAACTGCAGCTGTTACGTTCCTGAATATCCTCTCTCTATATACTACAAGGATAGATACAAGAAATCATCCACGCAAAAATTCATGTTTTACTGATGGGCAGATAATTACTCTAAAGTTCTACTTCAAGCACATTTAAGACAAAGTAATAGAATTATGCAGATCATGATGTAGGGAACAGATTTCTGCCACTCACTTTTGTTGTTATATTTGTAGAAACGAATGTCGTGAGACTTTAATGTAGTGTTTTCATAAAGCAACAATGTAACAATGTTCTTCAGAGTTTCCAGGGTACCTGCTGCTTATTGATTCTAGTTCTGAAAGGAGTGATAGCTGATAAAATTCTACTGCTACCGAAGTATTCACATTGTTTATTCTAAATGTAACAATAAACTGACTGTTAAACGTTAGCTCAAATATTGATTTAATCATAAGAACTGATAGCAGAGTGTGATTTAATAATAAGTAACAACACTGCAATCATGTGATTCCAAATAGACGTCTCTTAGGCCCAGATAAAGTTAGTTTTTCGTAATTCTAATGGAACCCGAGTTTTGTTGGGAAGTTAAGATTTGATGATCTGGGCTGTCCGGGTGACGTCGCGACAGAGGCTGGGGTGCCGACGTTTCGACCGACACAGGGCTGTATTGCCCTGAAGAGGACCGCGATATATCGGTCGAAACGTCGGCACCCCAGCCTTCGACGCGGCGTCACACGGACAGCCCAGATCATGACTGGCCGCGGAAGCCTACGATACTAACGAGTTAAGATTTGTACAAGAAGACACGTAGGGGATAGGTGGGAAAATAACCGGGGAGACGTGCGACCCGAATTATGTTCAAGTCACAGAATCTTAAAAAATATACCTTTTTGGTCCTTTCATTACATGTTCTAAGATTTTGTTTTTCTGAATACCACTACTCTCTAAGATGAGTGTTCAGATGAGAGGTATAATTCGAAGTGTACGTAAAATTAAATTGAAAACACAGAGACAGAAACAATATTCTACGATAAAATTAAAGTTATTATTTTATTTTATGTGAAATGAATCTGAAATCTAAGCAATATTAGAATACTGATTTACGCACGTACAAAATATAACAAAACAGTTCAGTCTGACCGATCAAGTGAGTTTCAGATTGAATATGTGTTCATTTTTAAAACAATGACTTACAAAGTGCGGAATGTTTGCACGAGTCCAGCTAGTACTACTTATTCTAAGAATTTTTCATTTGCAGGAATTTGGAGCTTGTGTTAAGACGGAGGATAGAGGATAAGGGGTGAAGATGGAAACGCGTGGGAAACGAACCGAAAATTAATATTACGAAATAGTTTTCGGGTAAATGAAAATTCTGTTGCGGTGTGTAAATGTGTAACATTCATAATAACGTAAGTAAATTTTATTTACAGGACGGTGTGGAACAGGTTTCCAAAATCACGAGTACCCAGGTTTAAACGGGGCTAGGCCAATGAATTTTCAAATTGCTGAATCTTACCTGGACATATCTCGCTTATGATATGTAAAAAAGTCCTGTCAGGAGCCTGGCATAAATAAATCCTACAACATTTTGTGTACCCGTTAGATTGCGCTTGATTTTTGAAATTCGTTCATATTGGCCAAGAGAAAATGATCATTGACCAATTTTATTTAGATCAATTGACGTACGAGAACTAGGGCTTGAAACCTGATATTCAGAGCAGGACGTTTTTATAAACATAAGATCGAAGAGCAATAGCGACTAACTGGAATGGGAGAACAGGAGGTGGAACTGTCATGGACAGAAAACGTAAAAATAAATCTATTAGAGAAAATATAAGTGGTGCGGTCTTAGGCGTCAACATGTCCCAATGTCGTCTGTCCAGCTTTACTGCATACCACGAGGGCTTTGTGTACAAATTTGTGTTTCGTTTCTAGGATTTTCTCTTTTCACGCGGGCTCAGCTGTCACTACCACAGTCGGGACAGTTCCACCAGAATATGCTGCTATATATCCAACTTGCGAAAGTGTTGACATGTTTGCTCCGGAAACTATTTCAATTACGCATAAAATCTGAGAAGCAGGTTCGAAGGTGTCCCTTTGTTCTATTACTGTCCTACAGCGTGGTGTTTTGGGTTATACGAATGTACGTGACAGATTTGATGGATCCTTTGCAGTTAATTCTATATCATAGATGACTGTACAAGTTTAGATCAAAATTATTTTGGGCGGATTAAATTATGAGGCGAACAAGGATGTTTTATTCCTGAAATATTAATGTTAGTAAATAATCCATCCACATTAATTAATTGGCAACTATAAGGATTTCACATTATTTTGCGCTGGAGAGAAATTTTGAATTGAAAACAAATATTCTACAATATAAATAGATTTATATTATACTATATCAATCTGTACAGAAGACAAAACATTTTGACTAATTCAGAATAGTGATCAGTATTTCTACGACATTTTCTGCCAAAAAATTGCTTGTTGTCAAAATTGGAATTGTTTATCCGAGTTATACATTAATTTATCTTGCGTATGGATGATTTAATAATCCTTGAACTCGAGTCTTCTAAGAAACTTTGTCAAAATATGATTCTTTTAATGCTAGTGGTAAAGTATGTCTCTGTAAATATACACGAGGAGCAGACAATTAAATCTTTATTCCAAACTAAATGAGCTGGAGTCACGTGGAATCCGAATAAATCCACTCTCAAGTTGAGGAAGACTTCACGCCAAAGACGGGTCGAGGTCGGAATAAAGGCACGATTAAGACGTCTTGAAGCTGCACCAACTTCGAGATAAAACCGCAACCACAGTCTTACGTGCTAGTAGGAAGAGCGTGGGGACTGGCGCCTATCGACCAGCAAATGTGGGGAGATGTGGCTGCTGCTCGCGTCTTTTCATCTTTTCTTTTTTCTTTTTATTTTTTTTTACAAAATCTACTTGCAATATGTTCATCATTATATTAATCATAATGTATTGCAGAACATTATTGAAAAGGAAAGACCCTCCAAAAGGTTAAAATCAATGATGTATTGTTATATAATGAACATTGCTGGTTACTTCATATTTCAGCTTTTTGTTGCTATCAAATTTCAATCGAAACAGCTGCTTTTGCGGTGTTAGTGTAAGAGTCATTAAGAAAAATTATATAACCTCGTTTATTTCCTTCAAAAAGGTGAATAAGATGTTCAAAAAAATTACGTGAAATATTCATGGAGTCCAAAAAGGATTCAAATAGTGACTATTTTTAATGTTGAGTTTACGATGGCTTTAGATATTGGCGAAGGGTGGTGATTAGTTGGTTGGTTGGTTGGTTGGGTAGTGATTCCGGTCGCGCCAACAGCTTAGGTCATTAATTCCGTAAGTGTAGTGTATGCTTTTTCTCGGGAGATGGCTGTGATCTTCCCCCGCTGGATGGCGAGTTCCGGCGCCAACCTACCGTCGACTAGTGGGGTTTCACCCTAACCAGAACTCTCCCACCAGCGGGGCACCGCCCCAGCCGGACAAGCTGTAAGCTCCCGACCAGTCTCAAAGAATATGCGGTAGTGTAGGGCGTTAGTGTGAGTGTGAAAGGGGAGAGGATAGGACAAGGAAAAGAAAGGAAAGATCGCGCGCAGTCCGTGCCAGGGTACTGTCCCAGCATTCGCCTAGTGTTGATCAGAGAAACCCCTGAAAAACTACCGATCAAAGCAGCCGGCCGCTAGAATTCTCCTCCAGACACGAAGAGTCGTGAAAGGAGTTCTTGCACCCAGCCCGTATCAAAATCGTACAAAAACCACGATGAAGTCGAACAGTATTCACCTTAAAACCGGACTAAAACCACGATAAAGTCGGGCAGAACCCAGGCTAAAGTCGGGCGGAAGTCGAGATGAAAGCTCGATTAAGACGCGTCGCACCACACTCGCCGCCTCCGCGTTCCCAAGCGCGCGCTGTCTGGCACCTGTCGACCCGCAAATTGAGGGGCGCGCCCTCCCCCGCCCCCACCCCCGCCTGCGTCTCCGTCGCCTCGGCTGCTCGTCTCGCGGCTCATCACTGCCAGCGACGCGATACCCCGGCGCGCCGCCCCGCCGCAGCGGAGCAGAGCGGAGAGGAGAGGAGAACATGGGAGCAGAGCGGAGCGGAGCGCGGAGGAGCGCGATCTAGCGCGGCGGAGGGCGCTGCTTAATGACGGCGCAGCGCAGAATGAGCGATGGCTCCCGCCTGCTGAGCAGCCCCGCGGCAGCGCGGCCGGATTTCGATGCATGAAGGGGTTCCGAGTGAGCTGAAAGTTACATCCGCGCACGTACGGAAATACGTGCTTGCTTCGTTTCGCAACCCCTGGGGGTCTAATCCGCGTTACACGAAGCAAGTTTTTACTTTTTATTTATTTACTTATTTATTTACTTATTGATTTACTTATTTATTTATTTACTTGTTTATTTTTGTGTTAATCCGCGTTACACGAAGCAAGTTTTTACTTTTTATTTATTTACTTGTTTATTTACTTGTTTATTTACTTTTTATTTACTTGTTTATTTACTTGTTTATTTACTTGATTTATTTACTTGTTTATTTACTTGATTTATTTACTTGTTTATTTACTTATTTATTTTATTTATTATATTTATATTATTTATTTATTTATTTACGTATTGATTGACGGATGGGTTATGTTTCATATAAGTGAACCGGCTGATCCTCTCTGGTTTTGTTTCTTTCTGTAACAGAACTTGAGGCACTGTTTCTTCTCACTTTCCTGAGTCAGTGTTGAGTCATTCTTCTTTATTTACATTCTCGCACTTCTTTATTTACTTTCTCGCACAAGAAGAGATATAGTTGTAATCCTGCGCCGGAAAGCGGCGAATTTTCGACAGAAAAACTCATATTGCCGGGCCCTGGTTAGGAAAAAGTGGATAAATCCAGTTGTCAAATATAGAAAAAATCCTCGAACACGTGGAGTAGCCAGAATTCAGGTTTTGTGGGGCCTTGATACCGAAAAATCTTTTGATGGCGATACTTCTGTCCGTCTGTGAGCATCGCTAGCGGCTAAACCGTTCAGCTGATTTTCTCCAACATTGATATTCGCCAATCGTTCCTGCTGAGGTCGATTTTAATTTTGGGGTACATAAAGCCCTTCGCCCAAGTTAAAAAAGGCCCGAATTTTTTTATTAAATTTTGTTGTTGAATAGTTTGAAGAGAATGGTGCGGATTTCATTTTCGTTTAAAGTTCTGAATTTTTTGAAAATTACAAAAAAATTGAAAAATTTCGGTTCCTACAGTTACAATACTGATGTAGATTTTTTCGTAAATTAAATCTATTGATTAATGACAAATAAAGAAATAAGGTCATATTCAACTTTTCGAAAATATTATTATATCGTGTAATTTTGCAGAAGAAGCCATTTTTAAAGAGTTGAATTTTTTCTCATAAAACGCTCCAGGGTTTATTTAAATTTTCTCCACAATTAATTTGAGACGGTAAAAAATATGGTGCATGTCTCATTTTCAGGTATCGCTCGGTTTTTCGAAAATTGCCAAGAAAAATGTTTTTAAAACTATAAAATTGAAGATAGTCATTTTTTACCTCCTCTGTTGTACAAAACTATCTCTTCAAAGAGGTCGTGCAAACTTTTTTGAAAAATGAGTAGTTTTTCGAAATTTGCGATTGAAATTCAAGCAATTTTTTCTCAAAAACCACTCAATATTTTCTCCACTTACGTATAAGGAACAGTAAAAATATGGGGCTATCCTCTTTTCGGGTATTGCTCGTTTCGATATATTTGCATTTTTATGCAAAAACTATCACTGTTACTGCGTTGCAAAATGTATATCGTCATTGTTGCTTTAAAGCAACGCTGATAACATCGCGCTTTAGCGAATGCAGCTGCCGCCGCTGCCTCCGTCACGGGCGCATCGTATTATTTATTAACTTTTCATTATTTTACTTTCCCGCAGAATGCTTACGCAGAATATTTAAAGGCTCAAATACGCATCAGATGTGAATACCTTATACACTGAATTAATGCCCGAAATATATATTTCATTTATATTTTGAATAAAAAACATATTTTTCACACATTCTTTATTTGCGGAATAAAGTGTTATTTTAAATATAAGAAAGTCAGAAATTAAGACATAACATTACATTACGATAACATTATACTATTGCGAGAAAGTATGTTTTGTTGTAACACCATTAGTTGTATTTATTTCCTGGAAGCCATCAGACTTTTGCAATTTTTTCAAGATGTGGTGTTTTTAAGAGTATATCATTTTTATTTGAAATGATTGACTTTTTCTCTGTACAAAATTAAAGCCCCGAACGGTTTTGAAAACAGCTTGTAAGCCTACTGCGATGACTTCTCAGATGTTCTTCTGGATGTCTTCGGGATCGATGTTGTCTGTGGAATGCTCATTAGAATAGATTAAAAATGTTTCCGGAATATCCTCAACTATTTGATACTTTATAGGATTTAAGAATTTCTAATAAATTAATACGCGGTCTCAACTTGCTCTAGCTCTGCTTCGGATGAAACACCTATGCGCGACTATCTTCAACCGACTTATCGAAAATTCCTTCCATCTACGGAGCTATTCTAATATAAATTCCTTCTAAACACAAGAGTCTATTTAAATTCAAATCCCAAATTACAATAACAAAAATATCATTACCAAAGAGTGAGAAGTCGAAGTAATTATTCGCACTGAATTACACTCGCCATTTTATGCCTTACCACAACTCTCCGACTTATATTTTTATGTATTACAAGGAGCTTTGCTTCCCTCTTCCGGCAGGACATCATACTTGTGTCCTTCCCAGGTCTGTTTATTTTTCCGTCGCCCTGGCAACCGGTATTCTTTGACTACGCCCCCCTATCAATGCATCCATGTTGCTCATTTTCTTAATAAATGACAAAGACTTGATTTTTTAAAATTATTAACGTCCTATAATTCCAGATAACTTCTGTTACCAGTCTTCATTTTTCAGATCCGTTTCAATTCGACCTAACTCACATTCAGTGTCTTTTCAAGTCGCCAAAAATGTTTAGTACTGAGGGATAAATGAAAAATTTCAAAATATTGGGCGTAGAATGTAATTGGGAAATGTGAGATACTCAAATGTTAATGTGAGTCTAATTACCAAATTTTGAACAATTAATTAGTTATTTTCTTTTGATAACTGCCATAAATATGATTTTCCCCTACATTTTAATACTTATTGGAGCTTATATCAAGTTGTGCCTTTTTATATTAAAGTATGTCAAAAGAATAAAAACTACTGATTATAAAATTAAAAATACACAATATTCCATAAACAATGTATTGTTATTAAGTTTCTTAAATGGAAACTCCTCCAGTCTAAGCAACTCGATATTTCTGTAAAAACAAAAACATGCCGAAAACTGTAAGTAATATATTTTGGTATTATAACCAGTTCAACGACAAATATTTTGACACATGCAACCGTACACTCAATTAATTCTTCGCTTTCCCTACAAAAAACTACAACAAAGACAGGAGCAAAAATGCAAACAAATAAAAAATATTGGCCAAAGTACGTTTTTTAAAAAAAAAACTTTATTTCAAGTTGCCATGAAAATATTCACCCGCACCATTTTATTGTTCGTGCCTTCGCGCGGTGCGTGAAATTCAAAATGTGGTAATCATCCCCATTAAAGGGAAGGCGGGCTTTCGGGAAGATATAAGACGGCTCCAATTACGGTGTTCGCGTCTCGCTTTACAGCTCGGCCAACACAGCGATATATCACGGAAAGTTTTATTGGATTGGGATGACCTAGTTGGGGAAGTTGGCACTCGCTACGCCTCCACCCGCTGTTCCTCTCCGCGCCTTCGTCCCCGCCCCCGCCCCCGCCCCCGCCTTGCTCAGCGCTCAGCGTCTGACTGCGACAGCTCTACGCCGCTTGGGTGCGCTGACGGCGGGTGTGGGATAGAGCCCCAAGGTACAGACACGCACCCGCCTACGTTTAATGCCCTCTCACCCGAATCTGCCCTGCGAGGCAGCAACCACGAGCTGAAGGAAAATTATACAAATTGGCGACATTATGGTTATTTTCAAGAACATTAATATTTGTTTGGGATAGATTCGTGATTCTCAACACATAGAATACCACACAGCTTCAATTCTGGATATACAAAGGGAGATCGTTGAACAATGGAGTGTACTACTCTCTGTATCTGAAACTCTAGTGTTGGATTTGTCCCTAGATACAGACAGAAGCGCAAACACCTCCATTTAGTGCCCTTCCACCCGATTGACCTGCCTTGTAGCTCAGTGCATCAACTGATGTCACTGCAGCGCCTCTGACCGGGAGGTCCTAGGTTCCCACTCCCCACGGCGGCAGGATTTTCGACACTAGCTTTTCAGCTAGGTCGAATTCAGTCGCTGTCTGAAGGAGAATTCTAGCCGCTGGCTGCTCTGATCGGTAGTTTTCAATGGTTTCTCCGATCAACATCAGGCGAATGCCGGATCAGTACCCTAACAAACGGGCCACGGACCGCGCGCGATCTTTCCTTCCCCTTCCTTGTCCTATCCCCTCCCATTACACACACACACACACTAACATGCACTAAACTGCTACATATTCCGGAAGACCGGTCGGAAGCTTAGAGCTAGTCCCGGTTGGGGCGGTGCCTCGCTGGTGGGAGAGTCTTGGTTAGGGGGAGACCCCACTAGCCGACGGTACGTCGGCGCCGGATCTTACCATCCGGCGGGGGAAGATCACCGCCATATCCGGAGAAAAAAACATGCACTACACTAACGGGACTAATGACCTAAGAAGTTGACGCGCCCGGAGACACGAAAAAATCAATCAATCAATCCATCCAATTGTGGATATAAACTATCAGCATCGTTGGATCAGTGGAAAGCGCTACTCTCTATTTCTAGGGACTCAAGTGTGCGATAGTCCCTAGCTACAGACAGACGCGCACCCGCCTTCATTTAGTGCCCTCCCAACCGGTAGCAGGAGCTGAAGGAAAATTAAAACAATTGGTGACGTTATGGAAATTTTCAAGAATAATAATATTGGTTTGAGATAGATTCACACTCGTAGTGCTCCAATTTGCATTTCAACTTGCTTCTAATCGACCTTTTTCTATGTTTATTCTCAATTTCAATTCTTTTGTTCCTTTCAAATAACTCATTATTCTTTTTAAAGTTATGTATTGCACTTCCATTGCGTCTTTTGAATACTATTATTATTATTATTATTATTATTATTATTATTATTATTATTATTATTATTATTATTATTTATTTTACGTCAAAAAACAGTTAAAATACAGAGACATTCTGCTGTATACATATGCCAGGTGTTCCGGTTACTAAATAATCAATACTTCCTAGTATCTCTTGACATAGTGCCGTAATAATCTTCTTCGAGTTTTCGTAATCGTCTAGCTTCGGTCCAACTATTCCCGGTGTCATTACTGCGGGTCATTCTCTCGTCCTGAATCTATATAATATTTTTCTCTAAGTAGTTTGTTTGAGTTAATAGAAATCCATTCGTATATCTGTCTATTTTATCCCTAAAAAGATTATATCATAATTAATCTTAATTGTTAGGTATTTTTGAATCTCTTATAACTCTTCCACTACCACTAGCGCTGTTTTAACTCTCTCGCAGCACTAACTTCCATTAACGAAGAGGAAAATGAGAAACAAAAATATCAGTTGCAGATTATTAACAAAGTATTAGAAAAACTAACAAAATAAGCACTTAAACCACGTACGTAGGAAAAAACTGAGTTATCTATCCGAATGATCGGATCCTCCCTCATTCAAGTATAATTTTCACGGTTTGATCTTTGCTAACAAAAACATGAGATTGTTTATCGGTATCAGTACAAAAAGCGAATTCCTGATTAGCCTCTTAAAGGTGTACTTAAGCTGAGCTGTTCTCATTACTAATCCAAGAAATTCCTTAGTTACTTTAAAAAAAGATACAGGTTTTGTGAAATACTTTAGTAATTTCATTGAATTTACTATGTTTAACAACAGATGCCTATATACAAATTCTATTTTACATTTTTTGTTCTTAGTATAAAATAATGGCACAGGAATATATTTTTAATACAAATCGGATGTTAGTTAAATGAAAACGAAAGAATAAAATAAAGAAGTACAACATGTTGAGAGTAAATAAACCAGTTTTTAGAGTTCGATTGGATGGTATATTTTGTCAGTTACAAAATATAATTCGCATTCTTATTTAAGCCCATTCGATATTTAAGAAATTCATATTTAGTGTAGGACAGTAATTCTTGTTGTTAATTTTCCTGACACCTGTGCCTTTTGGGACAAATAAAATACAAATTCCCCATTTAGAACTTGTGCATTGTGTCAATTTGACACTGCATTGTTTGTAGGTGATTCTCTTGATCAGTCTTTACGTTTTCGCCTCCAATTGCTTTAAAAAAACTTGAGAATTCTAACAAGCAACATAAAGCGCCACTCCCAATGTCTGTAAATGGAACCTCAAAGGGAATGATTTCAGAGGGCACTGACCTTGCGCGGAAACTGTTGCTACAGCCAGGCTTCCATCCTCTTTACTGCTTGTTTTGAACCGTCGATTTTCAAAGAGGTGCCGCACCCCAGGCCCTTTATGAACGTCCCCCGCCGGGAAAGAGGACCTTTCAGAGCTCCTTTTTGGGCAAGGGTTGCAGGCAGCGGCAGGTAGTTCAAGCCTCGGTACCGATGCATTGTAGCAATTGTGTCGTAAAAAGTTTTTATTTGTGAAAAAAGAAAACGTTTTTTGTTGTATTCCACATAGCTTCTTCCTTTTGGAACCCGATTCAATAAACAAACTATAGGTGGATGAAAAATTATTTCGAATAAATAGTGTGAATCAGCATTTCATATGTTGTATGAAAGCTGGATTTTTCATTTCAGGATGAATATAGTTTTATGAGCCATTACGCATATCTTTTGGAGCCTTGATATATCTTTAACCAATCTCACGAGTCATGACATAATTTTGTTTATGTAGTACATATTCTCAACAATTCATGATGAAATAATACATTTTGGGGGCTAATTACCCTATTTTGTACTTATTTTGGTTGTCTTATCTTAATGTTTTACTAACATAAAACATAGAATACTTCGGGTATGATATATATATATATATATATATATATATATATATATATATACAGAAAATACTTTGTTATCTACACTACAAGAAATTTAACAATTAAAAAGCCTTTTGATTTTAGTAAAAAACCAATCACATTTTAATTCGTGTTTGTTACATTACCATAAAACTACAAGCAATAATCTAAGATAAATATTTACAAACATTAGTAATTGACACAGATTAATAATGCAAAAGAGGTTACTTTGGTCCTGAGGAGTTCGTTTTCCCCAAATGAAGAACCACTGAACCATGGGTGGTAGAAGCTGGCTGCTTATGGATTGTATAGAACTGATGATTCCATAGAGACTCACAACTAATTAAGCAAGCGTAGTTTCAAAATAGTTGTATAAATCCACGCTACGCTTGGAACACGTAACACGTAATTGGGTCAATGTCAAACATTTTGTTGTGTAGAAAAAATATTTAAATGTTACAGATCTGTTTCCTAATAAGTATGTCTGTTGCACGAGCGAAACAAAATTGATAAATTAGTTGTGATGTCAATACGTTTGTTCATTTATCCACATCTTTAACGTGAACTGAATTAAATGTTATTTTTCCAATATTATTTTATATTCTGGCCATTTACACTTTGAATCAAAAATAACGCACAATAAAATAAAATAAATGTAGTTAATAATGGGAAGCGAAACGGGCATTGCAGGGAAAATTTGTATAGTAATTGTAATTTGGATAATGTAATGTACTCTGCGAAATATTCTCAAAGCATTTTGGTTATGTTTCATATAAATATTTATTCTATAAACTGCAATAGATTTTCATCCATAAAAGTGTATTTTTTATCAAAAAATCTCTGAATTAATGTGTAAAGTGATAGTGACCACCTAAAATATGGTTTATCAAAATAATGAAAACATATCTATTTTGTTATGAAAGTGTAAAATGTGTTATAGATTATTATTTGTTAAAATTCCATTTGGATTGCGATTATATATTTGGAACTTGTAATTAACTAATGTTACGTCCATCAGAAAAACACATACGCATGTGTAATGTAGCATAATCGTAAATATTTTGTAAATGCATTGCCTAGAAAATATTGCGCTTCTTTATGCAAAATAGAAAAATCCCTGTAAGCCCCAAAATTTGGAGCCAATTTAGCCGTGAAAGAAAGGAATTAATATTACATGTTTAACAATAAAAAATGGAATCAGGAACGTTGGTTAATACTAGTGTTCTTTAAAGAATATTATTTCGTTTTATAATTGGCTAAAATATTCTTAATATTTCTAAAGAAATTCTCAATGGATCAGGAATATGCGCTGACTTGCCTCAATTTTCCAGAGTGGTGATTTTCTGCAACAATTTTATCAAGTGAAAACGACAAGCAGTACAAAAGCGAACTAGTAGCACGACAAATCCTATCCCCTCTGCGCGAAACTCTGCTACATGCTTCGAAACGGCGAAACTACCCACCACGCAAGTCCCCGAGATTTTTCCATCCGATTCCTCCATTTCCCCAACAGTTCCTTCCATCACGGATCGAACCTCAACGCCCATCTGCGAGCCCGGTCCACACAACTATGTTGTCGGACACAATGGTTAGGTGCCAATAAAACACACCTCGGCGCGGACCGGACGGGCGCGCGGAAACAAGGGCAGCGTTATGACCTCATAAAAAAAGACGCCGCCGTTTCTTGACTGCGGGAGAGCGGGGGGGGGGGAGCGGAAAGGAAGGGTGGGTGTGGGGGAAAGTCGCAACGACGCTGGTCGGCGGAGACGTCGCGCGCCTTTACGACCAGCTGTTAAATGTGATTGTCCGCGGACGTGTAGATCACCAGAAATACTCATCCGAGGAGCTGTAACCCATAATTGAATAACGGTTCGCCCGGAGCGGGGCGGTGCGGTGCGGCTAAAGACGCGGCTGCCGGGATGCGGTATTAAGCGGGCATCAAGGTTTGATGAGGCGGTCGGCGGTGGCCTCTGCGAACCTCGGCGGTCGCCTGACGTAGCCCTCGGCGGGTGCCCCGGGGGAAATGCGGGACTTGGGCCGTCTCGCGACGTCGCTGTCCGCCGACGGTCGTTCCACGCGGTGCTGTACGACCCCGCCCCCCTTCCGCTCCCACAACTCCCATCCGCCCCCGCAGCAACTCCGCTCTTTCTTTGTCTGCACGCGTCCGCCTTCCTCCGACGCCGCGCCCGTTGTCAATGTGACTTCAGGTGTTTGTTATTTGGCATTCGAGGAATTCATGCATTAGGTAGTAAGATCTACACGTGTGTTCATGTAAGAAAGTGTAACTTTTGAATTGTTGCAGAATGAAGAGTGTAATACATTATTTATAGAGTGTATTACACTAGTTGTAGTTTCACGGTATTACGGCATGGATTATCCGCTACTTCATTTGAAACATGAAGACATACATTCTGTGGTGGCAGCGGAGATTTTGTGGTACTCCATGATAAACTATCTGGGGTCAATGAGGTATCTACCACAATAGTATTAAATGTAATTTTAATATGATTACATATAGCCAGACACGTGTTTTGGGAACACTCTTCCCATCCTCAGTGATTCTACAATTTTAAGTACATAAACAAATTACACATGTATTAACTTCAACAAAATCCTCACCTCAGATCTTGGAGACTGAAACAAGATCATTCTACATTTCGAAAATAAAGGCACCAAATTAAATATATTAGAAAATTTAGAAATCGTAAAATTATGCAACAATCCCAACGTTTTATGCCTCAATGAGCAATCCATAGTAAAATCCAGCCCCATCATAAGTTTATTAATTGACTAGCTTTACCAGCTTCATCACTTCCTCCCTAACCTTCCCGCAGTCTGCTTTCGTCCAGAGTACGATCAAAATGGTGTCATACTTTGTCGACTTTCCATCAAATTATGTGTTTAATTTGTGTTACTTGGATAAGTACTAATTTTAAATAATTATTTTATTGTTCACTGTTTATATATGATTTTGTTGACGTTAATACATGTGTAATTTGTTTATGTACTTAAAATTGTAGAGCCACTGAGGATGGGAAGAGTGTTCCTGAAACACGTGTCTGGCTATATGTAATCATATTAAAATTACATTTAATAATAGTGTGGTAGATACCTCATTGACCCCAGATAGTTTATTTAGAAGACATACAAATTATCCCTGGATATTTTCCTTTGATAATTCACAGCTACTTGTAAAAATAATATTGTCTAAACTTTTAATTACAAAATATTTGTGGCTTTGACTAGCCCGGTCAAGACTTCCCAACAAGACCCGCTGTATGTTGCGACCCGAAAGTGATTTCGCATGAAGTCCGGACTATGGAAATGAAGGCCATCAGTTTCATACTCAAATTCATAAAATGGAAATCCTGTCGTTTTGTCTTCGTTTTTTCTTGTAGAATTAACACAAATTTAAACATTGCACTAGAATATCCCAACAGTGCCAGCAGATGACTATTAACAGATATCTCTCAAACAACTGTAAATACCGGACATTACCCACCAAGGGTTTCAGAGCAATACAATTTCGACAAGAAAATGTTGAAAAGTATATGCAAATGAAGTGAATCAGCATTTACATTGGAAATAAATGTGTGTGTTGGGACATCACTTATTGTGGTCAATGATGTGAGAGGCAATACCACTCTCGTACTTCAAATAACTCGCGAACTTAAGGAATAAATCGATGACATCGAACTCTCGACCGCAGAATAGAGAATCGTTGGGCCGATAAGAGATCGCATCAGATATTCATTCGTTTTCCGGCCGCCGAAGGATGAGGAGAGGTCCTGCAGTGTAACTGTGTGCAACGTAATATTCGAGTGATTGAGGAAATGAATCATATTACAAAGTGATAAGCTACACTGTTCAAAATAAGAGGTAAATATTATATCATATAATGTAGAATAAACTTAATTATTTGTTAATTAGAAATATGAGCGTCGTAAAGAGCAATAAAACGTTCACGTTTTACGTTTCGAAAGAAACACGCAAGAATTAATAGTTTGACTTCTTTCAGCTATTACATTTCTAATTGAGTTTTAGAATTCCAACTGATTTTTATGAGTATAAAGGAAACTTGTGATTACAGTTTGAATCGTAATATTGGTAAAAAATTGTATCATCCAACATATCATATAACATAGGAAACCGAAGTGGAGATGAATGGCCCTGGTAGATGAGGGGTGAGCTGCACGAGGCACGAAGCGACGTGGAAATCTACACGAGGTGACGACTTTAAGAAGTACGATGAGCAATAGACAGGAAAAGTGGAGTATTGAAGGGGTAAAATTTCATTTTCTTCTAAGAGCGAGTACGTGTCGCAGACCTCTCTTACTTTGTTTCATGTAAAATAAAAGTAAATCCACCTCGGCGTAATTGTTAATAACGCTGTTGCCACCGTATCTCACCGTTTTCCCATCGATTCATCACCATGCAGGCACCACACCCCGCTCCATCACTGGTACCGGGAGCGGTAGCTCAGTGCATCAACTGATGTCACTGCAGCGCCTCTGACCGGGAGGACCAAGCTTCGAGTCCTGACGGCGGCAGGATTTTCGACACAAGCTTTCCAGCTAGGTCGAATTCAGTCGCTGTCGGGAGGAGAATTCTAGCGGCCGGCTGCTCTGATTGGTAGTTTTCCGTGGTTTCTCCGATCAACACCAGGCGAATGCCGGAGCAGTACCCTACCAAAAGGTCCACGGACCGCGCGCGATCTGTTCTTCCTCTTCCTTGTCCTATCCTCTCCCCCCCCACACACACACACTCACTTACACTAACATGCACTACACTACTACATATTCTGGGAGACCGGTCGGGAGCTTAGAGCTTGTCCCGGCTGGGGTGGTGCCTCGCTGGTGGGAGAATCCTGGTTAAGGGGAGACCCCACTAGCGGACGGTAGGTTGGCGTCGGATCTCGTCATCTAGCGGGGGATGATCACCGCCATCTCCGGAGAAAAACATGCACTACACTAACGGGACTAATGATCAAAGCAGTTGACGCTCCCGGAAACACGAAAAAAATCAATCAATCAATCACTGGTCTCCACCGTTCTACCACAGGGTAGTCGACCCACTGCCATCCCGCGGCTGTTACACCGCCTGCCTATCGCGATGTTCAGCTGCGGGCACAGTGCGGCCGAAATATCGGGCGCTCGGTACCCGACGATTGAGAGCGACATCATCCGTCTTATTCCATCCGAAATTGACCCAATTACCCTTACGGCTCATTGGCTGAAACATTTGACGGAGGCACGCTCAAGATCTAAGAGCATTGAAGACGGCCTTTGTATTACAAAGGATTTAACTCTACAGCTAATTTCGGGCGAGTGTAACCGATGGAAGCAAACAAAATAGATTTTACAACAACCGATGTTTTCAGATGCCGTCCGAAGGGGTTGTTCAGGTTCACTACGACCATTTCAGTTTTCCATCTCGTGTTGGAAATCCGACACATAGGGTGAAAAAGTCCGACGTCGGACGACCGAAATTTTGGCCAAAATTGGTTTCATTGTGGCCGCCGCCTTAAGGCCACTCCACAATGGACCGCGAACGGGAATGGAAACGGGAGGTACGTGCGCTTCACAATAAATGCGCACGGTAAGAGGAATAGCGCTATGAACCAGTAGGGGCTACAACGAAAACTTTAAGAAACAGTTGCCGAAACCACAGCACTTCTAACTATGCTACTGTGATACTCTTTGTATTGCCATCTGTCTGATGTGTTTGCGTGAGATGCTACGAATAAGAAATTCTTTAACAAAACTCAACAATGATTAAGAAAAACCCGCCTCAAGCCCTAACTTCGCAAATTCACGCTCTAACCTCAATATCGCCCTACACTCTCAATTTCGCTTCAGACCAGTGTCGCCTGTCACGCGTTCGATCAGCTGGAAAGCTTCGCCGCCATTTTCTGCACTTTCATTGGTCGAGAGGCTTCGCGTTTCCGGGCTGAGATAAAATGTTGACCATCCTTCCCGTTCCCGTCGTGTTGTGAACGCCTGCTTGAGATGTCCATCTTTCAACTTTCTTTACGTTCCCGTTTGCGTTCGCGTTCCCGTTCGCGATCCCGTTCGCATTTCCGTTCGCGTTCACGGCTATTGTTTGGAGCGGCCTTTACCATGGCAGCTCTCCACCGCCGCCGTCACCAGTGCAATCACCACCGCTGCCACCGCCACCGCCACCGCCCCGCCACCGCCACCGCCACCCCGCCACCACCACCACCACCCCACCACCACCACCACCCCACCACCACCACCACCACCGCCACCGCCACCACCGCCACCGCCACCGCCACCGCCACCGCCACCGCCACCCACCGCCACCGCCACCGCCACCGCCACCACCACCACTTGGCCGCCGGCCGGCCGGCCCTTTCGCTGCGGTCGTTGCGCCGCCGCGGGGTCGCGGGTTCGAAGCCCGGCGAGGGAGGGGGTGGAGATTGAGTGGCTGCGCGGGATTGCCGTGGCGAGCGAGAGCTTTGCGAATGGCTACGAGTGTTTCGAATGGGCTGTTTTGGCGCCGGGGGCGGATTCAGAGACACGCCGTTTGCTCAGCCGTTCTAAGCTCTGGGCGAGGACGAAGTTACGGCTCAGTGTTCTTTGCTGCTCTGTGGAAACAGACGTCTTGTTCTTGCTCAAACACGGCGTGGAATAATACACTCATGCGAAACACATCATTGTCAATGTATGTTCGATCATGTGCAATTTTCACAAGTATTCAGCAATGTTCTTTGTTAGCACAATATATAAATACAGATAATAGAATATGATATCGAATATTAATAAAATGTATTAATACTTAGAAAAGAACCACTCTAATCACTTGAATACGTTTTTGTTTACAATTGCACATTCTATATAGGCATCTCAGCTTTTGGTTTTTGTGCATCAAATTCATCCGTATCTGATAATCCAACATGCACGTATGGCTTTCCCGATCCTACCAACATCCTTTTAATCTCTCTTCTTCTTTTATCCAATATTTGTTAGGCTTGTATTCATTTCCTAGTCTAGAGCTGGGTAATATAGTATTTCTAACCACATTTCTTTCTTTAATACTTATGTAACTCAAACTAAAATCGTTTAATACATACATAATTATAACTAGTCTCTTTAATATGTAATAATATAGTGCGTTTCTGTAGAGATATCCACTTCAAGCCATTTAACTGTAATTGTATATTGAAAACAAGTGACATAGTTTCTTGAAAATTTTAATATGTTCTTCCAATATATTGTATTTCGAAAATTAAAAAGTATTTTCTCAAAAATTAACAATTTTATCTCTAGAACAAAATTTTTTATTATTTTCGGTAAATTCTTATGAAATGGCTACCATAAAAAACAACCTGAAATACTGGGACAAATTCGTGTCAATTTCACTAATGTAGAGACTACTCTCAAATATTTGAATTTGAATGTAATTCATTGTTTAATTATTTTCTCTGCATAATTACTCTAAAATAATAACCAATTAACTTACTACTCAATTTAAAAATTCCCTTTGAAAGAAGAAAGTATTTAAATATTAGTAAACAACGTATTCAGAGGAATCAACCAAATACTTGTGAACATTCTTTGAATATCCTTTAAAATGTTCGTTTCAGAGCATCGACCCAGAGTTATCAAGGTAAATATTTCCTTAGACCCCAGCCGCTCAGAGTGCTTATTTTCTCAGTGATAGCTATTCGCCTCGGTCGACTGATCTCTTCGATTAATCGCAACGTCCCGTTATCGATGGATCATGCCACTGCCTTGTAACCATCCATGGCTGATGGAGATGCATGAAATGGCCCTGGCACGACGGGGTCGCCGAACGGAAAATTCTCTTCCTTCTCGGAAGCAATTGTTCTGTAAGATGTTATTTAGATTTTTGAAATAACATGTTTGACGAATTCTAGCTGTCTGTGCAATATCTGCAATCAGCAGATACTAGGAGATATTGGATTGCTGAGTAAATTCGCAAATCACTCAGTGTTATTTGTTTGTCATTTTGGAATATACCGGGTCACGAAACGCGTTTGTCAGATTTAGAAATTTTTAATAAAATAATATTAAAAATTCATAACATTTTATAAAAAAAATGTTTCATGATTGTCCCTTAAAAGTAACTTATATCCTCATTTTTAGTAGTTCTCATAATTAGGATATGCGAGTATATTTTCAGATAGCACTAGAAACATTTAGAATAATATTAGAAACGATTACTGACGTATTGTAAATCAATTTTTAGTAGTTGTGGTAAAAATATTATTTATGTCAAGTGATAACATTTTGGATTTATCTATCCCATTTTTACTTAATATTTAAATAAAATTTCTAAGAAATAAAGTACTGCAATAAAATATTACTGAGTACTATTCTTTAGATATAGAAGTAATATGTATGTAAGGTCATGTATCATATCATTGTGACAAAAACAAGGTTCAAGTTCTTCTCTGAATGTCACATTCTGCTGATATTTGATAATTCTTTCGTCGAGAAACCTACCCTGTTGTCTTGCTATCTATCCGCAAAGTGTAGGTTCAGTAATGCAGTAATAGTTTTGTATTTTTTTTGTGAGTTAGGAATCGAAAAAATGGTAATTATATTTTTAAAATAGGAAAGTGAAAATTGGTATGTATAGTATGCATCATAATATGTCAAATTAGTCACAAAAAGGATATTTTCATTTTCGCTTTACTGAGCAAGAAGAGAAAGCATTGTAATATGTTCCTACACATTCGTAAAAGCTCGTAGAATGTGAAAGAACACATCGAATGAAGTCCAAAACGTTAACACCATCATGCGTATATTCCCCACAGTTTCACTGCCATTGCATTTCGAGCAGACCTTGTCTGTAACCATTGACTAATTTCGTTTACGGTTTCTTTTATTTTATTGCAGTACTTTGCAGTCGAATGTGAAAACTTCGCAAAATGTATTGGTTCAAAGTGTTCCTCACAAATTATTTTTGGAGTGCCTTGAAATCGCAGAAATCTTGCACTATTTCTCCTTGAATTAATATTGTGAAATTGGTCTTATTTCCAGGGAATGGTACTGAAACTCGTTGCAAGTCGTATCTCACTCGTGTTGCACCGAGTCCTGCAAGTATCTTAAGACTTTATGACAAAATAATAATCGGCAATGTTGTACGTATTGACGAAAAGTTTGGTAACTGGTTGTGGTGTATAACACGGAACTATTAAGAACACAATAAGTAAATATTATTCTGATGTCCCGAAATTAATGTAAGTCATTGCCAAAAATATTGTATTTTCAAGAAATATTTTTCACGAGATGATAAGTGAGTAAGGTTACCGAGAGGTTCAAATTCGTGTAATCGCATGTGTGACAGTATTGGCGTCGAAGAAAATGCATGGGAGTTATTCTGTACTTTCCTTCATTAATCTGTACTTTCCTTGTAAGTCGTTTTCAGAATACAATTATCAACATTAGAAACATTGCAAGTGTACTCATAATGTTCCGAGAAATTTATTAAAATGAAGTACGGTCCTGATATAAACTCCTCGCTGTCTCGCTGTGTTTTAAACATTTAAAAAATAATTAATATTTTATTACAACTTTGTTCATCATTGGAATCAATTAATCGAATTTACTATGCAATTATTGTACTAGACAATTAAAATACGAACAAATCCTAAATGTAAAAGTCACAAATCAATTCATTATAATAGGATATGCCTTAAGAAAAAAAGAAAAATACTTTTATAGTTCACTAGCAAACTACCCAGCCTTGCTCGGGCTTTCTTCACATTCAATCCTTGCAAATGAGGGAAAATATCAATTTGTATAAACCACGCCGTCTAAGATAATTATTTTTAACGTAATTGGTCCAAATTTTAATAAAATAATATAATTTTCTTTCATTTTGTTTTACAACATATTGCAATTAAACGAAATTTTTATCTTATGCACTGTTACTCGCCTCTAGCGAATACATTAGGTACCAGTTTTGCTGCAGCGCTTCTGGTCTCTGGCGTAATATATTAGGAACCACGAGCTCTAAGCGAGAGGCGAAAAATGGTCGCGGTGCATGTACAAACATATTATTTAAGATATTTATTTTCCGCATTGGGGTTGTGTTAACCTTTACCAAACTTTGCTAGGACACTGCGGCAATACTGAATAAGAGCCAGAAAAAAATTCATATCTATTCATACGCTACTTTTTTGGCATCAAGGTCGGTTACACGTCGTTGAATTCACCTTTATTAGTATAGATTTTCTTGAAGTCCCAAACTGTCGCTTCCAAGAATAGCACTAACACCCTCTTCAGTGCAAAGCATTTCCCTTTCAGATGTCAAGAAAACCATCTTACATTTTCAATTTGAAGTGTGAGAGTTTGTTAGGATCACTGGGTAACGAAAAATAGTTGAAACTCGCGTCAAACGGCAACTTTCAGTACAGTACGTTCCTCCAATTTTCACTTAAGTGACGTGCTTTTGTATGAAAAAACACCACCTTCCTCACATATTCAGTTCAACAAAACAGTGACTACAAATCTAAAACGGAAATACTAATATTGCGTGAAATTTAAATACAACAATCATTATAATTTTAGACTAAAAACTCATTTTTTAGAATTTATTTTTCAACAGATATTTTACAAGCTTGTAAGAAATGTACACGGACACGCTGTACAGCAAATTACTTGCTCTAACACTTTGTGGTATCAGAAACCATGCTTTGTAAGTTCATCATATCGAAAAATCAATTGACGGCAAAACGTCTGCTTGTGTCTGTCTGTGGTCAAAAGCTAGTGAATAAACCGCAAAAACTATTTTCTTCAAAATAATTGATATCCCTCGTTCGTTATAAAGCAAGTTTGAAACGGATATTTTGATTTTGGGGAGTACGTTACATGAACGATCATAAACATATTCAAAAGTTTCTCAAAAATGGCTTCAATTTTTTGTTAAAACTTTTCCCGCTTTTAGCGTAAAAGCTCTTGTATTTGTAGCGTGTTTCTATAACTGCAATATTGAAGGCACTTTTTTTTTTTATTTAATGAAGTATGTTTGAAGACATCTTGAAATAAGATCAATTAAAAATTTTCGAAAACGTGAGATGTTTTTGCGTAATTTTGCCTGAATAATAGACAATTTTTAAACAATATTTTCTCAAAAACCTCTCTAATTGTTGTTTAAAATTTCCTCCTCCCAATATATCAAATAATGATTTACAAATTTGTGCTTCTCCCATTTTTGTGGAATTCGAAAATTGCAAAATATTAACATTGCAAAAGTATAATAATGAAAATGACTTTTCTTTTTAAAATAAATCTGTTTAAAAACAAAGATATTTAAGAAAAGTCATGTAGATGTTTTGAAAAAGCTAGTGTTTTTCATTTAATTTCAGCTTGAAGTTAATGCAATTAATAAAAAAACCGCTCCAAATTTCTTCTTTAACCTTTTTTCCACGGATAGAAGAAGAAACTCTTACGAGAATGCCATACGAGTAGGTGTCATTTTCGTTGAACTCTCTGAATTTTCGAAAATTGCAAAAGTCAAAAGTACTGCAAGGACGTATGTGCAGTTGTAACACAACTGGTTTAATTAGTGATACGAAATTCGGTTGTATTTTGTAACAGGCCTTTTATGCAGTGCACTTCGCCCACCCGGTGTGGTTAGCATTGCGAGGAAGGAAGAGTGAACTCATTGACTTGGCCAAGAATGCTGCTTGGAAATGGCTGCGGGGGACAGGTGGGTATGGACGGGTGCAAGCACGCGCAGTTCGTGTGAGGGGAGGGGGGATGGTTGCCCGGAAGGTGTAGGTGGTGGGGTGGTGCGGGCGGTGGGAGGCGAGAGGGAGGTAGAGGACGGCGAGGACGGGGGTGGTGGAGGACGTTGGGGACGGCGGCGATTGGCGGGGGGGGAGGGAGGGAGGGAGGGAGGGAGGGAGGCGGAAACCGAGGAGCGCTGGCTTTTGATTACGTCGTAAACTTAACCTCCTACACGCGGATCGCTGCTTACAAGGCTTTCCCTTTATGTGGCGGATAAAAGCAGAGCTGAAGCTGCTTGCCGAACACAAATGAAAAGTCTCAAAGCAGCCGAAACGCGAGGTCTGGGGGCGGAGCGGTCGCGAATGTCATGGAGGTCACTACTTACTTTTGATGTGGGGAGAATATATACAACTGTAAACCCGAAGGGATAGTGAATACTGCTGGATTTATATACGGAGGAACTGCACGTTTTCCTCAACGCTGGTTGTAGATTCTTCATTAGCCGAGATTATTCGTGTCTTAACCATAATGGCTTTTCAAGTGAGTAGACTAACGAGTGGGTATTCTTTCATCTCTTACTAAACTCAGAACTATGCCATGCTAAGTTGATGAGCAAGTTACTGAATACAAGAGAAGACCTGTATTTACATATGTTTTATTAATTTTATTATTTTTTATAACTTCCTTCGTATACTTTTGATGCAATATTACTGTCAAATACTTGATTCCAGAACGCATTCCTCCCATACAAAATATGTATAAATATGGTCTTGAAGAAATAAAAAAAGTACGATCAAAATTTCCTTTTTGGGCGTTCATGCCTCTGACCGAGAGGTCCTAGGTTCGAGTCCCGACAGCGGCAGAATTTTCGACACTAGCCTTTCAGCTAGTTCGAATTCAGTCGCTGCCTGGAGAAGAATTCTAGCGGCCGGCTGCTCTGATCGGTAGTTTTCCGTGGTTTCTCCGATCAGCACCAGGCGAATGCCGGAGCAGTACCCTAACAAACGGGCCACGGACCGCGCGCGATCTGTTCTTCCTATTCCTTGTCCTATCCTCTCCTCTTACACACACACTTACACTAACATGCACTACACTACCACATATTCCGGAAGACCGGTCGGGAGCAAGCAGAGAGCTTGTCCGGGTTAGAGCGATGCTCCGTTGGTGGGAGAGTCCTGGTTACGGGGAAACCCCAGTAGCCGACGGTAGGTCGGCGGCGGATCCCGCTATCCAGCGGGGGAAGACCACCGCCATCTCCCGAGAAAAAAACATGCACTGCACTAACGGGACTAATGACCAAAGCAGTTGACGCACCCAGAAACACGAAAAAATCAAATCAAACCAAACTGGGCGTTCATGCACGATGGCAGGATGTCAATGACCTTCCTTCTTTCAGTTCCCCAAAATGATCCCTTTATGCTGCAATCGACTGGGAGCAATAGAATTCGAATACCTGCGAAGGGGGTCCCGAAAAGGATGACCATCCTTCGGTGCAATAACTCAAAGAACTTTGTGGTGCGGATATCCTAAAAAACGGTCAGAAACAAGTAACACGGAGAAGTAAAGCGACCATACAATACCAACCGCTGTTGAAGGACGTTGTCATCCAGAAATGTGGTGCAATATACCCTTTCATAAATGTTGACACAAAGGATTGAAAATGATTCTTCAAGCATCCAAAAAACGTTAAGTGCATTTTGTAATAAACATATTGTACGGTGTGTCGTAAAATGTGTTTTTGTTGTGAGCTGGAAAGCCGAAAAACCAGGGCGGAACTTTTAGGATCAAAGAAATACCGCGATTTTCAAAGGAGGAGAGCATGGCATGTTTCTTGAAAGAGTCGTGTCCCAAGTGCTGAAGCAACCCAATAAGATTTTCTAGTTTTCTTAAAACTCACTTCTGAAAAAATTGAACAAGTTAAACATTCGATTTGTCATATTTCTCGTTTCATGATACTTTTTTCTGATTTTACTTATATACTAAAAAAATACAAATATAAATTGCGTACAGCAATGTACCACGGGATGCTGGAACGCTATCGGTGAGTCATTTTAAAGGCATGTAATATTATTTTGACTACCAATTTGTCACAATTGTGGTTTCACAAAACGAACTTAGTCATAAAAATTAAGCTTTGGACACTTTGTTCAAGCTGATGAAGCTTGTACATTTTACAACGAAATGTCTTGCTATCCTCTGATAATTTAACTTAATTTTCAAGCGTGAATAATATGACGACTTATTTTATGTTAATCAATGATCTCATTGTAGACAACTCGAGTTGCCTTGTTAGAGTTTTGCGAATTTTACTTTGTTTTCGTAAATACATTACGCCTTCTATTCACAAATCGGAAGGACACTAACTTATCTGATTGTACATAGATGTAGAAAATAATTAGAATAATCCAATTATAAAACATCTCCCTTTTCAAATAAATAGTTGACTAGTGGGCATATTCAGAGGGTCAAAATTTAATTTTCATGGCTAAGATCGTTTTGTGAAACAAAATTTGTAACAAATTGGTAGTCAAAATAATACTAAACGTCTTTAGGATGGGCAGCCCATGAAGTCATCCCGAGTTTGATTCCCAGTCGAGGCAAAAGAAGAATTCTTGCTTTCCTTTAAAATAATTTTAGTTCCGTAGCTGTGTGACGAAGAAAAGCTTCGACAGGCAGAGTTTGCTAGTTACCGTGAAGTAATTATGTCATGTGCACCACATGTTCCTTTTCCTCCCCCTTTCAGAGTGGGAATTGAACTTGCAGAGTGGGAAATGGCCTGGTATGGGGGATCAGCGTAAGCCTCTGTAGGGCCATCTGTAAGCCTATGTAGAGCCAATTAAGAAATCCACAGCAACAAAGCACATTTCAGGAATGGGTTACTAAAAATGTATCCACGAGCTGAAATTTTTGGATCAATTTCTAGTGCATTTTTATGAATTAATTTGTGGTCCACGAAGAAATTGTTATGATGATTCTTTCTCTTACATTTAGCGAATTAGAAATTCTATTATTCCTATCATGTAAGTTATTCGTAATGAAAGAAAAATTTGAACGGATATCTTCAGCTACATCACACCATTTCTCTGAATTTCCGTATTTAAAAAGGTAACAAAACAAATTAAAGGCAGAAGTTGGGGAAGACATGTGACATTCTCTTGTGTTTTAGAGTTTTAATGTATCCTCAATTTATTCCGGTACATGCTTAGTCATTTCTCTCTGTTGAGGAAATGTTGGGATGATCCAATCATTTACTTTTTTTTCACAAATAATAGTCACAAGCATATCTTTTTATTTCCTTTTTTAGTTTCAAAGCATATATGTTTCACAAATAATAAGTTCAACGAAGAAAAAGTTGAGTTATTTCAATTCTAGTTACGTAGTTCTCAGAAAGCTCGGAATATCCTTTCATGTAGATTTGTCTTCATAATGCTTATTCTTAATATTGCCTCATGAGAACTTATGCCTGATTGTACTCTCAGTGTTTATGTAAAAGACGTCAGAATTTTCTAACCCTTATGAATGAAATGTAACTTCCCTTTATGAACTTGGCTTCTTTAATAATGATGCCCGAGAGCGTCTTGAACTTGATAAGCTGATTTTCTTAACTGTCAAGATGCAGCAAAGAAGATATCTTGAGCAAGAAACCCGCGGTTTTCCTCTACCAACGCGTATGAGCAGCGAGCAACACCTTGTTCATTATCATCCATTATCCTAGCCGAACTGTCGGCACGAAAGTCTTAACTCCGCGGGAGCTACGAAAATTAATCTCCACACCAACGCAAAAATTTTTCCGTGACCGAAAAGAGAAAAAAGTGAACTTGAGCGAAGTTCAAACTTTGAGCTAGAGTGGATCTCGAGAATTAATCACGACAAGCATTCTTAAGCGAGGCAGTACCACGATCTTTCCCTTACTTCTTCTCGGCGCAGCCGCGTCAATCACTATGATTAGGCTAATAATCATCTCCATGAGGCGTAGACAGATACGGTACACGGGAACCGTAATTAATACCGCTGTATGGTGTTGAAGTCATATTTCAGTTTCAAAATAAAGCTGTTCTTCTGGATTTATTGCGCAGTTGAAAGGGCAACGACAGACGAGACATAAACGCACGAACATTATGGTCCTTTGTATAAAGTCTGGCTATTCGATCGGCGGGACGAATCCTGCAGTCAGAAGTTCATTGCCCGTGCACATTCATGGCCTGTAGTAAAATAATGAATAACATTTTGTTCCAGACAATTGAATAGCATTATATGCAACATGTGGACATGTAAAAAGCTATATCTTTGTATTTCCTTTTTTAGTTTCAAAGCATAATATTTTGTTTTGTCTTTGCACATCTGGATATATATGTTTGGATTGGAATAATTTTAAAATCTAGTTAATTATAAAATAATAATTTTAAGATATATTATTCAAATTAAATATCTTGTAAAATTGACTATAATACACTTATAAATGTGGCATAGGTCCTATTTTTCCGGTTAACTCTGAATTTTCGAAAATTGCAAAACTTGGAATATTTTTCAGCGTCTTCCTACAACTACATAATTGAAGATAGAGATTTTTTCTTTCAAATGAAATTTGTTGTTAATAAACAGTTCTTTCAATAAACTCTTGTACATTTTTTTGAAACTTTTAGTAGTTATCGAGCAATATTTGCAATTAAAAAAATAACTAAAGCAGAATTTTCTCAAAATTGGCTCCAAATTTTTTTCTTCAAATTTTTGATAGGGGTTGAGCCAAGTGTATCCTGTACGATAACATAGACGCCACATTGCTCTATTTGTTTTTTTTTAACTACAAAAGTTTAATTTTTTTGACTTGTCTCTCACGTCCGCAATATTTTACATTAGTGGTGAATTCTTGACCTTATTATATTGATGAATACATGTATTTTAGATTAGTTGAAGTAAATTTTCTCGAAAACTCAAAACGAAAATGAGCTCAAATTCTCACATTTCAGAACCATTCAAACGCCATTTTCTCAAAAATTGTTCCAATTTTTTCAAACTTTATCAATGAAGAATGCAAATTGCACTGTTTTAATATGACATAAAGTTCATTTTGGTATATTATTTTGTTTTTTTCAAAAGTAACACAAATGTACAAAACGGCTTCACATTTTTCAATGAAAATTGCTATTTAGGACGAGGTTTTACTCTTCTTTTATATCCTTGAAGCTTTCGAAAAGTTGAGAAAATGTCAAAAAACGTACTTTGGGTGACAAGAGATAGCAGCTGGCCAGAGAGTGGAGCAAGACCTTAAAAGGAAAATAGAAAACTTGGGTACGTGAAAGTCTGTGCCACTCTGTAGCATCTCTAGTTATTTTTTATTACAAACATGCCTAGCAGAAATGAACAGTTCCAACATGAAAACATTTGCCCAGATGAGGTGCCAAGCTAAGCTAATATATCGTAATTTGTAAACGACATATGGCAATGAAATCGACAGACGAACGGACGTTTTGCATTCAGTTGGTTTCTCAGCATCCGGGTACCAAAAAACAGGGATCATGGTTACATTACGAATTAGAGGATTTTTTCTCTTAATTTTGTAACTGGATTTATCCACTTTTTCCTTATTAGGTCCCAAGAATGAATATTTTTCTGCCGGAAATCTGCCATTTTTTCGCACAGCATTACATAACTTTCTCTATACTACTTATATTACTGCGTATATACCTACGTATACGAGAAAGTAAAAATCGCGCTCGTTTGTGAGAAAATATGTTTTGTTACCTTTACTTAAAACAAAAATATAAGCGAAAACTACTCATATTTTCAAAAATATATGTATGATATTACTTAAAGGTCTAAATCTTTAGAACATAAAAACATGTGACGATTTGCAAATTTTAAATTAAAAGTATGATCTTTATAAGCGTAGTTTCTCTGTTTGAGTAAAACATGAAAAACTCATTTTTGCGAAAATATTGTTTTTCTGATTGTCTGTACCTAAAACAGCACGTACTTTCTCGCCCATACTTTCACGCAAAACAATGCGAAGAATACTCTAATTTTCTAAAAATTGTACATAACCTTATTTCAAAATCTATCTTTAAGAAACAGATTTCGTTTAGGAATAACATTTCAATGCTCATAATTGGAGTTGTAGGTAGATGCCGAAAAATGTTTGCACTTATGCAATTTTCGAAAAGTCAGGGTTTTCAACGAACACGAAATCTGCACCATTCCCTTAAACGTCCTTCACACTATCCAACAACAAAAAACGATGGAACCATTTTTTAAACATTTTGATAATGTCGTAAGGGCTTCATATAAATCCCCCCTCCGAAATTAAAACATCTGTTTCAAACTCAGGAAGCCATGACATCAACAAGATAGATTTAGAAATATTAATTTGGGAGAAAATTGACTGAACGGCTTAGCCGATTCCGTTATTCTCAGGAGGACAGACGGACAGACAGGGTATCTCCGTCATTCGATTTTTCCGTAGCAGGGATCCACAAAATATGGATTCTAGCTACACCAAATGTTAGCGGATTTTGTTTTCTAAATTTAGCAACTGGTTTTCTGCACTTTTTTGTTACAAGGATCCTGTAATAAGAGATTTTTGCTAAAAAGTCATGTTTTCTTTTTTGCGCAGCAATACATAACTTTCTCTCCTCTGCGTAACCGGGAACTAGAGTGTAAAACGTGAATTCGAAATACACTACGGGTTAGAATAAATTACCATACACAGTAACAAGATTTATCCAATTTTCTCTTCAGAGTTTTGTTGACAAAAAATCACTGCTTTCCACTGCAGTTTTACAATACTTTCTCTTTAGCAAGTAAGTATTAATAGGTTCGTTCTTTCATCCCCGATCCGCCCCAGAGACGGTGTTCTCTTCCCTGTTTATATCCTCGAAATCGTCCCCAAGTTTCCATCCACATTCCTATTCCATTAATCTCCAGTTCCATTCCGTCCCCATTTCCGACACCATCTCCACCCTTGGCCCATCGCACCGGGAGCGGTAGCTCAGTGCATCAACTGATGTCACTGCAGCACCTATGACCGGGAGGTCCTAGGTTGGAGTCCTGACGGTGGTAGGATTTTCGACACTAGCTTTTCAGCTAGGTCGAATTCAGTCGCTGTCTCGAGGAGAATTCTAGCGGCCGGCTGCTCCGATCGGTAGTTTTCTGTGGTTTCTCCGATCAATACCAGGGAATGCCGGAGAGTACCCTACCAAACAGGCCACGGAACGCGAGTCCCCGCTTGTCCCGATGGTGGGAGAGTCCTGGTTAAGGGGGAAACCCCACTAGCCGACGGTAGGTCGGTGCCGGATCTCGCCATCCAGCGAGGGGAAAATCACCGCCATCTCCCGAGAAAAAACATGCACTACACTAACGGGACCAATGACCAAAGCAGTTGTCGCGCTCGGAAACACGAAAAAATCAATCAATCAATTGGCCCATCGCAGTCTCCCATCCCATTCCCATCACCATCCTCATGCAGTTTCCGTCCCCAATACAAATCAGTTCCTCCCTCTGAATCCTCATCCCCGTCCTCCGCCACGCTTACGTCCCTAACCTCGTCCACCTCCTCGTCCTCGACCCGATCACAATCCCGACCGAGACCTGTTTCCAGTTCCGTTTCTCGTCCCAGCCCGCAGTACCATTGCCTTTGCTACTCCGAGCTGCGTCGCGATTCGCTCATAAATCCTTCTCTCGGGTTTCTGTCCTTCGCTTTGCTGCGCCCGAATGTGCATATACTCAAGCACGTCCCTCCACCCCACCCCACCCCCACCCCACCCCGCCCCCTCCCGTCGTGCCCGATTCTGCGCTGCAAGTGACCTGCAAGAACTCATTTGCTGTGCGCTGAGTCAGGCTTCTTTGTTCAAGTTCGCCGAATTCTGCACAGAGCAGTTTCACAACGAAGAAAATACTGAAGCGAATCTGACAAAGAACTGGTATTCACATCGTAATTTTTCTCTATACCGGGCGTCTTTCTTAACCTCGTGGTCATTTCTGATCTTCCTCAAATATCAGTGAATACGAAATCTTATTCCGTTTTCTTTTTTTCCCATCTATTTTGACTTTCACGTTGTGAAGAGATGATTATATTTTAATTAAATCTAATTTATCAACTTTTAATTCTAATCATAATGTTTGCCACCAAGCTTTAGTTCGAAGCTTACTTAAATATACGTATCTTTAAGAAATAAAGAACAATTGCCGAACAGTTAGCGAGATCGCTAAGGCAGTAGTGTCGTAGCGATTTCGGATCGAAGGGTCGCGGGCTCCAGTCCTGCTTCGAGCACGGTTGTATTTGTGTTCGTCCTTTTATCCCGTATCGTCACCATATCGTTTCATCTCCATAGTTACCATCGGGAGCGGTAGCTCAGTGCATGTCACTGCAGCGCCTCTGACCGGGAGGTCCTAGGATCGAGTCCTGACTGCGGCAGGATTCTCAACACTAGCTCTTCAGCTAGGTCGAATTGAGTCGCTGTCTGGAGGAGAATTCTAGCGGCCGGCTGCTCTGATTGGTAGTTTTCCGTGGTTTCTTCGATCAACACCAGGTGAATGCCGGAGCAGTAGCCTACCAAACGAGCAACGGACCGCGCGCCTCTTCCTTGACCTATCCTCTCCCCTTACACCACACACACACACACACACACACACACACACATTTACACTAACATGCACTACTCTACCACATATTCCGGGAGACCGGTCGGGAGCTTAGAGCTTGTTCCGGCTGGGGCGGTGTTCCGTTGGTGGGAGAGTCCTGGTTACGGGGAAACCCCACTAGCCTACGGTAGGTCGGCGCCCGATCTCGCCATCCGGCGGGGAAGATCACCGCCGTCTCCCGAAAAAAAAACTGCACTACATTAACGGGACCAATGACCAAAGCAGTTCACGCGCCCAGTAACACGAAAAAATCAATCAATCAAAATCCATAGTTACCAGTTCAACTACACTGGAGCTGTCCTAGAACACGAATCGTCAAGAGAACGTATTTTTCGTTGAAACAAAGCTGAAACAAGCTTTATGGTCGGTTGTACGAGATTTCCATCGACAAGCCGTGCAGTTGCGACTAAAGCTTTTCCGGAGATACGCGACCCCTTGCAGTCGGAAAAATTGAAAAATATGAATAATTCGATAAACTTTATTGCCAAAAAAAGATGACAAAATTTGTTTTAAATATAGTACAACAAAATTGTGCAATAACAAAATTATATACAAATAATTTTTTTCTGAAATGTATAAGCTATGTGATTAAAAGTATTCTACCATTATATACTACCATGTGTCCTACCTTGTGGTTAAACACATGTAGACGAGCTTTATGCAAATCGATTTCAAAAGAGTGAAACATCAGAATCAGTATTATTTTCGAAAATGTTTGCTATTTCATGAAATACATACTATATTAATTAAGTTTTTCTTATAAACACTTCGAGTTTTGGAATGCATACTCTGTTCACAAGCATACTCATGAAAAAATATATTGGAAACTCAGAGACGCAATCTGAAACATGGAGAGAATCTGCTTCCGGAAATGTATCGGGTTCAGTTGTCTTCATCGGGTCGGACAAGTGCGAATCGAGGACTGCGGCGACAGCAGGTCGTCGTCGGGGCCAGCGCAGACGTAGCGCTGACAACGAGGAAGCTCGAACGGGCGGTGGAAATGTGTGCAGTGGGGCAAAATCTCGAATTTCTTTTGTTTATTTGAACGTACCGGTGCATTGGCAAGTTTTTATCTTGGAAAGGTCTGGACATATTAATATTTCACACACTAATTGTCTTACTAATGACATGAAGCGCACATGAACGATCCATTTTAACAGTATAATCATAAAGAAGAATTCGTTGCGTGGGCCAAGGTTTTATTTTTAGTAATACGATTATCAACGGTTTGGACGTTTGTGTTAGTCTTTATAAATTTAAAAAGAGTGAGATTTTAGAAATATTATTGTATTGATATAATATTAACATCAATTGACCAAAATATTACGTTTAATCTTCTAGTAGAAATTAGGAAATAAATGTTTACATACGTACGATACCAACATTGGATGTTTATACCTTTTAAATACCAACACGGAACGTAAACATATCGATCTTCATTTTACTTATCGAAAATATATGTAAAGTTGTTGCACGCACCGTTTGAAAGCATTAAACGACGCTATCAACAACTTTTCACGCGTTGGATGAGATACTTTCTTTTCTATCACATTCGATACATTCATATTTTTAGTTGTTAGGCTTTACGTTGGATTTTTATTTTCTGTTTGGTATCGGTTTGTCCTTATCGATTCTGTGTGCACAAGATGGGGAAAGACGATAGCAAGGAAGGTGGCAGGGAAGCGGGAACGTGGGAAGTAGAGCAGTGGCGGGCGGGCGAGCACGGGGGCGGGAGGCGAGCAGAGGCGGCGAGGCGGCGAGGGCGGCGAGGGCGGCGAGGGCGGCGAGGCGGCGAGGGCGGAGGAGGGCGGCGAGGGCGGCGAGGGCGGCGAGGGCGGCGAGGGCGGCGGGGCGGCGAGGGCGGCGAGGGCGGCGAGGCGGCGAGGCGGCGAGGGCGGCGGGGCGGCGGGGGGCGAGGGCGGCGAGGGCGGCGAGGGCGGCGGGGCGGCGAGGGCGGCGGGGGCGGCGAGGGCGGCGAGGGCGCGGGGGGGCGGCGAGGGCGGCGAGGGCGGCGGGGCGGCGAGGCGGCGGGGCGGCGGGCCGAGGCGGCGAGGGCGGCAGGGCGGCGAGGCGGGGCGGCGAGGCGGCGAGGCGGGGGCGGCGGCGGGCGGCGAGGCGGGGGGCGGCGAGGCGGCGGGCGCGAGGCGGCGAGGGCGGCGGCGGGCGGCGGGCGGCGGCGAGGGCGGCGAGGCGGCGGGGCGGCGGGCGCGAGGCGGCGAGGCGGCGGGCGGGGGGCGAGGCGGCGGGGCGGCGAGGCGGCGAGGCGGCGGCGGCGGGGCGGCGAGGCGGCGAGGCGGCGGGCGGCGGGCGGCGGGGCGCGGGGCGGCGGGGCGGCGAGCGGCGAGGCGGCGGGGCGGCGGCGGCGGGGCGGCGGCGGCGGGCGGCGGGCGCGGGCGGCGGGCGGGCGGCGGGCGCGGGGCGGCGAGGCGGCGGGCGCGGGCGGCGGGCGGCGGGAGGCGGGCGGCGGGCGGGCGGCGGGGCGGCGGGCGCGGCGGGGCGCGGGGGCGGCGGGCGGCGGGGCGGCGGCGGCGGGCGGCGGGGCGGCGGCGGCGAGGCGGCGGGCGGCGGGCGGCGAGGCGGCGGGCGGCGGAGGCGGGCGGCGGGCGGCGGGGCGCGGGCGGCGGCGGGCGGCGGGCGCGGGCGGGGCGGCGGTGCGGCGGCGGCGGGCGGCGCGGGGCGGGGGCGGCGGGGGCGGCGGGACCGCGGGGGCGGCGAGGAGGAAGGCAACAACGAGTGTTCTTGGAGACAGCCAGTTTGGCTGTAGGACGGGCACTTGTTGGGCGTGGGCGGCGGGGGTGGCGAGGACGCGGGGGCGGTGCGGGTGGCAGCCGCAGTAGGCGGCGTGGAGCGCGGCGCGGCGCCTAATACCGAGTGGCGTATTACGAGCAACGACACAGCCCGGGGGTTGTTAAGCAAATTATACGTCATACGGGGCTTCGCTGATCGATTCGCAAACCGCAGCCTACCGCCGCCCCAACTTCGCCGCCGTGGGCCCCCCCCCGGCCTGCTGTCACGTGCCGCTGCGATGAATGCATCCCACACCCTCGGTGCAGTGGCGCGTGAAATCACCATACATACGTGTACGTGTTGTATTTTGATTAACATTGTCGTTCCTTGGATGATATTTTGTATACTGAAATTTAATAGTGCCGGAATACTATATTTGTTTTTATTTTGCCTAAATTTAAATCTAAAATTTTTGGGTATACCATAATTAACCATTTGAGTTAACCTATACGATAGAAATCGTCATAAAATAATATTTATAACTTTGAGATAATCAGTTTAAATGTTTACAGTTTATTATTCGAGTTTATTTTATATATCGAGTTCAATATTATAATGTATTCTGAAATATATTTACGATAAAAGTTATATCCTTTTTTTACAATAGCAACTTTTTAATAATTGAATAATGGACTAGTGAAGAAATGGGCATGTACCTCCCACGTTAGCATTTCCAAACACACTTTTTTTGCGAATGGGTTAACATGTCTGTTATTTTTGGCAAACTATTCACTTATTTTTAATGTATAGGTTGTACATTAAACAATAATTTCGCAAACGAAAGATTTGTCACCTTACCTCTCATAATTCGTATCATGGCAGATTCCAACAGGGACAGATACACGAAGTGACGTGCTATATCCAGGCTCTTTACTTGAATTGAAAATTCCGTTGTCATTTGATGAATCATTGACACCACCAAGACACTCAATATTGTTAATAGTCAATATGTTAAGGGTAGTACTTGAAATATTAATTGAAATTCCTCTACTTTTTGGAAAATTATAAACATCATTAATTATAGCATAAGTAAAGCTCTTTCGTTACAACCTAAACAAGCATCACGTAAACCGGAATCTCTATCACTCCCATCCTCATCACCCTTCATCATCACATCACCGCCAGATTTTTCATCGCCACCATCACCATCGTTCACTTCCTTCACTGAAGACTGCCACTACCCGCATCAGCACTGTCTTACACAACCTCCGCTACCCCACCCTCCTCTCGCAGTCGCCCACTACCCAACTGATGCCACTACAGCGCCTCTACCGGGAGGCCTAGGTTCAGTCCTGACGGCGCAGGATTTTCGACACTAGCTTTTCAGCTAGGTCGAATTCAGTCGCTGTCTGGAGGAGAATTCTAGCGGCCGGCTGCTCTGATTGGTAGTTTTCCGTGGTTTCTCCTATCAACACCAGGCGAATGCCCGAGCAGTACCCTACCAAACGGGCCACGGACCGCGCGCGATCTGTCCTTCCTATTCCTTGTCCTATCCTCTCCTCTTACACACACACTTACACTAACATGCACTACACTACCACATATTCCGGGAGACCGGTCGGGAGCTTAGAGCTAGTCCCGGCTGGGGCGGTGCCCCGCTGGTGGGAGATTCCTTGTTAGGTAAAAACCCCACTAGCCGTCGGTAGGTCGGTGCCGGATCTCGCCATCCATCGGGGGAAGATCACCGCCGTCTCCCGAGAAAAAACATGCACTACACTAACGGGACTAATGACCAAAGCAGTTGACGCGCCCGGAAACACGAAAAAATCAACCAATCACTCCACCTCCATCACTATAACCGCCACTTCGCAACCGCTTCCACCCCATCACCATCACGATCTCCACTCTCTCACTCCCTCTGTGGATCCAGCATCATCCCCCGCTCAGCGAACGCCCTCCCCCGCCGGGGCCCGCGAGCGGCTGCCACGTGCGGGCGCCGGTCCCGGGATGACAGGGATTGCACACGTGGGGGAGGGGCGGAAGGGCTGGGCGCAGCCAGCGGAAGCGAGCGCGAGCGGAGGGGAGGGCGAAGGGGGGCCGGGCGCGGGCGGGTGGGCGACGCGTTCTTTGATTCGCTCTCCACTGAGCTCTTTTGTACCGCTCTAATTGTCGAGTGTCGCCCGGGGGGTGAGCTCAAGCGGTGCTGCTGCGCGGCGTCGCACGGATGATGATCCACGTCTTCCTGCGCGTCATTGTTGATTTATTTCAATGCATCTTGATAATCTACGTGTTTTGATTGTTTCATTTCAACTATGTTATAGTCGTAGAGCCCTATTTACAGATTAGTTATTTTTTCATTAATTTCTAAAGATCACAGTATAGTGCATTCTAAGATACGTTCTTGGACAGTACAGCGCTCTGGGCAGCTCTTGGCTTTTGTCAAGGGTCGCAACTGAATCGTTCATTGAGTATCTCATCGCGAATTTACGTTGTATGTATGAATAAACAAGTGTCACATAAGCAGAGTTTCAAACTTCTAGGATATAAATAGTGCTCGAATATGATATTTTGACAATGATATAAGGTGGGGTAGTCCGTATAATGAGACATGTCATGTAACAGTGTTACACATGTGGTATTGCTTCCTCGTAAGCATAATGTTTGGCAGGCATATGAAATATCGTAGAATGCAACAAAGCGTGACCGGCTTAACACCTGCGTGTGAGAAATTACCAGAAAATGGTGGGCATATGCCTTAAGTGTTACTCATTTATATGAAATTTCCCCCTGTCAATGCATTAGGAAAAGCTATCATTTTATATCCCTCTACACATCCTAGTTTGTAACGTTTGTTCTGTGACACTATACAGCTCTGAGAAGCAGAAATTATAGAAAACGAGGTAATCCTGATTTCATATTTATCTCGTTATATTTTGCGTATGCCTTACTACGTATTGCGTACGAAAAGCTAGCTCTATAAAGAAGTTTCTATCTTTTCATTGTCAAATCTCGCACCGAAAATGGGTAATATTTTTTCAATAATAATGATTTTGACATGGTTAAATAATCAGTTTATTTATTCACAGTTTATTTTTAGCTTTGCTTAATCGATGTAAAAGAGTAAATATCCTAAAGGTCCAAACAATCCTAAATATATATGTACATATCCTAAAGGTCCTTTCTTTCACCAACTTACTCACCCATAATGTTTTGCGCCATTAAATGCGATAGGAGAAGCGATTGATTTTAAAAATTTGAAAACAACTTGTTTGTTAACGAAATAATAATGTCTATATACGAAAAATTCAAAACAATGAAGTAATTGAAGTACTAACACAAAAAAAACTCTAGGTTAAAACTGAAGAAAAAAATAGATTGAATGTAAAAAAGGAAAAGTATAAGCTGATGATACATTTAAATTTTATTTATGTAATAGAACTTGAACCAATAACAAAAAATTAGATGGTTTTATATTGATGATGTAACAGCACTTGTGCTGCAGATTCATTGTCATCTAGGTATACCTGGCCCTCTTCCTTTAATGCAGGTCTTCCTCATTGCACTGACGAACAGCTCCTGTCCAGTTGCACCTGCAGTGTGCTCACGTTGGGAACTGGGTGGAGAGGCTGGTAAGCACCACGGTGACTGCTCCTTGAGTAACGAGTCTCACCGTAGAAAAGGACGACGTAGGCCCTCAACGATGCAAAAGGCGTTCGATTGATTGATTAGTGATTCCGGGTCATCAACTGCCAAAGATCATTAGTTCAGTAAGTGTAGTGCATGTTTTTTTCCCGAGATATAGAGGCAATTTTCCCCCGCTGAATGGCGAGAATCGGCGCCGATCTATCCTAGCGCAGTGTATGTAAAAGTTTGTGGGAAAAGGGAGAGCGTATAACAAGGAAGAGAAAGGAAAGATCGCGCGCAATCTGTGGCCCATTTGTTATGACACGGTTCCGCCATTGGCCTGGTGTTGATCGGTGAAACCACGAAAAACTACCGAACACAGCAGCCCGCCTCTAGCCTTCTCCTCTAGAAAGCGGCTGAATTGGATTTAAGCTAACGCCGAATATCCTGCTACCATCGGGACTTGAGGATCCCTACGATCTACGGGAAAGGCACTGCAATGACAATTGATGCCCTGAGCCACCTAATGCGGTAGAAGACGTAAAACAAAACCTTCATCTTTCTATTGGGGATAGCTTTTTTTCCCAATCCCCATCCCTCGTCTCTTCGGTTTCCATCTCTAAAACTAGCAATTTCTTCACTCACATGCAAATGCTTTCTCTCTCTCTCCCTCCCACCACTTTCGAATGCATGACCGTCCCGGATTCCGTTTGCCCGTTCCTGCCGCGCGCTGAATGGAATTGACAGCCGTAACTCGGTGTCGATAAGTGCCACGCGTTTCTGGGCAATGACAACGGGAAGCACTCCCCCCTCCCCTCTCCCCCCACTCTGACTCCCCCTGGAGGGGATGTCGCAGGGCAGGTCGCGATAGCCACTTTGGCGCCTTCGACGATCGCGTGCGTTTGACACTTTTGATTGGCCGGCATGAAATCAAAAGTTGCTCGCATGAGGGTAGAAATATTCTGCCTCGCCCGGCGTTGGTAAAGTCGCATATTCGCGGTTTGGGACATGACGCTGCATGTGACATCAAAAGTACCCCGTACACTTACACCGGCAGCGGTTGCTCAGGGCATCAACTGATGTCACTGAAGTGCCTCTGACCGGGAGGTCCTAGGTTCCCACTCCCCACGGCGGCAGGATTTTCGACACTAGCTTTTCAGCTAGGTCGATTTGAGTCGCTGTCTGGAGGAGAATTCTAGCGGCCGGCTGCTCTGATCGGTAGTTTTTCGTGATTTCTTCGATAAAAACCAGGGGAATGCCGGATCAGTAGCCTAACAAACGGACCACGCGCGATCTTTCCTTCCTCTTCCTTGTCCCATCCTCTCTCCTTACACACACATACACACACACACACACCTAACACGCACTACACTACCACATATCCCGGGAGACCGATCGGAAGCTTAGAGCTTGTCCCGGCTGGGACGGTGCACCGCTGGTGGGAGAGTCCTGGTTAGGGGAAACCCCACTAGCCGACGGTAGGTCGGCGCCGGATCTCGCCATCCAGCGGGGGAAGATCACTGCCATCAATCAATCAATCAATCGTACACTTACCTTTCACATTCGCGACATTCGTAACTCGAATTTGAACTGCTGTCAGATGTTTTGAATCTGCGAACTCTTCACTACAGTTTTTTTGGGCGTGCGTTGCAAAAAAACAACAGATGATTTAGATATCCTTTTAAGATTCGTCTTGCATATGTGATTGATGTGTGGAAGTTTCTAAAAATTTTAGTACAGCGAAGATAATAAAATTTTCATAATTATTTTGCAACACAACATATTAGAGATATTATTTGCCAATAATCTATTTCTGGAATTACAATATTGTTCCTTTCGTGTGTGTAAAGCGATCGGCAATTCCCTTTGATATTCTTAATGTAAGTACGAAGTGCTGTGTCTCGCAGAAAATATGCGTGTCGCACAATTAAATTTCAAAAAGATTACAGATTATCAATATTATTACGAGTGTCGAAAGAACGTTTAATGTTTTAACTTGTAACACATTTTAGGTGAAATGGTATCAGACATTTCAGGTGAAACTGAATTATTATTGTTCATGAAGAAAAGAGGGTAGGCCTCTCCACATTGCAAGTTGTTTCAAGAACAGACATCAAAGCACTATGCTCATTCTCTCATAATTCATGGCGTATGTAACGTATTTCGTATAAAGTGTTGTGTCATATTGTATTGGCCTAATAATGAGTAACGTTCGAGACCATTATTAAAAAATACCTTTTATTAAAATATTTATTAAACATTTTGTTTTGGAATATTAGGGCGTTCCTAGAGACTGATATCAACCTTGGACTTATCCGTAGGTACCGACAGCGTTGGGGGCGATTAGGGAGCGGAGGGATGAAGAGGTACTGAAGGGGCGGACGAGCAAATGACGAGAGATGAGCAGCAGCGACGGGGAAAGATGAGGTGGCGGAGAAGGCACCATGGAAAGGGGATTGCGGATTGACAGGGGATGTTGGGAAGAAAAGCAAGGTTGCGTTCGTGCCAACATTCATCTAAGGCGGTGAGGATAGAGAGGGGGCGGGGATGTGACCGGCGACAGCAAAGCAGGGACGGAGGGTCAGTAGGGGGTACGATGGGGATAATGGGAATAGTGCGGCGGCGGGGACAACGTGCACAGTGAGGACGGAGGTAGCGGGGGAAAGCGGAGGGGGGTTTTGGAGGACGCTGGCAATGGTGGGTACGAGGGTCGGCGGGGGCGACCGCGGGACGATGGCACCCCTCGGTGTCCAGGGAAAGGGCTGGATGACCCTTGGGCCGTCAAGGGCTGATCGATCGGCGTCGGATTCCCCGCGCCCCCAGCGGCCTCTCGTTAAATATAACAACATTCATCTAAGTAATCAGCCCCAACACTTTCTGCGCCCTCGCTCCCTCCCCCCCCCCGCTCGCTCGCACCGCCACGCCGCGCCGCCCCCGCCCCGGTGGCCCGCCGTCCTGGACCCCGCCTACCTGGCCCCCGCCGTCACCGCTTCCCCGCTGCCGCCCCCGCCTCCTGTCGCCTCCGACGCCCCCGCCGCCCCCGACGCCCTCACCGCCCACGACGCCTCCGACGCTCCCGACGCCCCTGACTTCACCGCCGTCCCCGCCACCCGCCCCCCCCGCCGGCCCCGCCGCCCTCGCCTCCCGCCGCCCCCCGCCGCCACCCCGCCGCCCCCCACCCCGCCGCTCCGCCGCCGCCGCCCCCGCCGCTCCCGCCGCCGCCGCCCCCCACCGCCCACCGCCCCGCCGCCCGCCGCCCCGCGGCCCCCGCCACCTCCGCCGCCACCGCCGCCACCGCCACCGCCGCCACCGCCGCCACGGCTCCCTGCTACCCCCCGATACCTCCACCGCCGCCCACACCATCACCGTACCTTATCTAATTTTTAAATAAATATCATTTTTCTCGGTAAAACGTGACTTGGAAGCACAATTATCGCCTACTCTAGCATATTTCTAATGAAAAACTTGTTTGTAGGTGTACACTTTCTTACTTAATCCCCACCACCTTACAGCTTCGAAACTCGGTAACCAAAACTCCTCTCTCCAAAATAGCATATACTTATGTTGGAGTGACCTTCGACATATAGTCTTTAAGACACTAGCCCCTAACTGAAATCAGCTTCTCTCTCACTCTTTGTTTTCTAAGAGAGTATTAGTCTGATTGATCATTGGCATCTGAAACAATAAGAGGAGCGTGTGAAGACTCCTTACTTCGTCCTAGCGTCCTCGCAGCCTCATCTCAACCCATGCCCTCGGTCCGTCTCGCCGTCCACGTCTACTCCACCGCCGCCGCCTTCGCCGCTTGGGTGCTGCTTGATTAAACATTCTCCGGCGCTGCGGGCACCCTAACCCGTTTACGCGGCCCCACCCTTGCCTGCGCCCGGGGCGATCGGAGCGGCCGGCAGCGGCCGCGGGCCGGGCGCCCGCCCCCGCCCCGCCCAACCGCCGCCCGCGCCGCGCCCCCTATATCGTTATATTTAGCGGCGCCCCACGCGGCCGGCCGAGCCGGGAACTTTCTGGAAGATTCCGCGCCCGGAGCCTCGCTTCGTCTTGAAGGGCCGCCGGCGGGGCGGGGTGGGGGTTGCTGGAGCGGAGGCGAACGAGACAGACGGGGGATCGGCTTGGGTGGCTCAGGGCATCCACTGATATCACTGCAGTGCTTATGACCGCGAGGACCCAGGGTTCCACTTCCGACAGTGGCAGGATTTTTGACACTAGCTGGTCAGCTAGAGGTCCAATTCAGTTATTGTCTGGACGAGAATTTTAGAGGCCGGCTGCTCTGATCAGTAGTTTTTCATGGTTTCTCCGATCAATACTACGCGAATGCCGGAGCAGTACCCTAACAAACGGGCCATGGAACTCTTCATTTACTCTTCCTTCTCCTATCCTCACCCCTTACACACACACACATGCACTACACTACTACACATGCCTGGCGACCAGTTGGGATCATAGAGCTTGTCCCGGCTGGGTTGGTACCCCACTGGTGGGAGAGTCCTGGTTAGGGGGAAAACCTACTATCCGACGGTAGGTTGTCGCCGGATCTCGCCATCCAGCGAGGGGAAAATCACCACAATCTCCCGAAAAAAAATGCACTACAGTGACGGGAATAATAAGCGAAGCAGTTGACGCGCCCGGAAACACGAAAAAATCAATCAATCAATCAGGACGGCAGGGTGGCGGGAGCGTGGGTGGCGTGAAGGCGCGGGGTTGTGGTACGGTGGTGTGACGGTGCGGACGTGGAAGACTGCGGTGGTGAGTAGACAAGGCGGTGGACGCTGGGTGGTGGTGTGGTGGGTACGGTAATGGCGAGAGCAGGGACGGTGGGACCAGGCTGGCAATGCACTAAGGGTGGCTGGGTGACTAGGGATCATGGGGGTGGAGAGGGTGATGGCAAAAGGTGGAGTGGCCGGAAATTCGTAACGGGTTTCGTCCCGGTCGGCGCAGTCGGACCGTAATCGCCATGTCGTGTACAACGGCGTGTGCCCTGTCAGTAGAGTGCGCTACATATGCCGCGGTATCGCTTAGAGCTTTCTCTGGTGAACGTGGAAGAGATTTGACGTTTGGGAGAAAACGACTGGGAATAGTATCTGCAATATGATATATTTTTAATGATGTATCTCAAGGGTGAGATTCTTCTTTGGAACAATAGAAAACATGTTCTGAAAAACATTCTTCAAATTGTATGAAACTGGCAATACAATAATATGTAGCAATGTAAATTTCACATAAGTCTCTCTTGTAAACTGGAACTACACTCCTTGATATCTAGTTTATAGGAGATAAAAATTCCACGTTCTTTTGTAACTATTACGTCTTCAAAACCCATTTCATTTCATTTCATTCATTCAAATCATTTCATCATAAAGCCGTCCGTGATTTAAAATTAAACGTGTATTAAAGCTTACTAAATATATCTCTTTTTCTTTCTTTTGTATTGCTCTTGAGAATTCTACTTAGAAGACACAAGTGGAAGAATGGACTAAAATTAAAATGATTATTTGGAATGGCTAAGGAACACATCTAATTTTGAGTGTGAGTACGCTTGAAGTTCGTGTTAGAAACCTCTCTTTATTTAATTCTTTTTAAATCCACACAAGAAACCTAATATTTCATTTCTAATTATAAGAAATTTTGCAGTTGATAGACAAATGAAAGTCGTAATATTTACCAAAGAGCAAGCTGGTAGAGGTGCTTTGACTACATTGGCTGCCTTCGCGGTCACTTTGTTCCTAAACACTGTACATATTTGATTGTGTTATTCTGCATATTTTCAAACTGCGCCTATCAACTCACTTCTAAAAAACTCATCGTATCCCCACTTTCGAGAGAGCTGACGTCATGCAACACCAAAGCTCCCAAGTCGACGCCTCCCACTATTAAATATTTGCTATTCACATGTTGCGTTGTGGAGCAAATTTTTGATATTCTTGGTATGTAAAGAACTGTAGTACTGTGCATCCGAATACACTGCACTGCTTGATACCTGATCACTGTTTCTGTAAAATACTTAGTAAGAGAGTAAAACGTAACACGTTCTGTAAGAGTATATTATTTACCATTCTTGAACATCGTGTGTTCTTTTCGCAAAACCCGTTTGTGCGGTTTTCTTCAGCATTTTTTGCTTTTGCACGTCTCCAGCACTTATTGAATTCACACTTGCGTACCCTGTCGCATGTTAAACCACGCCCTCTTCCCTGTTTTTTTACTTATACAGTTCTATATGTCTTCTTGTAATTGATAACAATACAATACACCTTTGTCAATACAAACTGTTCTTATTTAATGTTATGTCCGAGCAGTGAGGTACCGTGTAATTCATTCTCGGAGAATGTGAAGTAATTAGTTTAATTTCACATGCAGAGGCAGATTCGGAGCCGGTGGGGTAATATTGAGAAGCGCCGGAGCAGAAAAAATGTAATAGAATGTTCAAGAAGACCTCATTCTGTAGATTGCGGTAGAGAAACGTTTCTTTAAGGCATTTGGCCTCAAAATTTTATCTCTTAAGGCCCTAAAATGCTTCGTTTAGGAGATATTTAACGATGTAGATTCAAAAATGCGACCTTGTGTTGCGGGTTGGGTTTTTCATTGTTGTTGTTGTTGTTGTTGTTATTATTATTAGTATTATTATTATTTATATGCGTTTTTTAAACAAATCCTTCATATTTTTAAAGTCGAAATGCAATTAGTCACGTCTCCGTTAAATTCTCTTTCCGTAAAGATCTCATTTATAAATACTGGTTGCGTGCGAGAGCCGCAAAAAATATGTATTCTACTGCAAATAAAGTAGGTTAAAGATTAATGTCATTCTATTATATTATTTTTCTGTGAAAATAAACACAGTAAACTGATCTACGAAGCAATGTGTATCTTTTTCAATTGGTGTGAATTTATACATGATATCCGTGAATACATTCACCATTTTTAAACAAAGGCTGATTTACAGAATGAGTAGTGCCGGAATGTTAAACGAATTAAAAGGCTTCGAAACAGTGCATGTAATTGGCAATTGTTAGGAAACAGAATAACGTTTTACTCAGTCTTTTACTACTAATGAGATCTGTGTTTGCTCGGAGCGTACCAGATGGACATAGAGTGATTGTCACTTAACAAGAGGCATTCACGAAGATAATTTGTACTTGCTGTTGCAAGCGTGAGTGAATCTATCTTTCAAGAGAGTTAAAATATACACGCTTTATACGCCGTTGAAAAAATGGTGCGTTGGTGTATCGTGATACTGATATTAATAAATTGACTCCAAATTGATATTATCTTATCTTTGTTTATTCTACAAATATGTTATTTATTGTTTAATGTAAAAATAGTTTTTTGAATGCAGAGCATATTACGCGGTCTTTTTGGTGTCTACATCAAGTATCATGTTACACAGACGTTAAACTCAAGACAAAATTCACTCAAAGGATTAAATTAATTCAAAGTAACATTTTATTGCTTTGAAATCGATTTATATTTTTGCTTTCTCGCCCATACTTTTTAAGAAGAGAAAGTTTTGTAATCGATCGCCGAAAAATGGCAAATTTTCTAAAGAAAAGCCTTTATTGCTGAGTTCTGGTAACAAAAAAGTGGCCAAATCTTGTTTCTGTAAAATTGTAAATTACTTCCTCTTGTTGTGTAGTCAGAATCTATGTTTTGTGGATACCGAAAAATCGACTCACGGCGAAACATCTCTCTCCGTCCATCCGTCCGTCGCTCCCTCCGTCCTCGGTCAACGCTACGGCGTAAAACGTTCAGTCGATTTTCCAAAAAATGATATTCCCCGATCAATTTAAATGAACGCAAGGTCCTCTGAGTTTGAAACGAATAATTTGATTCTTGTTTATACTCTAGATGAAACCTCAATAACATTTTGAAAGTTTTCTCAAGAGTGGAATTTTTTTATTAAAATTAGTTCTCGGAAAAAAGGTTTTTAATTTTTAAAAAAAATTACATCGTAAGGAATGCTTAAAACAATGGTGTACATTTTTACTGAATTCCTCAATTTTTCGAAAATCGCAAAAGTTTACATTTTTCCGGTGTCTTTCTACAACTACAACATTGAAGACGGAGATGTTTTCTCAGAATGATATCTGTTCTTTAAAGGCGTTGATGTAAGGTTCATGTCCAATTTCTCGAAAATATGTGAGCTTGCGTAATGTAGTGTTGCGTAGTGCTAGTGTTATTTCCGACGTAGTCTGTATTTTCGACAATTGCAAAAGTTCAACATTTCAAAACTACAAAATTGAATACAGAGACTTTTGTCTTAAACGAAATCTCTTCTAAAAACTCAGCTCTAGAACAATTCATGTACAATTTTTTGAAACAACAGCGTATTGTGCTTAAAATATGGCAATTAAAAAATATTTTCTCAAATTTTATTCCACGAATGGAAAAAGGGCACTTAAATGAATGGACAGATACATTTTCATTGAACACTCAATTTTCGAAAATTGTGAAACTTAGATAAAATGCCTGAATGTATGTACTGTTGTAGCAACACTAGTTAAATGCATGATAATGTAAGGGACTTATATTGTGCTTCCAACCGACTACCTGAGTAAAAAATGTCGCATATCTCGAAGCATCACCACACAGAATCAAAATACTTAATGAAAAGGCGCATTTTAAAAAACAGTCTGTATTATAACCTAAAAACCGGTTGAAAATTGTAACTGAATTTCATGTCAGCGGAAATTGTTTACAAAAATAAAATAGCATTTATTGATGGAAATTTTTGTTGGTGTGTTCCTCCTAATCTCTCCCCACCGAATGCGAATATTTTGAAAGCCACATTGTTCTCTTGTTTATCTATTTGAAACTTCGTCTATTATTATTTGCCGTTTGAATTTTCTCCTTGGTGTTAATCTTAGTAACTTCAATTTTAGACTTTGTTTTGACTGTAGTTATGGTAACTACTGTGGTCTTCAGATTCTGTTCTCTGATTTGCAAATTCCCCGATAAAAAATAGTATTGGTTATTTAAACACTCTTGGCATTGCAAAGGCTTCGTTAGCAAAAACTCAAACTTTTTTATTCCAGCTAAAATATTGTTTACATGTATACTCTTGAATATAGGGTAGAACTCTATTTACTATTCATCGTCGAAAACAGTAAAATAATGTGATATGTGGAGAATAAGTATGATCTGTGTACGTGTTCTTCAGCTCCAGAATCTCTACCTCATTCTTTTATTGTGCATTGTTGTACGACTGATTGATTGATTTGTTCGTATTTGCGGGCACGTCAACTGCTCTGGTCATTAGTCCGTTCGTGTAGTGCATGATTTTTTCTCGGGAGATGGCGGTGATGTTCCCCCACCGGATAGCGAGATCCGGCGCCGCTGATTGATTGATTTGTTCGTATTTGCGGGCACGTCAACTGGTCTGGTCGGCGCCGACCTACCGTCGGCTAGTGGGGTTTCCCCCTAACCTGGACTCACCTACCAGCGGGGCACCGCCCCAGTCGGGCCAAGCTCTAAGCTCCCGACTGGACTCCCGGATATGTGGTAGGTAGGGCATGCTAGTTTAATTGTGTGTAAAGGAGAGGATAGGACAAGGAATGGCAAGGACAGATCGCGCGTGGTCCGTGGCCCGTTTGGTAGGGTACTGCTCCGGCATTCGCCTGGCGTCGATCGGAGAAACCACGGAAAACTACCAATCAGAGCAGCCGGCCGCTAGAATTCCCTCCAGACAGCGACTGAATTCGACCTACTGAAAAGCTAGTGTCGAAAATCCTGCCGCCGTCAGGACTCGAACCTAGGACCTCCCGGTCAGTTGCGCTGCAGTGATATCAGTTGATGCACTGAGTTACCGCTCCCAGTTTGTTGTACGATGAATAAACGTAACAAATAATCGTGATTAGCCACATGTGAAAACTATAAATTTTCTCTTCCAAGAAATAGAAACATTATTTTTATTAGCAAACAAACTGCACGTTGTTTTTATGCTTTGCTGACAAAGTAACAACCCCCACGCACACCGGCTCTACTGGACCACATTTAGCAAAAACAAAGTTAATAAAACTTCCATTGTGAAGCCTCATATGTTTAGAAAAAAAGAAAAAGTGTGGGCACTTCAGCATTTGCCCAATACATCGAGAGAATGTGAACGAAAAATCTAATCGAGAATACTTGTATAATTTTCCGACTTGTTCACTTTGTCCATGAATTTTTTGAAAAATATTATTACTAATAAAATCACATTTGCATGGTCGTTCGCATATTTATTAATAAATCTAAAAATCCTTTCTTTTAGAAACATTCTCCGAAACAACTGTAGGAATTCCCTACTGTCTGGAGAAGAATTCTAGCGGACGGCTGTTCTAATCGATAGTTTTCTGTGGTTTTTCCGACCAACACCAGGTGAATTCCAGAGCAGTACCGTAACAAACGGGCCACGAAATGCACGCCATATTTCCTTCCTCTTCCTTGTTCTATCCTCATCCCTAACTTAGTCACATCTACATGCACTACAATACCACACATACCGGCAGCCCAGTCGGAAGCGAAGAGCTTGTCCCGGTTGAGGCGGTGCCCCTCTGGTAAAAGATACCTGTTTTTGAAAAACACTGGTATCTTAGATGTATATCGGGGCCACCACTTCACCATACAGCAGTGGATTATCACCGACACCTCCTGTGGAAAACATGCACTGCACATAAGGGGTAAACCGGTAGCGGTAGCTCAGTGCATCAACTGATGTGACTTTGGGCAGTTTTTTGTGGCCATGCTTGTTCCAGAGCAAAGAGAGCACTTTTACATATTAATTAAATTTAACTTTAGAGTAGACCTGGATGGCCGCAGTGGCTAAGAGCATGTACCGATTCAGCGCCTCTGTTCGGAGGGTCGCGTATTCGAGTCCCGCCACTGCAGCGCCTCTGACTGGGAGGACCTAGGTTCGAGTCCTGACGGCGGCAGGATTTTTGACACTAGCTTTTCAGCTAGGAGGAGAATGTCTGGAGGAGAATTCTAGCGACCGGCTGCTCTGATCGGTAGTTTTCTGTGGTTTCTCCGATCGACGCCAGGCGAATGCCGGAGCAGTACCCTACCAAACGGGCCACGGACCACGCGCGATCTGTCCTTGCCATTCCTTGTCCTATCCTCTCCCCTTTACACTTACACTAACATGCCCTACACTACCACATATCCCGGGAGTCCAGTCGCGAGCTTAGAGCTTGTCCCGGCTGGGGCGATGCCCCGCTGGTGGGAGAGTCCTGGTTAGGGGGAAACCCCACTAGCCGACGGTAGGTCGGTGCCGGATCTCGCCACCCAACGGGGGAAGATCACCGCCATCTCCAGAGAAAAAACATGCACTACACTAACGGGACTAATGACTGAAGCAGTTGACGCGCCCGAAAACACGAAAAAATCAATCCATCAATCATACGGCACTAATGATATTAGCAGTTTACGCACCCGGAAAATCGAAATAATCAATCATTATTTCTCCAACATTTTCTTGAAAATTATTGTTAATATAACCACACGGTCGTTTACATACGAGTACATGCCGATATAATCCAAAAGAGTTGCTTTTGCAATCTTCCACCGAAACGCGAGAAATTTCCCTCCATTTCGCGCACCCTCGACGGGGCCACGCCGTGCCCCTGGCGCTCCATCCACTGCAGCGGAAGTGCTCTGTGGGAACAAGGCCACAGAAGTTCTGCAGTTAATTGAACGACGTCCACAAAGCGCGTGGCCGCCGTCGGAACGCACAATTTCCTGCGCTTCCTGAGCGTCTGTCCCCGGGCGGCGCCCGCCCCAGCGGCCACGCCCACCGGAGCTCAAGACACGGGATTCTTCGCAACATTATTGCAAATTCAGCCAGCCTTCATACTGTTCGTTGTGTATATTTCGCGAATGTTCATTCCCGCCAGAGATATGGCATAATATTCTGGGGAAATACATCTTATAGTTCCCAGACTTTTAGATTACAAAAAGAATTGTACGAATAATAACCAAATCCCACCCACGTGATTCATGTAAGCCTCTCTTCATTAATCTAGGAATTCTACCATTACCGTGTCTTTTTATTTACGAATCAGTGGTTTTGTAAAAGTGACTTGCTCAAGGGCAGGAATATATTTTCAGAAAATTCGAAGTCTATTACTATAACACTGGACGTAGAAATCATATTCATCAGGTGGCAGTATCAACAGCTCATTACAAAAAATTCACATACAATACATGTACATTATTTTACAACGCTTTGCCAGATGACTTTAAACGATTAAATTCAATAGAAAAGTTTTAATCCAAAGTGCAATCGTTTCTGCTGCATAACTGTTTCTATACAATAAGAGACTATACTGAGCATCACAAGGAAAGTAATATTAATTTTAACAATGATACATAATGCATTATTTAACATTTGAACTGTATAAATGTGTATAAACAACCTGTAACAAGTATTGTATTGCAGCCTCCATGTAAATGACCCCATCTCGATCAGGTTTTTCGTCCAGTTTCCCTGATCCATTGAGCAAATGCTGAGATGGCCCCTTCTTTTGCTTCTGGACATAAATGTAACTTTATTTTCTAATAATAAAGGAAATAATAATAAATAAAATAAATAAATAAATAAATAAACATGGGTCAAACATGCGTTTTGGGTCTCAAGACACGTTTTGGGTCTTCTCAAATGTGTTTTTAATTGGCCTTTTTCATTCGCAAATTTTGAACACGTTTTAATACGAAGTTCAAAAGGTACAAAAAAGTCAAATATTTCACAGTTGCGAAAATCCAAAATTCGGATTTTCTTTTATTTGGATTACCAGTCATATGGATTGTTCTAACCTTAGGTTATTTTGAATTTGAATGAGAAATTAATTTGAATAAGGAATAAAGTACAGTGATATCCCAGGAATTGTAGTAATACATAAAGGTAACACTGCTCGTATTCCTTCACGTTTCTATTATTAGGAGTAGAAGTATCTAATATTAATTGTGTAATCTCAAAAGACTTACTACATTTTCTAAGAATATTTTTAACTATTTTTTTAAATTTATTTATAAGGAAGTATCTAATTTCTGACATTTGTCTGAATTTGAAAGAAACTTCTTTAGACCAACCTAAAAAAGAGAGTTCAGATGATTTAATGTTGAATTTGTGTAATAAAATATGTAATAAACTTTTTTTTAAATATGTTAATATTTTTTTTCTAGGGATATTTTCTACCCGACAGGAGGTTACCCAATACGTCCATGCACTGGACATATTTGATCACACACTAGACACCAACTCCCTTTGCGGGCTCCCCTTAAATGGTGTCAGAAGAACGCGGGGCCCTCCGCAGATAAGCACGTACATGAGAGATATAGAAAGGGAGAAACAACCATGCCCAAGGCGGGACTCGATCGATCGATTGATTGATTTTTTCGTGTTTCCGGGCGCGTCAACTGCTTTGGTCTTTAGTCCCGTTAGTGTGGTGCATGTTTTTATTCGGGAGATGGCGGTGATCTTTCCTCGCTGGATGGCGAGATCCGGCACCGACCTACCGTCGGCTAGTGGGGTTTCTCCCTAACCAGGACTCTCCCACCAGCGAGGTACCGCCCCTGCCGGGTACGCTTTAATCTCCCGACAGGTCTCCCGCAATATGTGGTAGTGTAGTGCATGTTAGTGTGTGTGTGTAAGGGGGAGAGGATAGGACAAGGAAGAGAAAGGACAGATCGCGCGCGGGCCCGTTTGGTAGGGTACTGCTCCGGCATTCGCGTGGTGTTGATCGGAGAAACCACGGAAAACTACCGATCAGAGCAGCCGGCCGCTAGGATTCTCCTCCAGACAGCGACTGAATTCCACCTAGCAGAAAAGCTAGTGTCGAAAATCCTATCGCCGTCAGGACTCGAACCTAGTTCCTTCTGGTCAGAGGCGCTGCAGTGGTGGGACTGGAATACGCGACCCTCCGAACAGAGGCCCTGAGTGGGTACACGCTCTTAGCCATTTCGGCCATCCAGGTCGACCCTCAAGTTAAATTTAATTAATATGTCCAAGTCCTCTCTGTGCTCCGGAACAAACATGGTCACAAAAAAAGGCCAAAGTCTAATCGTTTTCAATTGAATGTAATGGATTAGCTGAAGTTTTGAAGCCACAATGATGCAAGTTATTCATTTACAGTATTTATACTTACTCCTTTCGTGACACAACATACTCTTTGAAATGGGAACACAAAATTTCGGCTGAAAGTAAATAACGCTCTTGTTAATATATTGCTCCTAATTTTTTCTCTATAATAGGTTCACATTTATTGTGAGTGAGTTTACATTCTTGTATTGTATTATTAATTCAAGGAGATAAGATTGTTTTCTTTAGAAACACAGAAACTATTGGGTAAGGAAATTTGCGAAAATGTTAGGGGACGTTTGCATACAACAACTTAACAATAATGCTGGCTAGGCACACGAGATAAGATCTCTACATTACTTCTGTAGGACGGCATTGATTTCTATGTTTAGCTTTACACAGAGTCATAAATTTAAATGAAAGGGAGCAAAATAGTATTTTCTATGTGTGCAGTACTCAGAAAATATAAATTTTTTCATTGCATATTCTACTTCTTACACTTTGTATTACGAAAACAGCGTCGTTCTTGTTGAAGTATAGTCACCCTGTTATGGTGGATCACCTGAAAAATTGGTCCGTTGTCCATTCAAACATTTTGAAACTACTTATAGAGCGAATATACGTTTAAGTACATCAATACTTTTATTTTTTTTCCTTCCAAGAATTTCACATATTTTAAAAATATATTGAAAATATTTTTCTAACCGTCTCGTAATTATTAATTAATGCCAGTGATAGCAAAAAAAGAGTGGTATTGTTTTAGTCAATATGTAATACATCGTAGAATACTCACATTTATTCATGGTCAATATGTTTGTGGCTATATATAGTCAATTAACTACATTTGTAAATTCACTAAATTTCTTTTTTCAATAATTTATTTACCGAGTGATGCAATAATTAAAAATGCCTTCTTTGCCAATGCAAAAATTCCCAGTAAAAACATACCTTCTTTGTTCTTTACTGTTACATCTTCGCAACGTTACATTGCGGTCAGCTTTGTTATTTAGTTGCTCACATTGCTCACGCATTTACTAATATCATCGTCGCCAAACACAAAACCTTTAAAATATGTAATCACCGACCGCAGAATCTCTTAACACATTTTACTAACATCCTGAATTCTGGATGGCAAGTAATTTCCAAAATGACATTTGATAATTAGAATATTTGCATTATTTTTAATTTTTAGACCTTCATATTTGGAAACAATGTAACACGTAACATGTAACAATGTAACATAAAAGATTTTTTAATTTATAACCGAAATTGTTTTTTAGAGAAGAATGTATCAAGTTATCTATGATTTGGGATTAGTTCAGAACAACCATCACCTCATATTCTCCATCTAACTCGCATTTATTTTTCTGCAACACATCTTCCTCGTCCTTGCCACCACCGCCACCACGCTACCCGTACAGCTCGAATAGACTTCACAGGGGGAGGTGCCTCAGTGCATGAACTGATGTCACAGCAGTGCTTCTGACTGGGAGGTACTAGGCTCGAATCCCGACAGTGGCAAGGTTTTCGACACTAGCTTGTCTGCTAGGTCGAATTCCGTCGCTGTGTGGAGGAGAATTCTAGCGGCCGGCTGCTCGATCGATAGGTTTCTCCGATCAACACTAGGCGAATGCCAGAACAGTGCCCTAACAAACGTTCCACGTACCGCGCAGGATCTTTCCTTCCTCTTCCTTGTCCTACCCTCATCTCTTACATACACTTACACTAAAATACATTTCATTACCACACATGTCGGGAGTCAGGTCGGGAGCTTAAAGCAGGCCCCGCAGGTGGGGCGGTGCCCCATTGGTGGGAGATACTTGATTGGAGAAATCTTCACTAGCCGGACGGCAGGTCGGCGCCAAATCTTTCCATACATGCCTTCTGATTAAAAAAATACACTACACTTACGGAACTAATGACCTCGGCAGTTGACGTGCTCGAAATCACTAAAAACAAACCAACCAATCGATTAGACTTCACCCACGCCATCATTGCTACCGCTCCTCTCTGCTACCGCCACAGTCTCCTCCATCGTCATTTCAAAACACCACAGCTACCGCCTCTTGTCTGCCCTTACCCTTCATCATCGCAACAGCCCCCAAAGCACACTCGCTTCAACGCCCCCTCTCGATCACGCTTCTACTACCGCCCCAATGTCATCATGTCAATATCATGCCTTTTTTGTCACCATTACCACCACATCATTCCCACCGCCACCATCAGCATCAGCATCATCACCAGTACCAGTACCAATACCAGTACCAATACCAGTATCAATACCAGTACCAATACCAGTACCAATACCAGTACCAATACCAATACCACTACCAAACCAATACCTACCAGTACCAATACCATACAATACCATACCAATACCAGTACCAGTAACAGTATCAATACCAATTCCAATACCAATACCAATACCCATTCTGTCTGCCTGTCAGAACTGGAACAGCAGATCGTGACCTACCACCGGCGCCCCGACCTTGCGGCCATGGGTTAAGGGGTACTTGTGGTCTTCTCAACCTGAGAAGTGAGCTTCCTCATTGTCATACATCAGAAACTGAGATATTGCAAGGAAAGCGCACACCGTAATCTGCCCGATCAGAAATCGAAACAGGGATCGCGTCATGGAAGGCGAGCACGCTGTCCAGTGATCCCTTACTCCACTTAAATCTCTATCCAGCCTTTACAAGCCACTACCACCACGAAGAAAACATGTTCCACCACCATCACAATTGCAATCACCCCCACGGAAACTACAACCACTGCGATCGCCGACGCAGCCATTGCCGCCACTACTACCACCGCCATCACCGCTTCCGCCGCCACCGTCGCCGCCGCCAGCGAAGCTGATTAAGGCGCTAGAGGTCGCTAGAGCCCCGAGGGACGGCTCCGCCCATTGTATTCTAAACTTTATGTTGTGGCTATATTTTATCCCGAGTCAATGACGTGGCCTCGCGCCCCGCCCACTCTTCGCTTCCTCCCCTCCTCTCCGCTTCCCCGCCTCCCCTCACCGCGCTCTTCAAACCGTGGCTCGCCGAGCAACCCTTTGCCAGCCAGGGATCCGCCCTGCCCGGGTGCGCCCCGCCCTCCGCCAATATCAGCCGCCAATAAGCCGGTCTCTTCCACCCTGCCTCATCTCCACCAAGTGGAGCTGGCGGCGATTTATCGGTGGGTCTTATTGATATGTATCGAAAAATTTGCAAGACGTTTAGAACAATTTTCTCGTATATCATCACTATTTTGTAGATTATTTTCGATGAAATTGTGAGTTTATCTATTCCCGGTTTCGCAACAATGGCATAATACGTTGAAGATTCTCGCCTTTTACTCTTATATTGTGTGGTGGAAATTGTTATTGAATTTTATAATTTTAAAAAAGTTTTTTGTACAATTCCAGTCAAGTCTGGTTCATTTTTCGCATATTTTATGTTTGGAGTTGATTATGAGAAATATTTTTTTTTATTTTATAAGATAAAATTGTATACGCTTATGTTCGGTTTGGAACGTTTGATGGAAATCTCCAAAAATTTTCATCATGTTGCCTCGTCCTTTTTCACTCTGCTTCATCCTGGATCTCGCCTCATACTATCCGCGGACTCTACCAGTCCTCTCGCCGCCTCCCTTTAGTCTCCTCGTCCCGCACTTCGATTGGTCCAGCCTCGTTTCATCCCGCCGCGCCCCAACCAACCTTTCTTAAATCATCCGCATTCCCCCTCCCCTGTGCGCCCCGCCTCCCCCCCCCCGCCACCTCCTCCACCCCCCAGGCCGCTCAGCCGGGCTTAAAGGGCAGAGCGTTAAAAACAGCGCACGTTCACGCGAGGGCCAGCTGACAGCCCTCCCACCTCTACTTCCACCCCCGTCCACCCCTCCATCGTCCGGGAACAGGTGCGTGCAGTTTTCGAATGCAGCGGTTCATGGGCCGCACAAGAACCTCCGCTTTATACAATTTTATGCGTTCCATTTTACGAGAACATGTATAGAGTGAGACTGCCCAGCAACAACGAAATTTCATTACGGCAAACTTTTGTCATTAAACATATGGTGGACGATAGCGTGTGTGTGTGATAAAGTCCAAACTGGTGACAGCTTTGAAGCATACTTTCGACCTAGGCAGGATGAAATATTCATTAGCCCACAGAATGTAGCTAGGGTAGGCGAATTTCGTCTCGGTGACGAGCAATAGTAGATTTAATGGGTTAAATTGAAATCCCACTGCTGTTTGGATGTTTTCTAATGTTAGAGGCAAGCCGTTGTCAGATATAAATTTCTTTTTACACGATATCATCAAACAATATTACTAGTCCTTACAAGAAATATAGCTAAGCATTTCCAAGTTGTCAACCAGATTACGTCCGGTGAGTTTCCATTCTTTCTGTAAACAAGGTAAAGATCTAACGACTTAGAAGAGGGAAGTGTATCTCATTTTTTTTTAATTCCATGAAAGAGATTTTCGTAAATGAAGTCAATAAGTTACGGTTTCATTTGTTCTCAAAAAGAATAAATGTGTAAATACGGTTTCATTTTATCTAGTATCTTTCTAAGAAGTAAATGTAAAAAATTATGGATTGTGTAATTTGCGTATTTTATATTGTAAATTATTTAATTGTGACTGGTGATTTCAACCAACATACCCATTTAATTTTTAACCCATTCCGAGTCGTACGTTTATTTGCATTTTGTTTGCTTCATGATAGGACGGAAAAGATTCGCTGTGTAACTTTGTTTATTTTTAAGCAATTCATCACTATTAAAATGTATGCAAAATGTATGAGCTCTTCTCCCTACTGTATGAGAGAGATGATCTCTTCAGGACAGAGACAAACACCTGCATGTGACGTTCTTTACACTCAGAGATGACTTCGTAAATTTGCTGCCATAAAAATCTCATTTGAAGGTTCTTTTCTCGGGTTATAATCAACAATTTTACTAGTTTCAGCAATGTGTATTCATGCCGTGTAGTAGAATATTCGCGTGGCAATGTTTTAACGTCCTAAAATTCCAGCGCATTGCTATAAGGGCAAACTATTAGAATGCACAACCCAGAGGAAATTTCTCAGAGGAAACAACAACACACCATTATATTAGACTTTATTGCAGCAACTAGCTCTATTAATTCTATGTGAATTGGTAACATAGCTTTGCATTCACGCAAGAGTCCGGTGAAACTCGCGATAGGCATCAAACAGTTGCGAGCAGTGCCGTGAGCATTCAGGGCAGACTCACAATTCTTCAACTCCTCTAATATATCTCTGTGGCCTTCGGGTATTAAAATAACTGCTAGTGCGTGATGCCGTTGGCATGAGATAATTTGTGTGCTCCAGCTTCTGTGTGAGGTGCCAGGTGTTAACTTACCGGGCGCTCGAAATATGGTGCTGGTGAGTTCTAGTGTGTGGAAAGAATACGAAATAGATCACGTCTACCGACGACATTCAGGTAGTTGCAGACTGTTATTTAGTAACTAAGGTATTGTGCCTGGAATGATGCATTTTCATCTGTTTTGTTAAAATGTTGGGATACAGTTAATGATTTCTTGGTTGCTTTTACGGCACAATTACACGGCAGTAAATAATATGCTTGGAATAAAATTTAGTGTTCATGAGATTGTAGAGAATAGAGATTTTATTTACTAGCACCTCAAAAAGTTTGTCATACTTGTTCTGCAAAATATTTCCTGGAAAATCTTTATATATCTGCATTTTCTGTCAGATGGCAAAATATGCGCAATTTACATAAGTTACTATATTTAAATAATTTTTTTAAATAGTAAATAATTGGTTGACCTTAAACATCTTTCCAAATTTATGCAAGAGAAATTATATATTATTATTTTATTTAATAATACTTTTTTAATATTATTTTAAAGTTTAATTCATGGTGTTATCATGAGAATTAAATTTTCTGTATTAAATATAGTTTTCACATTTTGTGTTTTCATTTCAACGTAATTTATGTTTTGTTGGTATAAATATTAAATAGTTTAAAACGCAACTCAAGCTCATATTAGTTACAATGGTAAACATGCACGTATGTGGAGTATGTGCTTCCCATGTGATGGAGAATGAACTACTGCAGACTTAGTCAAACGTTTTAGTGAATAGGATCATGAGAGTAGACTTTAGGAGTATAAACAATAAAGATAACATTTCAAAAAGTAAGTATATTAATTACGTATTATCAAATATTCAGACGAAAAAAGGAAAGTATGTGCATCGATTAAATAAATGAAAGTAAGGTTAAGTGAAATTAAAGAATAAATTTTACAAACTTACATAATTTCTATTTTCACAAGAAGTGCAATCACCACTTAAATAACAGACCTTTCTTCTTCGACATCTGAAAACAGGTCGGGAGGAAATTTAGGCCACAACGTTGGCGCAGGTGGGATGACTTCAAGTAACTGACGGGCGGCAAACAGGCTGAGGCGGAAGGCGGGGGAAGTAGAGGGTTTAGGGAATAGGGACAGAGAGGAACGGGACAATTTATTGGTGGTTGCGGGCGCGTCAACTGGTAATGTCATTAGTCCCGTAAGTGTACTGCATGGTTTTCCGCGCTATGTGGCCGTGATCTTTCGCCTCGGGGTGGTGAGATCTGGGAGCCGATCTACCTGCACGGCTAGAGGGTTTTCCCAAACCAGGTATCTCCAACCAGTGGGACACCGTCACATCTGGGACAAGGTTTAAGCTTCCCGCCCGGTCTTCCGGCACGTGTGGTGTATGTGAATGTGTGTGTAAGTAAGGGTTGAGGATAGAACAAGGAAGAAAAAGGGAAGATCTCGCGCGGCCCGTGGCCCGTTTGTTAGAATACTGCTCCGGCATTCGCCTGGTGTTGATTGAAGATACCATGGAAAACTACTGCTCATTGTAGCCGGTCTCCAGCCAATTTTCCTCCAGACAGCGACTGACTTCACCTTGCTATGTAGCTAGCGTTGGAAATCCTGCCATCGTGGAGAATCGAATCTGGGATCTTCCGGCCAGAGGCAACGCAGGAGCGGGATGAGAATGAAGGGGCACAGAGCAAGAGAGAGGACGGATGGTATGTGGCGTGGCAGATCAGAGCGGGTGGGGGGAGGGTGGAACGGGACGGGACGGGTCGGAACCAGTCGTGAGTCATCACATTACAAGACGAGGCGTGGCAGCTTAGAGCGAGGCGAAGGGGCGAGAAACGGTGATGAGTGCGATGGAGCGGGGTGAGGTGGTGTGGAGCCGGGGGGAGCTTTCATTGATTAATTTTTCGTGTTTCGGGCGCGTCAACTGCTTTGGTCATTTGTCCCGTTAGTGTAGTGCATGTTTTTGAGATGGCGGTGATCTTCCCCGCTGGATGGCGAATACGGCGCCGACCTACGTCGGCTAGTGGGGTTCCCCTAACCTGGACTCTCCACCAGCGGGACACCGCCCCAACCGGGACAAGCTCTAAGCTCCGACCGTGCTCCCGGAATATGTGGTAGTGTAGTGCGTGTTAGTGTAAGTGTATGTGTAAAGGAGAGATAGGACAAGGAAGAGGAAGGACGGATCGCGCGGGTTCCGTGACCCGGTTATTAGGGTACTGCTCTGGCATTGGCCTGGTGTTGATCGGAGAAACCACGGAAAACTATCGATCAGAGGAGCTGGCCGCTAGAATTTTCTCCAGACAGCGACTGAATTGGACTAGCTGGAGCTAGTGTCGAAATCCTGCCGCCGTGGGGAGTGGGAACTAGGACCTCCCGGTTAGAAGCGTGCAGTGACATCAGTTGATGCTCTAGAGCACCGCAACGGGTGAGGGGGGTTGTGAGCGGAGTGGAGCAGAGGTGAAAGCGGAATAGGGCGGGGTTGGAGTGGGGACTGACAGGTGGAGCGGGTGGGGCGAGGTGGAGCGGGAATGGACATGGTGAGCGGGATGAAGCGCGGTGTGCGGGTTGGGGCGGGATGGGGCGTGGTGGAAAAGGGGGTGAAGCGGGATGGAGCGTGGAGGAATGGGGTGGAGCCGGTGATGCGGAATGGAGCGGGGTGGAGAGGCGCGGAAACGACAGATCGGTCGCGGGCCGAAGTGGAGAGGGGCGAGCGTGGGGTGGAGCGAGGAGGAAGGAGCTGGTGGAACGGAGCCGCGCGGGCGGAGGGGGCGGGGCCGAGGGGCGAAAGAGTTCGCGTGCGGGAGCCTGCCAGCCCGCTGGCGGCGGCGGCGCCCGCCGAGGGAAAAAATCAATGTAGTGGTGGCCGCGCAGCGCCCACTAACCTCCCTAAAAGCTAAGCGGCCATTAGAGCACGCGAGCTCGCCATGGGCGCGCGCAGAGGCGCTGAGAAAGTGGGGCCAACCGTTGGCTGACGCGGGGGTGTGGCACGGCGCTGCGAAATGTCTACGGGGTGACGGGTTCCGTCGTGACTTCTGCTGTGTCTTTCTAATATCTATTTCTGGGCTGTGAATCAAATATAATTCAGTTACGAATAAACTTGCTATTTTGCTTTCTCTTAATTTTAATTTTTGTAGAATTCCTTTCTACCTTTCGATTTGCATGTGTTCGTGATTCCTTTATAACGGTTTAATAAATATCTTCTAGCTGAATAAATAATGTTTTTTATCTTTCATATGATTCACATTACTACCATGGACTTAATTTGTATTAACGAGACTGAAGTATTGTTCATGAACCAGAGGTATACAGAACAGGGGCTCGATATTCTATTATCGTTTTACTTCTTCGGATTCCATTTATAACATATTCAACGAGAAAAAGGGCTTATCGGCGAGTTTTAATAATATACAAATATTTATGATATATTTTGAAACTCACTCTATATTAAAAAAGCAATGTTTCGTTTAATTTCATCTGATATGTTAATTATGCGGTTCATCGTAATGTTAGAAAACTTCACGGATGGTGCCAATAGTTACTGCACAATTTCTCTTTCACCAAATGCACACATATCAATACTACTTTCATTGAAGCGGGCGCGATTTCCAATCGGCGATGTCCCTTTTGAGACGATTGCTGTCTCGCTTGTCGACAGCGCCGTCTTCTGTTCGCGAACAGACAAGAACCACGATCGCGCAGATAAACGACGACATCAGAAGATACCAGAAAGCTGTTACATTCCCCCCCCTCTTTCTCTCTCTCTCTCTCTCTCTCCTCCTCTCTCTCTCTCCTCTCCTCCTCCTCTCTCCCTTCTCTCCCTCCTATCCCTCCCCTTCCTCCCTATCGTTACTCTCTTATCTTTCTGTGTGACTAATTCCCCTTATCTTTCTCGCGTCTTCTTTCTCGCATCAACTATTTCAATTTAGATTACATTTTATTGTATACATGAATTTTAGAGTTATTGAATTAATGTGTGGAAAGACTCATCACGTGAAAATCATGGATAATAAAAAAAACTGGCGTGAATATTTTCGTTTTGGTCGTTTGTGCTGATTTTATTGCAATATTCACATTATTCTTACATTCTCTTTAATTTTTTTATTTTCTCTGCGGACTAGAGAGAATGTTACACAATGTTGCGCAAAAAAGACGTATTTTTGGCAAAAAAAAGTATTGTTACTGGGTCCTGGTAACGAAATAGTGAATGCATCCAGTTGCTAAATTTAGGGAAAAAGTTCTCTAACACGTGGTGATGCCTGAATCCATGTTTTGAGGTTTCTTGATACCGAACGATCGAATGACTGGAAAACGCCCGTCCGTCCGTCTGTAAACAATGCTAACGGCTAAATTGTTCTGCCGATTTTTCTCAAAATTAATATTCCACAATCGATCTGGCTGATATCACGGCGCTTTGAATTTGAAACCCATGTTTCAATTTTTGAGGGGTACTTTACGCCAAGACCTTGTAACATTTTCCAAATTTTCAAGAAAATTACTCCTTCGTTTTGTTTAACTTTTTTGTTGGATAGCGTGAAGAACGTTTAAGAGAATGGTGCAGGTGTCATGTAAGTTGAAAAACTTGATTTCTCGAAAATTGGGAAAGTTAAATTTTTTTTCGGAGTTATCCTACAACTAAAATATTAAAGATAGATTTTTCCGTTAATAAAATCTGTTCCTTAAAGATAGATTTTGGAGTAAGGTCATGTACAATTTTTCGAAAATTTGAGTAGTTTTCGCGTAATTTTCCGTGAAAATACGTGGGAGAAAGTATGTGCAGTTTTAGCACCGCTAGTTTCACTTCTTCGTATTCTGTTCGTTCTGGCCTAACGCCAACTGCAGTCGGACTGTTGGCCTACTGTTCTTTACCCTGTTCGGACTGCCTTCACACCGATCTTACATCGCCCGGAACGAACTGGTATGGCGCTCTCGCTCTCCTGCACACATCTGTAGCACTACCCCGTCTTCTATAGCGGTGTAGCTCCGCTGCAGCTGTCGTTACATTGGCCATCGGCACGGTGCCTTTCCCTAGATGCTATTGTACAGAACATTTCCTTCAAGCACCAGGCTCCTATCCCACCCGATCGCCAGCAACGTCGTGCCATCGCGAATTTCCTATTCACGGCTGCCGTTGACCCGGCTTCTTGATACCCCCTCGCGCCCATGTCGTTTGCCTGCACTCGGGAACATGATTCGTAATTCTATGTCACAATTCGCTGTGTCGTTTTCGGATCTTAGGATCGGTAGGGATTTTTTTGGTTTCGAGTCCCTGGTAAGGCTTTCGGAAATCACCATGTGTTGTTTGCAGCTTGCTTCTCACATCAATTCGAATCCCATGTGAAGAATCATGTCATTAATAATTATTTGTTTCTCATCTGTAACACAGCATAATAAACACTAACATCATGCATCCGTGGAATGGAATAACAAACCACTGTTATTACTTGTTTAAGAGAGAAGTCGTAAAAGTCGAATTTTACACCGCGCCTGCACTCTACCGAGTAATCATCATCATCATCATCGTGGTCGTCGTCATGATCGAACCCCTCATTCCGTGAAACTCCGATTTGTTTTCCTGGGCCTTTTCGTGGAGGAGTTAATTCGTAGTTTTAGCAATATGTAATAAAAACAACTTCATTCCTTTTCATTTATAGTTTTGTAATTTTTTTTTATTTATTTATTTTCAGCGTTTTTAGTTGTTTTTGAACGGTGGTGAATATTGTAGGAAACTTGTTTTTGCAGAAACACAGTCTGAGTTTCACGTAAAATAATTTCTTTATTTAATGATTTCTGCCCTTTCCTGGTCTCAGTCATCACTGAACTTCTTCCACCTTTTCACCCGCTTCTGAAGTTCTAATTTGATCCCAAATACCTAAACTATCCTTCTTGTCATGCCTACTATTTTCTCTTCAATTGCATCTTTTAGCATACCTACAAATTAATCTGCTCAAAGACTATTTTTATATTGCTTTTTATCGTGAGTAGCGATCCGTCATCTTTCCGTTCTTCATATCTACGGTCGCCCTTTTCTACAGCCCTCTTACCTGAAACTTATAATTCTTTCCTTTAATTTTGTTCCACCGTTCGTGGATTTTTCATGTTCTTTTTTCCGTTTCCTCCAAAATCATGAATTCTGGGCCCACTCAAGATATTCCTTACCTTTTCTCTCAGCTCTAGCAGCGGAGTGATGTGTACTTGTTGTCACTGCCTTCTTCTTCTGTAGCCCCCACCACCCGTCCTCGCCTCTCCTCTCCTTGTACTCGCACGTCCTCGACCCCTCCTCATCCTCACCATCTTCGTTCCTTCTCCCCCTTCTTCACCTCGGTTTTCACCCGGTCTGCTCTCCGCACGCACTCGGTCCTTGCGCGTCCTCGCTCCGTCCTCACCCCATCCTCGTCTTCCTGGGTCGCCGCGAGCGCCGCCGAGCGCTCGAACGCTCAGCTTCTAAAAGACGTCACATGCGGAAAATGGCGTTGCAATAAAGCTCGCTTCCCTCTCCCGTCCTCTCCATATAATCGTATTGGAGCCCGCGGCAAACAGAGTGCGCCCTCGGCGCTCCCGGGTTCCCAGTTCGAGGACGGCGGGGACGTTGAGGACGGTTTCTGCGCATGCGCTGCTCTCAGAGGCGCCACTTCTTCTCCGTGAAATCGACGGCAGGGAAAATAAAACGTCGGATTCGTCCGGTTTATTTGCTGGCGTATTTCAGATCTATAATAACGTTGTAAAATCTTCTTGCCACGTATGTACACAAAGAAATCTCTATTAATTTATATTCTAGGGTATTTTCAGGTTGCTACAGAAGCTAATAAAGATAATTGTGCCGAAAACTGGTTTCAATTCTGTGTATTATACATCGAATTTGTGGGCATATTATAATCACTAAAAGTCATTTTAACATTTTCATATTAATACCATACATATGGAAAAGTAATTCGGTATAAATCTTAGGAAAAAAAATGCCAATCTCATCTGCGTTCAGTTCTTGCTTCATTAATTTTACTACATTGAATTCTACTTTTTCAAATCGTTCCTTGGTAGATGGAATTTTTAAAAATAATTGAAATTGATCGTTCTATTTACGCCAAAATAATCGTAATCTGAATTATGGTTTTGGTTCTTAGTGTATGAGTTCGTAGATGTGTATCTTCCCATCACGTTGCTGTAACTTTTCGTGAAATCGACGCGGAAAAATAAAATACAGGATTCTTCCAATTGATTTGCTATTGTATTTTAAGTACAAAAGAAACTTTATTACATATTTACGTATATTTCACACCGACACTGACACTGAAAAATGTTCTATGGGCTTCACATAATTTTCATATTCTAAAGATTTTATCCTAACATAATTTTATATAGTCTAACACTACTCTCGCCGTAATTTACTTGAAATAAATGAATTGCGAATAAAGAGATGCTACCGGAAATCACTGAATCAGTCGAATAAGAAATGTTTTCATTCCAAAGCAGAGTCTGTGGACATCGTCGCGCCACCATGCCACAGGAAAGCAATCACTGTGCACCCGCTAATGAAGACGCTGCCGGATTTCCCAAAGCCACGGGAAATGTACGACAAATTCAATTCTAAGTGTCGAAAGAAAGCAACTCAAAATTTGATATTTCATCGTTTCTTACCCGGAAAGCAAGTAAGAATTATGAACAATTTGTGGCTAAGAAAGTCTTGATAGCTAAGCGGCTAAGGCATGGCTATACCCGTTTCAGGCCATCACCACTTCCGAAGTTTTCCTAGAAGAGTGGACGTGGATAAGAGTTCAACCTAAGAATCCGAATGGTAACAGAATAGGAAAGGAAGGATCACACGTGGCCAGTGACCCATATTTTAGCCCGGCATTCACCTGTAATCATCATATAAATTACAGAAACCATTGACAATGTTAGTATTCTGACGGTATCAGTTCTAACATACACCACAAACTGACAATGTTAAACATGTTAGTCAAATTTCCAGCACCCAAATTTTAAGATTGAAAACAAGACCTCCCAATCACTACCAATCTCGAACCGTGAGACATTGTCATTACCTGCGTATGTATTATGCAACTTCAGTATTTTTATGTTAATTTTATGTGAATTCAGTAAATAAACAGCCAATTTATAAAATAAAGTCAAGAACTTTTTATTTTATTCTATGTTTTTACTCCGACACATATATTTTACAAAATAATATATTTACAACTTAATAGCGATAATTATAAATAACATTATGTGGCTATTAACATTTACTAAGATAAATAGACGGAATTTATCTATTGGCACTGGTATATACGCAGAGATATATGGTGCACAGTTCAGCAATCATGGTTTTCAATCACAAGTATTCTTAGAAGCGTGCACTTTTACTCCTATGTAATCTGTATTTAGATATTTCTGTTCCAATGATTCAGTGCATTACTTTTTATATTAAAGTGTGTATTTGCCCGCTTTTAAACATTGATTTTTTCTGCTATCGATTTACGAAGATGAGAAAGTAGTATCATAATTTTCTATTGCAATTGAACAATAACGTAAAACTATTCAATAACGAGTGCTGGTAATAGCGAATTCTGTGTTATTTACAGTTAAAATACTACATTGAGCTTACATTTGTCCAAGTTCGCTTGTTCTCGGTTTGTGGACAGCGATATTCACGTTCTGTTCTGCGAGGCGGTTCTTCCATTCCGTGAAATCGACGCGGAGTAAAAGAATAAAACTGGAATCGCGCTCTTTATTTGCTCCGCCATTTTAGATCCCCTATAAAGTTGTAAATAGTTTTCTCGTAATTCGAATCTTGGTATCGCGCGCTGTTAAAAATTCATGGAATTTTTAATGTAAATACTCGATTATTTCATAGACGTAGATAGAATCATTGTACGAATTCCCGATTTCATCTTCAAGGTAGTAGAAATTGGAAATGGATTTCCATCTATGGAAACGTGGAAATTAATGCAGAACTGTTTAAGTGTACATTGTCCTTGTATTGTGAACATGTCAGCGACAATGCATGTTTGTAGATGTTTAAAGATAACTTTAATAAATCTTTGATACTCAAGACACTGGTGTTTACAATTGCGTTTTTGGATGAATATAAAATGATGTTATTTATTAATTATATGTTAGTGACTTACGAAGTATAGAACCAGTATTTATTTATTTAATTAGTAATTTATTCCATAACAGCATTATGTGCTTTGCAGATTTGAAGGACCAAAATATATTCCAAGAGGTTGAAATTTCAACCGGATGAGTTGCAAATTTAACTGCAGTTGCAAACATGAATATGGAAGGGTTATGCAATAAATCGGAATATGAAATATTTTAGATTGCGAAAGCAGTTAACCCTCACATTCCCAAGGGGGCAGGTCTCTCAGATCCACTGACGATTGTTTTTTATTGGTTGAAATTTTTTTAAGGTACTTAAAATCATTCATATTGTATATAACGTGATTTTGTCAAAATACGGTACAATGTTTCGAAAGCATTTGTTAGAATTTGAATTACTATAGCGCCTTTGGTGAGACTAAAATAAAATTCGGACTTTTCGCTCCGAAACTGATATTCAGAATACATTTTGAAAAAAGGTGTAATGTAATATATTAAGCCTTATAGAGCAATAAACTATTATGTGAAAATATATCCACCATTTTCTGACTTACAAATACGATAGGTTTTTTAATTAAATTTAAATAGAAATATTCTTGAAATTTTTTTTCAAACTATGAACTGGAAAATTAAATATAATTTTGTTTATATGAATAAACCGAATCTCGCCAGATCGTCGCCGGATCTCGCCATCAGGCTGGGGAAGACCACCGCCATCTCACGAGAAACAAACATACACACAACTAACGGGACTAATGACCAAAGCAGTTGACGCGCCCGGAAACACGAAAAAACCAAACCAAACCAAACCTCGCCAGCCGGCGTGGAGGTCGGCGCCAGATCTCACCATGCAGCGGTGGAAAATCACATCCCGAGGGAAAAAGAATACACTAGATCTACGGGACTGATGACCTTAGCCATGGTTGGGCAGGAATCCCAAAATAATCAATCAATCAATCGAATTGAAATTTAAACATTGTGCTCTGTAACCTCGGCCCTTCCCAATGGTAACACCGTGGCATTGCTAGAGTTAATGTTATGGATGGGAGCCAGGTTATTCAAAAATCGATGGTGTGAGACGCAAATCCTGAGTCTTGCCTGATCAATACTATCATTTACAAACGAAAAATCAAAGGCTGTTCTCACTGAAAGGTGACGTAGGAAGTTAGTAAATTAAGTAAAGATAGTGTTTATTACAAGAACTCAATAAAGTTCATCCCGACCTATATTCCGTTATTTTGTGAAACGAGAATAGTTTTGAATGAGAATGTGTGTACGCAAATCCCTCAATCAACAATAATCTTATCACGGTTGTTTAAGATACAAACGGCACGCTTCGGTTGTCCTTTATATTTTATCCAGCCCTAAAGGCAGAAGAGCATGCTTTTCTAAATATTAAAAAATCTTATATTTCTATTCACGCACTACGTAACCTCACAATCGCATGATTGGAAGTCAGCAATCGGTCTATCTAACGATCTACCTACAAAACATTTTGACAGCATGCAGTTAAACACATATACTCATATTCTATTGTGTTGTTGTTACTCAATAACAAAATAGATATCAGTTCTCCTTTGTCATTAAAACTTTGCAAATCTCTAACTTAATTTTCATTGTTTTCTTAGGGAAAATTTAATTCGTCTTATACACGACTTACCTTATTCTTAAATTACCTACATTGACACAAAAAGTAGACGATTGAAATTATCTACCTTTTTAATACAACCTTTAGCATAGAAAAATAATTGAGTAGGGACGCTTGGAATCATTGATTGAGGCACTAAGAGTTCTTCAAAAGTTATTATTGAACAATTATTAAAACCATTATTAAGTTACTATTTGGTATTATAATTCAATAAAACAAAAATTTCAGCGTTTTCTCAAGGAAAATTGTATTGCGCCCGCACATGACTACTGTAACGTCGTGAGTAGGATCTACACCACAAAGGAACAGACACGAGTGGTATTTACAATTTATTTACAATAAATTATGTACACTCTTTACAGACCTCACTCTAAGGTGTTTGTCGGAACTACCTGCAGCAGCCCCTCTCCCAACACGCGCCTTGCGGTCGCGCCTGCGTTTAGCCAACTCGGCAATCGCAAATGGCACCTGCGTGTGCCTCGGCAGACAATCTGCCCGAAGTATCAAGCATACTTCACAGTGCTCGAGACTCGAACACCTACACGTGCCTACAGCCCTTCCGCGCCAGACTTGGCGGACAAGTTTTGCGGTGTTGTGCCGCGAGGAAACCAGAAATGTTACCCAACCCAGGCTTTTGTCACTCCCTATATATGCCCGAGTCACATGACTTCCTGCGTCATCTTTCCCACGCACTCGTCTTGAGGCGCCTGCTTTTCCGTTGCAATTTGCACCCGGCACCTCCAAGCCCTCTCCTTTGGACTTTCCTGAAGGGTTGGCCTTGTTCGGGAGCCTATTTTGGCTCCTCATTCCCATACCTGCAACTTGTCTCTCCGGAGCAGGAGTCAAGTCTATGACGCTACACTACGTTTGAATGCGGCAGCGGATACCAATAGACCATTATTTTTATTAAACGATCAGTCAACAAAAAGGCTTTGCGGGCGTGATTCGAACCCGCGACCACGCGTGCGTGCTTGAAGCATCCGTCGTCAGCAGTGGCGTGCGTGACTCTTCGGCCGGAAGGGCAGAGCCTCTAGAATATTCATCAGAGGCGACCGTAGGGGAAACGGTAGCATGTCGTATACTCCTCGAGACCTGCCCGCAACAAGCCGACATTTTTTGCTCGCCTTCCCACTACCCGTACGTCGAATGTTGTTTCAATGCGATTTATATGTCCGAAAGTATACTTAGGGCTTTGGATGCAAATCGATGACAGGCGATGGCACGCCTTCTTGCAAATCGACTGAATGGACGCGTCAAGATTTTCGATTTAAATAATTCCACACTTGAGTTCGCGCGCGAACGAACGGTATTGTAATGCAAATTCTACAGGCTTACATCAGCCCGTAACACGCTTTTATGGACAAAACCGCTCTGTGCTCGCTTGCATAATACACTGCAAGCTGCCGAACGGGCGTGCAAGCTTGAACGAACAGTTCCTTTATCAAGCGACTTTAACTGCAAGCGGCTGTAAGCAAATTAAAGGTGAATTGCCCTTCTTGTAAAAGGTCGCTGGAGAGAGGGGAGGCAGAGCGAATGCTTTGAGACGGTGAAATGCAAAATGTCCGGGAGAGGGGATGGAAAGAGGGAATGAAGCAAGATTGTCTCAGTTCTTGGCTCGGTTTTTTCTCGCGTTTCTAAAAGAGTCAGTGCTACATAACCGTTTCAGTAATTTATCGTGTTTCATCACTGCGGTTTCATGGTCGCCTCAACTCCCGCATACTTAAAGTGGAAGCTCGCGACCTATTTTTTCGAATAAATTAAAAGCACATTTTTATTAATGAAAATATAAAAATTACACTTGATTATTTTTCTTTAATTTATCCTCTCTAAAACCATTCCTTAATTATTGAGCAGATTAGATTTATTTTCAATATTTTCAATGGTCAATGAGTATTATTTTTTGTTGAAACCTAAGCTGCAATTAAACCGGAATACGTACTGAAGTGCTTGATTTCAGCCCTCTGTTATTGAAAGTGAATTACTTTTATAATATACAAAATATATGATAATCATTGACATTTTTTCTTTCATTTTTTCGTAAGCAAGGGAAGTAAGGAAAGATTAGTCTTGGCCTTTGATAATCGTAGAAAAAAGCATTGCCGTACATGTCTTTTTTGCAGAAGTTACATTATGTTTACGTGCAGTTAGGAAATTATTTACAATATGTTAATATTTAATATTAATGATGTAATGCTTTCTTTTATTTAATACTGCAACATAAACAACATTCTCTCTACAAATAGAAAATTAAATTTTATCTTCATTTAAATCACGAATTATGGATATTACTAACAATCTGTAGACTCACATGACAAAATCACCTGTCAAATTAGATTGCTTTATAAACATGACGCAATCGACTTGTTGTATAGGACTTATATATGGTGTTTAATTAAATTAAAAATAAATACAAATTTTTATATCATAAAAGTAAAAAATATAAAGATCTTGTCAAGTGGACTTTTCCGAGATTCTTGTAGGTTTCATTGTATGAATTCCTTTTAAAGTCTTTCATATGGCGAGCAAGTTCAATTCGTAGAGAAGTAGCTCCTTGATTGTATACCATGATACCTCGACCGCCTTCTTTCATTGCATCTCAGGTGCTAATTATGTGCATTTGATCTGCTTTTATTCCTCCCACCAGCCCCCTCTCCACCGCCGTCTAACCCTTTTTTGTCATCTCTCCATTCTACCTTATAACTCTCTCTCTCTCTTATGGTCACCAAATCTCCACTCACTGCCACTCTTCCTGTCTGTGCTCTCTATCGATTCTGAGTTTCCTTACCATATTTCCCCCTTATGCTCTTCATTTGTCCTCCTCCCCCCTTCCCTCTCCTCCCCATCTCTTCCTCCCATCTCTCCATCCCATCTCTTCCCCTCTCCTTCCCATCTCTCCATCCCATCTCTTCCACCCCTCCATTTCCCAACATCTCCATTCCCCATCCTTCCATCCTCCTCCAAATCCTCCATCCTCTTTATCCTCCCAATGTTCTCCACCCAAACCAACTGTCCCCTTTCTCTCTCTGCCCTTCTTCTCTGTGGCCCATCCTGCCTTGCTCACGTTCTTCTATTTCCTTCTGTTCCTTCCTCGCCCCTCCCCCTTCCCCCAGCTTTCAGAACTCTGCGTGGCGACTGTGCGTTACTGGCTGAAATACGTATGTGTGCACGCGCACGGATAACTGTGATTTGATTAACGCGAGGGATCACGTACTCGTGGGGTAGATAGAATCAGTTTATGGTTTCTAATGGAAGTGATGAATTTTCGTCGACAATAACTGCTATACACTTCGTTAGGTGTATACTTTTGTTATTTCGTTTCCCGATAATATCTCGGTCAGATTTGTCAAGTCTATTCTTGTTGTATGATATTTGATCAGACAAGTTAATATTTTAAATATATCATTGTACCTAAAATTATTGATGAAGGATAACTTTTGTGTTGTTTCTGATTATAGAAAGCAGTGTATTATAAATTTTAAAAAAATTCATTGACAATTTTATTGATTTAATCTGAAAGTGGAAATCCAATTTTGCCACCGAAAATATTGAAGTACGAGTGGCCCGCAGCAGTAAAAATGCTGCTGACCAAAAAATCACAAAAAATATACAGAAAGTTTTCTAAAACTTTCCAAGAACATTGCTAATAAACTACCGTCGACTAGTAATAAAATACCGTCGTTTAATACAATAAATTGTAACAAATTATTCTTCACAAATACTGCAATATCACAGTTAATATCAGAGATAGTATATATTGGGACTGTTATTTATTTTTAAAGAATATGAAATAGTTGCTGATCCTAACGCGGATCTCTTCCTTGGAGTTTTGCTGTAGCATCATATTAGCAATGTTGTAATCAGTGGCGCACAACATAGGAGAATTCAACCAATAACGGTAGTATGAGAATAGGTTAAATAACACAATCAAATATGTGCATTTCTCGTCGAAATCCAACCCGTTTCATTGATTTTGTAGAGTTCCTAGGTATCCAGTAAAACTATAGACACTTCTCACACAGCCGGAGCTGTGTATAAGTATACTTTGCCGTCAATCATTACTATCTGCCATCAATCTATAATATCAACCGATGTTAGTTGAACTAAAATGATCGAAATCAAAATTTTGCAGCACATCTTCCATAGAATCGTCATAACATCCAAAATTAAAGGTTTTCTGTGAAGAATAAAGCCTAAGGACAGATCTACATCATCGTTCATTTCATTTCAATTACAACTCTTTCTCCATGTGAAATTTCGAGGGTTCGAATAGCCACTCACTTTTTGAACACTGGGGTGTTGAATTGTAACATGTTACGTAAAAAGGAGAAAGGAAAGTAACATGCAAAAAGCAGAGCAATAGAAAATGGAAGCGAGAGAGAGAGAGAGAGAGACATACAGACAGAGAGAGACATACAGACAGAGAGAACAACACAGACAGAAGAGAGACATACAGAAGACAGAAGAGAGACATACAGACAGAAAAGAAAAGACAGACAGAGAGACAGGACAGAGAGAGCAGACAGACAGACAGAAGAAGAAGAAGAGAGACAGACAGACAGAGAGAGACAGACAGACAGACAGAGAGAGACAGACGAACAGACAGAGACAGACAGACAGAGAGAGACAAGACGACAGACAGAGAGAAGACAACAGACAGAGAGAAGACATAGCAGACAGAGAGAGACAGACAGACAGAGAGAGAGACATGACAGACAGAAGCAGAGACATACAGACAGAGACGAGCACAGACAGAGAAGACAGACAGGACGGAGAGAGACGACAGTGACAGACAGAGTGAGAAAAGAGAGAGAGGAGAGCGAGGAACATTGTTAGAGAGAAACAGAGAAGTAGAAGGAGAGAGGGAGAGACAGAAGAAGGGCGTGTAGTGCGACAATCGTATCCTATAGGGGCGGGCCCTTCCCAAGGGATGAAGGGTTAGTCGGCGGCGGTGACACGGGCCGAGCCACCTGCGCGGCCCTATTAATAAATTAGCGGAGTATCTGCGCGGCGTGATTTACGCGAAGGCGCCGGGGCGAGAGGGGGAGAACCGGCGCAGGAGAGGCAGGCGCGACACCGGTCGGGGAGCAACGGGAGGGAGTGTGCGAGGCGGAGCGGGATGGCGGGCGAGGCGGACAGGGACCGCGGAGGAAGCTGGTAGCGAGCAGGGAAAAGCGGGGTGGGAACAGGACGAAGGTAACAGTGGATAAGGCGGGGAAGAAGCGAAGTGAAACGAGAGAACGAAGCGATGCATGGAGGGTGGAGGGAAATGTTCAGAAGGAGTGAAGAGGGAGAGAGAGAGCGAAAAAATTAACCGGGAGGCGGAGGGGGGAAGGAGGAGAGAGGGGTTCAAGCGGGAGAGGGAGGGGCAGTGAGGGGGGGAGGCGGGAGGGAGCGAGCTGGCGCGCGTCGGGCAGGGTTGAAGGAGGGAGGTGTGAAGCGACGCTGTTCTTAACGGCGAGCGCAGTGCGGGAGTGGCGACAGAGGTCGAGACGAGAATGAACAGTTCGTTTGAGATGGGGTGAGATGGCACGGAAGACGGGGATTCCAACGGACGGGACAGCATGGACGGGACAGGACGGACTGGGACAGGACGGACTGGACAGGACGGACTGGACAGGACGGACTGGACAGGACGGACTGGACAGGACGGACTGGACAGGACGGACTGAGACAGGAAAAGACTGACAGAGACGAGACTGGACAGGACGACTGACAGGACGACTGGACAGGACAGACTGGACAGGACGACTGGACAGGACGACTGACAGGACAGACTGGACGATGACTGGACTGAACAGGACGAAGGACTGAACAGGGCGACGGACGGAGGACAGGCGGACGGACGGACGGACAGGGCGACGGACGGACGGACAGGACGGACAGGGACGGGAACGGGCAGGGCGGACGGACGGACGGACAGGGCGGACGGGACAGGACGGACGGGAAAGGATGGGCGGGACAGATTTGATGAGATAGGCCGGAGGGAACGGACGGGATGGTACATGGCGGGACAGGACGGACCCCATTGCGCATGGCTTAGCGGAGGCGAGAGGAGTGGGGGAGGTGAGGCAGATTAGTAGGCGGGCGAGCTGAGAACGGGAGAAATCCATGGAGGGTGACAAACGACGAAGGGATGAAAAAGATACAGCGAAGTGAAATGGGATGGGGTAGAGGAGAGCGAAGTTTGGGATAAATTGGGATGAGGCGGTCGGGAACTGTGCAGTGTCGGTTGGAAGGGACTGGGAGTGGTGGAGCGGTGAGGTGCGGCGCAGGTAGCCTGTGCGGGGCGGAGCGGTCCTGAGCAAGAAGGGCAGTGGGGCGGTGCGGTGCGGGGGCGGTGCGGTGCGGGGTGGGGCGGGGCGGGGCGGGGTGGGTCGGGACGGGGCGAGGCGGGGTAGGGGTGGGGCGGAGCGGTCCTGAGCAGAGAAGGGCAGTGCGGGGCGGGGCTGGGCGAGGCGGGCAGGGCCGAGTGCGTGATGGGCAGCCGTAACCGCCAGCGCGGAGGGTGGTCCGTGCCGTCCGCTCGTGCGAGCGCCCCTGGAGCTGCCTCCGCTGGCCGCGCGCCCTGTCGCCTCGTGTCGCGGGAAAATACGCGTGTGAGGGGGCGGCGCTGCGGCACGATGCTTCAGAGGGTCCACGTGCACTGGGGCTGCGCTTTGGCTGCGGGATGGGCTGAGCGACCTTGTATGTCGTGTTTCAGAGACCAATGTTTTTAGGTTTTTGCTTTTAAGCGCGATTTTTCTCTTCTTCTACCTCGTCTATTACTTATTTTCTTCTTTTTCTTCTACGATTTTGTTACAATTTCGCATACTTAAGCGTAGTGCAGAGAATGTATTGAATGCTGAAATGAAAAGTACGTCCTACTACTTTTTCCATTTCATTTTTTTCGATTTCGTCTTCTTCTTTCTCACCTTTTCCAAAAGTCCTGTTCTGAAGGTTACAATAATCTTCTTCCTGGTGGACACTTCTCGAGAGCTCGTCTTTACCCTCCCGTACATCTCTCATCCCCTTGTTTGATCATCTGTTTAGTTTTGTATATTACGAAGTACTTCTAGACTTAACAGGAACTTATTTCTCACACTTCTCGAGCCATTTCCAGTATTTATTGAGGAATATCTATTTCTCCTTATCGATTTTTCAGTACTCACTTCCTTCACTTTGTCTTTCAATGTCTCATTCACGGGACAATCACGCTGTTTTCCCCCATCAATTCAATTTTTCTTTCGCCTGCTCTCCGATGTTATCACTCTTGGAATTTGTCTTATCTTTCCTGTCCCTTCTTTGTTTCTCTATCTACGTGCAGTTAACAATGAAATATTATTGGACAATAAAGGTACCTTTACTTTTGTTGTGTGAACTATAGCTGAAAAACGACTATATGCAATAACGTTATGATACATTCTGATGTGTCTTTTGAGATGAAATGTCTTAAGATGCATTTATTAAACAATATTTAAGGAAAAATGTTAGTTCGTTTGTGACAAAAACAACAACACTGCATCCATTTCCGCTCAAAAAGTCTTTAATTTTCCCACTAGAAGCAGGCGGTTTCCAAACAAAGAAAAAACCCACTTGAGGGGATCGAACCCCGGTCGGGAGGCACTTGTTCATTAATGAGCTGTCGGTGGCCTCGTGACTAGCCTCCCGGAAAGGCCAGCGGTGTCCGTTGCCACCTAAACGGTCTAAGAATACTCCGCCTATCGACCGGAGCGGCGGTGGAAGCGGTGTGCAGAGGCGGTTCAATCTTGCACTAGAACACGGACCTACCGTAGAGCCATAGAGAACCGAGTGCCGTGTGGTAGATAGATAGATAGATAGATAGATAGATAGATAGATAGATAGATAGATAGATAGATAGATAGATAGATATTTATTATTCTGCAGATAGGTATATACAACCTGGTGGCAGAACTCTACAATTTACATATTACTAATATTAACTTTAAATTACTTAACAACAAAAAAAATAATAATAATAATAATAATAATAATAATAATAATAATATCAACAATAATGCATTAACTCATTTTTGGTTGACCTGCACCGTACGGGCACTGTCCCTACAGCCTGTGCAGAAGGTGAGGGATGAAATAAGAATGAATGAATTTTAGTATTTTAGCCTTCTCGGCTATTAGTTATTCAAAATACATATTTACATACATTGTTTATATAACAGTGGTACAACCTATAGGTATTACTTATATATATTATTATTATATATTATATATATTATTACCTATAGGTATTACCTATAGGTATTAATTCATATCCTTCGTCAATTAGTCTATTTTTGCCTGTGCAGCTTTACTGAAATTAATTACTAAATGTCGTGCTTGTCTTGTTTCCCTTGTTTTATGGTTAAGGATGGAAGAGTTGAGTGCGTAGCGGAGAGTGCAATGTAAGAGATACGTTACGCTAGGTTCGAGTCCTGACGCCGCACACTGGTTGAATCGGGCCTAAAACTTGGTCATAATTGCAAATGTCAGTGGATTTGCGTAAAAATTGGTATCAAGGGGTTTTTGAGGTCGCTGAATTAGAATATCATTACGAAATTTCAAAATTCAAAATGGCGCCTTCAAAATGGCGGATCAACTCATTTAAAAACAAAGAAAAATGCTATAAAATATACATATGGGGCTCTGAAGGTCATTGATTTCAAATGTCATAATGAAATTTCAAAATTCAAAATGGCGGCTTCAAAATGGCTAACTGATTCATAAAAAAATGGTTCTCAAGATTTTTTATCGGAATGAAATATCAAAATTCAGAATTGAAGCTTGAAAATGAAGCAAATATGCGCAGAAATATGGTTAAGTACTATTTTTGAAGTCTCTAAATACAAAAATTGGTCACCCATCTGCTGGGAACCCAATATCTATGTATACAGGTCTAATTTCGTCGGCACTTATTGAATAAACAATATTTTATTTAATATTTAATTATGAATAATTGAATCAAAAATTAGTCAACAATACTTTGAGGTGACCACATTGAATTCACTCTTACACCTTAGTTACCCATAGTTTTGTTTGTTGTGTCAAGAAAAGAAGAATCCTTAAAATACACTAAAAATCTGAAAGTGCTCGGTGGCTTGGGTTATTATTGTTTAATCCCTCCAAAAGTTATATTATTAATTTTACTACTAAAATAATTATCTGAAGGAGAAGTAAAAAATTATTCCCAGAAATCAATTCCCTGTGGCATCGAAGAAACCATCGGGGGCGATCTAGTGTTATATCTTACTACGTAGCATTGTAGTATAGTCGCTTTAAAACAAAAAGATGCAGATATGTGCAGCTAAATTTGTTTATTCTGATTAAGGACATTCTACTTGATAAATAAAAATAATAATTGAGGCAGGACCTCGCAGGACAAAAAATATAATCTACAATATAAACGACTAACTTTGTTACGCTACATGGTTTAGAATTCAACCGCATCATGTATAAAAATATTATTTTTTAAAAAATATTTTAAACACTTTTTAATTTCACGAATATCGTTGGCAAGAATCAACGAATTCGAGCCATTCGAGCAACGGTAACTTTACGACACCGTGTGGAAGACAAAAATGATTGAAATAAATTTCTGAATGTGAAGTAGTATGCTCCAATGTCTTCCGAACGAGATTTGATAAGTCAGAATTCCAAACGCGCACTTTGAATTTTGCAATTATGGCCAGGTTTTGGCCGCGATAAAACCAGTGTGCGCCGGCAGGATTTTCTACACTAGCTTTTCAGCTAGGCCGAATTAAGTCGCTGTCTGGAGGAGAATTCTAGCGGCCGGCTGCTCTGCTCGGTAGTTTTCCGTGGTTTCTCGGATCAACTCCAGCTGAATGCCGGAGCAGTACCCTACCAAATGGGCCACGGACAGCGCACGATCTGTCCTTTCTCTTCCTTGTCCTATCCTCTCCCCTTACACACACACCTACACTAACATGCACTACACTACCACATATTCCAGGAGACCGGTCGGGAGCTTAGAGCTTGTCCCAGCTGGGGCGGTGCACCGCTGGTGGGAGAGTCCTGGTTAGAGGGAAACCCACTAGTCGCCGTTATGTCGGCGCCGGATCTCGCCTTTCAGCGGAGGAAGATCACCGCCATCTTCCGAGAGAAAACATGCACTACACTAACGGTACTAATGACCAAAGCATTTGACGCACCCGGAAACACGAATAAACCAATCAGTGAATCAATCAATCAACAGATACGTTACGCAATGTGCGTTGGTTTGAATGTGTGGTGTGCTTCAAAAGACATGTTGTACGAAGAGAAGCGTGGAATGTTGGACGAGTAGGGTTGGGTAGGGTGCGTCGTAAGATCATTGGAAGTTGGACCCATGAAGTAGAATGCAGGGTTTCGATCCGTATCACGGAGTGTGGAGAGTTGAGTGTTGAATGTTGCGGATGCCTGTTGCATCGGTGCGCACATGTAATTTTTGGGAGTGGGTACCGTGTTGAGACATATATGACCTGAGATGCAAGTCGTGGGGAGAAATTTGGGCTATGCGTGGTGTAGAATGTGTACACGACTTCTATTGAATCGGATCGTCGCGCGAAACGCTTGGAGAAAAATCATGGAGTAGAGTGACTTCGGTTGTGGTGTGGGGAGAAATGTGCAGTGTGTGTAATGTGGAATAGATACAGAGGTATATGAGAAGAATTGTGTGATTACGATGTACAGGGCATCATGCGTGCGATCTAGTGACAGGGTTTTTGCGCGGAATATTTATCTGAAGGGTGGACTTACATGACGATAATAAAATAAAGGTGATTTGTGTTTGGTGCATTGTGCGGTGTGTATGGCGGGGAGTGCGATGTATAAGGTGCATTACGCCGCAAAGGGTAATATTTAATAAATATTTATATAATACAATATTTATAAAATTTTTAATATTTAAATAATATTTTCCTCCCTGATTCAACTACGCCAAATATTAGGGACAGTCCTACATTATACAGATCATCTAGACTTACTAGGAACTCATTCTTCATTCACTTCTGCAATTTCAAGTATTTCTGGAAAAATTTACATTATTTCTTCCCCTTTCCAGAACTCCTTTGTATCTTACGATCTTCATTATAAACTTAACATTTCATTGCTCCCTCCATCCTTGAACTAAAGACTGATACAAGTGGTACCTGGTTACAAATGTATTATAAAAATCATATACATCAAATAAATAAGGCTAATATCTGCAATTATGGCGAAAAATAGTATACGTTACACGAGAGAAACTACATTTTTACTCTCATTTTCATGGCGATTCTCGTTCTAGGTTGCAATATTCCGATATGTAACCCGGCCGCAAATTGCAACATTCGTAACATGAGGAAAAAAAGCCTTTATTTCTGCGCTTGTAGAGGAACACAACCATTTCCACAGCGTGATGTAGGACGTTAGACAAGTTGTATCCGCGATATGGGATAGGGTGAGTAGAAGCAATGAGATCATGTTTGGAGGGTGGTTGCGGGAATTGATGTGGGTATGTGCGGTGATCATTGCTCTGGAAATCGAACGCACTTTGTGAAAGGAGCTTACTGGGCGTGCTACTTAAAGCGTAATTACGTAAGAGAGAGAGAGAGAGAAAGAAAGAGAGAGAGAGAGATATTGCAGAGGTGAGGGAAAACATTTCTGGTAAATACAAATAGCAAGGAAGAAGTCAAAGAGAAATTATATATTTGGAAAAGAAGAAATTATTAATTGCTGAAAATATATTATGAAGTAATGTGACATAATGCTTATAGCAGAGCCAACCAGAACGCGAGAAAACTAAAGCAATGGGAAGAAATACTCAGAAACAAGTACAGCAAACAGAACTGTTGGTACCAGTTCAGTTTCAAGAGTGTATGATGTGGCGAACGCGGGGACGTTTCGGGGACGGATGTATGTTACATCCCGACAGACAAGCACTCTCACTTTCGACCGATAGCGTGCAACAAATTCAATCAGTCAAGCCAACAATATTTACTTAATCATAGCTGATAGTCATTATCTCTTCATCCAAATACGTATCAAAAACTTTTGGTTCCAAAAAATATTCTTAACAGATCTCTTATAAACAATTATTATAGAAAACTAAATCGATTGTCTTAAAAATGTCCATACTAACGAGATTTGGACAACGGGACCCTAAAAGAACTCCTTAACAGCGGAAGTATAAATACACACAAAAACAACTTTTTCGGCTGTATCGGAAAACTTGAATATGCATTAACTTATTACTACGGGGATGTAACACTATGGAAAAGGCAGCGGAGGCAGAAATGGGGAAGCAAAATAGGTTGGAGAGGAGAGTGAGTTGCAAGAGAGCGTATTTCGATGGGCGCGGATAAAAATGTGGTGGAGCACAAAAGAGGACTGAGGTGACACGGAAACGGAGGCGGTAAAGTAAACGGAGGAGAGGGAGGAGGTGCCAGAGGGCAGCAGGTGCGCGTGGTTGTCCAACGGAGGAGGAGGAAAGGGAGGGAGAGCGGCCTGGAGGTGTAGGGGAACCTGTGGCGAGGGCGGTAGGGGAAGGTGCCTTTGGGAGAGAGCCCAGATAAGAAGTTGCGCACTCAGTCACTTCATTAAGCCTACCCCAAAGTGCCTGACACACCAGCCAAGGGCCCGCGCCGCTCTCCCACGCAGCCTGCCCGCCAGCTGTCCCCTCCCCCCTCTCGTCACCACCACCCACCTCCTCTCCTCATATCGGCAGCGGTAGCTCAGTGCATCAACTGATGTCACTGCAGCGCCTCTGACCGGGACATCCTAGGTTCGAGTCCTGACGGCGGCGGGATTTTTGATACTAGCTTTTCAACTAGGTCGAATTCAGTCGCTGTCTGGAGGAGAATTCTAGAGGCCGGCTGCTCTTATCGGTAGTTTTCCGTGGTTTCTCCGATCAACACCAGGCGAATGCCGGAGCAGTACCTAACAAACGGGCCACGGATCGCGGCGATCTGTCCTGCCCCTTCCTTGTCCTATCCTCACCCTTATACACACACACTTACACTAACATGCACTACACTACCACATTCCTAGAGACCGGTCAGGAGCTTAGAGCTAGCCAGTCGGAGTCCGAGCTGGGGCGGTGCCCGTTGGTGGGAGAGTCCTGGTTGGGGAAACCCACTAGCCGACGGTAGGTCGGCGCCGGATCTCGCCAACCAGTGGGGGAAGATCACCGCCATCTCCCGAGAAAAAACATTTACCACACTAACGGGACTATTGACCAGAGCAGTTGATGCGACCGGAAACACAAAAAATCAATCAATCTTCTCCTCATCACCTTCTAGGAACTGGGCGGCATTTGAACATGTACATCTAGAATACTCTAATGACCTGCTGCAGCGGCTCAACAACATCGCACAAAATGTCTTTTCAAAAAACACACACAGTTCTCATGAATAAAAATAAAAACCCTGCCAAAATAAATATTTGTCTTTGTGAATATTGTAATAGCTTGCTACGTCTATAAAAATACACGTACATTTCTTTATATACCAATATAAAAAAAGTTTTCCTTATCGCAACAGGTGAATGGCTAATATTTCATGATAGGCGGCCTTTTCCTTGGAGCCTAGCTGTCTTATGATGTGAGATGTGTCGAAAGCGGAGACGCACTGGAAATGAGAATTCAATCGGTACGTGCAGTATGAGAACTGACGGAAAACACATTTAAAATGTTTATTTTTCAGTCAAAATCAAAAGTGTTTTATTTTTTATGGCTTATTTCCAAGTTTCTGTGTATCTAATAACACCGAAGAGAACTCTCCCATAAGTTTTATTTCAATTTCAGCGCTTATTGGATATGTTTAATACAGACAATGCGGCAGCTACATTGGAGATTGTCGTTGTACACCTACTCCCTTATTTTTATGGCATTATTCTCAACATCTCCATTTTCATTCTTTATATTTATTTTGAACTTGATTCTCTCTGGTTCATGAGTTTCTAATACTGTTTATTCGTGAAATGGCTGAAATACCTGATCCAGAATAACACATAAGAGTGTATCGCCACGCTTTAAATCTGAATGTAAAATAAATTGTCTTTCAGTTACTTCTCTAGTTCGGATTTTTGCTAATCGTGTTCCAGGTGTCTAGAGCGAAACTTAACCTTTCTATTTATTGACACTTTTTACTTAAACATGATTCTTAATCTTAATATTTTATCCGAAGATCTGTGGAATTTGTGCATTTTCGTCTTTCTTCATTTGTGAAAAACTTAAGATATAAAACACTAGATGTGAATTGAAAAAAGAATGAGAAAATAATACATAATGATGTCAACAATAAACTATAAGAGTTTTAGTAACTCGATGATAATCTTTCTCTACTTCTTAAGAAAATGAAAACATTTTACCTAAATATATTGTCAACTAATTTATTCTCTAAAATTCACTCCGTTGATTTGCATGGCTTTTGATTTCTCCTCCTTCTGTGTCTCTCTTCTTCACCTTCTCACTTCCAGACTGTCTGCTCCCTTGGTGTCTACATCGTTGCTGTTCTCCCCCTTCTCCGCACGAGTTGCTGCACTAAATCATGCCCCACGCCGGGAAGGGAATGTGTACATGGGCGAGCTGATAGATAAATCACTCATATTATTCAAACTCTATTGGAGCAAGGGAACGAACTGGCCCAGGTACGCAGGCAATGATGACAAAGAGAGCGTCATGCAGGTCTTCAATGCGGTCGGTGTAGGCTGATTTATTTTACTCTGTTTCAGCTGTTACTTGGCGCGTTCGCTTCAGCACTTATTGTTTGTCTCGCTGGACTTGCAATTAATTCTCTGTTGATGCATCAGAACGAGGTACCTTTTGGCGTAGATGGAGAAAAATTCTTTCCAGGTTTTTTTCAGTTGACCCGTACAGAGCTAGTCGTATTGTCAGTGCTTATCAATATTCATGGATAGTGGAGAATCCAATCGTCAATGATATATTGAATTATATTCTCTTTATCTGAGACCTCTATCTTAATTGTCTTTCAGTCAACATAAATTACGATTTCGAACGCCGGTGTGGCAGCTAGGGTGGCACAAAGTGTGAGTTATGATTCCTCGTTGAGATGAATAGCGACGTGCCCGAGGTGCTTTGCATGTGTTGCTGAAGTTAGTGTGGCACAATCGATACGAATATGTTTGGAAGAGACAGTTCTGTCTCAACGAGAAAGCAGTAACATCTGCGCATGGAATTCAATTTAATTTCTCAACCGTTGATTTGCAAGATAATACTTAGTCACAGGGTCCATATTTTCTTTATTCTATTCTTCCTGAGTTAGAGTACTATTAGGGGCTGTATTGGTTTCTTATGAGACACATTTTATAGGAAGATGTTTTTACAATGACTGAATTGAAAGATTAAATTTTTTCTTGAATATTTTTGTGGTATTAGCCACGATACAATGGGGTATTTGAATGTGTATATTACATGAATGTGTAAGTGTATAATAGTAGTTTCAATACACTTTGATACCGAAACCTTGTAAATTCTTTGAAAACTTTAGTCAAGACTGTTTTATTATGAATTTATTATTTTTGTTTAAAATTACAATGTATTAAATACATTTAATAAGAAATTAAATCAGTAATAAGTTTCTGAATTCAATTTAGCGGAAATATAGATCTTACTGTAAAACTTATGATTCCGTAAAAATCAAACCATATCATTTAGCCTGAAAAATACTTTTCTATATTTGATTTATTTATGACAAAATACCACTTCAGCATTATTATGTTCTGACAAACGATTCTGATAGAAAATATATTTTGGTTTGAATGAAATGGCACGTTTCGAATTAAATTCCAAATAAATTTATTTTTCCATTTCAGAACTGATTACATGATACGGAAATTTTGCATTTGTTATAATTTAATTTTAACAAAATTCAAAAACTTCGTCTGGGTATTTTTATATTGTCTTACAAAGTAAGAACGTTTAACTACAAGCAGAAACAACGATTAAAATGATTGAGCTTCCTTTACAAACAATAATTCATTAAAAAATACTATTTCTAAACATTGCCTCGAATTGACGGCGTTTCATTTCATTAACTTGCACACATTGTTTGCACTAAAATACAATATTCCATTCATTTATTAATTCCTTTTGAATCTGTAGTAATAATTCAGTAAAAACTGTGAATTTAATTTAATTTCATGTCAAAAAATAAATACCTGAAGTTGATGTCAGTGATTGAATGCAACTACTTGAATACTCTTTTTACTGCTGATATCTTTTATAAATGCCGCCGAAGTTTGTTATTCCTGCTTGTTTTATATAACGGTTGCGTGGGGTACTTGTTATATTCTAGACCCTCAGTCATACAACTTCGAAAAAAGTCATACAACTTCGAATCTTTGGAAAGTTGTCCGTACTCTAGTTAAATAAATCGAACAAGTATTTCCTCTCAGAAGTAGGCAAAGACCGAGATTAAATGATGTGTGTAAAAAATCGAATCTTTGGACTATCTGAATTAGATTACGAAATATTTAATCGCTCCAGGAAACAATTGTATACTAGCCTCATTAGCTATTCATCATGTTTTACATAGCGAGTACACCAGAAACAAAACTTTTTTTCTTTTCACGGCGAGGCGAGGGGGGGAGTGGGTGGCTTCCTTCCGGAATCTACGGCCAGCGCTCTCTGAACGTCTTGGGACAAAGAGGGATGATTGGAGAACAGAGAGAGAGAGAGAGAGAGAGAGAGAGAGAGAGAGAGAGAGAGAGGACGGGGAGAGGGAGAGTCTGACAAATGAACACGCCGATAAGACGCACCGTCCGCCACGTCCGCTACTTGTTGGCTTCAACACCACCCCTGTTTTCATTCCCGCCCCGCCCCATCGCCACCCCGACCTATTCGTTCTCTCTTACCGCGAGCGGTGCATCAACTGATGCCACTACAGTGCATCCTAGGTTCGAGTCCCGACGGTGGTAGGATTTGCGACACTAGCTTTTCAGGTAGGTCGAATTCAGTCACTGTCTGGAGGAGAATTCTAACGACCAACTGTTGTGATCGGTAGTTTTCCGTGGTTTATCCGATCAGCACTAGGCGAATACCGGAGCAGTACCCTAACTAACGGGTCACGGATCGCGCGGAATATTTCCTTCCTCTTCCTTATCTCCTCCCCTTACACACACACACACACACACACACACACACACAAACTTACAGTAGCATGCACTACACTCCCACACATTTCGGGAGACCGGTCGTGGACTTACAACTTGTCCCGGCTGGGGCGGTGCCCCGATGGTGTGAGATGCCTGGTTGAGGAAATCCCCTCTAGTCGACGGTAGGTCGGCGCCGGATCACGCCATGCAGTGGAGGAAGATCACCGCAACCTCGCGATGAAAAACAAGCACTACATTTACGAGACTTACGACCTCAGAAGTCGACGTGCCCGTAATCACTAACAATCGTTCTATCTTCGTTTTCGGGATTTTTCTCCGTCTGTGGCTCTATATTCTGCCAGTTGGCATGCGTGTTTGTCATTATTCCCATACTCGACTGCATATCTTGCATCTTCACTTCTCTCTCCTCCTCCCCTCTCTCTCTCTCCCTCCCTCTCTTTTTTTCCATTCTTTTTATCTTTTTTTTGGTTTTCTTTATTTCCGTTCTCTCCTCTCCCAGTGTCATTCACACATCCCTTTCTCTTCAATGCTTTCTGTCAACTCTGCAAGTTCCTCTCACTTTCATAATGCGTTTCCTTTCCTACTCCCACATTCTTTTCTTCATTCTCTTCTCCAGTGTTTTCTTGCTCGCTTCTAATTCTGACCCTTCCCTTTCCCTTTCTCCTGTTGACCGACCCTAATTCTATTTCTTTTGTTCTAGACAAGTCTTGTCATTTCTATCCTCTATCTGTCTGTTTCCTGCACCTATGCTCTATCTTCTTTAGGTGCGTCTCCACAGCAATAAACTTCCAACTGTTTAATGCTTCTTCATCTAATATCTCCTCCCTCGTAGCATTTCAGCACTAAAGATAGTGAAAGATATAGATAAAGCATAAAAGATATAGATTCATTTAGAGTCCAAACGAAGCATTTTTCGTCAGAACTAAATAAAATAATAAATATTTTTTATTTGTATAGCAACTATCTTATGTTTATATCTGTTCTGTTCTAGGGAGGGAAAGTTTGGAATCCCAACAATACTATCTCGATTTTTTTAATATTTGTATTTATAAACCTTCAATATTCTTGTATGCGCCATTATCGAGAAAAGCTAGAATAAAACCAGTGGCGCGAGTTAGAATAAAGAACAAAACTCAGTAATAAGGAGGAACATATGACGAATTAAACAAAAATTAAAATAGCTGCAAATTTCATAGTAAAGAACAAATTAGGAAAGTAGGGATGGTGCTACAGCTGATAAATGTTGACATTATTTACGAAAGCAACTCATGGCCGCTACCTACATATACTACACACGGCGCGATGAAAACAGGCCACAGAGCGCCCATGAACACACAACCTCAGAGCATAATAGAGCGAGCGGCGTTTGCGGTGCGCGGGTTGCGTCCGTGTCGGCCGCAGGGGCAGGCCGCCTCCAGTAAATCACCCTCCAACAAAACTCGCGCGCGACGCCGCCGCCGCCGGCGCCGGCGCGGACAATCGCAGGGCTGCAAGGGGCAGCGCGCACCGAGCGGGCCTCGCCCACGCCTCGCCTGCGCCACCCACGCTGCTGTGCCTCGCCCGCTCCCCGCACCGCCTGATTTAGCTGCCTCTCTGCAGAGACTCTGGCCGGGAGGTGTTAGGGTTCATTTCCCGATGGTGGCGGATTATCGGTACTGGGTGTATTGGTAGGTCGAATTCAGACGCTGCCTGGAGGAGAATACATACTAGCGGACGGCTGCTTTGCTCGGTAGTTTTCAGTGATTTCCCCGATCAACACCAGGCGAATGCTGGAGCAGTACCCTACCAAATGGGCCACGGAGCGCCGCGATATTTCCATCCTCTTCCTTGTCCTATCCTCTCCCCTTACACACACACACACACACACACACACCAACGCTTACACTAACATGCACTACACTACCACATATTCCGGGAGACCGGGCGGGAGCTTAGAGCTTATCCCGGCTGGGGCGGTCCTCCGTTGATGGGAGAGTCCTGGTTAGGGGGAAACCCCACTAGCCGGCAGTAGGTCGGCTCTGGATCTCGCCATCGAGCGGGGGAAAGATCACCGCCATCTCTCGAGTAAAAAATATGCACTACACGTACGGGACTAATGACCAAAGCCGTTGACGCGCCCGGAAACACGAAAAAATCAATCAATCAATCAATCCGAACGGCACTAGCGAATGCTACAGGAGTCTCGTGGGCAAAGGCCACGGACCGCGTACGAACATCCTTCCTTGTCCTTGTCCTCTCTGTTTTTACACGTATACACATTTACATTTACAGTTTCATGTACTACACCACAAATGTTAGGAGACTATTCAGAAACCTAGAACTGGTGGGTCGGTGAGAAGCATAGATTTTGTTCCGAGGGGCAAGAAAACTCGGCAAAGAGACGTGTAGGATGCCGCAGGATTTCACAATTAGCGTAGGAGTAATTATGCCGCCTTCCGGAATAAAATATTCACTACTCTACTGGGACTAATGACCATAGCAGTTGACGTGCCCGAACACAGAGAATCAGTCAATCCGCTCCCCGCTCCTATTCCCTCTGTATTTTGATTCACTCCTGACTATGGAAACGGATAAAATGAATATGCTAAGGATTACGAGAAATACTTACACTCTGAGAAACAAGTCGTGAAATAATATTAGATCAAAATACGGAGGATAAGGTACTATGTGGAATAACGTAGAGTGGTACAAATTCGTATCATAAATGAAGAATTTGTAGAGGAGAACAGGATTAAGAAACAATGCTATCACAAGTAAACTTTCTATTTCTACAGCGGTCTATGACTATTTTCATCTTGACCCAACCTCATCATAATCATCACTATTATAAACACAAATTCCATCTCCGTAACACTGATTAGGTCACCGCCACCACCACCACCACTGCCACTGCCACCACAACCATGAAAAACCCACAATCTACAATCACCAGTAAATGTCAATCACCGCACTATCTCTATTTCCACTATGACCTCTCATCGTATTCGCCACAACCACAATACTCCTACCACCTTCACCATTACCATTACCAACACCACACATAACAATACATCATCATCTCCACACAACAACATCATCATCCCCCCCTTAGTATTGCACCACGGTCGCCATTTCTCAGCGTAGCCATCTTTGTCCATCACCACAAACCCCATCAATTGTGCAGCTGACCACCTCCATCACCATCCTCTGCCGTCAACTCTTTCACCACCACGAATATCCACTTTCCGCCCTCGGGAGGCGCCCCGCGCTAAAATAATTTTTCCCCTCTGTTTTTCCGCGTCCCCTACTGTGGACCCCACGCAACGCCCCCGCGGCGTTTGGTCGCCCCCACAACCAGAGCGTTTGGTTTCCCTCGACGTTCCCGAAAACGTTTGTTTGGATTGATGCATAATGGACACCGTGTGTTACAAACGAGTTTTCGTTGAATTGTAATATACAACTTGCATCAGCATCCTTATGTTCACCGTAGTTATTTACTGTACTTTCACCGATTGGGATACTTCTCATAGAGAAACTTGTGGATTTGTATTAATTGATATTATGAAATTAGGGTTTTACTCGTACAATTCTAACTACAGGATGATTTTTAATGGTTTTGTAAGCGTTTTTACTGCGAAGTATTTTGATATTAATGATTTTTTTCATGTATTAACGTGGTATTATTGTTACGAGTGTTAATTTTTTTTAAATTTTAATTTAAATTTGGGTTTTTTAAAATTTTTATTTTAGTTTTATCTAGTAAAGTTAATTATATTCACTGTAAATTGAATTATCGAAATTATGGTTAGTCACTTGTTTTCATTTCAAATCTTTCAATTTTCTCTTTAATTAAATCTTTGAAAATTACATCAGTGTGGCAGTGGGATCGTTACGTAGTGAACTCTGTTTCATAAAAATGTGTGGTATGCGTCAGGCATCAGAAGATTTCATCGCGTTAGCTTGATGAGAAGGTGTGGGCGACCCACATCTATCATCTGCTAATTCGCTTGCTAACTTCGTAATGATGGAATATTGCAAATTACGGAAAACCACGTATCCATTTTCACATTAATGTCCAAATAACAGTAATGATATTATATTACTTTGCGCAGATTGTAACTTCCTACGTTTATTCCCACATCCCAGTACTCGTCTCGCTCACTCAACGTGTGCAATCCGCTGCTCTGCTCACTCTCGACTCTCCTTACTAAAGTGAGGCCATTTTGTAATTGTGCCGGTCACGCGGGAATTTGGCCTCGGCGAACAAGATCACAGACGCCGGGGAAATCGAGACAGGGCGGCCGGTAGAACTGCAGAAGAGGAAAGGTGGCTTTTCGCTACCGGAAAGTTTAAATTTTTCTCATGTTAATGTAGATGCTGGAACTGCTCACCGCGGCTCTGATAGATTCTTGGCATCTAAATAACTTCTCGTTCACTTGGTAATGATTGTCCTGTGGTATTGCAGGGATGTGTTCCTGTATATTTGCCCGTAATTCTTCTTACATGTCGGGACTTGTGGCTTAAATGCGATCTTTCAGGAATCCCCAAAGAAAGAAATCGCAAGGAGTCAGATCAGGTGAGCATGCATACCACAAACCACGTGTGACAATTCTGTATCCTTAAACGGCATGTAAACCCTTACGGAAACTGAAGCAGTTCTGATTAAAATGTCCTGTTTAAAATGTCCGTAAATACATTCTTCATTTGTCAACATTTAGAAGAAATGCTCCAGTATACGACGCATATAATAGTTTGACACAGTCTACGTATGTGTCATACACACTTTCCCTTTGAGATCGAACCTCGAGCGAGACATCACAAACAGACTATTCAAAGTTGGAATGATTGAAGGCATTGTCATTGTCAGCAATATTATTTATTTACAAATAGCGCTTCGATGGCTTAGCCATCATCATCAGTTTTCTGCTGTCTGGAGCCACAAACGGACTACCAGACGTAGAAACTGATGATGATAGCTAAGCCATCGAACTCTATTGTAAAATAAATAATTTGTGATAATACAACATTCAATCATTCAATATGTAAATGTCAACTACACCTCACCACTGAATCAATATACTATTCAACAAGACTGAAAGGCATGCTGTTCGCAGGATGAGACCTTGAAACAACATTGAAACGACTTTGAAATGACTTTGAAACGCTCCGTCTGCTGAGGAGTACAACGCACCGTTTTCAGGTGAGTGAGGACCCGTCTGCCGAGCAGGAATTTCCACGATCGCGACACACAAGTCGCATTGTAGCTGTTCTTCCTTCTCACCCATAATAGCCATGCCTCCAAAGTTGATCTTCTTACATCAATCTCTCATCACCTATACCCTACTCCCCTGCTCTAGAGTCTAGAGCCTAGAGTCTAGCTTAGAGTCTAGACCTACGCCATCGCTGCTCACCCGCCGACCTGCTTACCCAGCATATTTGCCCCACATCACCCGTCTTCCTACTCATCATTTCTCTGCTCCTATTTCCTTTCCCCTTTCCCCCTTTCCCCCCCCCCCTCTCGTTACCTCTCGCTCAGCTCCCCTCAACCCTTTACATTTACTCCCCCGTGCAACCCCTGTAGCCTCGCACTGCAACGCCGGTATGTGGGATACTTTCGACAAATGGGGATGAATACTGCGGTATTTCCAGTTTAAATAATGAACGGGTTTCTGCGCGCGGCAGCCACGACGCCTGCAGGCTATTTGATTTTCTGCGCCCACGCATTGTGTGCGTGCGTGCGCGCGTCTGGTTACGCACATTCCGTGACGCACTTGGTGCGTGCTCTCTGCTATTGTAATAGCAAAAACAACACGAAACAATCACAAACGTTGACTAAAATAACGGCAAACCTGCGTTTCGTAACTACATTTTTTCCCCCTGTGTCGCATATCAAACCCAAATATGTGAAGGCGAATTTGAGTATGTCCGGCAGCTTGTGTGTATCAAGAAGATCTTTTCTTTGTAAACACGCATATGGAATGGTGTGTGTTAAACGTGTTCATGCTGAGAAATGTGTGCGTCTGTAAAATTTCTGTGTTCGGAAGAGTATATCACATGTGTGCGGAACTTTGTGAAGTAAATGTACTCCGCTCCCGAGGGATCATTAACATTTTTGTTACCCGAGCAGTAGATAAGCGAAACCCGCCGTGTCGCAAAAAATACTTTTCGAGGCACATCTCTGTTACAAACTCCATAATTGAACTCTGATAAAACTCCTCTTTTAAATAAAAGTTTATAAATGTACTGACCTGATGCTTTTGTTTTTATTTTTGAGTTCCAGAAAGAGCTTTGTAATATTAAAATTAAAAGTGACTGACGAAAAATTGTGTAATATAAGCGAGATAAAATTAACCCTTCCCAACCATCTAACACATAGAACTTCGTTTGAAACGCCTGGCTAAGCATTATCACTAGCAGTGCCCCTGTGACTATCTGATGGCTGCAGCTATCTGGGCAGCCTTTCTGTTGCAACCAGATACAACCTGTCATTTCCACTCTCGTTTTTGTCGTCATAATCCCGAGAGAGAATTGCAGGTTTTAGCGAGTGAAAACAATGGAAGAGGATTGTTTATATTACGTTTTCATGTAATTAGGTAATTCTCTCTTTTCCTGTTATGAATTCAATGTTGTTGTTTTTTTACAAAAACAAGTTTTCCTTTTTCTCAGTAGTACAAATAGTTCAATTTAAATTAATAGGTAACTAATTTCATCCACTTAACTCCTGCTAACCTCACTTTATTAAGCTTCAAACACTATCATTGCTTTTCTGTTTACTTAATAGTAACGTTTTGGGGATAAAAATTGTCTAATCCCATATAAGCATTTTTTTCGAGTAATTAAGATACTTATACAACTTGCAACATTGATTATTTATTTTCAACTTCAGACTATGTTTTGAAATATATAGTGTCTTAAATATATCCCGTGTTTTCCTCATTTGAAACTAAATGAACAAAATTATTATCACCACTCATTGTCAGCGATACAAAAATGATCATACACTACGATGGTTTAAATAAAATACAATAGGGAAAGAAAGCAAAATTAAGTCTTCAGTATTTTTTTGGAACTCACTTGCCTTTAACTGCAGCAGCGAGTCTTGAAGTCATGTAGTGCGTGAGCGATCTTGTCTGGTTAGGCAAAATTCGTTTTCACTTCACACTTATTAATTTAAAAGCTGCTTCGTAGTTGTCTGATGTTTGTAGAACACTTTATTATTTCCTCACTCTCTCTATATTAGATTAAGATTAGAATTCTGGGGTGTCAGTCACTTTAAATTTTTTTATAATAACCCGTTGAAATCAGCTCAACAAAAATCCTAAAAATAAGCGAACATCATTAACTTTTTCCTTGCGAATTGACCATTCGAGAACCACGTGGACGCGCCACTTGTACCCGCCGAGGCCCAATCATATTCTCCCGGGGGCAAATGCACGTGATCTTTTTTGGAGGGATTAGCACTTTGATGCCGAATGCATTTTTACACTCCAGGGTTGTTAGCCCTGGGGTTTAATTTTTTTAATACTGTTTTTCATGACGTTTCCATGTTTGTTACCGGGAGCGGTAGCTCAGTGCATCAACTGATGTCACTGCAGTGCCTCTGACTGGGAGGTCCTAGGTTCGAGTCCTGACGGTCGAATTCAGTCGCTGCCTGGAGGAGAATTCTAGCGGCCGGCTGCTCTGATCGGTAGTTTTCCGTGGTTTCTCCTATAAACACCAGGCGAATGCCGGAGCAGTACCCTAACAAACGGGCCACGTACCGCGCGCGATGTGTCCTTCCCCTTCCTTGTCCGATGCTCTCCCCTTACACACCCACTTACACTAACATGCACTACACTTGTACATATGCCGGGGGACCGGTCGGGAGCTTAGAGCTTGTTCGGGCTGGAGCAGTACCCCGCTGGTGGGAGAGTCCTGGTTAGGGGGAAACCCCACTAGCCGACGGTAGGTCGGTGCCGGATCTCGCTATCCAAAAAATCAATCAATCAATCCATGTTTGTTCATGCCAAAGGCATAAAAAATGTGTTAATATAGAAAATCACAAAACGGTAACCACTTTTTTATGCCTTTTCCTAAGTATGACGTTCAGAGAAGCTCCCCATTTCGCTCCCAGATTCGTGAAAACTTACAAGTATTTACTCATGGGATTATTCTACATTTGTGAGACGTTCGCCATATCAATTCACGTTGCTCAAGAGTTTAATTTACTTTGAGGTACGTGTCCGAGAAAGTTCTACTTTGCTGAACGCGTTTCGCAAACAGCAACATATACCATCAAAAACATGGAACGGGACGCAAGTAGTAGTTTCCTCTACATGCAGGTAGTCGTATTTGTCCGATGCATAAAAGGAAAAACCGCGATAAATCTACACTTGACATTATGAATTAGTTAAGAAAGATTTGAAATATAAGTGTATTAGTCATTTGAATGTAGGTTTCCCCAAGTCGTACATATTTTACTCAAATTAAATGATATCCAGAGACCCTCCTGATGTTCGAATGTCATTGAAATGGCTTAACGACTTTCGGCTTAAACACACAAACATGTAATGTACTAAATATATTTGTAATAATAAGGCTGCTTAACAATAGCAATAAACAAAAACTTTCCACAGATAATTGAGTGATAGTAAAAAATAAAAAATTATATATAAGCCTTGCTAGTAAATTGAAAAGGTTTATATTACTACAAAAACCAATTTAAAAGAAATAAATGCAATAAAATTCGATCCATCTATAAAAGATGTGAGATTTCACTAAAGAGGTTTGACTTTAATATTTTTAACCATTAATCTTTAACAAGATACAACATTTGTATTTTGTACAAGGAATTTCAAGATCTTAAATTGTAACTGTTACTCATCCTCAGATGTGATAGTTTCAATGAACGATAAAAAAAGAGGTGAAAATAAAATATGTTAAAGTTAGATAGCTATGAGTTAGGACTGTCAATGTAAATATGAGTTGCAAAGTAAGCTGTATGTTAGAGTAAATGCAGGATCAAGACTGATCGTGGTCTAAAGAAAAAATGTAAATGCGATGAAAACATGATAAAACAAGAATTAATATCTTTTCCAAAAAAGAAGACAGAATTCACTTGAGAACTGAACTTTGAAATTAAGCATTTCATGAAAGGACATAAAAATGTTGACAGTTTCTTCTATTTTGGATAAATTTCTATCTTCTTCCAATGATGTCCAGGTGTTTGCAGATTCACATTAAATAAATTCGATATGATAATGATTACAAATATTAAGAACTTCTATTTAAAAATAGGCTTCTGCCCTTTCAAATTTAAATATAGCAAACTAATCAAATTTATAATTATAATGTGCTTATAGATAAATTTTTAAAAAGATGCCTTAAATAGGAAGCAGTTTTATTATTTAAGAAATGGAACAACTTTTCACAAATAACTGCCATTCTTTTGACCGAGAACTGAATTTCCATTCAGCATATCGGACAAAGTGAAATAAAATGTAAAAGATCTTTCAATTCCAGAAAAATCACTACCGTCCTCCTATTCGCATGTTAGGCGACAGCGCAGCTCAGAGAAAACAAATTCGATAGAAACACGTCCGTAAATAGCGCGGCACGTGAGAACGGCCAGGCGGCGGCGTAGGCGTCTGAGAGACGGTGATGGATCGGTGCAGCTTCACGCCGCGTGCTGCGTGATGCACGCGTGATCGACGTTAAATTGGGCGCAGCCGCATGAGCGTCTGCGCGCGCTCGCAGACGTGCGCAGATGGGCGGCCCGGAAGGGCACTGTCAGCGGGCGCGGAATAAGACCTTGCGGGACACCGGAACGAAAGGGGGAGCTTCTCTGAACGTCATACTTAGGAAAAGGCATAAAAAAGTGGTTACCGTTTTGTGATTTTCTATATTAACATATTTTTATGCCTTTCGCATAAACAAACATGGATTGACTGATTGATTGCTTTTTTCGTGTTTCCGGGCGCGTCAACTGCTTCGGTCATTAGTCCCGTTAGTGTAGTACATGTTTTTTTCTCGGGATACGGCGGTGATTTTCCCCTCGCTGGATAGCGAGATCCAGCGCCGACCTTCCGTCGGCTAGTGGGGTTTCCCCCTAACCAGGACTCTCCCACCAGCGGGGCACCGCCCCAGCCGGGACAAGCTCTAAGCTCCCGACCGGTCTCCCGAGATATGTGGTAGTGTGGTGCATGTTGGGGTAAGTGCATGTTTAAGAGGAGAGGATAGGACAAAGGAGAGGTAGGACAGATCGCGCACGGTTCGTGGCCCGTTTGGTAGGGAACTGCTTCGGCATTTGTCTGGCGATGATTGGAGAAACCATCCGTTATTTTAAGGTAGCTATGTGAAAAATAAAAATTAAGATTTTTGTGTCTGTTTTCTTTTCCCTTGTAGACTTGATTTCTTTATGCTTTTGGAGATGATTTTTTAAAATTTTTTGTACATTTTTATATAAATAATTAACCAAAATGCAGGTCTTTACTTCAGGTATGAGAACTCTAAAACATATTGATATATTTTGATAACTGTTCTTTTAAATTAATTATAATCCATTATTCCAGTGAATGAACTAGAATGATAAAGGTACTGTAAAAACTAAAGAGTCAGGATTTTATTATTTTAAAAAAATTGTTTATAAATTCTGGGCCATTCAGTTCATATAACTAAAATGTTCTGACGCATAACTATTCAAGTTCATTCAGTAGAGCAAATCATTTGCAACATGCGGCAAAAAGGATTACATTACTATCTTTCATAATTTATGATGTTCGACATGTATGATATTGCTGTAAATTACCATTTCGAGAAAAGTCACCTGAAGTTCACTCACTTAGGGCTTCAGAGTTGACACTCACGTCGAACAAAAGAATTTCTCAAAAACTAGGAAACGTGGCAAGAAATGTTTTGAAGTATTTAAAAGAGAATAAAACAGAGCATACAGCCTAATAAAAAAGGAAAAACATTAAATTTCATGATTTTCATCATTTTGAGTTAGGCAGCTAACTTAATATGAGTACTCCACAGTTTTTCGTACCAGTTGTGTATATTATTTTATTTTATTTTTTACTCCACCTCACGGAAACTTACAAGTACATATTCTTGGGTTCATTCTCAATACACTAGGTGGCAGCCGTGTTGATTTATGTCACCCCAGTGTTTTGTTTACTTCACATAATTAATTGTTTTGTATTGCAATGAATTGTTTATGCACTTTTAAATCAATGATCCGTGAATATAAGTACTAGTCCATAAGTCCATAAGTGTTAAAATAGATATTTAGTATGATACGAGTGGTAATTTTGCCAGTAGGAAAGGTGGCGACTCGAACCAGATCGGTCGAGTGACACCATCCTACGAGCAAAATAAAATCTCTCTTACCACGTATGTCATTCACTATTGTTTAGACAGCTTTAGTCATTCATTTTATTTTTATTGAAATCTTTAAATAATGTTCTAAAATACTAAGGTCAGTAGTAGCTGATGCGGTCAGACGAGAGAATTTTGTTTTCTTTGTTCCCTACACAGATTTATTTGAACATTTGAGTATCCCCTCAGTTTTAGCACTAGTGCTAAAAATTGAACTTTTAGCACGCTATGCATATCCAGAAAGACTGGTGTTTACCAGTGGATATCTAAAAACTAATTGTACAACTCTACGAAAGTGAATTTGAAACAATCATTTCCACAAATTTTGTTTTCTCCTCATACGGTCGCCTCATCTTAAAATCTGTCATTTGTACGTCCACTACTCCGTTTCTACACTAATTACGTAACTATGAAGAAAGTATCTGGGAGTCGCTTCCGGAGATTTCTTTTGTGCCGGGCCGGGCAAAGGAAGGGCCATGTGAGTGCCGAGCAGGGGAGGGGGGGAGGGGCGTTCCTTCCGCCGCCGGCCAACTGACCCCTCCCGCGCTTTGTTCCTTGCGCAGTCCGCGCACAAAGGCGCTTTGGTCCTCGCCGCCGCTGTGTGCACACGCCCCCTCGCGAGGAGAGCGCGTTCAGAAAGAATCTGTTGACGAATTGGAACAAAGCGACCGTCAACGCCTCGCCGGAACGCGCCCTCTAGAAACTTGCCGGAGAAGTGTGGCCGGAGGGAGGAGGTCAGGAAGGTGATGTGCGAGGCGGGTGGGGATGTGCAGGAAACGGTGATGGGAAAGGAGGGTTCATGATTGGATGAGAGTGTGATTTTAGGGGATGTGATAAGAAGGGGACATGGAATTGAGAGATGTGTGAGGCGAGCTCCTGGGTGGAGGATGTACAGGAAACGGTGATGGTGAAGAGAGGGTTCGATTGGATGTTGGGGCCGGGGGAGGATTACAGGAAACGGGATGGTGAAGAGAGCTTTGGGTTCGATTGGATGAGAGTGTGATTTAGGGGATGTGGAAGAAGGGGAAATGAGGCTGGTTGTGTGTGGGGATGGAAGTGGGTGATGGAGGAAGAGACGGTTGGGTTCGTGATTCTATGAGAGTGTGATGTTAGGAGATGTGGGGAGAGGGGACATGGATTGGGAAATAGCGCTGTCGATGGTGGAAGAGGAGGTGATAATATATTTATAAGAAAATGGGATATGAGATTTGGACTGAAGTTTAGATGTAGGAGAGGGCAATTTAAAATTTAATTGAAAAATTGGGACAAAATAGTGACTATGGCTCGTCAGAAGTCCACCAGAAAGTACGTGATGCTAGAGGGGTCTGGTAAAGGATATGATACGTGGATGCTGGGGTGGAAAGGGGAGAGCAATTCCTGAGATTGGAATACCACGTGATGTTGGTGCATATGGAAGAAGAAGAGCAAATGGAGTCAGCGAAGCAAGCCGTGCACACGTGGTCGCGGGAAAAGTCAGCATTTCCTCTCAGGTGTGGGGGTTTTTCAGAGGGAAGAAGGGAAGAATGCCCTCCTCACATATTCAATTCTTCTGAATGTAATAACCAAATACACAATTTGTTTGTTGATTGAGGGAAGATTTTTGGGGACTATTTTGAGTTAACAGCTATTAGGAAACTTATTTCGACTTCAGTTTGGAGCTACGAGCAATTTTAAGCTACGTGAAAATGATCAAAATGAACCTGAGGAGGGAACTCTCAGCATTTCCTCCTCTCGGCGCTTAATCGTTCATGTCTCTCCGCACTCCTGCGGCCAGAAGAGGACTTTTTTAATGGCAATTTACTCCAGGAGGGAACATATGCTTTCTTAAAATGTCATCTATTAGCTATTTTTGAACCAGATGAACGCCTCATGGGCAGTAGGTCGGAACTCCGGTTGGTTGTTAGTAACTACGGGCGTGTCAACTACTCTTATCATTAGTTCAGAGCATTGTTTTCCTCGGGAGGAGGCAGTGATCTTCCCCCACTGGATGGTGAAATGCGGCGCTACCTGCCGTCGGCTAGCGGAGTTTTCCTAATCAGGTATCTCCCAGCAGCGGGGCACCGCCCCAGCCAGGATACGATCTCAGCCCCCGACTAGACTCCCTTCATGAGTGGTAGTGTAGCACCGGGAGCGGTAGCTCAGTGCCCAAATAGATAGTGGGGGAAACATTCTGATTCTAAAAATGTACTACAAATTCTTCTTCACGTTTTTGTTAATATTTGTAATTTCAACCATAATAAACAATAGTGGTTTGTTTGAATTTCGAATTAAACGTCCCCAACATTTCTAATCTTAGAAAAACGTAGGTCAGTGCATCAATTGATGTTACTGTAGTGCCTCTGACCGGGAGGTCCTAGGCTCGAGTCCTGGCGGCGGCAGGATTTTCGACACTAGCTTTCCAACTAGGTCGAATTCAGTCGCTGTCTGGAGGAGAATTCTAGTGGCCAGCAGCTCTGATCGGTAGATTTCCGTGATTTCATTTGATTTCATGACCAAAGCAGTTGACGCGCCTGGAAACACGAAAAAATCAATCAATCAATAGTGTAGTGCATGTTAGGGTAAGTGTGTATGTGTAAGGGGAGAGGATACAACTAGGAAGAGGGAGGAAAGATTGCGCGCGGTCCGTGGCTCGCTTGTTAGGGTACTGCTCCAGCATTCGCCTGGTATTGACCGGCGAAACCACAGAAAACTACCGATCAGAGCAGGTGGCCTCTAGAATTCTCCTCCAGACTGAATTCCACCTAGATGACAAGCTAGTATCGAAAATCTAACCACTTTGGGGCCCGAACGTAGAACCTCCCGGCTAGAGGCATTGTAGTGACATCAGTTGACGGGGCTCTGAAAAGCAATGCAATTCTTCAACGTGGGCTGACGGAAGCCAAGGAAATCATAACTGATAGATTTTCCATCTCATCTTATCTCAATTGGTCCCATGTGATCTAATTTGTTGTTTCTTTCATTTAATGCAGTTTTCTTCTATATCCCCCTTAAGAAACATGCCTGAGCCGCCATTGCTACGAGAAAAAAAATGACTGGCATAAAGCAGTAATTGAAAGTTATTGAACAAACGAGATGAATAATTACTAGCAGATGAAAGATTGAAAGGTTAAAATCGTTTAATACGTTAAGCATAGCGAATGTTTGTCATTCAATAAACTTTTATTGTATATAAACGACTTTCATGTCTTATTCAGTGTGTCCACAACGATGTTAAATGTAGATACACAAGTGTAATGTAAATGTACGGTACGAGTTCAAGGAATAGGTAAATTGTAAACGGAGAATGTAGACTCACTGTCTAACATTGCAAAAAATAAGGTTTCCTTTAAAAGTCGAGAAAATAAACTGTATGCTCATATCTGTTTAATAGTTTTACTTTCTGAAAGTTTAAGGAACTCTAATTCGATACAAAACATGATTTAAGAAAATAGTCATAAGTAAACTCATACGAAACACAGTGGTAACATCACGTGATTCTGGGTTTATCTACGAAAACGACCTTTAGGATCGTGATCAGGGTGCGTTAACAACTGCCAACGTATCATTTCCAGACAGCAAGGTTACAGGGCAATTCTGACGACGCGGCGGGGGCTGGAGGTGACGCGAAGTAGCCAGCGGAGGCGGTGTGAAGTGGCGGGGACGGGAATGTCTGTTGGGTACGAGGCAGCGGCCACGCCCCCTGTTGCCAGCTGTCAGCTCATCTGGCTACCGCCGTGTTATTAATACCCCGTCTCCAACACAGACACGGCCAGCCGAGAAGAAGATACAAGTACATTTGTTGAAACACGGCCTCGAGTATAATCCGTGTACTGCTGTCTCACAGCTCCTCAGACAAAGACGCGTTTGTCTCTCTCTCGCACACAGTGAATCCATTACGTCGGAGGCCGCAACAATAGTGGAAGGACGAGTACGAGTTGACACTTGCGGCCGCGTGCCGAAGAGTATAAACAGGCGCACAGCGTGGAGGCTGTTCGGTGTTTATCTGAGTCGACGGGTAACTGAAGGCGCGTTTCTGCGCGTGCAACACTTGTAGCGCGGGTTCGAAAAACAACGGCTCGTCGCAGGCGGTGGCGACGCGATCGCCTGTAGGGCAGGATGTTTGCGTCCGAGTACAATGAGACCACCCACATACGGAACGCCGCGGCGGCGGTCGACGCCGTGAGCGCGGCTGCAAGCGTCTACGCAAGAGGCCCCGCCCATTTTTCCTCCGCCCCGCCCTCCCACGCCACGCCCTGCGCTGCCACAACACGCCTTGTCCGCATTGGAGCAACCTCACTGCGGCTTCACTCCCTCACCGGGAGAGGTAGCTCAAGGCATCAACTGATGTCACTGCTGGAGAATTCTAGCCGCCAGCTGCTCTGATCAGTAGGTTTTATGCGGTTTTCTCCGTTTAAACGGCCCCTCACTGTTGGCCTCGCCCCTACCACCCCGCACAATCCGCACCGCCATGGCCGCCCAAGCAAAAATCGGATCAACATTCCCCCATCTCAACCATTTGGACCGACACCACCCCTTTTAAATCTAGCTTAAAGTGCCCAGCTCAATCTGACTGGTTAAATATCTTGTACACTCTAACCACTCCGCTTAAACCACCCTGCTTAATCGGCCCCGCTTTAATGCCTCGCTTAAACTCCCTCTTAAACTACACCCCTTAAACAGCTCCGCTTAAACCTTCCAGCTCAATTCGACTGACTCAATCCCCCTCGCTCAAAGGGCCTCGATCAATCCGCCCCGCTGAATCTCTCCTGCTTAAAACGCCTCGCTTAAATAACCCCCTTTAAATATTCCGCTTAAACCGCCTCACTTAAACTTCCCCGCATAACCTCCTCACTTAAAAACGAGTACTTTTATTCTCCCTATTGGCCCAATGTGCTCGGATCCATTAATTTTTATTCTGAAGCATGACCATACAAGTTATTGTTTTAACTGATTATATATACACACAAACTTCAATAATATAATAACTGAATTGTAATTATAACAACGAAGAAATTGATTTGTACAAAAAATATTCTAGGATGTCCATGGCATTCCACTCCATTTTCCCCCAAACGTGTTCTTCCTCGCTCATGTCTTACCCGTTTCTCGCCTGGTCCCCGCGGCTCGAATCTGATGAAGCGATACCCAGAAGCGTAATAGAACATGGCTTTCATATGAGACGGCCATTGTCGTTGGAAATCCACTCATGTTATCCGGGATTTATGGCAGAACAACATTCGACTTTCTCGTAGTGTATCTGTCTGGCAATCCAATACGGCATGATGATGAATGGATGCATTGTCTACTTCAACATAACAAATCGAAAGCAACACTATTTCGTACCTAAAATTGATTTTAACAAAACGAAACACACAAATTTTGCATTAAATGTTAATTATAAGAGTGAGAGCATTAAGCCATTTCTTAAAAAAAATTTAAAAAGTGAGATCTGTTTGTAGAAAAAGAATTTAAGGATGAATTTCAGTTCCCTAGATGAAAATGTTAAATAGCACTACAGTATATCCGGAACATGCCATCTTGAAGGCACGTTCACGCTACTGTATTTAATACACAATTGTTTAATCGAAGCTTATTAGGAATGAACACAAATATTTCTGAAACCCAAATCTCAATTCTGAAAGAGAGACAATCCCTTTAAATGTCTTTCTAGTGCCCAGCATTAAAATTGCTGAATAAAACCAAACAAAATGGTTCTCCAAAAAGTAGCAAGCACTCTGTTCAAGAAAAGCAAGTAACTTCTCGCGTACAACACTGCAATAATGTTTTGGATTTTTCTTTTTCTTTGGAGGTCCTGGGTATGTAACAAAATCATCGACATGATCGTAAGCTGCTTAAGTTTCCTTGCAACTTCTGCATGTCTATTAACAAGAGCACAACATTTCTGGAAAAAATCTTCGACGCTAATATTATGAGCATTGCCTTTCCCATAAAAGCCCAGAATATGTACTGTTTTGGGTTACCCACCCAAAATACTGATAAATCAGTCCTGTTAATTCAAGCACAGGTGAGGCGTATGCTTTCATAACAGCTCACTCAATTTGCAAAAATTATTCAAGAGCAAGAAATATCTTCTCTCATCCGCAGTGGTTAAAATAAACGGGGTATGTTCTCTCATTTCAGATGGAAATAAGCGCGTTTAATCTGTAACCCTATATGAGTTAGTGTAGGGTACCCTAAACTCATTAAAAATGCACAAAGGTGAATTGTGGTAAAGGATGGAATGAGATAGTCTTGATAGTAAAAGACTTGAGTACTCTGCCGTTGACAGGGACCTTTTCATTCCTCGTTATGCTCTGTTGAGACCTGCGGACTATTCTTTGACAGATTCTAAAACAGTTGAGCATCACCGACGACCGCTTCTCTTCATGAAATATAGTTTTCCGCCAGAAAGATGAGCTTGGCGCCAACTAATTCCACGATAGTGTCAGTTCGTCGAGTGCGTGTATGCATATTTTTCAAGAGACATTTAGTTTGTTCCAATACACTCTCAAATGCTCAAGTAAAATAATTAAAAATGATAAATGAATACTTTCAAGAGAAGTTTAGCCATGAACGTGAATGTAAACGACAGCTTACAATCAAAGAATGTAAAAGTTGCATGCTGTTCACATTCATCAGAGTTTCGATTAAACTCGAAATAAACAACTTTAATCCAAGAACAATAAGTAAACATTTCTGTAAACAGCAGTTTTCAAGTTCTTTTTTTCGTAGCATCATAATATTTTTCAAGAAAACATTTCCAGTTGGAGTATAACAATAATGTGTACCACAGACCCAAGAACAATGTAGCAACGTTCGTTAAATGACTGCAAATGAAAAAAAATGTTACTCACCGACTATGTCCTCAATTTACTTTGACGTAAATGAGTGTCAAAATTATTGCCCACGGACCGAACCAACTATACCAAAGCAGCCCGAGTCATATATGTGATGAGACCTTTCTTATCGAGTGACCGCGCAACATTAATCGCCACAAGGATCACGACACGAGCACTGAGAGGCAAACAAAGAGCGACAATCAAAGCATACGGAGGAAAATAAATGGTTTGGGAGAAGAAGGGATAGGAAAAGAGCGTCAGGAGACGATAAGTAGGTACGAAAGGGCCTCCTCAGGACCAGTGAACACAGGGAAAGAGTTGATTGCTGGCCAGGAGAGGATGGAATACCATAAATGCGGAGAGATCTAGACGGTAGATTTGTAGTAATAGATAAAATGAAAAAAATTGCTGGGCCAGGATAGGATGGAATACCATAAACTGACATGCTTCTTCAAGGTGTTAAAGTTTGTAACAAATCTTAAATTATGGAAACTTAGTTTTTTTCGCTGAATTGAAAAAAAAACAATTGGACAAACAGAAATAATAAATTTTTGTCTGTTAAGACGCTTCCTTGCCATGTCCTCCCCCCTTGCACATACACTTACGCTAACATCCACTACACTACCACACACGCCGGGAGATACCTGCTTGGGCTTGCCGGTTGTGGGAGGTACCTGGTAAGGCTTTTGCTAAGAGCAGCATCAGCAATACACCTATCACCGGCATTATCATTAAAATCCATACACTACACTTACGGGACTTATGATCTCGTTAGTTGACGCGTCCGAAATCACTAATAACCAACCAATCAAAGCGAGAGAACAACGAGAGAACAACGTGACGGAGAATAATGGAGGTGAGGATAATGTCGAGGCGGTTGAACAGAGCTGCAGGTCAGAGAAGACGACATGAAATGTTTCGTTGATATCGGAATGGTGAGATCGAGGTAGGGCAGGGACACGGCGCAGTTGGGTAAAGTGACAGTGGAATAACAGAGTGACGGGTGAAGAGGCGTCGTCTTAACAGGGCGAGGGTAACGACGTGCCGAGGTAGAGGGGCGATGGGGTAGCGGGTGATAGCGGAACGGTTGTTTAATGGGTTGGTGAAATAACGGAACGGCAGTGTCACGGGAGCATGGTAAGAGTGTAGGGGGTAAGGATACTGTGGACGATACCTCGTATGCATGGTAAGAGATTTGTATACTATCAAGGCTGCCGTATAACGTGTCGCTGATGTAATGAAACTGCTGGGTAAGAGGGTTTCTGGACAGGGGGGGGGGGTGGCTTGAACGAAATGGTTGTGTGAAAGAGCAGCTGGGTAACAAGATGCCTTGGTAACGGGGTTGCTGGGAAGTATGTTGACTGACGGGGTGGCTTGGTAGCATGGTGGCTGAGTGACGGGGAGATGAGCAACGGCAAAGTGGGTAGTGGGGAGCAAGGTGAGAGCAAGGGGAAAGGAGCTGGTTCCGGAGAACTGGGTAACGAGAAGCTGGGTAACAGGGAGATGGTTAAATGGGAGATGTTAAGGGGAGATGTTAAATGGGAGATGCTAAGGGGATATGGGTTGGGGAGCTGGATAGCTGGGTAACGGGGATCTGGGTAATGGGGAGATGGGTAACGTGTAACTGGGTAACAGAGGAGCTGGGCAACGGGGTGCTGGGTAACGGAGAAGGGTAAGGGAGCTGAGTAACGGCACAGCTGGGTAATGAGGATGCGGTTTATAGGCGGGGCGGATTAGATGTAGTGTAGTAGCCAGGTTGCAGAGTAACGGGCAGCAGGGAAAGGTAGTTGTGAGGGTAACGAGTAGATGGTGGTGATGATAACAAAGGGGTAGGTGCCGACTGTTCGTGTACCTTCGGCGACAACGTGGCCCATAATTCATGGTGCCGTCGCGGCAGTCGTTTAGGCGGCTTCATGAAAGATTCCGGGGATTCTGTTGGCGCTGGCGGGGGTAGCACCAGCAGGTTGAGGGGGTTGGGGAGCGGTCGGGTAGCACGAGAGCCTTGGAGCTGGAAAGTGAGCACTAAAAGTGGGAGCAAGAAATTGAAACGATTCTAAGGTGTTAGAAGTATGAGAGGAAGATCAGTTTTAAATGCTAGAAAAATCAGAAAAAGCGTTGGATTATGCGGGGTGCTTTATTGCATATTCAGAGTGCAAAACTGAGATCTTCAAATTCAAAGTTAGGACACTCATACACATTTTATTCCCTGACTTTAAATTAAGTTAATATGCATATCACACCTGCCAAGTATAATTTTGCTACGAACAACATCGGCAATACCCCTAATAGCGGCATTATCATGAAATATATCGTTATCATCACGTTCAATTTATTACCTTCACCAACATCACTCGTCTCACGACATTATTTCCACCACTTACTTTTCATAAATCACCGCACGCTCTATCATCAATTAATCGCAATCGCCGTGCGGTATTTACATTTTTCCGAATACTAGGGCATTCCCCACATCTGGAGATACTTCGCTTACTATCAGAATTTAGAGATGCAATAAATATGTTAATTTAATTATACATATGTTTCTCAATGTTGACGAGAAATAAAGTCTCCTGTTGTACATATCTTGCTAGTTGGCGGAGAGAACAAGTGAGAGAGGGAGCGAGCGAGAGAGGGAGCGAGCGAGAGAGGAGCGAGCGAGAGAGGGAGCGAGCGAGAGAGGGAGCGAGCGAGAGAGGAGCGAGACGAGAGAGGGAGGAGCGAGAGAGAGGAGGAGGCGAGAGGAGAGGAGCGAGCGGAGAGAGGGAGCGAGCGAGAACGAGGGAGCGAGGAGAGAGGGAGGAGCGAGAGAGAGGGAGCAGAGACGAGAGAGAGGAGGGAGCGAGAGCGAGAGAAGGCGAGGGAGAGCGAGGAGAGAGGAGCGAGAAGCGAGGAGAGCGAGGAGGCGAGGAGAGGCGAGGAGGCGAGGAGAGCGATGGAGAGACGAGGGAGAAGCAGGAAGAGCGAGGGCGAGGAGAGCGAGGAGAGAGCGAGGAGATGAGGAGAGGGAAGAGAGAGAGACGAGGAAGAGCAGGAGAGAGAGGAGAGGCGAGAAGGAAAAGAGAGAAGAGAGGAGAAAGGCGAGAGAGAGGAGAGAGCAGAAGGGGAGGTAGAAAGAGAGAAGGGGAGAGAAAAAGAGAAGGGAGAAGAGAGAAAGGAGAGAGAGAAGAGAAAGAGGGATCAAGGAGAGACAGGAGAGGGAAGAAGGAGGGAAGAGAAAGGAGGGGGAGAGAAGAGGACTGGGGAGAGAAGAGATATCGAGGGGCAGTGTGGGGGGTGGTGTGGGGTGGATGTGCGCGCGTCGCGTGTATGTAGTGACCATGTGCGCCGGGACTGGGGCTAAAGATTTGAATTCTGTTTCAGGAATGCGCTTCTCATGACCTTGTGAAGCGGTTAGATTTTCATTGCCATCACGTAGCATCATCTCCACCTTAATCATTATTATTCACCGCTGATCATTTACAAACCCTAATAATCATCTCTACCATCATCCATCCAGCGGAATGGAATTGTAAATCTCTGCTGTGATCACTTTCCCCACGAAAAGGGAGGCCACAAGACTGTACAGACTCGCAGCAAGTCTGTACAGCACTTGAAATCATCTTTAAATTTATGTTTACTGTTCGGTGGATAACATCTTAATTGTATTAAAACCTATCAGTTATACAAGCCAATCATTACCAAACTTAAGCAAGAACAGTTAATACACTTCTGAGTTACATTCATATCATAATTTTCTTTGTTACAAAATAGTATTCATTTTATACAAAACTACCATTTTTTCATACATACAAACACTTCATTTTAGTCACACTATTTTGGAACAGCTTTTCCCCCCTAACGCAGTATTCTTCAGAACAGAACGAAGAATTGATGAAAGAACACCTTGATCGAAGTCATTGATTCATGGCACAATATGTTCATTTAATTGAAGTCCGCCGCCCGCGAGTACGAGGTGGCGACGGCGGTGGGTGCCAGGGGCGGTGGAGGCGGGCCTGCTATCGACCCAGCCGCCCCGCCCCCGCCCCCTCCGCCCGCCGGAGCCCAGCGTATTGATTGCACGAAACGCGAGCCAACGCTCTTAAACGCAGCTCGCATTCCTACCTCCCGCTCTACCCCCCCCCCTCATTCGGAATCTCACACTTCAGGTGTCGAACTTTAAAGGCGGACTCGGTGAATCTACTGGAGCGTGCATTCGGGGCGATCTTACTGCGGAATTGCGTAATACGTTCTACTAGCTTAGCGTAGCGGCGTTGGTGGATGTTTTCGTGTTGAAAATTATGTTGTTTGTACGATGCAAGTTCGTAATTCAAAAAAATTGAGTATAATACATTGTCTCATCTCAGGGAGTCAGGATTGTCTATCTCAGGGAGTGAAAAGTATCGAAAGAAAAAGTATGGATTGCGTTTTGTAAAATTTGTTGAAATAGGTTTCATTACCAAATAAGGTTAAACGTTATGTCAAGATGATGAATCAAGTCGTAACGATTCATTATGAAGAAGGAAGAATAGTAATTCATAGTATTTTACCAATGTAGATGTATTTAAATAAAAGGCTCATCCGGGCAGCCGAGATCGCTAAAGCAGTAGTGACGTAGTGGTCTCGGACCGAAGGGCTGTGGATTCAAATTCCGGCTCGGGCATGGTTATGTGTGTTTCGTGATTGTGTCTGTTGTCAATGTCTAATGTGCTTGTGTGCCCCTGTGGTTCTCGTCAGGTTCACGCAGGTCACATCCGACCGTAAAATCATCGCCAAATCAGTGGAAAAATCGAGTGGCGGAAATTTAACCAAAATGAGCCCGTCCCCTATAAGCGCCGTCCTCGTAGAAACAGCAAAATACCAGTATGAAAAAAAGTGTATCTAAATAACTACAAAAACACGTAATCGTTTTAAAGTTATTAAAAATATTATGGGCGTGTCCGACTAAGTAGAGTGGCAATTGATTCGTCTTGTTGATAGAAATCGAACGAGACATTGATCGCCTCAAAACCTTAAGTCCTACAAAGTGTTTACTTGTGTCCCAAAAAACATTTTTTTCTTCAAGAATTTCTTAACATTTTTAGTTTTTTTTTCGAAAAAAAGGGCAGTTTCCCACCAGGAGACCGAGAAATGTCGACTGTCACCTCCTTTTCTTCGATTCGTGGACCAGAATAAGTCTGAGTGACGGACGGAGCAGGCTAAGATTTCCCGATTATTATAGTGCTATTTGAGTGTTTTTTTTCAATAGCGTTTTTGAAATATACACTTCAGTTTGGGCATCGACCAATATAGTAATTAATCTTAAGCAATTGGTTACGAAGCATTAATTTTTTTCAAAATATTGTTTTTAAGATAACTTATTTTAATTTGATTCCGACGTCTAATTACTAAAAATTTTGATTGCTTGAATTATATGTTCCTCCCCTTAAAAAACAGTTTTTAATTTAGTAAAATTTTAACTTATTTCATTTAATCTATGGACTTTGGTAAAGATGTTTTTACGAGCTTAGATTACTTGTATAGCGTATTAGTCAACCTTAATGGTTCAATTGCATCGTCGTATTTCTGATATGTCAATCAATATTCTAATTACAATCATGCAGAAATCGAAAAAAACCACTATCCTCTAACCATGAGAGGTCAATGGTCAGGAACTAGGAAAAAAATACTAAAAGCAATGAGACTGTATCAATTTCGATTGAAAAACTCAAATGTTTTTTTAGTCCGTCTATTCTCATCTGCATATAACAATTAAATTCGCAACCTCAATGATTCACTGCTTACAGCATAGTTATGTAACAACAAAGTTTCCAGAAAGAAACCTTTTGGCAATAAATATTTGCTATTCACGTCTTGTGTAATGGCACGACGTTTTTTATATTCTTGGTATGCAAAAATCGATATTCTGTATAAAAACTATTCTGTTATTGCAGTTTTCGTGAAGTTTTTTTTTATAAAAATAGAAAACCAGTTTAAATTATTATGTTCAGCAGTATTTTTGCAGCTGAAACCCATAGTAATATATTAAATATCAAACTCCGTGGTGTACTGCAGTAGTATTTAATAGAAGAAAATCAATATCTCTAATTTGAATACCCTCCAAGCAAGTTTGTGTCCTTGTATCTTAGAAACTTTAAAACTTTAGCTTTACGTTTAAGTGGTCCGTAATGCGCATTTTACTCCTCCGTAGATGATTGACGGAAAATCGTTTTATGGTGCCGTTTCTTCAAGCATTCTCCGCTGTTTCTGGAGAAGTGAACATGTTTATGTAAGTTTGTGGCTGCTTATTGATCCGAAATTAATACACAGGAGGTATGAAAAAGACCAATAATTCATAAAATTAATATTACTCAAATTTCCATTCCCTCCGAATTAATGTCGAAAAGAAGTAAATATTCTAAATAATCAATAAGTAATTTGAATGAATATTTTTGCTTTCTTTTTACCCTTCCGAAAATATAATTAAAAATATATAAACGGTCTTTTGACTGAATTGATTATCTGAGTTATGAAGCGATCTCCAATCTCTAGGTATACGGGCAGGCTCTACAGGAACATCCGTGTTCGATGCTTGACTGGAACAATCATATTGTTTGAACTATCGAAACATTTATAACAACTCCTTCACGAAGCCAATGGGGTCCAACTGTGACTATTGCTGACATGGGGTTGACTACTGTAAAACGGGAAATGTATTCCCACGTAATTGTTGAACTTACAACTGGAATACAAATGAAATAATTGAAGTCATATTTGTCATCTGAAATTCCCACTGGGACAAGTTGGTGAATTTTTCTTGTTGAGTGTCTAATATCCTGGTGTGAGTTATTAGGTAAGATTAAATAAATACTATATTAGGTAGTTCACCTTTGAGTTACAGGGGAATGTGGAAACAGTTTGTGGAAATTGGATTATATCCCTTCTGATACTTGTTCCTATTCCTGTTTCTGTTCTTCGACGCAACATTCATCCTTCTCAATGGTGGACATGAGATAAAGAAACGTTTTTGCCAATATGTTCGACTAAATTAATATAATATATCGAGGAAATGAGTTTTAATAACAAAATTACTTGCATATTGTAATTGAGGAAAATAATATTTAAATTTATGTCGTATGTATTTACTAAAAGTTCTTAGGTGTAAACGTTTGCTTCGTTACAAAATTTTCTTAAGACAAAATTGAGTTATTATGACAATTTTATATTTTCAATTTGAAAAATTTTACTATTTGCCCATTGGCATTTTACTACTTTCAACCGAATTACACATTCCAAATCGTCTGACTTCTTTACGTCTGTATTGGTAAACATTCAATAACTAGTAGTCAACGCTTCCACGACCGTTAATCTAGTGACAACTGTAAGAACAAAGAACTTGTACAAAAACTATTTATTATAATAATTATAATTTACACCAAATGGATAGATTATGATGGTTCTTATCATTTCCAACACGCTCATTTTAAATAACCTTTAAATTTTTTACAAAAATAAAAAAGCTGGCATGAATTCAATTGAAACATGAAAATGCAATTTCACAGTCAAATAAGCTACAATCACGATAATGTTTCAGCCTAAAACCTGAGTGATGTTCAAGTTACTCGAAAACATTGTTCTGGATCTAATTCACAGACAAGAAGGATGAGCCCTGAATAAATTTTGCCCTACTTTCTGCTTCAAGACTGCCGACGTTCCTAGAATAAATGTGCATTTGATATAATCATCATAACATTATTGCACATTCATCATCTAAGACTGGAGTGGCTCGGATTTCCTTGTGGTAATTAATCCTTCAATGTCATAAGAGAAGACGTTGGAGGGGTTTATTCAAAAACTCGGAGCTCTTGAGAAAATGTATAGCAGTCGAGTGGAGACTAATATTGCACGTTCTGCTTTCTCCCCCAAGGGGAATGTTAATGAAGTGTGGAAAGTCTGCATTTGCTCTTAGGCGGGAAGAAGATGCGGGAAAGCAACGTCGACGTAGATACAACTAATAGGGAACTGCCCAGAAAAAAAGTCGGGAGTGTGATAAATGGAGGCGATGAAACAAAACCCCCATTATCGCTTCGAAGCAGGGGCTCTGGGGGCGGTGGGCAGGTGAGGCAACTCTAAATCACTTCAAATTTCCGGCCTCCACCTCCAGCTACCTTGCCGCCCTCGCCGATCTGCTGGAACACCCCTGTCTTTCTGCCCCTACCTCCGTCCTATACCCATTATTTCTGCAGCTCCATTCTCTTTGTAATCCCCACCTTCGCCACTATGTTCTGCCATATGCGCCACTCGTTTCCTTCCCCATTCCATTTCTATTACATTCACACTTCTCCACGTCAATAGCATCGTTTCCGCTTTTACTGATTTCTATTTATGCATCTACCTTCTAACTGTACGTTACACATATAATCACTTTGCTGATTCATTTTCGCTACAATGTTTGCCACTGGCCTATCCCTGCCATACCATGAACGCTGCTCCATTCATATTGCTCCCATGGTCTTATGTCTCATGTTAGAAGTACCATCTACCTTTGTACTCATTTCTAGTGTACCATTCCTGTGTGTATCTACCTTTTATTTCTACAAAATACTCGTAACTTCTCTCTTTTTCACTGAAGTTTTTTTAACTGAAAAAATCCTGCCACACACTACCCCTTGATACACCCACGTTTGTACGTCTCTAAAAACACCTGGCTACTCGTTATTTCGTGATATGCGCTTCTTCGTATCTACACTATCCACGACATAAATGCAATATTTCCTGTAAAATATCCCATCTCAATTCCCACCACCTTCCTACTGAACATTTACTTCTATAAGTGAGGATTATTATCTCTTATGCTACTCATTTCCACTCATGCCTATCCTTTTCCCCTACACATACACGCACGATTTTTAATAATATCCAATTAAATAATATTTAATAATCAACAATTTTGCTGTATTTTAATAGAGAGTTTAAGACAATACCTAAGTCGTTACAATTTTTATTTATCATATATCCAAGAATTTTTGGACAATTTGAATTTCTGGAAAGTCTTTATGGTTAAGTTGAAATCCATTATATTTGTTGTCCGGCACCATCTAGCGGCACCTACGACCATCTAGCGGCATCTTCGAGGCACTCTACGGCCAACAACGCTAGGCTGGATCGATGATGGACAATTCAGCCTAAAAACATTCTAGTCCCAAGACTCACCTCCGAGGCGGCTCTTCGGTCCACTTCAGTCCCAACGTTTTGTGATGCCCGAAAGTAGACCATGGTACGACACTGCGCTTTCATCTTTCTTTGGAATTATGAGGACAGTCCCCGATAGCTCCATTGCCGTAGCCTGCAGACTTTTAACACAGCACATTTCGCCTTCGTAATTGTCAATGTGAGATCAAAGGCTAAATTCGGGCTAAGGTTAAAAGGTGATTCAACAAAAACTGGGAATGCCATCCATGACACAACTAGAGCTGAAAACATCTCGGCCTAAGGAGAGATTGAAACCTACAGTCTCGTTGACCCGTTCTTCGGATCATCTGCCCCAAAGTTCTTCTCGAACCGGACAGGCCACTTGTCTTGATGGTACGTCTCCCTTTCTAAATTTGCACCTACCCCACCCTCCTGTCCCGTCTACCCTGCTCTTCCTCCGCGTCCTTTCCCCCTGTATTTCACCTGCCGCCGCCTCCGCCCTCGAGAGGCGGTGGGGCCGCTCCGTTTCTGCCGCGTCATTCCATCGAAGGGCTATTTCGATCGCATTTCTCACGCGTCCCGTGACGTACGACCGCGCGGGCGGGCGGGCGGGCGAGAGAGCTTTCGAACGAGCGAGCAAGGGGGTTCAAAGGAAGTGGAGGAGACGATGAGGTGATAGGTATGGGCGAGAATGTGAATGAATGGGTAAGGAAGTAGTGAGTGAGTGAGGTTGCGCTGCTTGTATTCTGAAGCGAGGACTGAGATGCAGAGAGAGAGAGAGAGAGAGAGAGAGGGGGGAAGGAGAGTAGGAAATAAGGGCACGGAAGTGGTAGACGAGTAATAAGTAAAGAGATGGGATGTGATACGGCTAGAAACGCGATAGTTACGGAAGAATGGAGTAATCTGACGAATGAGTTGAGTGGCAAGAGAGTAGGTTGATAGGTGAGTTTTAGGGGTCTAGTAGTGGGCGAATGGTCAAATGTCGATTGGGCGAGTGACGAGTGTCGATTATGCAAGTGGTCAGTCCGAAAATGGGTGAGTGGGCGAGGGTTCGAGTTTGCGATTGAACGAGTGTGCGATTTGAACGAGTGTGCGACAGGCGATTGAACGAGTGCGCGATTGAACGAGTGCGCGATTAAACGAGTGGGATTAGCGATTGAACGAGTGCGCGATTGAACGAGTGCGCGATTGAACGAGTGTGCGATTGAACGAGTGTGCGATTGAACGAGTGTGCGATGAACGAGTGTGCGATGAACGAGTGTGCGATTGAACGAGTGTGCGATTGGGGGTTGGGGGGGCGAGCAGGCGGAAGAGCGGGCGGGCGGGCGAGCGAGCGAGAGGGCGGGTTACCACGTAGGCGGGCGTTCGGTCGAGCGGGCCTACTGCCTCCCTATGTCCGACCCTTTCTGCTGCTCGCCGTTTAATGAAGGCTATTTATCTTGTGTTCTACATAAGAGGGAAACCGAGCGCCCTGCGAGCCCGCCGGCCAAGCGAGCCCTGCCGCCGGGCGCCGCGCGACCGTCACTTTTTTTGCTCTGCCTCCGCTTTCTCGTTTCGCTATCTCTACTATAGAAATTCTAAAGCGCCACTTTCACGGTTTTCTGATTCTCAATCGCGTGAAATGCGGGAATAATTTCAGTTTTTAGCTCGGTACTCATTCAAGATTGTGTCAAATGCTGATGCTGTTCCAAAATTCTGTGGGATTTTAATACCAGTGAAGTAAAGCGGATGGCCTGCATCTCTTGAAACACCATTGATGAGACTAAAGTAAGAAAGGATATGATTTGGTAAGACAAACCAACAATTACTGATAGGTGGTGACGTTAGTCTCTCAATTTATCTACTCGTATTTATCATCACCTAACTGATTTCGGTCCATTAATTCTGATGCTCTTGTTTTCATTGAAAAACCATACGTGCAGATTCAGATGTCAGCTGCAAAATTAACAAATAAATAAAATATATTTAAATTAATAAATAAGTATATTTTGTAATAAATGTTAAATAGAAGGTAAATATCCACTGTTTTCGAAACATGGACATACTTATTAGTGTGCGCATGGACAGTATAACTTTCAAATCGAGGAACGCCAATATCGGGCTCACTGAATTCTACAGTCTAATGTATGTAAAATATATGAAATTAAAACGCGTTTTAATTATAATAGGGTGTTGTAAACATAATATTCTTCTTTTAACAGAAAATAAATAACCAAAATGTTCTAAATCTATTTCTTTTGCTATTTCGTTTGCTATTTCTTCCAGTTCTCAAACAGTGTATTAATTTTTAACTTACATCAAGCCATCTTAATGAGTGATAGAACGTCATTCACTTATTCACCCTAAGTGTTATTCATGACCACCTTGTTAAATTTCCCCTCAACACCTCATCTCATACAAACATTCCTCGTTCGCAATCATCGAGAAGATAAGACAACATAGCTGCGAAGACAGACAGGTGTTCCGAACCGTTTCGTTTTGTGTTTTTTTTTTTTAACCTCTCCCTCTAAACAGCGTGAACTAGTTAACCGCCAGTTTCGTTCCACCCGGACACCCTCCCAGAGCCGTCCCTCAAACAAATGTAAACATTTTTCCAGAATTTAATCACGCTTTATCCCGCTCGAATATTTCATTAATTCTAGTTTCCTTCGCTTTTTGTGAGATTATTTTCCCTTCTCCCCCCGTCACCTTTTTTTTCCTATTTAAGTCGCCAACGCGCCCCTGCGGTGGCAGAGCAACCCAGACGCTGGCATTAGCATAACAAAAAAAAAAAAAAGAAGCATGCACGAAAGAGACTCGTGCGCCGCGGAGAATTTAATGCATCAACTGATCAGTGCGATCCTGTTTCCTTAATTGCGTTTCCACGGGCGAGCGGCGTCGCGGCGCCCGAGGGGCTGGCCGACGCCACGACGACGGGCGTCGCTGCGGGGTGCGACGCCGCCGCAAGACGAGATATGCAAATGGCGGCGGATGCCGGGGGTGGATGAAGGCAGCGCTGGCGGATGGCGCGTAGCGTTGGAGGTCGTACAGTTTTTTAGATAGATGGATTTATTAAAGTTCGCTTAGAGCTAATGCTCGGTCGCAAACATTATTACAACTAGATATACGACAGTTACAAAACTATTACTAATATTTACAAATATAATTACAATTAGAGATTGATATCCTAGTTATAATTAATTTCGAGTTATCTGTAAGTTGACTTATAGCTTAACACTTCACTCCACTTCACTTCACCTCATTCCACTGCGCTGCACTACACTGCACTCCAGTGAAATGAAGTGAAGTGAAGTGGAGTGAAGTGTTAAGCTATAAGTCAACTTACAGATAACTCAAAATTAATTATAACTAGGATATCAATCTCTAATTCTAATTGTGGGTTGTGGGTGTGGGTGGGATGGGTGGTGGGTTGTGGGTGGGAGAAGGATTGTGCTGTTTGAAGAAGTGCCGGGGCGTGGGGTGTAATGTTGAAAAGAGTAATACTCATGGCGGAATATCAAGTTGTGAAATGAATCATGCTGTTTTGGCGTAATACGTTGGCGTGGGGTGTAATGTTTGATAGTGTAGTAGTGTTATGAGGGAAAACATGTGGGAAAGTGTTGTGTGGTTTGGCGGAATGTAGTGGCGTCGGGTGTAATGTTTGGTATACTTGGATTTTTTAATGAGGCATCTCAAGGTCACGCGTGAAAGAGGGAGAGGGGAGGCAAACTCCAATAGGGAGTCGTAAAAGTCGGAGCTGTAGTGACGTAGCAGCTTCCCATTGGAGTCTGTCTTCCCTCTTCCTCTTTTGCGCGTGACCTTGAGATGCCATGTTAAAAAAATCGTATAGAGTAAAATACTAGGTAGAAATTGAAGGTTGGATAAAGAGTGCGGTTTCACACAATGTAGGGGCTTGGGGTGTGATGATTCGAAGAGTAAACATTTCGTGCAACTTTGATAGTGAGAGGAGGAATATTTTGCTTCAAGTAGGTAGTGACGGTAGTGTTCAGAAAGTAATATCCTTGAAAAATGTTCATATTTCATATTATTAGGGAAAGTTGAAAGTAGGAAAAGGTTTATCTGTTTAGCGAAATATAGTGGCGTGCGTAATAATGTTGGTAGAGTAATATTGTTAAGGGAAGGTAAAATAAATTAAATTTCATTTGAAGTGAATTAGGGATTTCCGACATGTAGTTAAAGGTTCTGAATAGCTGTTGAAAGTAAGAGAATAACTGTGATGTACTCGTGTAATGTAGAGATATGTAATGTGAATGATGACATGCATTAACTATTTATATGATCTATTCGGATGTACGTTTCTGTAGTATGGCGAGTAATGTACGAAGCTTGAGGTAAATAGATTTGTTTTGAGTAACAGACGAATTACAGTATATCTATAGCTATTCATGTTAGTATAGCGTGCCAGGAAAGTCTCTCCGCAGAGGCACCCTGCTTCTCAGAGTGCCTTGAACAGAAATTATATTGGAAGCACAATCATAATAGATGTTAAAAGTGTTGTACCTGCCACTTATTTCCCAGTGATCTGGTTACTACCAATATAAACGCAATTTTTAATGGCACACCCTCATTCGACTCGGTGTGTAGAGACTTTCTGGCACACTGTATTTCATACACATACCCCGTCATGCACAGTTGAAACAACATCTCGTATCCACGGGCCACTGAACATCTCTAGTGACGTGCACGTTGTTTGAAAACGCGGAGCATCCCCCAGAAGCGGGCAGAGACGACCGCGGCCCTGCCTCCGCGCAGCGCCAGCAGCAGTTTGCTGTGAGAGAGGCGGCGTGCGCGCAGCGGCCGCGGGCGCTGCGACAACAGAAGACACTAATGACAACGCCCCCGCCTTTGCAGGGCGAAGTGACGGCCGCCGTGAGCTGCCCGTAAAGACTACGCGGAGCGCTGCAGCCTGCGGACAGCGCGTGGCGATTGTTTTTCCAGCGCGTGCCTCCCCTCTTTACCGCGTAGCCCCAGGGCGCTGGCGGACGCGCGGTGCGGGGACTGCGGTGGTTGGAATAGCGAGGGGGAGGCGGTGGTGAAGGATGAGGGAGTGGAAGTGGGGGTGGAGGTGATGGTGAAGGAATTGCGGTGGTTGGAATAACGAGTGGGAGGAGGGGGTGGTGGGGGGGGGGGATGGTGATGGGACTGCGGTAGTTGGAATAGCGAAGGGGAGGCGATGCGGTGGTGATGGAGTGGAGGCTGTGTCATTGTGTAAACGAGACTGGGTAATGGTTACAGTGGGGATGGCAGGAGCGACAGTGGCATAGGAAATAGTAGATGATGAAGGGCGGTGGGAAGTGATGGTGACGGTTGGTGGCAGTAGGGGCAAGGGAAACGGTGGCGGCCGTTTTGGCGATGGCGGTAGCAGAAGTGCCGGTGGTGCAGTGTAGCGGCAGCGGCAGTGAGGTAGCGGCAGATAGCGGTGGCAGTGACGGTGGCGGTAACGGTGACTGTAACGGGGTTGGTTAGGGGTTTGGCGGAGGGGTGCGATAATGCGGTGGTGACTGGATTTGTGGAATGACAAGGCGGACGAGTCAGTAATAACAATAGAAATGCTTATGGTTGTTCGGATAAAACGGATAGTTGTTTAGGATTAAACGAATTAAATTCACACAGGACTAAATTTTCTCCAAAAAAAGACTGCAATATATTGTCCCGCAATTTCAACGACAAAAGAAGTGACCGAGGCAACGTGTTCAGCGTATTTCATGAAAACGGTTTTAGATCTTCGTTAGTTCTTTATAAGCGTTTCGTAATAATGAAAATGTAACAAAAAGATGTGGTTGCTAGAGTTCAATTGAATTTAACTTAATTAACTGAATTTCTGTACCAATGTTGTTGTTTCCTGCCAATTGCATTTGTTATTTTTTTTCCTCTGAGGATTTATTATGGACTATACGAGTCAATGAGGATACGCAATGTGGACTTGAGGATCAGGCCGGAGGACAGTGAGGCATGAGAGCATCGGGGCGGAGAAAGCCGCGTATGGAGCGGGATGAAGGGAGAACGTATGAGGACATACGGAGCGCTGAAGGAGTGGACGTGATAGAAGGGGGGAATATGGTGAATGGAGAGTGGGCAGAGGGAACGGCGGTGGGTATTGTTGCAGGGATGGATGGTGGGGACCGAGCAAACGTATGGGAAGCTGTGTTGGTGGGCAAAACGAGAATGTGAGGACGATTGGGGTCCAGTATGTATGCTTGGGTGATGCAGCGGCCATGTGGCGATTTGGCGGGGGCAGCGAAGGCGGCGGGGCGGCGGGGGCGGCGGGGGCGGGCGGGGACGCGGGGGTGGCGAGGGGGCGGGGCGGCAGAGGGGTGGGGGCGGCGGGGACGCAGTGGCGGCGGTGGCGGCAGGGGCGGCAGGGGCGGCGGGGCGGCGGGGCGCGGGGCGGAGGGCGGAGGGCGGCGGGGGCGGGGGAAATGTGCGATGCGGGGGGGCGGAGGTAATGGGGCGGCGGGGCGTTAGAGTGGTGAGGGTGGCGGGGGCGGCAGGGGTAGCGGAGGACGGCGGTGGCAAGTGCGGCGGAGGTGGAGTGGAAAAGGACGCGGTGAGGACGATGGGGTCCGCGTGGTAGCGGGAAGCGAGGGCGGCGGGGCCTCTGGGAAGCGTGGGCGGTGGCGGGGGTGGCGGGGAGGCGGAAGGGTGACGCGAGCTGGCGGGCGGCCCGCCCTGCGCCCGCGGCGCCCTATTAGGCCAGCCCCTGTGCTTGACAGTCGTCGCGACCCTCCGCCCCTTCCTACCCACCCCCTTCGCGCGGAGGCTGCAGGTAACCCGGCAGCGGGTGGCGTCGCCCGGAGCACACGGCCGCACTATGTGACAGCCCGGGGCTAGGTGTGAAAAAAGCAAACACACAGTTCTCAACGCAATCACAGTATTGTTTGTAGTCTTTTCAGTGAGTCTCATTCAATTGATTGATTTTTTCGTGTTTCCGGGCGCGTCAACTGCTTTGGTCATTAGTCCCGTTAGTGTAGGGCATGTTATTCCTCGGGAGATGGCAGTGATCTTCCCCTGCTGGATGGCGAGATCCGGTGCCGACCTACCGTCGGCTAGTGGGGTATCCTCCTAACCAGGACTCTCCCACCAGCAGGGCAGCGCCCCAGCCGGGACAAGCTCTCAGCTCCCGACCCGGAATATGTGGTAGTGTAGTGCATGTTAGTGTAAGTGTGTGTGTGTGTGTAAGGGGGAGAGGATAGGAGAACAAGAGGAAGGACAGATCGCACGCGGTCCGTGGCCCGTTTAGTAGGGTACTGCGCCGGCTTTTCCCTGGTGTTGATCGGAGAAACCACGGAAAACTACCGATCAGAGCAGCCGGCCGCAAGAATTCTCCTCCAGACAGTGACTGAATTCGTCCTAGCTGAAAAACTGACGTCGAAAATCCTGCCGCCGTCAGGACTCGAACCCATTGTTCATGCAATAGTAATCCTCCCGATGTCTTACACAACGCACGCCTCCGTCGGCCGGCGTATCTTCGCGCATCGCGTGTTCAGAGAAGCGGGCGGCCGTGCAGGACGACTTGTCACATGGCATGGCGTGGGGCGTGCGTGGGCGGGCGGGCGATTGTGTGGCGAGTGAGGGAGGGCGTCGCGCGAATGCCAACGAGTCGCCGCGTGCGATGGGCGGCGCGTGTGGGAGGCGCGATGAGGCGTTCCCCAAGGTTCGGGGAATCCCGGCCGCCACCCACGCACGCCGCTCGCGGGCGTGGGGCGAGGAGGGAGGGCGCGCGCGAGACGGTGCCTGGATCTGGAGGGGGATTGGAAGTGTCCACTGGGTTAGGTACCCACGTCGTTAGTGGAAACGAGGCTCCGTACCGGGAGCGGTGGCTCGGTGCATCGACTGATGCCATTGCAGCGCCTCTGACCGGGTGGTCGTAGGTTCGAGTCCCGACGGTGGCAGAGTTTTCCACACTAGTTTTCAGCTAGGTCGAATTCGGTCACTTCTGAAGGAGAATTCTGTGGACGGCTGCACTGATCGGTAGTTTTCAGTGGTTTCTCCGATAAACACCAGGTGAATACCCGAACAGTACTCTAACAAACGGACCACAGACCGCGCGCGATCTTCCCTTCATCTTCCTTGTCCTTTCTTCATCTCTTACACACACGAACACAAACACTTACACGTAGGTTGGCGCCGGTTGTGGTCATTCGGCGGGGGAAGACCACTGCCTCTTCGCGAGCAAAAACACGCACTACACTTACGGGAATAATCGCCATCTTAGTTGACACGCCCGGAATCATTAACAATCAGTCAATCAACGAGGGCCTGTGACTGGGAGGCCTTGGGTTCGTTACCCCACGGTGGCGTATTTTTGGGAGATATCGGAAAGCTAGGTTCAATTCAACCCTAAAATGTCTGGAAAATAATTTTAGCGGCCGGTTGCTCTGATCGAATCCAAGAGAAAATCAAAATGCTATCTGAATTCCACGAAGTGCGAGAAGTACCACACGCTGTATTCTAGACCAGATGTTGCGATCCCATATTTTCACTGTAATTTCACATAAATCTCCATAATTACATGTTGATAATTCCTAATTCCTCATAACTTCACATTATTAATATGTTGGACCCTATATTCCATTTCATGTACCTATTAAAGACGAACTTCTAGACTGAACTGATTAGAAATAAGTTGGGTTTGTTATTTGAAATAGTTATTTTATTAATGAAAGAATATAACTGCATTTTGATTTAAATAATCCATTTAAACATTTAAGTGTACTTAATTAGAGAACGTAGAAATTTGCTCTATGAAACATTTTGGATAGTACAGAATGGACTAAAGAGATGCAAAACGTGGAACAAAAAATTCCTAGACGTGGAATAAGTACCACTAATTCTAGTTGAAGACAATTCAAATTGTGAGATTGCGGTGGGAAACGAATATTGAAAAAGGTAACCTATAATAAAGTTGATATTGAAAACTGTCCTAAAGAGCAACTGCATCTGTATTAATTCTATTTGTATTCTCATTGTAATTCAACAAAACGACACATTTATATAATCTTCTTCAAAACATTTAAAATTATACTGTAAGTGCCGTATCAAACGTTTAAAGATATATTTTTACTAATAGTGTGTTTTATCTTTAAATTATCATTGCGTCACTATTATTTCAGAATGACTGTACGCCAAAATCCCGGTACGTACATTTTAAGTTGGTTCTCGGTGGCATAAAGACTGGGTACCCCTCTTTCTCCCTATAAATAAATCGATATTCTGAATAGATGAGAAAAGGCGAGCACAATTTAAGGCATAAGGAATGTTGGAATGTGAAATTTTTGCGGGAAAATGAGTGTAAATTGAATTAAAGGAAAAATATAGTTTAAACCTGGATGTAGAGAGAAGCATTTGAACAAATTAAAGCCCAAAAATATGTAAAACGTCAAAAAAATTTGCCACAAATTAGATTAGAGATAATTGATGTCATGTAGACATGGCATAATAGACCCACTGCAAACACATGGTCCAACACTCACTCACTTATGAGCTCATGTTGCATATGAACATTTATTTCACTTGTAGACTGCACATCTTGGAACGTTTTTCACTGGAGACGTTCGCCACCATTTGCCCGGCGTTTATGTGATATGAATTTATGTTAAGGCTTCAAAATAGTTATTGTCAGTTCACGGAGAGCAGCGGTGAAATTTATGCAGTCGCGACTCGAAACAAGGTTAAACTTTGATGCGACGATTCTGGTTCCTAGAATGTAAAAATTCCGTTGTCTGCACATACTAGAGTTACTCTAGTTGTAAAAACTAAATACCTCAAAGATAATATTACATGTAACTTGCTTGGTATTATTGCCACGTGCTTTTATTAAATCTCCGCGAGGATCTCGCCAGCTGGCTTCGTGCTCATACAAACCCTGCATTCCACGCGCGGTTCCAGCATTCAAAGAATATCCAACATTGCAGTCTCGGATTTCAATAATGCGCTGAGTTGTGTTGTGAATAACAAACTCTACTCTCGTCACGAAGCGAATCGTACTCTGCATTCACTTCCAACTACTAGTCTTTGCTTGCGTCGACTGACACTGACCCTTAGTCGACTGACGGTACTCACAAGTACCTTATTTCTTTTGGCGTATTTGATAATTGCTCTTTGTAGTAGCGTGCCTCTCGGCCTGTCTATTCTACCTTTTTGGTAGGGTGAATAAGTTACAATTTGTAGATTGGTAAAGATCTGTAGCTTTCTCTCTGAATTCGTGTTGAGCCGTGTTGTGTTGTCCTGCGTCGTCGCGAGATAGTAGAGAGAAAGGGAGAAAATGAAATCGAAAGATAAGAAAAACGTGCTTTGCAAAATATCATTCAGTGCCCTTGTATACTATTTTAATGGAAAAATCTATATAAATCGAAATAGTTTTTCATTGTCATTACCCAAATCCCATAATATTAGTCATCAGGTACTTACAAAAACGAATGTTAAACAATTAGAATATAAAATTAAAACTCGATTAAAAAATAATGCTTATTATTTACCCATTTGAATATTATACAAAGTTTAGTAATTATTGGCTTATTTTGTCTTGGTTCAGGCAACTAAAGAAAAAACTGGCTTCTTCCCAGAACTTGAGTTCTTTGAAATCGTAGCGACAGCTGGCTTGTTCATTTTGCGCTCTAGGGGCACGGAGAAACTGTTATTTTAAATGTAGTGTGTGATTTCTCGTTTTTAATAACACAATCAGTATTTGTATTTTTCAGTCCGAATCGCATCTGTTTCATGGCTTTCGTATTTTACGTGCGTTTCTGGGTATCTAACGAAACAAAACATACCTCTCAAAAGGCCGAGGACGGCATACTTTTCTTTCAATATACGCATGAAATTTGTAACATAGATTCCTGTGCTTTCTGCACCCAATGAACTTCGGTTGTTCATGCGAAGAATCACTGCCGAAGCAGTGATGTATTCGCAGTTGCTGCCAGATAGCGCTGAGAACGATTATCGCGTGTGAAGCAACAGACAATCGACAAATATTTTGTGAGGAAATTAATTCGCTACCCCGGATATAGTGCATTACAATTATTTTAAAGAATACTTGTGTTTTCTAGAGGAAAAATATTGCTTAAATGATATGAAGTGTAATCAATTATCTATCGTGCTAAAATATGACAATTTTAAGTGGAAGTTTCTTATTGTCTGATGTTCGACAAATTATCTGACTTGGTACTTTACAATAAAAAATAATTTTTATGGTGAACCAGATCGTCTTATTAATATGGAATCTTTTTTCCTAATTCTTCTAAAGTTAGTTAACTTCTGATACTGGGATTCATTTGAAGTGTCTGCTTTTGAATCCTCATATGACCTGTTTGTTCCTCATCAATCATTTGTTGCAGTACAAATGGTATCATGCTTTAATGACTCCCTTATGTGACTGCTTCAATCACTCTGGAGTCAACGTAATTTTAACTCTTTAGCATAAAAATGTTTACACTAAGTCGTTCGTATTCGTTTGAAGCATTCCCACACAAATCTTAAGCACTCAATAGAGCAGTGTTCACATTTCTCCGAAGAGGATATGCTCGTTCACGAGACGAATTTTCTCGCGCAGATTCGAAGAAAGAACACCTAATTTTGTATTCATCTGTCACATCTGTGACAGTCACGGTGAATACAAAATGTCAGTACTTAAACGAACTGGTCTCCAAAGTTTTCTCACGTGAGTAGCTTCATTTTTGTGATCACAATGGACTTCGATTATTGGCTTTTCAATGACGAATATGGTCTACATAAGTTCTTATTCGTATGTAGATTTTCTAAGTAAAGCAATATTAAAATATATTTTTTACTTACCTGTTTTTAAATTCAAAATATTTCATTAAAATCATGAAGGTATAATATAAAAAGGAATATGTGATGCTTTTCCTTTTATTATTATTATGTTGTGATGCTTTAATTCAGCCATGTGATTGGCACATTTGGTAATGTTGAAATCACAATTACAATATTTTCATACAATTATTTCTCCTTTCCCTTTTCATACAAGTTACCTGCAGGTTAATTCATGATATTCATTTAACAAGATTTCAGCTTCATGGGAGGATTATTGTATAGGAATGGTTTTGGCTTTGTTTTCTACGTGAATTGCGACGAAAATGCATTTTTAGTATTTTTTAGAGCGAATATGCATTTTTAGTCTCTAATGATGAAATAGGAATTTTTTACAAAATATATTTTATTTCCTTGATAGCATTAACCCAAAATATATTCATAATTATTAACTTTGAATGTCAACCTGAAAAGGAGTCTAATATAAATTCTTGTCGATAAGTCCAGACTCTAATGATCAATAACGAGCTCGTGTGGGAGGACCCAATGAATATGTATTACGAAAACAAAGGAAATACGGAGAGAAAACTACAGCATATCCCCAATCGCGAAACAGCTTTAGAAACTTCCAAATTCAATTTCGTCCCCGCAGTCTGCACCTGCGAACGAAACAAAAGAAACGACGTGAAGCTCGCAAATCTGCACTCTCGGTTGCGCCAAAGCGCGCGCCCGATGTGCCTCGTGCGCTCAACACGCCGGACACCTGCAATGGCACGGCTCGCAGCACCAACGGCCAGCAGCGCTGCAGCCACGGACTTCCCTCCGTCCTCGAGTCAATTAGCCCCGCCCCCTCACCACGCCCCGCCCCCCCCCGGCCTGCCACGCCCAACAAACCGCCGCTACCGCCGCCGCCGCCGCCAAGCCCCGCCCTTCCCCCCGGCCATTCCGGCCGGACGCCTTCGCCAGCAATAAATCCGATTCCTTCCAGTCGCGTGCCTCGCTCCCCGCCACGCCCACCGCGCCCCGCACCGCCCAGGCCCGTCCTCGCCTCGGCCGTCGCTGGGCGTTGACTGTCCCACTGCTCTCATGGAACGTTTGCCGCTGTAAAAGCCGCTACTGTCTGCAAGCCCGACAGCAGACAAGAAGAGGTGCGTTTGGCGACAAGTACATACGCGAGCTGTACAGGAATGTGTGCTGCAAGTTGATTCCCTCATGCCGCGAGGACAATTATATTAACAACGATGAGAAATCGTGTTTTACCTTTTATTCTGCGGTTTTTACTTTGCTGCGGATGGCATTTGATCAACTGTCACGATTCCGTCCAATCGGGACATTACAAGTCACTACAGTGATTTCATGATGGTGGCGTTCAGCCTTCCGATTGGGTGCCACCGTTACAGCTGATTTACTTCAAACACATCTCTGTAAAAACCGCAGTATAGGTATAAAGTCTTCTTTGTCATTCTTTCTAGTCTGTGTTACGTGGTCTAGCCTCGTAAATTGATTCCCTCTATTCTTTACAACACCCTGCCTTGCCCTATACAATTGACCGAGAGCGGTAGCTCAGTGCATCAACTGATATCCCTGTGGCGCCTCTGGCCGGGAGGTCCTAGGTTCGAGTCCTGACGGAGGCAGGATTTCCGACACTAGCTTTTCAGCTAGGTCGAATTCAGTCGCTGTCTGGAGGAGAATTCTAGCGTCCGGCTGCTCTGATCTGTAGTTTCCTGTGGTTTCTCCGACCAACGCTAGGCGAATGCTGGAGCAGTACCCTACCAAACGGGCCACGGACCGTACGCGATCTGTCCTTCCTCTTCCTTGTCCTCTCCCCTTACACACACACACTTACACTAACATGCACTACACTACCACATATCCCGGGAGACCGGTCGGGAGCTTAGAACTTGTCCCGGTTGAGGCGGTGCCCCGCTGGTGGGAGAATCCTGGTTAGGGGGAAACTCCGTTAGCCGAGGTCGACGCTGGATCTCGCCATACAGCGGGGGAAGATCACCGCCATATCCGGAGAAAAACATGCACTACACTAACGGGACTAATTACCAAAGCTGTTGACGCGCCCGGAAACACGAAAAAATCAATCAACCCTATACATTTGTCTGTAAAGCCTATTCTCCTTACGTTGTTGGTAACACTGCGCTTGTCGTTCTCTGCCCACCTGCTCTTGTGGAACGTTTTCCACTATAGAAGCTGTCCATTACCTGCGGACATGACATCGGTTAAGAAAAGGTGCCTTTCACGAAAAGTACATTCGCGGGTCATAAAGGAATGTGATTTCTTAGTAGATTTCTTCACGCTCTATGGACATTTTTATTGTCAGCTATGGAGATTTGATGTTTTGCCTTTAACAAATAGTTTTCTTTTTTACTCCGTCTACCCTTCGTTGCGTAGTCTAGCCTCGTACCAGGCAAATTCCAGAGTAGTTCCATAACAAAGTGACCACGGACCGCGCGAAATATTTCCTTCTTCTTCCTTGTAATATCCTCACCCTTATACACACTCAAACGCACTAGACAACCACACATCTCGAGATACCGGGATGTCTTGTACCTCTACCTCGGGAACACAGAGTTTGTCTCCACTGGTGTTATCCAACCAGTAGACCCTGCTACCCGACTAAGCCGCGCCCGGCTCGAGGAAAAAATAAGCACTTCACTTACGGGACTAATGACGTCAACACGTTGCGCCTATCCGTACCTGAACCCTTAGAGCAGCTACTGTCGCTTGTCGTTCGCTGTCTCGCGTTTTTGGAAACGTTTTTAAATGTGGAATCCAGCAACGATACAGCAAAGCCACTTTTCGCGACAAGTACAAGCATTCAGGCATGCTGTATCCACTCTGGAATATCAAATTACAACTTTATTTCCGCATGATCTAAGGGGAATTCCATTTGCAGAGATAGGGAATGGAAGTTTTAACATTTTGATAAATGTCTTTTATTATTCCATCTACATTCTGTTACGAAAAGTATCTTCGTTCATCGATTCCCCCGTAATTCTCTCTCGAGTCGGTGCTCCTACCTCTACTGATGCTTGATAATACACTACTTCACGAAACCGTTCCTAAAGTAATAGTTGACATATATCTAGGGGCTTTCTTATTGTGATATTTCCTAAAATCCACAGTGTCAAATAACAAAAATATACACTGTTTCCTTTATAAAGTCAAAACAATTGTGTGCTTATGTTATTAGAGTAAATTTTGTATCATTATTGGTTTCAATCAAATATCTCGCTTAAATGAAAATATCTTCTTTTTTTACTTTTGGCGCAGTTGAAATAATACTTCGCTTGGCACTAAGACAGGCGTTGCAGTATTGAAGACGGCATAGCGGCAGCATACTTCCCATTGCGCAGATTCCTACTTCCGGTTGCGCAGATTCCTACTTGCCGTTGCGCAGATTCCTACTTCGCGTTGCGCAGATTCCTACTTCGCGTTGCGCAGATTCCTACTTCGCGTTGCGCAGATTCTACTTCGCGTTGCGCAGATTCCTACTTTCCGACGCGAACCCCTTTTCGAAGCTGTTCGGTTCATTGAATGATTAATTTTTACGACACGTCAACTGTATACTCATATACCGTTAATGTAGTAATGTTTCATCACGGGAATGGTAGTATTCATCCCCTGGATGGTGAGATCCGAGCTTCTCATCGGCTTGCGGGTTATTTCCACCGCTAGGTACCCCTCTCATTGACGTACCTCCCCGAACGGGACAGTCTCTAAACTCCTGACTAGTTTCCTGGTATTTGAGATAGTGTAAAGCAAATCTGGGTGACTAGTTGATCGCGATGGACGAGGCGATCGCAGCATATTTTTGTGTCGATCCCTTTTATAACTCGCTCTTACTAGCGCACATGATTATCAGAATTTGGTGCATGATGTAATGGTGATGATGGTGTAAGTTGCTTATGGACTGTTACACCAAGTTTGGTTCAGCCGTGATTTTTCAATCCTGTACGCCTTCCTTCGAAAGGAAGTACCGACTGTCCCATGTTAGAGATTTTTGTGTAAAGATCTGCCTAAATGATGCCTCTGAGCTAAATTCAATCGCCTGTTTCTCGCCCAGTAATATTCGCTGTTTCGTCTCCCATTTCTCCCACGGTTGGTGAAAGGAACGTACCGAAATTTGCGTGGTCAGACGGAAGAGCAGGCCTCATGGCCTCAGTCTCGCCACGTAAAATAAGGCAAATTCAATTCAATTCATGATGTGCAGACACAGAAATTTTCAAGATTAATTTTGTTGTACTGCTTGGGCATAGTTTGGTAAATAAATTGAAAAAATATTTTTGTTTTAACAGGGTTAATTTGTTTCGTAAATAACGGTGAGCCCTCTGTAATAACATTCCCCTTCCCCATAACATTGAAATGGATATTGGTCGATCCTCTTGGCTTTTATTTCTACAAGTAAACCTCATCTCAGTAAAGCTGCCCGGGCCTGATGTAGAGTATGTAAGTGTGAGTTTAAAGAGAGAAGGTAAGACAAGGAAGTGGAAGAATATTGGGTGCGGTCCGTGGCCCGTTTTTTAAGTTTTTTTTCAGGTATTCGCCTAGTGTTGATAGAGGAAAGTACGGAAAACAGAGCAGCCGACCGCTAGAATTCGCCTCCAGACAGTGACTGAATTCAACGTAGTTAAATAGCGTGTCGAAAATCTGCTACCGTCATGACTCGATCCCGAGACCTCCGTGTCAAAGTCGCTGCAACTGGACTCTGAACTGCAACTGGAAAAATTAAATTTACATATTAATAACAATTACGTCTTAATCAGCAATTTACCAATCAGTTTCCACAATCGCTGTTCAAGGAAATTACGCAAGTAAAGTGTGAAATGACTGAGACCGTTGTATGGTGTGTGTCAATCTCTGGCACGAATAAGGGACTAAAAAATCTTTAGTGTTGTGTACACATGTGGTGTCATTAAGAAACACACAAAAATGCAAAAATGGTTAATGGAGTTGCTAGACACGGGATTTTAGATAACAACAGGGACGCAGTATTTTTCTGCCACTTCAGGATAGATCAGTTCCATTTTCACTATAAGTTTTAAATAAATAAATAAAAAAGCAATGATGGAATTTCTTTTTTCGTGTCCGCTCATTTCTTGCATCATCTGAGCATTCTATGTTTTTCAATGAAAACGTGTCTTTCAAAATGGTGAATATATTCCTCCATAAAAAAATCTACAATATTCTTTTACATCTACAGGTAACATTTCCACTGCTATCTCTAACACAATATTTTTTTGACAAACTCAACTTGAGCATCAAAGACATCTTTGAATCTCCCTTTAAGCCGTCGCCTTGACGACCTATTGCTCTTCAAAAGTAGCAGCACTGACGGTTAGAAGTCGTACAGGAATTAAGTTACGGCTAATGACGATTTAAAGGAAAACGTCAAAGAAACCGGGGCAAGCAGGCCGGTGTAGACTGCCGGTCACTGAGGCGCGGGTTGAGCATGTACAGTTAAAAGCTCGTTTGCTGCCCCGCTGCTTCCCCAGCGGTCTTCTCCACCCCACCACCCCCGCCCGCACCTCTGACCCCGCCGCCGCGTCCGCCTCGCCGTGTGAATGCTGTGTCAACACGGCTAATGACACGGGGTTGGGGCATTAGTATTCCGCCTGTCTACAATCTTATGTTTGTACATCAAACAGCGGCAGCGGTGACCGCGAAGGCGGAAAGCGGTGTCGGGCAGCGGAGACAGAAGGAGAAGTGAGAGGAGGCGAGGAGGGAAGCGCGGGCGAGCACTGCGGGAGCAGGGATGGCGGGGTGGTGACAGCTGCAATCACCGGGAGGAGACAGTGGGGAACATTGGGGCGGGGACAGAGGGGGTGGGTTTGATTGATTGAGTTTTTCATGTTTCCGGGCGCGTCAACTGCTTCGGTCATTATTACCGTTAGTGTAGTGCATGTTTTTTTTCTCGGGAGATGGCTGTGATCTTCCCCCGATGGATGGCGAGATCCGGCACCGACCTAGTGGGGTTTCCCCCTAACCAGGCCTCTCCCACCAACGGGGCACCGCCCCAGCCGGGGCAAGCTCTAAGCTCCCGACTGGTCTCCCGGAATATGTGGTAGTTAGTGGGCATGTTAGTGTGAGTGTGTAAGGGGAGAGGATAGGACAAGGAAGAAGAAGGACAGATCGCGCGCGGTCCGTGGCCCGTTTGGTAGGGTACTGCTCCGGCATTCGCCTGGTGTTGACCGGAGAAACCACGGAAAACTACCGATCAGAGCAGCCGGCCGCTAGAATTCTCCTCGAGACAGCGACTGAATTCGACCTAGCTGAAAAGCTAGTGTCGAAAATCCTGCCACCTAGGACGTCCCGTTCAGAGGCGCTGCAGTGATATCAGTTGATGCACTGAGCTACCGCTACCGGTACAGAGGGGGTGGGGACAGTGGGGGCACCGGAAGAGTACACGGAGAAGGCAGCGAAGCACGGACGGGAGCAGTGGGGGGGGGGCAGCCCTTGGGAGGACGCACTGGTTCTTGGGGGTACAGCGGGTGCGGGAATACGCGCTTACTCTGCGTTCCCTTTCACTTCAGAGGTTTTCAACTTTCACCGAAGTATTTGACAAGGATTAAGAATTTAATATAAATATGCTGTGCAAATTGATGTAGCAAAATATATCAATACCAAAATCTATCTCTGCATCACTAATGGTTACTACTACTTCCAAAAAAATTCCGGACCGTCTTTCTGCTGTATTTTTATGTTAATAATGGTTATATATGCTATTAATTTCGTACTAATAAGTTTACACATTTTTCAAGTTTGTCTGTTGTCGAGCATATAATGTTGCATGAAAATTGTCGAAAGACGTGCTTTTCTGAAAACACTAAGGTTGGTTGTCTCACCCTAATTCCTACTCTAGGGAAGCTTGGTATTGTGTATTGTGAACCTATGATCTTCAAAATCTAAACCTCATTGCAACTTTAGCAGGCAACGATAGTTCAAATATTTTCAGAGTCGTATTTGCTCCTCGCGGCATCAACTCCTAAGTCATGAAATCGGATGAGATATTTTTAAACAACAAAAGCTTTTCATCGGTAGCTCTGATATAACCCCATATGATATCGTTTTAAAGACATTTTCGCGTCAACAATATTCAATTAGATGCAATCAGTGATTTACAAATGCAATTGATTTAAGGCAGTGATTTATGACTGGAATTGGTTTAAATCAGCTATGTAAATTGACTTAAATTAACTCCACAAACAGTGGTGAAAGCAGGTATTTCAAGGGGTGAGTCAGGGTTTTTCGGTTGGTTGGTTGTTAGTGATTCCGGGCGTGTCAACTACTGAGGTCATTAGTCTCGTAAGCGTAATGCATGTTTTTCTTCGAGAGGTGGCGAGGTTTTTCGGAGAATATATATAATGTCCAACCGACTTGATGCTTTCTTAAACATGGTTTTTCATTTCTCCTGAATTAAAATGCCTATGCCCAGGTGGCAATAAGGATTGTAATGATCACGCTACCACAAAATGTCCGAGAGAATTTGGTCGAGATCTTTTTGTCGCTCAAAACCTGTAGCACCAGTTAACGCCCGTGATACATTCAAGGTTTTATTTTTACTTAAGCTTAATGATTCAGATTCACTTAGTATTTAACTAAGTAGATGCTCACTTGACTTGCTTTGTCTTGTCAAATTTCCCTACCGTAGTTTCCTTTTCTAATTTCCTCTCATAATTCCCTCCATAAGACAACATGAAGCTTCATTCAACTGTTTTCATATTTACCTCATAACCATCATCTTCTCGATCCAAGTAGGTTATGCAATAACATAAGTAAAAATTAATTTGATTTTCTTTGTGATTTGATGTTAATTCTATCGTATTCAATTGAGATATGAGTTGAAAATGACAAGGTGAGTAGAAATCAATTGAGTGACTTTCTTCACTGTAGAAAATTACTAAAATATTTTTTGGGTTGATTTATTTTTCGTGTTTCCGGGCGCGTCAACTGCTTTGGTCATTAGTCCCGTTTGTGTAGTGCATGTTTTTTTCTCGGGAGATGGCAGTGATCTTCCCCCGCCGGAGGCGAGATCCGGCGCCGACCTAACGTCGGCTAGTGGAGTTTTCCCCTAACCAGGACTCTCCCACCAGCGGGGCACCGCCCCGCCCGGGAGAAGCTCTAAACTCCCGACCGATCTCCCGGAATATGTGGTAGTGTAGTGCATGTTAGTGTAAGTGTGCGTGTAAGGGGAGAGGATAGGACAAGGAAGAGGAAGACAGATCGCGCGCGGTCCGTGGCCCGTTTGGTAGGGTACTGCTCCGGCATTCGCCTGGTATTGATCGGAGAAACCACGGAAAAGTACCGATCGGAGCAGCCGGTCGCTAATTCTCCTCCAGACAGCGACTGAATTCGACCTAGCTGAAACGCTAGTGTCGATAATTCTGCCGCCGTCAGGACTCGAACCTAGGGCCTCCCGGTCAGAGGCGCTGGAGTGACATCAGTTAATGCACTGACCTACCGCTCCCGGTCTAAAAACTTTAATTATAAGTGTTTGCCACCTGCTTTGAGGGGGGTGAATGTCCATGTCCCCCGTTTTGGCTGCACCACTGTTCACGATACACACAAAGCGTTAGTGTTTTATTTCCCTCCTTAGTGGCGCGCTGTGAGCCCCCGACGTGGAGACACGAAAAAGGCCCTGTGGCTCTCCCATTCCGTTCATTCGCAGGTGTGTGAGAGTCGTGAGAACCGAGAGGCTGGAGCGGGTCTTTAAGTTTCGATTTTCGTTCTCTCTCTGAGCCAGCAGGGTGAGCGTGCGGGAGGTCGCGGACGCTGTTTGTTGTGTCTGTTCGAGTTGTGGGAACAGCCTCCATGATGTTTGAGCTCGTTTTCGTCCGGACGGGAGAGCAGGTAGAAGTATAACAAGGGATATCGAAACCCAGGTTTGAAACACAAATGATGTTTGGTTTAATGAATCAACAAACTAATGGTCTCATTTGGTTGACTTAACGAAATCGATTTTTCTTTTCGGCATAACTTAAATATATTTACAGATAATGAATAAATTATTCGGTTCATTTTACAGAATAAATTCTTATTTACTTCCAATACGACACTTGCAGAAGGAATACGTTCGTCTTCGTTCTAAAGAGTTGTTCGTTTCTAACCATGTTTCTTTCATAACCAAATTGTAGGTTAGAGAATTTTTTAAAAAATATTGTTCTTTTTATTTTGCATACGTATAGTAATTGTTGAAATCTTATTGAAGTGCTGGTATCTGAGGAAACTTTTTCAATGACGAATGTGACGGATTAATGGACAATGTATTCGTGAATTCGGATGGATCGAATAAAAATAATGTCTACTAGAAATAAACGTCAATAAACTCCATCGAAAAAGATATTTACTGTGAGTAAGCATAACGAAGATAGTTTATGAAACGAAAGCCCGAGAAAGAATCTCCAGAATCTCAAAAAACAGTACAGGTTTGTGAAACGGTATTTTGTTGGTAAATTGTGAAAATATTTTCTTGTAGGTGGTTTCTGAAACAAGACTTTGGATTTGATACTGAATTAAACGGTTCTTAAAACTCCGGAAGGAGAGAGTAGTCCACAAAACCGCCTTGGAATAATACTGTGATTAACCAGAACCTTCTGGTTTAGTTTGAATTCTAAAATCGGCATCAAGCGCTAGTGATAATGGGATTGTATGCAAGCTCGAAAATCAAAGAATATACGTTGTTAGGGCAACCAATAAACAAAGTTTAATATTACATACTTGGTGTCATAGCGCTGTTCAGATGGGGAGACGCAGACCCGAACACATTATATGCAAAAGGTGTGGAGAAGGCATTGAAAGCCGTGATCTTGTAAGAAGGCGCAAAGAATCATTCTCTCGGAAGATATTGAAGCGTACACACGAAATCGGAGCGGTTCGAATATATTTTCAGCATAGACTGGGTATTATTTACATGATAGAGGGGCGGGAACGTACGAATATGATTAGTCTGATAGCTTGGTATTGTACCAAACATTAGTATTGAATTATACTTGTAATTTTTATTAACCCATATATGCTCAGAACTTTTTTATCTTAAATGAATAATATTTTATTTTATGAGTAATTGCTGTAACTGAACATTTAAAAGATACTGTATGGAAACTTGACTTTTATTGTGAGAAATTGTGTGATCGAAAACACAGCACTAGCACAAAGGGGTGATATAATAATTGAAAGTCATGTAAACAATGTTTAAGTACACGAAATATAAAAAGAACTTATTTAAAAACTAATATTTATGCTTTAAAATTCAGCTCCAATCAGTTCTTTTACAAGACACATCATAGTCTGGAAAGAAATCATTTTAGTTTGTGGAATTCAAAGAAACATGTTTCATGGAGAATAGAATTACATTTACTGCACACTTTTATGGAAACGGATTTACATAATGCACATCTCGTCCTCCTTTCTTTCAAGCCAATATAGTGCCCTACATTGTCAAACCTAGTACCAAGGGAAATTGGACTTGCAACGGTTGTCTTTACAGAGTCCGTCTTGCTTCTTGGTTGGCCATTTCGCTGAATCAACTCCATAGCTACTTCCCTTCTGAATTCCAATAAATCAAGAGCCGTAGTATTCGTTTTTTCAACAGACCTCCTGTGCAAAATCCAGGCGTTTTGTATGCTTACATCGAGCCCCAGAGAAAGATTGGCCATCCCCACTGTTTAGATCGAAGTTTGGACCTGTAAGTAGAGACGTTCTGATCCACGCAATCAGTACCTTCCATGTTTGCGTAGTATGCTCTGATGATATCTGGCTGAATTGTGTGTATCTTCTTTTTCTCCAAAGCTGACTTACGAGAGGTTACCGAGACAGGTTCCACACCATTGCAATTGGACACCGGTGCAACGGCGGAATTGTCATTCCATCTGCATAACAATTTGGGTAGTGCTTTGTTCATACACGTATCAGATGTTCTGAGGGAATGTCTTTTCATTTCAGTGGCGTCGGTCAAGGAACATTGTTCCAGACTATTTCTTCTAATTCTTCCTGTTAACCCTAAACTTAATTCAGTAACATGACAATAACTAACTTTAAATAAAAGTAAAATAATTGTCAGCAAACAGTGATGGTAGAAATGCATTCCTAGGACGGAGAAGTTTTCAACAAACTGCAAAACATACAGATACTCCAAGACAATAATCAGATTTATAATATAAATCCTACATTCTTTTATAGATTTATAAATGTTCTTCTTCCCTTTGGCTCCTTGATAAATTTCAAAATCGATCAAATATCGTAATCTGAAATTCATAACATGCTATTACAAACAGAATAGGTTTGCCTTATTATTTTAGTTGTGTCGACTTTAATATGGACCATGGTTCATTAACAATCTGTTGTTCTCAAACTATAATTCAAAAGCATCTTTCAATTCCATGGTCGAATTTGACAATCTGTCACTTTGTAGAAACTGATTGAAATGCAAATCTCATTTTTCAAACCTAGTTGTTCACGCATTTGTTATTCACTAATCAGTGATTCTTCCCTATCACCAAATCTAGGAAAGTCATTGTAACACTTACTAAAATAATTCCCAAAAAGGTTTTCAGTTCCTCAGCAGATAACTGGAAGTGAGATTTATCTTTTTGTACTGCGTATATAACGCTTTGCTTCACTGCATGCTCTCACAAACCATCAGGGAAAAGTAACTCAAAACAACTCTAAGGGACCAAATGGACGATCACAAAATTGTGAAACCCTAAAAACATAGTGTTTGCAATCCATTTTATTTTACATTACATTTTCCTTAGGTAAATCACTTTTGGTCCAATTTCTAGAATACCTTTTGTTTAGCTTAGCACATTCTACATTTTTTGCTGCATTTCTATACCTGTATTTTTACCTATGTCAGTCTAGACTCTATCTCATTATCTCATATTCGGACAATTTCTTCCTCCGCAGAGAGTATACTATCCTCCGCTTGCAATACGAGTTCCGCGTCTGAAGGCAACTGATGCGAATTCAGGTTGTCAAAACTTCCACCATTTGTGTCATGTAAACATTAGCACTATGAGAATCAGTTCATTTTCTTCCAATATTTTTAAAAATATTAGTATCTCTTTTGTCGAAAGTGCCCTAAAAAGAAAAAAAAACATCCAGTGTATAACTAATATCCCGTACGGAATTTATTCGTATATCATATATGCTTAGTGTCGCGAAAACGAGATATATAAGTTTGAATACTCTTTGTGAACTCCATTTGATAGTTGGCATATTGTTGTTTACAACAATTAATAACACTACCAAGAATGAAATTATATCTGTAGACCCAACGCATTTCAACAATTATTTCCCATTTTACTTACTATTTTCGGGACATAGTCGCAAAGAATGCCGCACAGCATGAAAATACCAATTTTAAACGTACACTGATGCAAGGAGAATCCAGTTATGATCACCTTTCTATAATCATCCGTTTATATATCTGTATTTGAAAACGATAAAAACTTTATTCCAAGACACAGTCGTAGAATAACGTCATCAACGCAATCAGCGTGGAATGCTGCGAAAACAAAACGTTAGGCATAAAAGGATTGTAGTTGGAAATTTGAATTCGCAAAACTGCGAAAGAATGATAGTAGCTGATGAAAATTTAAGGCTACTCATTGTTAAGAAATAAATGATCTCTTAATGAAAAATTCGGGTAACGGACATCGTCTTTGAAAGGATAATATTTCTTGACCCGATTTAATTCGTTGAGTCTCTTTGTGGTTTGAATTATTTTGTACTTGTTTAGACATTTGTTATACAATTTTAAACTAAAATTGTTTTGAAAACGTAAATGCACATCGCACAATTCATTATTAATATTCAAATGTCAGTGTCAAAAGTAAAGAAAGCCATTGAACCCTCTACATCAAAATTAAGTACGACTTACCACCTCCGAATCTATGCTCACATCCGTCTTCATCTTGAGAAATAAGGTGTTAACCATCATTTGGAAGCTTCTATCTTTCTCTTTTCCTTCTAAAATTCCCGAGTTATTTCGAATGCACCAGAGACTCATTTCCATTTAGCTACGCGTTGTGCTCGTCGCCTTCTCAAATCGTGCGATCTTCTCGTTCTTTATGACTCTCATCTACGCTTTCGAAGATGGTTCATTTCGTATTGGAATTTCCGTGAGAAAGCGTCCAATTGCAGCACGACGGCCCGGAGCGAAAAATAGGTGAAGATTACACGTTGGGCTCATTATCTTTTATCTCGTCGGCGCCTCCGCGACTCCCCGCGGGCAACCAACAGGCTTCCGGGTCGCCTGATGGTAAGAAGCTCGGCGCTTCTCTTTCCATGCCTTCGCTCTCTTCTTTCTCTCGTTTTCCTTATTACGAACAGCTTATTTACGTTGCTAAGTTGCGAGATGCGCTGGGCTTTTCATTTTGCTCTCTTTCTTTTTTTTTCATTTCCTTTCATGGCTATGTTTTGTTTTTTTTTTGTCTTTTAAATATAATTTACCACGTATATTTGTTTTTTTTTCTTTATCTTACTTTTGAGTTTACTTTTCTTAATGTCACCGAAATTTTCTAACTCTTTGACTTCGTCTGTTCTTTCGTTTCCCTTTTCTCGGCTTCACGTTTACTTCATTCCTTTCTTATTTTATATTTTTTTATTTTTCTCTCTCAATTTATTTGAGAGTTTACCTTCATCATATTAATCTCTATTCTTTCTTTGTTCTTAATAAGAAAACACGTTTCTTAATAATTCCCATTATTTGAAAAAACTTTTTTTAAGTACGCATAGTTGTATATTCCATTGCCTCCTGATCTGATGTATATGTGTGCTAAAGTTTTCTTTTCATTTTCACATTTATTCTAATATAATATTTTAGTTTTGTTAGCCAATTTTAATATTCATAGAGTTTTATTTTTTATTGTTTCAATATTTTCCTGGCAATTTTGTAGATAGATCTTCTAGATAGATCAAGCCAAAATATTTAGTGGCGTCCTTAATATCTTTTTAATACGCTCCTGTCTTGGCGCTGGTTTTATTTCTTTTCTGATCCTCGCCGTTGTGTCTCCTGAAACTGTTTTTTATTCTGGAGTCATTGGAAGTGTAGTTGTAGTAATGTTATTTTTTGTTTCGTTCTTCCAATCATAATTTTTTACTTATAAATTTTATTTTCCTCCTTTTTTCTTACTTCTGCTTTCTTTAACGTATTCTTATTTACTAGTTCTGTGTTTCCTACTTCTTCTTACCTGATTCATTAGGTGATTTGAGATTTGATTTCGTCCTATGAATCTTACCATCAGTTCCTACTACTACTGAATTAGGAGTCAATTTTATTTAAGTTCTTGTTGAATACGCTTGAAGTTTATCTCTAAATTTTATTTCCTTCTTTAGATTTTATTATATATGACTTCTGCAGTCATAACACGTTTTTCCTTTGTTTTTTCGTGATGTATTTTTCTGTGTCTTTTTAACCTACCCCCTTTCACAGAGGTTTTTACTCTTCCACTGCGCGACACACTATTGTTTCCTTTCATGGCCTTTGTATTCTATTAAACGTCTTTGCTTCCTCCTTCCGCCAACCAGAATAGACAGTTTTTCCATTTCCTTATGTTGTTAAGTTTATTTTCCTTCTTCTCATCATCATTATCATTAGAAACATATAAATTAATTTTCTATCTTCCTCCGTCATCATTTCTTACGTCTTCGTTCTCTGATTTACTTTGACTTCGATTTCTTTACTGTATTGTGTACGTTCCGAGCATCTTTTTCCGCATCTGCTTCCTGTTTCGTGACCCTTTCCATTCCGTTTGGCGTGCTCGCTTCCTCATGCCGTGTGCGGTCAGTGCACACAGGGATTAGTATGCATGCCTCAGCAGCCCCTCTCTCCCAATGTGCAGCCAGAGGTTCATTCGTCCTCCGAGAGAGTGCTGACAGACGGCGCGGTGCTGACATGTGGGCTGAAGACGGTGACCGACCACCTGGACTTGGAGACGCTGTCATCATGTTCAGATTTTCTCCCGAGGAAAAATTTTCGAGGTAATAGCTTGACTGGTAGAAAATGGATCACATGAAATCTAAATTGTATTAGGTTGATTAGGTATTTTATTAAGTTCGAAATTTTTCGAACGCTCAAGACACTAACTTGCACACTACATAACTTGCATACCAGTTTTTAACCAAAAAATAATCAATTACCTAAAATAATAATATGTATATTTTATACTAATATTTTTATTTAAATATATTTACATTTTTGCAGTCAGTTCCCAAATAGGCATACATACTATTTTTCTAGTCGTTCGTTGTACGATTTACAAGGGAGAATTATCTAGTATCGGGTAGCTACTTTTGCGTTCGAATTTTGAAGTTATGATCTCCTCTGCTCATGCAAGTAGGTTTGAGTAGCATACTCAAAATGACCTTCCACGCAATGACATTGCTAAGCATTGCCACTATTATGTGATTCGATAGTGGTTTCAGTTATCTGTAACCGAGCCGGTTAAGAGAGAATTTAGTGGCTATTTTAGGAATTTCGTCTTCCTCACGATTTTAGACTAGTATAAATGAATACCAATCCATGACTCCAAATTATAATGTAAATAAAAATACCTTTTCTTGGAGTGGAGTTCCTAATCGCCATCTTCCACTGTAAATCACTTGTTTCGATAGTCCTTAATAGACGCCCACTGTAAAATCTTTAACGTACGCGGGCCGTTACGAGGGGCTTTATGTCCTCTGTTTAATTGCATTAAGTGTATAAAACAGATACTTTTTTAAAATGCTTATCGTCCTGAATATAAAAGCTTCATTCTACTCATCGGTGAAGATAATTTCAAGAAAAGGTAGTGCAGCCACAAAACTTAACAAACTCACAAATTATAATCCCGATTAATTTTTCTTCTCCTTTTTCTTCTTTACTTCAAGGAGAACATTCTTCTTTGAAGCTCTATGCTTTTTAGTGCTAATAGTTCAATGTTGAATTTTGAAATCAGGACTTAATCACTCGAAGGTCTTCTGTTTTTACCATTTTGCACTCTATTTTTCATGACATTAAAAGGATAGTGAAGCCAAATAGCTCCGAATACGGCGACTGTCTTGAACATTTATTAAGAACGTTATTTTTTTAGCTTAAATGCTTTATTCATTCTCCTTTAGCTCTCCATAGCTCCTTGCTACGATTCGGGATTCACCGTCCTATATTTAGTTGGCATTGATTTTATGGCCTTTTATTTCTGTATTTCTTTAGATCTCGTGACATTAAATTTTTCTAAAGTAAAGGATTTACCACAAAAACCATCCAATGCATTCATTATATATTAAGACTAATTCTAACTCTTTGAATATTTATTTTTGTAAGATGGTACAGTTTGATGTGCGATAGAAATTGATAATGGTGGGGATTACATACCACGTCTCATCACTACTTCTCACATCCCATGAACAAATTTGGTTATCATTACAATTGAAATAATTTCACACAAATCTTTATTAACGAGGAATCGCAATATAACTGTATGAAATGATTTTTACACTAGCTTCCTTTTTTGTTATAAGGTCGCATCAACACCTAGGTCATTAGCGACCATCTATTGCAATTAACTTTATGGTAACTGAAAAGATGAAATGATATGGGGATGATAAGGGATGAAAGGACGTACACTAATACAACCATGCCGGAGGCGGAACTCGAACCTGCGATCCTCCGGTCCGAGATCACTAAGCCTTAGCGATCTCGGCCACCGGATTCGGCATCAAATTCTCATCTTCTGATATGTTCAAGAAATAAACATACCCGTTGCATTAAGCAATAGAAACCACGTGGACAATTTTTGTACTAAGAAATTGTGTAGTTTCTGTTCCCATCATCTACTGAAGCTAAAATTCACTAGCACAGAAGAAAAAGAGGCCTGAGAAAACGCCAGTCCCTGAAGCGGTTCTTTTGATCGTTGAGATATTTCATCTTATTCGTTTCCGAGGCATCACTCGCGCGCCCACCCCACAGGTGTGACGTCAGAGGCCGCAGCGGGGCCCGTCCGCCGCCCACTCCGCGTCGCCCCGTCGCCGCGCCGGCTGCGCCAGTCCGTCCAGCGCCCGTCCGCGCCGTGGCACGCAATCACGATGTGGCTGCGGGAAGGGCCCCGGCCAACCTTCCCCACTGCCACCACATCCTCAGTATCCTCGTTTCCCTCGCACTGTCTTCACTTTAACCCCATTGTCCCACTCCGCGTCCATATTTTTCCAACCAAATTCGAAGTTCTTGCACCGGTAGCTCAGTGCATCAACTGATGTCACTGCAGCGCCTCTGACCGGGAGGTCCGAGGTTCGAGCCCTGACGGTGGCAGGATTTTCGACACTAGAGTCAGTCGCTGTCTGAGGAGAATTCTAGCGGCCGGCTGCTCTGATCGGTAGTTTTCCGTGGTTTCTCCGATCAACACCAGGTGAATGCCGGAGCAGTACCCTACCAAACGGGCCACGGACCGCGCGCATCTTTCCTTCTCTTCCTTGTTTTATCCTCTCCCCTTACACACACACACACTTACACTAACATGCACTACACTACCACATATTCCAGGAGACCGGTCTGGAGCTTAGAGCTGGTCCTGGCTGGGGCGATGCCCTGCTGGTGAGAGAGTCCTGGTTAGGGAGAAACCCCACTGACCGACGGTAGGTCGGCGCCGGATCTCGCCATCCAGCGGGAGAAGATCACCGCCATCTCCCGTGAAAAAACATGCACTACACTAACGGGACTAATGACGGAAGCAGTTGACGCGCCCGGAAGCACGAAAAAACCAACCAACCAACTACAGCGTTACCACAACGTACTCTCAACGTCATTGCCTTGGCTTCACACCCCTCAGCAGTCTCTTTTTTCTTTCTCCATCGCCCATACATCGTTCCCATCTCCTCCTCGACCACCTCCTTCGCCGCGCCACACCACCAATACCACCAACCCCAGTACCACCACCACCACCACCACCACCACCACCACCACCACCACCACCACCACCACCACCACCACCACTACCCTCAACATCATTATCGCACTACCATCAGAATTATATCTCCAGTAGTGCCACCACCACTAGAGCGTTACCACAACGTACTCTCAACGTCACAGCCTTGACTTCACCCCTCAGCAGTCTCCTGTATCTTTCTCCATCGCCCACACATCGTTCCCATCTCCTCCTCGGCCGCCTCCTTCGCCGCCGCGAGCAGTGGCGTGAGCGCGCCGGGACGCCGCACGACCGTCAAGTGTTATGACAGTACAATTAAGCGGTATAAATAGACATAAATAAAGCTGTACGTCCAGCGGCACTGCCGGGTTGAGCGCGAGGCGGGGGCGTCGGCACACTGGGCCCAAAATGCACTGCGTCGTACTCTTAGAAACAAGAGGAGTTGTGAACAAAACCACAACCAAAAATTAAGAAAACCACAACTAGATATGAAATAATAACGAATAATCTAGGTTACAGTGACCATGATGCACAAATTCTTACAATTACTAATAACATGAATACTGACACAATAAATAAAACACGCATGTGCAGAGCATTTACTACAGTTAACATAAAGTTATTTACGGACTACTTGCTGAAAGAATCATGGGAGGCAGTTTACAACGCTATTGACATAAATGAAAAATATAATTTATTTTCTCAAAGCTTTCTTTTCTCTCTACTTTATTTCATGACGTATCTCAAGATTTCCTTATCTACTTTAAAAAATACAAAACATTGTTACGAAAAGTCATAAGGCAGGCTAAAATCATGAAAAACGATCAGGATATTTTGAACTCAAATAATAAAACAAAAGCAATGTGGAATATAATAAAAAATACTACCAAATCAACTAGAAAACCCGTAGAGAATGTTGTTTTAAAATATATCGATATAAATGTGAACGATCCGGCAACAGTGGCTAATCTCTTTAACCAACAATACAGGATAATGAGCAATTTTCTCTTATCCTAGTACAAAATATTTAGGTTGTAAGGATAAACTAGTGTTTTATTTAATTTCATAATATTACTCTTAAACTCCTGGTATCGCGGCAGTTAGCAATGATTTACTTGCATCGCGATTGAAATGGTATTCTTGGGATTAAAATGGGAAAACTAATTATTAGAGTTAATATATTAAAATCTGTTAAGTTCTGCGTTTTTCTGCGATATTAGTTTAAAATTTAAATAAGAGAAGATGTTCTGAACTAGTCTGCAGCTTCTACCACAAGAACCATATTCTGTCAAAACTTACCGTTATGATTAAAAAGGAAAGGTCGTTATAAATCGAATAAGAATAAAATTTATTCTATTGCTACCTTTTTGTAGATTTTGTAGATTCTTTTGTCTTCCTTTCTTCGACGATAAAATCTATGTCGTTGGTTTTAGAAACCACTCTCCGACAAATCAAACCCTCTTCAACATACTTTTTTTCTTTTAAATGAATTTTCAAAAATACAAACACAAAAACATTATGTGTAGACACATGTCTTAGAATATGGATGAATCGTCAAAAAAGATGACCAGTTCCCCTCCAGCAGACTTGGACCAGGATTTGAACTTCCATCCTACTAAATATTCAGCCCAAAACTCCTAACCACTTGACAAACGAAGGGAAAAAAGTTCATCATTCACTTTTTGAGAACTTGAAACTCTTTTCGAGGAATTGTTGAAAATGTTGAGGTTGTATTTTAAGAAAACATCAACAATCAAAATATCGGTTTCAAACTCACCCTCGATTTATGCGCTGTTGGACACATACAGATAGATGGATGGACTGACACATAGTCAGACTGGTAGACACAGTCGGACAGGCAGACACAGTTGTATATGCAGGCGCAGTCAGACAGGCAGAGAAGCAGACGGACAGGCAGGCAGACAACGACACAGACAGATAGACATACAGGATCAATATTTATCCACTCTTTCGTTTATCGGACCTGACAATTTGATTTTTCTGTCGAATAATCGTCATTTTACGCGCAGCTTTACAATTCTTTCTCTTTTCTAGAAATAGTAATTAAGTAATACAGTGCTCAGTAATGTCTCTCCGCAGCGGCCACTGTGGCTGTAGAGAGTGTTAGCAACACAACATGCTGATAGCACGAGCTGTAGCTTTTAACTGAAGAAAACTTAAATTGCGGACTCGCCACAATTACAACAATGCCGGAAGGTTGTCTATCCCCTTCACTTGTTTCCCAGTAATCTTGTTGCTACGAATATAATATTTATTCTTAAATTCTATTTACATAGATAACTATGTATTACAAACTAATACAAACTAGTACTTGCTTACACACTAATTCTAAATTCTTTTCTTTGTCTTTTACATTCATTACATTTTGACATTATTAATATTAATTATTTACATTATTTACATTATTTACATTATTTACATATTTAATTTTTCATTATTTACATTATTTACATTATTTACATTATTTACATTATTTACATTATTTACATTATTTACATTATTTACATTATTTACATTATTTACATTATTTACATTATTTACATTATTTACATTATTTACATTATTTACATTATTTACATTATTTACATTATTTACAATATTTGCAATGTTTAATAAGAACCCCTGATTGGGTTCGGTGCACGGAGACGTTCCTGGCGCACGTTAAGTGATTGTGTGTGTGCACCGGCCGCGTTTGGTGCATTTTCGGCGCACTGTGCGTCGGAGGCGAGGCGGGGCGGGGGGCGGGGGCGGTGGGGGCGGCGCGTCTTCCCAGTGGCGTGTCGACAGGCGCCTCCGTCGCCGCGCGGATATAACGAGTCGTGTGTCGGCTCGGATGTGCACCATGAAGAGCGCGCGGCGGGACAGGGAATTTAACATGGTCATAAAAAAGGAGGGTGTTTACGAAAGATATAGCATGGCTCGCGATGAACTCGAACGTAACATGGCTAGAAGAAAATAGAGATGTGCAAGTTAATAATTGTGGTATGCAGAGTTGGGAGTGTATTTGTAACAAAGGAGAAGGTGAGGGGAAGGATGGGTAGCTATAAAGAACGTGCCATTTTCTTTTCAGGCGTTATTTCCCATGTCTGCTCGCGCTGTAAAAATGAATGAGTGAGTAACTCTGTGAAATAAAGTGTGACATTTTGATTCAATAAATATGTGTAATATTAGTTTTCCCTTTTAATGGTATATAATTTCATACAAGTAACGTACGTAGTAAATTTTGTGCGTAGGAACCTCAAGATCATTAATGGCCTGCCCTGTTCTTCAATATATCGCATACAGGTTTGATCCAGATTTAATTGATGATTCATTTACATTCATTTTCGTTGTCTTCTCATATATAGCAATTTTGTACACCTCATTAAAATGTAGGTCCAAATCTTTATATATTGTGATATACAAAATGACGAACCATTTTTATTATGGAAATGTCATTTTATTTGACATAGAATATAGAAATGTCAATAGACGATCGCGGGGGATCTACGTGGCAAATAAACAACCAGCGTCAAGGATAATTTTCGTTAGGTTGAAATGACAGCAGAGGCGGAAGAAGCATTGCTTTGAGAGACAAAAGAAAAAGATATAGGATTCGGATGCTTCCGAAATTTTAGAAGAACATTCATTTGCTTGAGCTACGCGGTGATGAGCGGGTCGACTCTTTATTTTACTAGATCGAGGAGAGACTGTAATTGACAGTTTTATAAACTTAACTATCGATTTTATATTAGGATAGAAGCGTTCTTGTAGGAAGAAAATACGTATCTAGGCGTCCACCGAGACGCAAGTGAGGAAGTCACAGATTATAATAGTATCGCCGGAAGAATTTGAACAGATCACGGACATTAGGCGAGGACGTTATTCAGAAGCAAGATTCTGCTGCGTCGACGAGAAAGGTTCTACGGGCGCCATCGAAGAAGAATGAGAGCGCGCGAAGATCCACGAATGAATACAAGTTTATAACTATTGTAATACAGAAAACTGGTCATGAAGATCATTCATTTTGATTATCAATATAATAAACTCCAATTTGTTAAGTTGAAAGAAAGCTGATTACCATTGTTCGTTACGTGCAATCAAGCATTTTAATAAGATTTTCAGATTCCTCACCACTCCGTAGGGATTGAAGATTGAATAATTGGTTGCAGAGTAAATAGCAACAATTATGAACTTCGAACACTAATTAACTGAGCTAGCACAACATAATTTCGGAATGAGAGATATTTAAATTACGTAAGAGTCATTAGGTTTCAAGTGTAACCTTTTTCTGGCGCCCAACATTTAGCAGTAATAATTATGTTTCAAAATGTCCCTCCAAGTGGGGCTTGTTTTTAAATAGAAAGACGGGGCTTGTTTCAAGTTGGCACCAGTCAACGTCGGGCATGTTTCAATATTGTTTCATAGTGTTCTAATCTCTCTTTTGTGACTTTCTATGTGTTATATTGCACGCAAGAATCGTACTTACGTAGGTAAAAAATTGTGGCGCAAATCGGCGATTATTCAACAGAAAAACTCGTATTGTCGGCGCAGAATAACTAAAGAGTGGATAAATCATGTTCTCATATGTAGTAAATTACTTCTTCTGACACATTGTGAAATCAGAATCCACGTTTTAGGGGTCCTTTATACCGAAGAATCGATCGAAGGTAAAACGTTTGTCCTACTGTCTGCCAGTTTGGCAGTCCCTCTAACCGTTCCTCTATCTTTGAGTCCATCTTTTGTCCGTCTGACTGTCCATATGATTGTCCGTCTGTCTTCCGATTTCCGTCTGTTCTCCGTTTGTTTCTTCGTCCACCTCTCCGTTAGAAAAAAGTTAGAAATAATGCGAGAAAATATGTGAAGTTGCAGCGTCACACAATTTTTGTAAGTAAAGTGTCATGAACCCGATGTTGAGAACCAGTCCAGTTCTTTCTACATTTAATTCATTTCAGTTCTGTAAATTCATACTAATTGTTAAGAAAATAATCATCGTAAAGATAACATAGTGCAACAACGGATCTTCGCCGTCACAGCCACTACCTTGTATTGGTTCTTTCGTAGGTGCCAAATCTATTGTGCAATTCTGGAAGATTGCCAAAAGGATGAGAATGGCGGGTGTGTCTGTATGTGATCAGCGTCTCAGAAAAGCTGACACATTGCATAGCATGTCCTTTAGTGTCATCACGTATAAACCAACATGATGCATCAATGGGAAGGACCTACTTCGTACAAACTTGATTGAATTTCGCTTATGACAATGAATAGTGTCTTAAACTCTTTTGTTCGGTAATATTTTTAATCAGTAAATTATTGTTTTTAAATTATTATTACTTCAAATTTTCCTTGTATATTTTCTGTTAAATTAGTTAAATGTTCTTTAACAGCAATTTTTATTGGCATCCAGATAATTGTCCAATAATAAAAGTAAATTCTTAGATATATTAATTTGTCTAGATACTTATATTCATAGAAAAATTTTATTTCATGCGAAATATTCCGTTAGTGGAAAGTTTTTTAAAAATTGTATTTAGAAATTTTATTCGTTATATGTTAAAATTATTTCACATTTCCTTTTCCTTTGCTTCTTCTCTCTCTACAACAAGCTTAGACAAAGTAAAACTACTTCAACAAAATGACAATGTAATATTCAGAAACATCTTTATTCAGTACAATATATGTTCAATCTCGCCAGCTACAGCAGATTTCTCTTCGTTCTCCTGAAGATTCCCTCACTTTCCTGTAAACGCTGTGTCATTTCCTGATACATCCATGATCAATTTCATAATCCCTCGCCCACTTTGGGAGCACGAAGGACCATGAAATTGCGTCGTCATCGCCCCATTGGCCCTCAAAAAGTGAAAGATGAAACTGTCGCTTGCACAATAGGTTAGGGGAGCAAAACCGCATCCCTCTTGGAATCTCTCCCTTCATTCCGCCACCCACGACGTGTTTTCTGGCGTTTCATCACTCGCTTGATTTCCGTTCAGACGCTTTCGATTCACCAACCACCCACCCGCTGCCGCCGGCGTTAGCACGGGGAGAAATGCCGTTGATGTGCTTGCGTTCGATAAGTGCGAACATTGACATTTGGTAGTAAACCAAGGTATTTCTCTGGCTACTCTCAAAGATTCCGAATATGAAATAGTTTCCAAATATTTCGATATTATCGAATTATCAAGATATTTCAGTGAAATAATAAATGCAGATGGGGTGCCGTGATACGAAACCAGGTGAGTAAAACGACAGTGGCGTTAATCCTTGTGATAAAAATATATTTTTATACTTTTAGTTTTTAATGATCCCAAATTCTGTAGATATTAATTGCATTGACAGATTTTGACTGTATAGAATATATAATGTACTTTAAAAATATTTTGATAAATTTATATATATATATATATTAAAAATTTGAAAAATTGTAAACATTTTGAAGAATAGCTTTTTTGATCGTAAATGGCCATTCAGCCTAACACAGAAAACTATTTATTACGAAGAAACTCTACGAAATGAATGCATTTAAATCATTAGTCTTCTCTCGTGGAACCTCTGACGAATCATCGTAATCTTTATTGAAAGTTATTTAATTCTTGTTATTACATTTTTCTGGCTTTTTAACATTTTATTTTCATTATTTAACTTTGAAACAAAATAAAAATAAAGAATAGACAAATTGAAACCTGTAGTGACTAGTTATTATTCGTATATTTAATGCAAAATTTGAACGATAGAATTATTTCATTTCTTTTGAAAATTTTGAAGGGATTTTAAAAAATGTATATTTTTTCAAGGTTGAATTGAAGAAATGCAGAGGAACTTGTAAGATATAATTAAAGGAAGTTTAAGCTTGATTTAAGGAAAACAAGTTAAGAGAAAATTCTCAATGTGTTTGTTGATTGGAAATTAACCATTCCTAAACCATTAACCATTCCTAAAAGTAATTATTATTTTGAAAAATATAAAAGAAAGTACGTATGTAAACATTCGTATTAGGCGTATGTTTCTTTGAGTGAAGGCCAATCGGTTCCTCTTCTACAAAACCAACCCTCAGACTAGTCAAAGCAGCTGACGAATAAGGCACGGAGGCAGCCCGAGGCGGACGCACGAACCCTAAGACAAACCGGCGCGCGCAGCCAGTCCTACACGCTCCTCTCCGCTCCGCTCCTCTCCGCTCCTCCCCGCTCCGCGATCGGTAACTTCCCGGCAGTCTCTCAGGGAAATAAATGGGTTTGATATATAGCGGTCATAAACATGCATGAGGTTCTACACCATTCCAGTATTCCTTCATCAATAACGACGGGCGACGTGTATTTATGTACTTCACTCACTTCCTCTACGTCCGCGACCGACGCGTCTTTTGTGGTCGTGTTACGACGGCGGTGGCGAGGGCGGCGGCGGCGATTGCAAACTCTTTGGACGGTCGCTGAGATTGAGGCGCGCCCGTGCGGTAAAGCGTGTTCAAGCACAGCTGCACGGTGGTTTGGCGGACGCAAAAAGGGGCAAAATTATTTTTGTCTAAACTAGCGTCAATTTACAAGATTGAAATCCAATAGTAAAAACAATATTCAGTGTGTGTGTTGTATATTTTTGTCTAAACTAGCCCCAATTTACAAGATTGAAATCAATTGTAAAACAAATATTCAGTGTGTAGTGTGTGTTTACTTTATTTTGCTATTTGTTCATTAGTGTATAAAAGTACATAAACATACGTTATTTTTTATAAACAGGTCATAGTTTCATTATTTTGAAATTCACTCTATTCATTAATTGATTTGATTAACTCACTACTTTCTATATGTATTTCTTACAAAAGCTAACCTATTTCTCTAATTTTAGTTGTCGTAGTTATATCTGAAAACAGTATGGTAATATTTTATTATATGAATATCGTACATTTGATCCACCTTGTAAAAATTCAGAATTAATTTTCGTTTAATTGGATTTTCCATTATGATAATTATTATTGTTGTTATTATTATTGTTATTATGATTATCCAATAGTGCACAGTTCACTGGTACCGAAACAGAAGTCAAGAAATGCACTACTAACACTCGCGTCTTAACACGTGATTACTACTACTGGGAGGAGATCACTTGTGCAACACTTTTCAAAGTTGCTTCATTAACTTTTTTACGAAACTCATTCAGTTTCGTTCAGTTTGACTATTGTAAAAGAGTCACGTAAACAAAGTGGAAAATAATTTTTAATTCATAGTTTTTTTTATTTGTAAAATATGCACATAAATGTATAATGTGTCTTGTTCAATTATTAGAAAACAGCATAGCGAAGCTATATCGCTTCTTACAATTCACGCATACTATTAGAATAGCATTTAATACAGAAGAGAATACTTGATGTTTTCTGAGTCCCTTTGTTTGTCTCGTATCTAAAGCCATTGTAATTTATGAACGCAACTAATTTCTAGAATCCTCTTCCAGGTAGTGGACGGCTTCCACGAGTTACTTTAAGGATGCGAAGTTACTTTGAAAATCCTCCACCGACTAAACTGGAATCTAGGACGTCTCTGTCTTTAATGTTAATGTTTGTAAACGAATTTAATTTTATGGAAGAACGATTTTATTGACCGTTCTTTTCCCCAGGAGGGCCCACAGTGGAAGTCAAACGCTCCTTATCGATTCCGATCAACCCTTGAAAGAAGCTATTGACACACCAATTACAAAATCGTTCTTATTTCGGAGATTGGGTTATAGATGATAATGGAAAGCACCAACATGAATTATTGTATCTTTTGAAGTCAGACTAGTCCACGTATTGAGAATTAAGTGGAATGCAGGTTGGGCAGTGTTAGTAGCTCGATAATGTCAAACGGGGATATTGCTTTATGACGGAATATTGAGCCTAAAAGAATTAGACCTCCAGCAGATGAACGTAGTACATACTTCTTTCAGCCACCCGTTTGGAATAAAAGTCGCAGTGAGAGAACGCCTATAAGAACGTTATTCATAAATCAAATGTCTCTATTATTACTGTGGGGAAGCCCAGTGGCCAGTAGTTACATAACTTGTCGTTTGCTTTACAAATTTGGTTTCTTCTTCAATCAACAAGTAGTAATAAATTTCAGGTGCCCTTTGTGTTTGACAGGGTCAAGGTTAAACAAACGCACGAAACAAACTCTAAGTCGTCTTATGTATGCAGATTTAATGGTCGTGTGTTATTATCAGCTGCTCATTTGGTGGTATTTTTAAACATGTGCTGCAACTTCCAATGCAGATTGTAATCACTGCGGACTTGTGTTCGATTGCACGTTTTGGTCGATGGACTATAATTTACGTATCATTACGAGAATACATTGCGGCTGTGGGTGCAAAAAGAGGTCAATTTACCGGATGAATATAATATCGATATAACGTATGGGCGATATAACATACCGAAATGATATAGCATGCTTAAATAGACAGTATTCCGTCCTTTCAAATGACTTAGATATCGCTTGCAATCGCTTGAGGTAGCGCGAAATGATGCATCATTTATTTCTTCGAGATAAATCTCAGATAGCAAATTGTCAGAAATTGGTTTAATTTCTTCTCATAATATCTCTGTAATGAAATATTTACTTTGGACAGTCTCGTAAATACCTATTATATTTGTGTCTGGAAGCATAATTTCAATTTAAATTCTCAGTAACTCGTCTCAAAAACCGTTCTCAAAATCGTCAGTAATATATTTGAAAGAGTAACGTTGCAAATAAATTACATTTTATCTTTATATTCACATCAGAACTGATGATTGTTTGTCAGTTAAGTGAGTCAATAATGCAGCTAGTATCAAAATTCTCAAGGACAAAAAAAGGGAGTACAAATATTTATAAACTTATAATTAGTTTAATAAAATATAAGAAGATAACTCATTTATTTCCACTTCGATCGTGTTATTTTTTCCACAATTTTCCTTCGTTGACTAGGCCAGGCCTTATTTTCTAATTGTTTGCTGAGAATGGAATAAGAAGATTATCAAAAGAAGACAAAGGGATCATTGTTTTTCACCTTAAACATTTATTAACTGCATTTCAATTGAAAACTGTCTATACCTGTTATAGTCACAGTCTCTAAAAATTCAATTAAGGAGAATACACAGGCCAACAAAAATAAGGTTTCAAAAAACTTTACATATTGATAGCTGATTTTTATAGTGGTTTGGGTGTAGAATCAGCATCTGAGCTCTATTTGTTTCCATCATTCATTGTTTAGTCACAATATTATGTATAAAGATATGAGAAAACTCTTTATGGACCAATACGGGGCAGTATGGTATATATAAACCAATATGGGGCAATTATTTATAAATCAATGCTGATCTCGTGCGCCACTGTCCCATTTACATAGTAAACTTGGGAATTTAGTAAAACCACTCGCATATTGAGAGGTGACTGAGCACACCACAAAGTATGCATATTATTTTTAAGTCATCACATATCATCCATCCATGAGTAGTTCATTTTCTCTAAAAATACACTGAGGTTTTCGGAATTTTCCTTTATGTGTTCAGAATAAGCAAGAGGTAATTAGTTATCAGTGTTTAGTAGAACTAGTTAACTGCTTTTAAACGAGTTTTGGAGGAATCTATGAACAACCTCTATTCTGTTTTGTATTGAATTCCGAACGCATTCACCAGACCGGCAATCTTAGAACAATATACTAAATCCTGTTCTTGTTTGAAACAAATAAGAGAATTGCTGATCTCTTCTCCTGTACATATGTATTGAAGTTCCAACTGCTAGCACGTTCTTTACTTTGAGTCTGAAGACAAGCAGTTCAGCTTTTATTTATTTATTTTACGTCAAAAAAAAACAATTAAAACTGGGTATGACGTGCTATGGGGAAAAGTGAATTGTGTGCACATTTTAAAAATTCTGTGATCCCTACACTAAGTCATGTACTACTTAAATTTTGAAAAAAACAACAAAAAAGCTCCCATGTAATAAAATCAATTTTCAAGGATAAAAAGGCAATAAATTTTGTCTCTTTTCCATGTTGTCCATCGGAATAATACTTCCTGCCGCGACAACAGGGAAACGATAATTTGAATAATTGTATTTCCCACTGAATTCTAGAAGACGTGCACAGAAAATGAAGTAACATTTATGTCCAGAATAAAAACAAGGGGCCATCTCAGCATTTTCTCAATGGATCAGGGAAACTGGACGAAAAAACTGATCGAGATGGGGATCATTGACCCGGAGGCTGCAATACAATACTTGTTACAGGTTGTCATACACATTTATTCAGTTCAAATGGTAAATAATGCATTATGTATCATTGTTAAAATTAATGTTACTTTTCTTGTGATGCTCAGTATAGTCTCTAATTGTATAGAAACAGTTGTGCAGCTTACTCCTTTGTTCAGCCCAAATCTCTTACCAAATCGTTTAGCTCAGTTTCAGTAAACAACTGTAGTTCCGTACTGTACAGGACTCTGAAACTCATTGTCAGCTAGTTCGTCTTTATCACACGAAGAGCCATCACATGACGTATTATCCAAATGAACTGTTGCAATGGCCACTGAGGTTCAGGTACAGGCAGATCCGGACTATGGCCTATTGTCCGAATTGAAGATGGTAGTTAGAGTACCATCTGCAATTCGTACCAGTACTTTTTGAGATGTAAATAGGAACATCAATGCAACAAAAATAGTCATCATTGAATGATTCCTTGCCTTCCTTCATACCACTGGAATAGCTAATCTAAAGGATGCTTTCTTCTTTTTTCACCATTGTAAAATACACATTTTTAACAAAGTCTGCAATGTCCCATTGGTGTTTTTTAATCATAAATTCACCACAAATATTACAAAAACTGTCAGGGCTGTTATTACACCCATGACTAGCCATGACAACACTAACTGCTAAACTAGTATCTCATCTTGATAGCAACAATGCAAACACGTGTGCCTCCAATAAAACAAGCACGGTACTGCTTGCCAAATATTTTACTAAAGAGTATACTACGTTCTTTGTCGTCCTAATACTTTCTCATTGTAACTCCCTGCAACTAATATATTTGTAGATACTCAGAGCTGCATTTGGCTAGCTATAAATAGAAAATGTTAAAATGAGAAAACAATTGTGGATGATACGAAATTTTTAATGTTATTTTGGAATCACCACACTTAAAATGATAAGAATTAGGTGTACGCACACGAAATGTTTTTTGGTCGTTGCCCTATGACAATATAGAATTATTAGTAGTTCTTTTCAGTCATTGGATATTAGGTTATTCAGAAAAAAACCGTAACGCCAGATGTACGTCCATGAATTGTGGGAATTCTGATGCGGTTTAGTTGGCGAAATTACGTGATGAAATAATGGAAGTCATCTCTGTCAACTTTATATAAAAACAGAATTATTGACTACTTTCTATTCGTATCTTCATTTTTCATCTTCTTTCTCCAATAATATTGTTTAATATGAATTAATTTTACATATATTCCATTTACCTTCAACATCCTCTATCCTCCGTCTCCTACAGCTATTCCGCGTGCGTCCTTTCTCCCTGAAAATATGACCTAAAAAAAATTAAACATAATATATAATTATAATTATAATATAATAATAATAATAATAATGACCATTCGTTCTGTTACTACAAATCTGCTTCATGATCCTCGGTACGTTTGCCTTTTCGTTTATACCTGAGATAAATTGTATGCTGAATGGGCGATGACTATATATGATAATAATATGATTGAGCACAAATGGAATGAAATGGCTATTCGAGATAACTATGTGTGACCGCCCGTTTTCTTAGATTCCGAAAACGTGTCACATACCGCCCTAAGAAAGCGAGGGAAAAGAATATTTTGAACGCGCGCCAACGCGGATGGATATTTGGAATGATAATTAGAATTTAAAACAAGAGAGACCGCCACCATACCAAGGGCGAGACCGGAGGTCGGATGAAAGAAAAGTTCTTTCTGAAGGTAGCAGCGAACTGGGCGGACGTATGGAAAACGGTACCCAGGATGACATTGCAGCGGACTTCAGATTTAACTTTTGAGGAAAACTCTTCTAGAAGACCCGAAGAGGTAATTATTCTGTTATAAATTGATTTGAACATAATCTTAGAAGAAGGTAATAAGAAATGTTATGAATTTATAATGGAAGAATTAGGAGAAAAATTTTTTGAATAGATGGCAGAAATTTAAATGCTTGCATTCATTTCTCTTTCCATTTTTTTTTTCTTTTCCATGCTTTTCGTATATTTAAATACTCTCTTGAAGTTGGTGCTCATATAAAGGGGTGATCTCTGGATTCATTTTCACTCTGAATACCCAGTTGGTCATTAACTGTAATCGAAAAAAAAAAGTAAAATTCATATGGGGTATTCAAGCATATAAAACTTGAACGAGAAGAAGGCGATTTCTGAGGAGCAACGGCGTTCTAAACCCCGAGGACACGACCTTCAAGGCCGAAGCAGCTCGGGGGGAAAGGTGTAGAAGGAAGCAAAGTGGACTGCTCCACGCGGCCAGAACACAGAAAGATCGTTCAAATAAAATGTTTTGTAGGGATGGGAGTATTCCAGTTTAATAAGAAAGCTTATTCTGTATCTATCACGTATAAAGAAAAGGGAGGGTAATAGATTTACCACGCTTAAAAGATAAGAAAAGTAAAAGTACATTTGTTTCCGACTTCTAATACGTGAGAACAGAATCAATCTTTTCTGTCAAAAAGGATTTCAAGATCAATATTGTAATATAGTGTTTAAAGAGTTTGTGTAAGAGTATAATTATAATAATAGAAATTTTCTCTGGTTTTTAGAGAGAAAAGAGTTTCCTTTTTGTTGTAAAAGTAATGTTAAGGGAAAAGTATTAATTTTTGATTTTCAATGTGTTTTTCTTTCAAATTTTGTAACGTAATATTTTAACGATTCTTTCGAATTTCTGAAAGTGTGTTTGTTAAACAATTGGGTTGTAGATGAAAGTAGAAATTGTGTATTGTGTTATTAGTGTTTTTTCAGTCAAGAGTATTCTGTATTTGATTTTTTATGTGCCATTGTATGTATTTGTCAAAGAAATAATATTTTTAGAATATATTCTGAATTTAGTGAAAAGTGATTCTCACCGAGTTGTTTGTAATTTTTTGCACCCAATCCATAAACGATCTTCACGACCCTGCCCCCTAATTTTTTTTATTTGTCCACACTGGGACGTCTATACTGAGCTAGTCGCCCATCTGGTGAATTGTGTTCGCCCCCCCCCCAGGCCGTCTCAGGTCGGGTGCTGGCCTTCCGGCTTGTCCCGCACACGACTGTGGCTCGCATTTGGCGCCCATAAGGCGGGGCTCGATTATTGGATGCATTTACGACAAACTCGATTTGGGAATAACTGAGACCAAAATTTGGGTGAAAACTAAAATTCTAGTACAATTGAATCACAGTTCACTAAAATTTCTGAAAAAGGTTGAGAGTACAAGTGTGTTGAGTAAAAGTGTGTTATTTCGGGAAAGTTTTTTTTCGAAAAGGATATTTATTATATGAGAGTTTTATCAGTTTCAAATTGTGTCTGGTATTTCTGTGTAAAATATTTTGTAGAGAGGTGTATGTGTCTGGGAAAAGAATTGATTGATTCTAGGCAGTTAATAGATTCAAAATGGCAGATAAGTATAACGTGGCTGGGAATTTACCTACCGTGGAAGGAACTAAGGAATCAGATAGCGATGGGGAAACTGGGGACAAGCACCAGGTACGATGATCGTGGGGGAACGACAGGAGTGAACTAGGAACGGCAGGAGAAACTAGTGAGACGTCGCCGACAGAATCACAGCCAACGCCAACACGAGATCAGGATGAGGAAGAACGAAAACCTCGAGGGGGCTAATTCAATGATGCAACGATTAATAGGTCAATTTATGCAACAATTAGATGTGAGGTTAGTCATGCAGGAGGAAAAAAGGGGAAACATAAAAAATTAGGGTTACTTTGGAAACTAAACTGAGGAGAACAAGGCTACTTTGGAAACCAAATTAGAAGAAAATAACTCGGCAATAAATGCATTGGAAACTAAACTAGAGGAGAACAAGGTTACTTTGGAAACTAAACTAGAGGAGAACAAAGTTACTTTGGAAACTAAACTAGAGGAGAACAAGGCTACTTTGGAAACCAAATTAGAGGAAAATAACCGGCAATAAATGCATTGGAACAAAAATTCCGGAATTCGACACGAAATTAGAAGAAAATAATAGGAAGTTAGAAGAAAATTTAAAAGCACAGTTTACTGAATTAGCGGAGCAGTGGAAGGTCGAATTTAAGAGCGAGGTTCAACAAGAATTAGCACAGGAACACGAGAACTTAGAGAAAAAATTCACGGAGCTGGGACTTAAAATTAGAAGAAAGGTTGATAAATAACGAAAGAATTTGAAAATAGGATCAAACACAATCGGATCTTATAACCGCCGTATCCGACAGGCAGATTGAGGTAGAAAAGGAGTAGAAAAATTCCAGAATTTGTTACTGAACAAGTTCAGGTTCAAGCTAATAAATTAGATAGTGGAATAAAGGCTTCTTTCTGAACAGGATGGCGTTCTACAACATCAAATTAATGCATATAAGAATGAAGTAGTAGAACTGAAAAATCAATTAGAAAATTTACCACCGAGTGGAGGAAGTGTTCAGCCCACGTATGTTTCATTACCGTGTACTCCTAATTTCAGTGCAGTGGGAGATGAAAATCCATGTGTATTTATGAAAGATAGATAATTTCTTTTTTTTTAAATTGTGTTCCGGGCAGTAAAAAAACTAGAATCGTTTATCAGATGTTGCAGGGTAATGCACGAATCTGGGCAGATAGTTTGAGAGTTTCCCAAAACTATGGCCGAACTCAAAGAAAAATTTTATTCGAGATATTGGAATAACGAAACTCAAATCAATTTTAAAGTTAATGTAATGTATGGTACGTGGAAGAAGGGTACGATGTCCATGCAGGAATATGCAACGGAGAAATTAAACTTTTTTCAAATTATGTACTGACGATACCGGATGAAGAAATTGTCTGTTTATTAATACGTCATTTTCCTTCCTCGACGCAAATTTGCTTAAAAAACTCTTACCAATGTCCACTGAAAAATTAATAACGCAGCTAGGATTGTATGATGCCACTTTCGTGTATAATGAAAGGTTACAGAAAGCGGCAAATGCTAATGGTCCGGGAAATGGTCAAGATATCAGAAGCAACAACATAATGTAAGCAAACCAGAAACAGAGAAACTTACAAACCGAAACATTACCAAGAAAAACAAACTTATGCTAGACAAGACAGGACCTCGTCTAGGGATAGAAATAGAAAAAATTCTATTGATAGAGGAGTTTTCCAACCCAGAAATACAGGACCAAGTACATCTCGCGGACATGAGTCGGAAAATTAGAAAGGTTTGTTTCGACACGCCATCCGCCCAAACTAAATAGAACAATCTAGTGAAGAAGAGGTGGCGATATTATCAATCGAATTAATCTCATTTGATGATGAACTGTGCAACGATAATCTCAATGCATATCAGAAAAACAGTTAACTGAAGTATTACTTAGGAATCAAAAAGGGGTTTTTCAAAACAAGAATCCAGTAAAAAATTTTCAATTCGAAATAGAATTAACAGATAAAAAACCATTCACGGGTTACCAATATGTCATTCCAGAAAAACATAAGGAAGAGGTGGATAAGCCCTTGCTACCATGGTCAAAGATGATATCATCATGAAGTCCAAAACCTCTTATCTAAATCCGATAGTGCCGTGAAAGAGTAATGGGAAGATAAGGTTGTGTTTAGATGCAAGGCGATTGAATCAAGTTACCTTACCGTACAGAGACAGACCGTTGCGTGTAGAGGATTTAACTAATCAATTATCCGGCATCAAGTGGTTGAGTTCAACCGACTTCACTGCATCGTATTGGCAAATAGCGATAGCACCTGAATGTAGACAATATACAGGATTTATTCACCGGGAATTTCTATGTCTTCAAAGAATGCCATTTGGACTCCAAGAACAGTGCATCTGCTCTTGTACAATGTCTAGACAATATCATTGGCAGAGAGATGTCCCGCGATGTTTTTTTCTATATTGATGACGTGCTTGTGTATTCTAAGACATTTGAAGAACACATGACTAAGCCTAGATATTTTATTGAAACGTCTGATTGAAAATAATTTACAACTGAATTTGGAGAAAAATAATTTCTGCACTAAAAAGTTAAGTTCCTGGTTATGAAGTGACAGTTAACGGAGTCAAAATGAATATGGAAAAGATGCGAGAGATAGATAAAATTGCACCGCCAAAAACACGAAACAACTTAAAAGTTTGTAGGTTGCGTCAATTATTACGCCAGATTTATTCCCAATTTCGCCATGACATTGAAATATTTCTTCCGTTGCTGCGAAAGCACACTAGATGAAAGTGGTATACAATCGGAAAGTAAATTTCCACAGTTTGCGACCATTTAAAGAATGAAATATGTGCAAAATGATGAAACAAACAAACAGATAAAGTAACCGACAAGAATCATGTAAGAAAAAAAAAAAGAGGAGAAAGAAGGAGGAAAAGAAGAAGGAAGATGAGGAAGAAGACAAGGAGTAGGAGTACAAGAGGGGAAAAAAACAAGATTGCTCGACGTTCTAGAATCAAGAAAAAGAAGGCTAAATTTTTGTGAAAAGATTTTACGGCATATGAAATCAAATCCCATAAAATCTTTTTTCCGAAAGAAGGGTTATGTGACCGCCCGTTTTCTTAGATTCCGAAAACGTGTCAATACCGCCCTAAGAAAGCGAGGGAAAAAAATATTTTGAACGCGCCAACGCGGATGGATATTTGGAATGATAATTAGAATTTAAAACAAGAGAGACCGCCACCTTATACCAAGGGCGAGACCGGAGGTCGGATGAAAGAAAAGTTCTTTCTGAAGGTAGCAGCTGAACTGGGCGGACGTATGGAAAACGGGACCCCAGGAAGTGACATTCAGCGGACTTCAGATTGCAACTTTTGAGGGAAAACTCTTCTAGAAGACCCGAAGAGGTAATTATTCTGTTATAAATTGATTTGAACATAATCTTAGAAGAAAGGTAATAAGAAATGTTATGAATTTATAATGGAAGAATTAGGGAGAGAAATTTTGAATAGATGGCAGTAATTAATAGCTTGCATTCATTTCTCTTTCCAGTTTTTTTTTTTTCTCTCTCCCATGCTTTTCGTATATTTAAATACTCTCTTGAAGTTGGTGCTCATATAAAAAGGGGTGATCTCTGGATTCATTTTCACTCTGAATATCCAGTTGGTCATTAACTGTAATCGAAAATAAAGTAAAATTCATATGAGAGTATTCAAGCATATAAAACTTGAACGAGAAGAAGGCGATTTCTGAGGGAGCAACGGCGTTCTCAACCCGAGGACACGACGCTTCAAGGCCGAAGCAGCTCGGTGGAAAGGTGTAGAAGGAAGCAAAGTGGACTGCTCTACGCGGCCGAGAACACAGTAAGATCGTTCCAAATAAAATGTTTTGTAGGGATAGGAGTGATTCAGTTTAATAAGAAAGCTTATTCTGTATCTATCACGTATAAAGAAAAAGGGAGGGTAACAGATTTACCACGCTTAAAAGATAAGAAAAGTAAAAGTACATTTGTTTCCGACTTCTAATACGTGAGAACAGAATCAATCTTTTCTGTCAAAAAGGATTTCAAGATCAAATATTGTAATATAGTGATTAAGAGTTTCTGAAAGTGTGTTTGTTAAACAATTGGGTTGTAGATGAAAGTAGGAAATTGTGTATTGTGTTATTAGTGTTTTTTTTCAGTCAAGAGTATTCTGTATTTGATTTTTTCTTATGTGCCATTGTATGTATTTGTCAAAGCAGCCAATATTTTTAGAATATATTCTGAATTTAGTGAAAAGTGATTAAACGATCTTCACGACCCTGCCCCTATTTTTTTATTTATTGTGTCCACACTGGGACGTCTATACTGAGCTAGTCGACCATCTGGTGAATTGTGTTCGCCACCCCCCCAAGACGTCTCAGGTCGGGTGCTGGCCTTACGGCTTGTACCGCACACGACTGTGGCTCGCATATGGGAAAATACTCCGCGAATCTTCTATGCCAATCAAAAATTCCACGACGTGGTATTGATAGGAATTTGAACTCACATATTGATAGGTGACTGAGCGAAGGGGTTCGGGGCAGAGCACGCTGACTTTGCAATCGGGAGGCCCGCGTTCAATCTCCCTGCCGGTCATCCTGGAGGGTTTTTTTTTGTGGTGGTTTATCTCGGTCATCCAGACGAACGCAGGGCCACGACTGCGAATCCAGCGTCACTAACCGAATTCGTTAACTATGTGAAGTCACAAAGGTTAAGTGATTTCGAGACAACACATAATCCAAATTGGGTGACAGACTAGGAACGCCGGGATCTAACGGTGCTGAGGCCAATTGCCCTTTACAGAAGATATAATGGCTAAATGCAAATACAAACTGATGTGAAGACGGCCCTCTACTCCTGGGTCTTTGGTCACCGTTAAACGTTTTAAAGGGGTAACAAGCAGAAGGTAGATTAGCAGCTCAACCCTAGCCGTTCCTCTCCCCAGGCTGCGACCCCGGGCCGAGACATTCCTGCATTGCAATATCCTTTCCCCCCCGCTGGAAACCCTTGTGAGGGTTTCGTTGGGCGAAAGTGCAGCTGCAGCCCCCAAAATTTTCCTCGAGCGAAAATCTTGGCTTTGCCAGACGAGCACCCCCCATGCCGCCGCCGCGACTCATCCTCGTCTCCTCCATCCCCCAACTCCCCCACCCCCGTCGTTCCCCCCCCCAACCGCCCCGCCGCCCCGCCCTCTTCCGTTGTCTCCATCGCCCTTTCGTCCCCCCGGCGTCCCGCCCCTCTTCCCCGTTCCTCCGTCCCGGCCCCCGGCGTCCCCGCCCCCCTCCGCCCCCCTGTCTTGCCGTCCTCGCCGTCCTCGCCGTCCTCGCCGTCCTCGCCTCCTCCCGCCACCTCGCCGTCCTGCCTCTCCCGTCCTCGTCGTCCCCCCTCTCCTCCCCCTCGTTTCCCCCGGGTCGTCCTCGCCCCCAGTCGCCTCGCCGTCCCCCCTTCCCCGGGTCTTCTCGCCGTCTCCGGGGTTTTCGCCCTTGCCACCCCCCGGCTCCTGTTGTCTCCGCTGCTTCCACTACCCCGCCTCACCGCCCCCTCGCCGAAACGAGGGGAAAGCCGCCGTCTTAAGGAAAAACTATCCGCGCGACGCGCTTCCGCCCTTCGGGGTGGCGCGACTGGAGGAATGGAAGAAATGGACGGGAGGGCGTAAAGGGACAGAGGACAAGTTTAACACCATATCAGCAAATCGAAACACTTCGTCTGATCCTCTGGGAATACACTTTCCGTTTCAAATCTAATAAATCTGTTGGAAAAACGGTCAGTTATGTAAAAATTAAGGGGGTTGGTGACGGAAATGGGTTGCTAAATGGGTTTCATGCCCTTTACTGAGTTCTTTTCGGAGGGGGGGTAACCGCCATTCGTATTGGACAGTTGGTGTTGAAGAGTGTTTCTGGGCCCAAGTTGAAAATTTCCGGGGGGAAAAGCAGGGCTTAATTTTAAAAGAGATTATGTTTTTTATCGGTGATGGCGGTTATCTTCTCCTGGTGGTGGCGAGATCCATCGTCGACCTTCCTACATCTTTCAGTAGAGGCCCTTGGGCACAATACCCGAATAACTCTCTATTAATAAATCTTCTATTCTTCGAATCAGACACTAGAAGTGAACATTAATAAACAATTAAATCTATTTGTAAGATTAATTTATCTGAAATTCTTATTGTTCATTGGGATGGAAAACTGTTGCCTGGATGAAATATCAGGGACCCAAAGAAGAATGACCTCAACTGTTATGCATTCAGAGACAGCAGCTCATCGGCTTCCAAAATTGCGGAATTCTTCAGGAACAGAGCACACTAACGCTGTTTGGAATGTGTTCACGCACTGGGGTATCGAAGGCAATGTACAAATTCTTTGCTGTGACTTAACAGCATTAAAACATTTGCCGTATTAAAGGAGCATGTATCTTTCTTGAAGAAAATTTGAACAGGGAATTGTTGTTTCCATGCCGTCATCGCATATACAAACTTATTTTACTATGTTTGTTTGAATGTAAAATACTTTATGTAATTCTTAAAAAGACTGTTCATGTCAATCCGTGGCTTCAGTGCAGTGCAGCTGTAAAAGCTCATTATCAAGATATCTGCTTTTAAAAAGTTCTAAAATCACATGAAATGATAGAGTCCACAATTTTAAATGCAGCTCTAAAAAATTTAGACACCTTGTGTGGTTTGACAAAATCTTAAGAATTGTCTGTCGTATCACTCATTGATAAAGAAATAGACGTACAAATCAAAATCAAAATGGTAGCAAATTTAGCCAGAGAGAATCTTCACTTAGAAGTATATGTTCCTTTTGTGCAGCATTGGATGGAGAATAATATAAGCGCAATTGTATAATGTAATATGATAAGCTCGATGACGGCTCTTGAATTATTAATTCGTTAATATACAATACATCTCCTAATTCAACTAAATCATTTTATTGAAAACAATAGCCGCCTTTGTGTCACAAAAGCAGATATTTATTCTCTCGCCTGCAGATGAATACTAGTTTGTTCCAGAATTACCTTCGATCTGGAAAGCAACTTTCATATTTAGAAGTTCAAGGTTATTATAAAGTTAAAAGCTGTGAATGACTGGGTTGAAAGGGCTGTTAAATTAATGCAATATTTTCATGCACTACTGCGTATAGATGAGGAGCGAAAGCAATTTGTGTTGTGTTGTTCAAGAACGTACCCATATTGTACCCATCACGTACCCATATTACAAGAAAGAAACACTGAATAAAAAGTACCGACAAGAAAATTAAAGACCATAACGCAGTATAGAGAGTGAAAATGAATTAAATTGTAATATAAAAATATATATTAAACAAGCATTAGTAGATTTCCACTGACTTAACACAACAAAATCATTTATCCCTAACATTCAAATTTTGCGCTCAAGTCGGCACGGATTAATATAGGTCAATTGAGATGAAATTTTATTTTTGAGTAAATTTGACCCGATGAAAAATATTTGAGTTAAAACCAAAAAATTGAAATTTTTTTAAAGGTTAATTTTTAAATGCCATTTTACGTGGTGGACGGGGGCCCCCATCGGGCCCCCGCTTTTCCCTCTGCCCCACGCAAATTTGGCTACGCCCCCTTTTCCCCTGGCGGAGAAAGATTTTTTGGGCGACAAAAAACAGGGGGTTTGAATTTTCTCAAAACCGGGATTTTTCAAAGGAAATCATTTGGGGGACGGCCAGTTTATTTCCCCCTCCATGGGAAGGCATGAAGGTTTTTTTCCCCTTTCCCCGGTTTTGGTCCCCGACCCTTTCACAACCGTTGGACCACCCAAACCCTTTTCCCCAAACCGCCCCCAAAAGGGGACCCAATGTAGGTTAAAAGGGATCAAAAACTGCCCTTTGCGGTGATGTTCCAAAGAGGGGGGGACGCGCCCGGGTCGGGGTGAGGGCAGGGGGCCCAACGATGATGGAATGGAGTGCCGGGGCGGGGGGAAATGTGCGGGGGGGTTTTGGAAGGGGGGGGGCGCGGTCGTGCCCCCGAACTGAGACTTCTGTAGATGCCAGGCCCGGGGGCCCTGCCCCCCAGCTTTCCCGGGGGGTCGTGTCAGACGCGGAGAAATCGAAATCCCGGGTTTCCAGTCCCCCGGGGCCCGGTTTTTTTTCACTTTCTCTGCATTCTGGTGAGGGAAACGCCCAAAAAATTATTTTTTAAAAGGGTTCATCCGTTTCTTTAAACCCTTTTTTTTCTTTAAGGGGTGTCTACTTTTCCCGGTTCGGGGGTAGAGACCGGGGGCAGCAACCAAGTCGGGGTTGAAGGATGCAGGGTTTTCCCGTAAGCAGTGGTGGCTTCGCGTTATTTGCCCGGTTTAAAAAAGGGGCTCTCCAAAAAATTTTTAAGAAAAAACCTAATTGTTCTTAAATGTAAAAAAAATTTTAAACTTAAATTGATTCCCCAAAAAAACTTTTTATTATTTTTGAAAAAACATATTTTTGAAAAGATCAACGGACGACAATGGGAAAACCCCTTTACCCCGAAAGGAAGGGGCTTGTCTCTCCAAACTTTGCCGGGGACTGGGCCCTTAGTGGCTCATTATTATCGTCTTCTCCCCGTGACTGTTTTTTTTTTTGTCTGTTCACAACAGGTTTTTTGCGTTATTTTTGTTGGGTTTTCTCCAGTTTTCCTTTTGAAAACAAAAAGTCCCCGTTAATTGCATTCAACCCTTTTAAAAAAAACCCCCTAATTTAATTTTTTAAATTGCGTGTCAATTCTGCATCAAAAAAAATGAAAACCCGAAGAAAAATATAGTTAAATTTGTAGCACAATTTTTTAATTTTTTGGTTACTACATTGAAAAAGAAGTTTAAAGGGGCGATTGGAAAAATTTAAAACTAAAGGTTTTTGCTGCTAAATTTAAATTTTCTAAAATTACATTCATTTTCTGGACTTTTTCCGTTCTAGTAGTGAGAAAAATTTTTTCATTTAGTTTTTCCCCTGGGAAAAGGGGGTATTTTGCCGTTAAATCAACGTGTAGTTTTGCTGAGATGGTATTTAAGACCGGTATTTTAACGTATTTAAAATTAATGTTAGATAATAATTTTCTCAAATCTTGTAACAGTAAATCCATTTCTGTAAAAAGATATTCAAATTTGGAGAATATTATCTTTTGACAACATTGATGGTACCACAACGTAATGTTGTTTTATATTGTAACTAGAGGGTCAAGTGGTCAAGATACGTTTGGGGACAACAACAATTGTGTTAGATGCTTTCAATATTTACATTTAAAGGCAAGACGAGATAATAACATGAAATTACTAATTTTTGATTAATATGAACTTTTAAATGATTACCTCAAATAATACAAGTACCTAGAACTCACATTAAAGTTTCAAATAACATTAAAATTAAGTTGTATTCGCTTCCAACAATCTTCATGTTTCAATTGCCAACTACACGAACATTACATGATTTACCGCGAAATTGTAAAAGAATGTGAACGCATTCAGCGGAAAAAATACTTTTAAAAAAAAAATAAATCATAAAAAAAAAAAAACAACAACAAAAATGGTTGATTTTTTCAAAATAAAAAAAAACTGGTGCTGGTTGAAACTTTTCTTTAAAAAAAAAACGACCTAAAAGAAAAGAATCCCCAACAGGTACACTATTGATCAAACTCGACCTCAAGATTGTCCTCGTGGGCCCTTTTGCCCCCCTTTTCTCCTCTTTCATCCCCTCCCCCTCCCTTGCCCCTCCTTCCTCCCCCCCTCCCCTTTTCCCCTCCCCCCCCTCTTTTCCCTCTTCTTCCCTCCTCCCCCCATTTTCCCCCCCCCCCCCTTTTCCCCCCCCCCCCCCCTTTTCCCCCCCCCCCCCCTTCCCCCCCCCCCCCTTTTCCCCCCCCCCCCCCCCCCCTTCCCCCCCCCCTCAATTTTCCCCTTTTCCCCTCCTTCCCCCCCCTCCTTCCCCCCCCCCCCTTCCCCCTTCCCCCCCCACCCCATTCCCCCCTGCGATCGCTCTTTGGGGCATCGAAAGGGGCCTTGCCCCTGGAAGGGGGTGCCTTTTTTTGCGCTCGGCGCGTTGTCGTAGCAAAAAAACCCTTTTGGGGCTTTCGACAGCGCCACAAAAGGGCTGGGGCCGCGGGGTTTTTTCCCCACGGGCCGCCCATCGCCAAAATTGTGGGGGGGAAAATTTTACGCGGTGAATTTGGAAGGGGGGTCAGGGCTTGGAGAAAGCCGTGCAGTGTATGATAGTATTCCACACGGGGAGAGGCTGGGGACGTAAAGGAAAAAAATAAAACCCTCTAATTCAATGAAAAGATTTGCGGTATTTGAGGGGATCCTAGAATCAATATGAATCAACAATTTATGATACAATAATTAAAGTCTAGTGACGGGCAACAGCAAAAATTCTGCAAACGCACATAAAAATTGTTATCTAAAACGCTGCATTCACACTGCTCAAAATCTACTAATAAAATACTCCCGATAACACTGCAACAAAGTAAATATTTTAAACAAATAGCTTCACAAATATTGCAAAATCTTGTCTTTGGTATATCGATGAAACTTACATACTGAAACAACTCGAAGAGTTCTTAACATTTTTTCTGATAAAACAGCTGCTCAATTGCCCAATAGGGCTAATTTGTGGTCGTTATACATTTAATCGACGACTAATTTCGTTTGAGAAATATGCTTACAAGCAAATTAGAAAATACTTAAACAAAGTGTTACTAAGAAATGTGAGAATAATCACTCGAAATACAGTATTATCTTACACCATCATCTTACGTTGATGTAATTAAAACATTGTATTGTCACAAAACTAACAAATTGTAATATCAACAACCTTATAAAAGTTCCTTGTTCTGAAAACGAATAGTTATGATAGGAAGAAATGATCAGTATGTAAAATTCTTAACTTCAGATTTTTTTGAAACCTCTTCATAGATAAAGAACAACGTATGTGAATCACAAATGTTTTCACTCACTAATATGAAAACGAATATAGCAAAAGTTTTAATAAAAATTAAAAATTTAGGCGTTTTTCCCAAATATATATATATTGGGGGAAACATTCTTATTCTAAAAATGTACTACAAATTCTACTTCACGTTTTCTAATATTTGTAATTTACCATAATAAACAATAGTGGTGTTCTTTGAATTCCGAATTAAACGTCCCCAACATTTCTAATCTTAGACAAACCTGTTAAACCACTATTCCACTAAGACCGGGAGCGGTAGCTTAGTGCATCAACTGATGTCACTGCAGCGCCTCTGACCGGGAGGTCCTAGGTTCGATTCCTGGCGGCGGCAGGATTTTCGATACTAGATTTCAGCTAGGTCGAATTCAGTCGCTGTCTGGAGGAGAATTCTAGCGGCCGGCTGGTCTGATCGGTAGTTTTCGGTCTGATCGTGGTTTCTCCGATCAACACCAGGCGAATCCTGAACCCTACCAAACGGGCCACGGACCGCGCGCGATCTGTCTTTCCTCTTCCTTGTCCTATCCTCTCCCCTTACACACACACGCACACACTAACATTCACTACACTACCACATATATCGGGAGACTGGTCGGGAGCTTAGAGCTTGTCCTGGCTGCGACGGTGCCCCGCTAGTGGGAGAGTCTTGGTTAGGAGGAAACCTCACTAGCCGACGGTAGGTCGGCGCCGGATCTCGCCATCCAGCGGGGGAAGATCACCACCATCTCCCGAGAAACAACCATGCACTACACTAACGGGACTAATGACCACAGTAGTTGACGCGCCCGGAAACACGAAAAAATCGATCAAACTATTCCACTAAGCCAATTCCTCAGAAAGCAAACGAAATTCTTAAGCCGCTGCGAAGACGAACCTATTGAGGGGTGCCTGGTGTGAAAGCAGGGTAATGCAGTAGCGAATCGGTGAGAAACGGAATATGTCTGATTGAATCGCTCCGATGGAGACTAAGCAGGCGATTGAATCGATTGCAGACGTCGTTTTTGTACTGTACGAGGGGCTGTTCTGATGTCCTTCCCCTGCGAGTCGAGACTCAATCGCTCGAGATGGAGACGAGAAATGACTTCTTCTCACACACATGGGCGCGACCCTCCGTTGCAGGCGATACCACGCGGCTGGCAACACGGAATTCTATTTGAACAAAGTGGTTGCAAAGCAAGCGAGCATGCTTGACAGATTCGTACCAAAATTGGGTGCCAAATACAAAGATTGATCTCGTGTAAGTAGAGATAAATAAAAATTAGTTGATAGTAAATTGAAACAAAGCTTTAACGTTGTCTTGAACTGTTATTGCGTAACAATATTCATATTTATGTGAAATGTGCCATTAGATTCGATAATCGGCTTAGAATACGGTCTCCATTCCCTTCTAATTTGTTTACTTTTCAATCTGAATTTCAATTTACTTTTTTTTAAATTGCAGAATAATGGCATCGATTGAGTAACCATAGAAAATGTACTGCACCTATATATATAAAAGATGGCCCTTTGTTTGGAAGTTAACTTGCTATGTACACTGGTTAGGAAACAAATCTCGCTCAATCTCAACTTCGATTAATGAAATATTTAGATAAAACGTTAAAAAAACGATATATAGTATTTTATGACAGTATTCTTTGTTGACACAAACAATGACATTAGTACAATAAAAATATTAAAAGTACTGAATAAATATTGAATATCATAAGCCTATTCTAAAATAACGAAGTTATCTTTTTGGGTTTAAAACATCATATTAATTAAATCGTATTCATTATATAAGAATTTCTCTTCATTGACTTTTAAAACAAAAGTCCCCTTACATATTTACACATTTTCAAATTTGATTTTGATACTGTATTATATATTTACTGAATTCATTTCACTCACTTAATATTTACAGTGGCAAAATTAACAGTGTTTTGTTTGAGTTGACGGAGTTTACACGTGTCTTCTCTAACGCCGAGAGCCACGTGTCTCCTCCGAGAGGCAAATTCCATATTTTATTAATTTTTAAAGCAATTTTTTACAACCAGCTTAAGCGTAGTAATAACTAGGGGCGCTAAAACAGCTCGTCTTACATTGTCGCCCGTGCTTTCATGCACAATTACGCGAAAAGTACTCTAATATTCGCAAAAATTGTACGTGACATTATTTCAAAATTTATCCTTAAGAAACAGATTTCCTTCAGGAAAAAATGTTTTTCTTTATAATTGTAGTTGTAGGAAGACGCTAAACAATTTCTTTTTTTTTACAATTTTCAGAGTTTTCATCGACAATTAGATCTGCACCATTCTCTAAAATGTCCTTCACAAAATTCAACAACTAAATTATATCATAAACGATGAAGGTATTTTCTTGATACGAAACGATATTTTTTTTAATTCTGAAAATGTCTCGGGGGCTTCATGTAAAGTACCCCTCAAAATTAAAATTTGAATTTCAAATTCAAAAGTCCGCGACTTTTCGACCTCAGCCAGATTAATTGGGAATAGCGATTTTGAAGAAAATTTGCTCAACGGTTTAGCTGATAGCGTTATTCACAGTCGGACAGACAGACGGACTGATATAACGTTTTGCTGTCATTCGATTTTTCGGAATCAAGAACCCGCAAAACATGAATTCTGAGTACACTACGTGTTAGAAAATTTTTTTGTAAATTGAGAAACGCGATTTCTCCGGTTTTTCGTTATCAGGGTCCTGTAATAAGAGTTTTTCTGCCGAAAATTTGCCTTTTTTTTCGCGTAGCATTACATAACTTAAATTACATAACTTAAATTATTAATTAAAATTATAAATAAAAGGCACAAAGAAGAGCTCTATATAGTTGTCCCGGATTTAAAAGATGTATTATGAAGATATACATTAGACTGTTGAATTAATTAATAAAAAAATCGCCCATTTGAAACGATCAGAAGCAACTCAACGAACAAGGATTCGATCTTCTGTCTCCACAATTAAAATCAATCGTTCGTAAAATTGAGCGTTCAACCAACACAAATTTTCTAATGCATTTTAATCCAAAACATATTACACAATGTAACTATTTTCTGCAACCACAATAAAGTATGTCTATTTCATTGAATACGTGCATTTTACCCGCGTCAATTCGAATGTTTTTCTGCCCTCCTAAAAAAGTGTAATCAAACAATTAAAACATTTGCCTACAAGCATCTTAGTAAAACCATCCACTTGCAACACGAGAAGAACCAAGTGTATTTCTTGAGTGATAACGTGCATGTATTACACCTGTACAATGCGCGCAACATTTTGTTGTTGTGGGTCACTAGAATGTTTTATGTTAATAGCAGAGGTCGAAGGTCGGATCCTAGCCGTTGACTTACAAAAGCTAAAAAAGGATACGAGTAAATCTTGGCTGCATAAAACTGGCGATTATTTTACGAACTAGCTTAAAAGAGCTCTTGGAGGTGTTCGACAGCTTTGAAAATAACTTTTGAATTTTCAAAATTTCAAGTAGTAACTCCGCTGTATTTAAAAATAACCTTCTTCTATTCAAGTAAAACAAGAACAATTGTTGCCATTTTCCGAAATTTTGAAAATGTCACAGGCGCTTAAAAAAATTATCTTCTAAATAAATACTATATCTAATAATCCCCGAAATGCCACAACTAGATTTTACTCTACCGTTTTGACCAACATTCAGCTCAAACGATTGTAATGTAGGTGTACAAATACGAGACGTAGACAGAACAGGACAAATACGAGACCTTGCGGAGTTTTACAGCTTAAAACAAACTCAATAACGGATTATTGGAATAGCAATTCGAGATTGTATTGTTGAGGTGATTTTCCAGTGTATTTTCGTCTTGTTATAGTCTTCTTTTTCTTCTTCCTTCTTCAGGAATTGGGATAGTGCCCGTTGAGGCTTCAGCATTGTTGTAGCACCCACCTCTTTCTTGGGCTCTCCAGACTCTTTTCCTAGGAACGAAAAATTGCAGGAAATTTAACGGGAGTCTCGTTGGTGGTATTCGTTGTATTTGGTCCAACTATTTTTATCTGAATTCTGTTATAACAGAGTTAACTTTTATATATGAATTTCATTATTGGCTATGTTCTCGTTCGGCATGTCCCAAGTTTAGGTCACAAAAATATTCTCTGGCTTGAATTATGTTTTCGTCTAGGGAGGAAAACAGAAATCAAGCCGCTTCAAAGTTCAGGGAGGAAAACAGTATTTAAGAGGAAAACAGAATTCAATCGGCGTTAGAGAGCAATTCACAATTTAAGCCGTGTTATAGTCCAGGGAGGTAAACAGAAGTCAAGGCGCGTTATGATCTAGGAAAGAAAACATAATTTAAACCGCGTTGTAGTCCAGGGAGGAAAACAATTCAAGCTGCGGCGTAATCTAGACAGGAAAAGCAAAACTCGTCCCTAGACGGAGTGGGGTGCGCTGGCTGTCGCTGCCTGCAGTGAGCGGAAGCTGTCGGCGGCAGGCGCCCGGGGGGGGGGGCGACCGCAGCGGGGGCGTCGTGTTCGCAAGGGCCGCTGCCCGTCGCCGCCGGCTTGTTAGCCCGCGCGCCGTCGCGGACTGCGCGAGAGGCCCTGGCCACCACAGGCAGCGGCGGAGGACGGACCAGCCTGAGGGGCGTGGCAGGCTCGTAGAGGACGCGACGAACGGTCGGCGACAGAGGATGGGCAGTGCAGAATATTGTGATACACCAAAATGACGGACCATTTTTATTATGGAAATGTCATTTTATTTGACATAAATATAGGGATGTCATAGACGATCGCGAGGGGGTCGCTATGTGACAAATAAACAACGCGTTAAGGATCATTTTGTAGGTTGAAATGACAGAGCAGAGGCGGAATAAGCGGAGACAAAAGAAAAAGATGCTTCCGAGATTTTAGAAGAACATTCATTTGCTTGAGCAACGCGGTGATGAGCGGGTCGGCTCCTGATATATTTTACCAGGTCGAGGAAAGACTGTAATTGACAGGTATAAAATTAACTATCGTTTTTTTTTTTTATATTAGGATAGAGCGTTCTTGTAGGATGTAAAATTCGTGTCTAGGCGTCCACCCGAGACGCAAGTGAGGGAAGTGGCAGATTATAATAGTATCGCCGTGAAAATTTGGAACCAGATCACGGACGTTAGGCGAGGACTTCATCCAGAAGCAAGATTCTGCTGCGTCGACGGAGTTGTAACTTCAGAGACAACTGAAATACAGATTTTAACAATTGTAAAATACTTGCAATGAACCGTGTTTATTTTCGTATACGAGAGTACATATTGATAAGGTATTTCATTTATCGCCGCATTTAACGTCGTAAATAATTATCATTTCTTGCTCTTTTTTAAGATCACATGAAATTGAGAAAGATAGTGAGAGAGATAAAAAGACAGAAAGAAAGAGAGAGATAAAGAAAGATAGGCAGAGAGAGAGAGAGAGTGCGCGTGTGCGTGCGCGTGTTCGTGCGCGTATGCGTGTTGTTCGCCTGTGCGTGCGGGTGCGTGGGGGCGTGGGTGTGTGTGTGTGTGTGTGGGCGTGCGTGTGGGCTGGGCGTGGGCGTGCGCGATGTGGGTACACGTGCGCGGGCGCGCGGCGTGTGCGTGGGTGTGTGCGTGCGAAGTGTGTGTGTGTGTGTGTTTTCTCCTTGCGCAGTTGCCACCGACGCACGACCATCTCAAACATCATAGCCAGTGAACACCCAACTACATCTGAATGCTTCCATAAACGATTTAATTAGTACAGACATATTGAAGAATATTTTGTAATTGAGTCCACTTGAACAATTCGAGAGTTCCGAGCACAAGACGGCATCCATCAGCGAGAAATAGCTGCAGGCGCAGGGCGAGGGTGACGCGGGAAGGGCCGGTGCCCACGTTGGCAGACGAAGCCAGGCGCCCACACGGCTGCCTGGCACGCGAAGGCGCCCGTCACTGGGCGATTCGAAAGTGGTGCCACCCACGCACCACCAGGTGAAACGCCAAATGCCACCACTGATCCAACCAATATCAACCGAAAGGTGGATTGATTGATTTTTTCGTGTTTCCGGGCGCGTCAACTGCTCTGGTCATTAGTCCCGTTAGTGTAGTCCATGTTTTTCTCTGGAGATGGCGGTCATCTTCCTCCGCTGGGTGGCGAGATCCGGCGCCGACTTACCGTCGACTAGTGGGGTTTCCCCAGACTCTCCACCAGTGGCCCCCAGCCGGGACAAGCTCTAAGCTCCGACCGGTCTCCGGAATATGTGGTAATGTAGTGCATGTTAGGGTAAGTGGTGTGTAAGCGGAGGATAGGACAAGGAAGAGGAAGGAAAGATCGCGCGCGGTCCGTGGCCCGCTTGGTAGGGTACTGCTCGGGCTATCGCCTGGTGTTGATAGGAGAAACCACGGAAAACTACCGATCAGAGCAGCCGGCCGCAGAATTCTCCTCCAGACAGCGATTGAATTCGACCTAGCTGAAAGCTAGTGTCCAAAATCCTGCCGCCGTCAGGACTCGAATCTAGGACCTCCCGGTCAGAGGCGCTGCAGCCGAAAGAGTGGAAATATCATTATTGACGTCGTGTCAACAAGAGTTTATATTGAAGGAGTCCGCTGTGTAATCCGAAATGGAATATACAAAACGTTCTGTTATAACACATTCTTATGGACATTATTTTTAAATGAAACATATTTTAGCTCTCAATTAAAGTAGTTGCCAACCATCTCTCGGTACAACTTAATAATTTGTTTTCACTTTATTGTATTATAGTAGATGCTAAATGTATCATTTCATTCCTGTTTATCATCGTAACAGTACTTTATTACGAAAACAAAGCACAGAGCAGGAGCGAACAACAATTTGTGTGTTTTCCATGTTGGACTTAAGGAAGCTTTGGGCATGGAACGTTGAAATAAAAACTACAATAACAAAGACGACATTAATCTCTAATTTGAATGGCATTATTTTCATATAATAAGTTCTTTGGTTTCCTCATATCACTGGTTTCAGTGGTTTCCATAGTTTCCATGGTTTCCAAGGTTTTCGTGGTTACCGTGGTTTCCATGAGCTTCAAAGAATGTCATAATTCAAATTTTAATGAATCATGGTCTGGTTAGAGACAGTTATAGCCCTCTAAGTTGTTTCGCTTTAACAAGGAGTATGAATATTTTGAGTATGTTGTAGTATGTATATATACAATTGTGCATATATCTTTCTGACATGATCGTGAGAAAACTTCGGAAAACCTAAGAAGAGATGTTGCTTAGAGACTAAATGTAGGACGATTATATTGTCAGTTTAATGTTTCGCGCCTCCTAAAGCCAAGAACAGGAGGAATGAAATGTATACCTAATCGTTTAAATTTGTTTGCAGATTGCAAGTAGTTATTTGGCGAATCAAATATTAACGTTTATATTAACTGGGTCTACCTTCTTCCTTAATTAAGATATATGTTATTTATGACCATAAAAATTAAGAAACATTCATTCTTCAGTTCATGTATCATCTGAAAATGCAACGTTAATCTATGGAAAATGATCGTCTTCGAACATTTTTATGTTTTTTGTCGTTTATCTTATAATACCAGGTCTTAAATGCATAACGTTTACAGTATTATTTAAATATTATCGAAAACATTGCAATAGAATTGCTCGGATTTATGTCGGGTTCGTTAGCTCAATTTACAGAATACATGTTTTTTCCATATTTTATCACTTACGAATAATATAGGTCAATGTTTTTCTGCTATTTATCTCTACTGGGTTGAATAAACCTTTTCTGTGCATTTACTTTACGTGTAAACGTCTCTCTAAAGCTTTCATGTATATTTTGAAATTTATTTCTGCGTTTGCTATGTTTCGTTTAGATTCCACAAATAGAATACGTAGTAATTCATGCATGATATATTTAGAGCTTATGCTTTATTTATCTGACACTCTTTTCAGCGTATTTGTTGGGCAGCAAGGCACAGTTTGAAGTAGGTTTGCACATCTGTGTCAAAGGATTTCGTTGTATATCGTAGTTTGGGCACGTGTATTTTCTTTTAACTTTTACAGTTTAAACTTAAAACATATATCTTCTCTTTTATTACAAACGGGTTTGTTCATTAAAAAGTGCGTAGATTTCTTTTGGTATCAGAGATCCATGAATCAAATTCAGAGATGATTCGATAGTTTGCCTCTTGTCAGTATCTTTTCCCAGATAGCTTATTCATTTTTATTACTTTTATTTTTACATTGGAAAATTGGTATAAATAATTGAACGAGTGTAATTTATTTTGAAAAAATATTAATTAACTTAGATTACATAGTGTCTGTCAACTAAACTTTTTATATTTCCATATTCATAAATTAAGTTTCTTCTTATTCAGTCATATTACTACTGTCAAAAATTTATTAAGATTTCTTCATCTTTTTTTATAATTGCTTATTAATTAAAAACAATATCAATAGAGATAATCTTTATTATCATTTCAAATTTAATTAAAAATTTGCTTGTTGAAATAATAAATCAAATACCTATACGAAAAAGTAAAAGTATGTCAACCTAAATTAATGTATTGCTCCTCAAAGGATCCGAAACTCCCGTAAGTTTCACCATTTTTGTGCTGAGGCGCTCTTTCTAGGTTCCGCGTAGCTCAAGGATTTTACCTGCTCTTATAATCGTATGTAAATTCCCACGCTTACTTCCCTGAATAGCAAAGCACAAAAATCTTCTCGATGCAAAGTAGCGCTTACCCGCACTTTCAACCTCGTCTTTGCAATACAAATGGAAATTACTGAACACATTGTGCGTTCTAACTGCCAGGAAGTATTAGGCTGGCGTTACAAGCTGCAATACCCGGCCGAAGGTAATGACTTTAACACGAATGTTGGGGTACGCCGAGGTTGGTCTATTATTTCTTGGTGCTGTTTTACGGACAATATTCGCATTGCTAGAAAGCTGATCCTCATTTCGTATTTCACCTGCCATTTATCTTCGCGTTCAAGGTAATGACCAGGATTATTATAGGCATTATTTAACATAGTTTCCTGAAAGCTTTTTAAAGGAGACGAAACACTCTCACTTATTTCCGTTGTTTATGTAATACAAGCAAAACCTGGAACAAATGAGATAACAAAGTCAACGAATTTAAAACTGTTGGTTTATACCCTCGATGATATGTAGACGTACTAGCAATGGACTATTCGAATTCTGGAATACCGCAAATGCCATAAAATATTAAAGATTCCATAATTATCTGCGGTTTTTGTCTTTATTTATGTGCAGTGGATCGTTGCAAATCTTTAGAGTCTTGTACTTTAAAAATGCTTTTATTATTATTGTTTTCAAATGTTCAAAATCTTTGAAATTCAATAATATTATTATGCACATACCTTATACAGCGAAACCTGTGTTAAGAATTTACTAATGATTTCGACGAATATTGGTCGTTAATAGTTCTGGCCACCTAATCAAGATTATGAATTTGCAGCAACAATACATCACATTTAACTTTGTTGAAATGAGATGAAAAAATAATGATAAAATAATTAATTAACTTAAGCCAAAATATACAACTTAAGAGATCTAGAATAAATCCTTCCTTCCCTTTTGTAACTCTTTCTCTTAATCGAGTAACTGCACAATGCGAGTATTGCACAAAAATATTTGTTTAAAACTCGCTGTTGTGATTTTTTATACATGTAATTTCTTACAGATTATTGTTTTTGGTTTTATTATGAATTAAAGAATCAGGAAGATTTTAAATTCTAGAGACTGAAGATTCGAGAACCTTTTAGAATTCATATTCTAAAATTTCATTGTACCTTTTTTCTTTGTATATCTTCAAACATTTTGTATTTCAATCATTTATGGATCTTACGAACATTTCACCGACTACTCGAATTAAACTAGCCGTTTCTTCTCTTTTGGAGAGTTCGAAATAATTAAAGCTCTTGGGTGAACTTTAAATGGAAGAACATTTTGAGATGTAGATGACTAATCGTTTACTTTAGCAAACATCTCGAAGACTCCTCGCAACTCATTACCGTAAGTTTCCGGCGAAGCAATCGGAACAAGTGTGCGCGCTGATTCAAACTGGCCAGCGGACTCGAGGCAATCTGATCACCGTCGATCGATCTTTCCCATAATCCTCCGCCGTCCAACTTCTCTGGTGCTCAACGGAGTGATACGGCGGCGAGACGCAGCCAAGATGTCGCCCAACTTACGGACAGGGGTGGGAAAACGGTTTAGGAGTTAGATTGGACGAAACAACTGTGTAACAAACATTATTCTGTAATTCGAACACCTTTATGTAAAATCCTAATCGTGTCTATCGTTTTATATATTAAGCAGTTTGAAGCTGATTTCTACGTGATGCTTTTTATTCCAACGATATTTATTCGGAAATAATTGTCAGAAATTCATTCACACAGTACAAAATATTGGAATATTGAATTCAATTTAAATGCAATCCGATTCTATAAAGAAACTGAGATAAGTGCGTTGGAGTATTCGTAAAATGAGCAATACTACATGTGAACACATGAAAGAGATCAGATGAGAGCTTTGTGCTTGTTCTAGCTAGGACGAGCCCCACTGAGGTAATATCTGGAGTGTGAATTACCCTGTAATTTGGCGACCATCACCTCTTACAGAAATAAAACTTCACTACAGTATCGAGACAGATGACAGTCGCAGTTGAACATTCTAACGTCTATAGCCGGACACCACCAACCAAACTCAGTGCGGAGATATTCAATGACATCTTTGAGGCCAAGTGTGTCTCCTTGGACGAAGTTTGGCGCCCGTGTTTTGGGAGCGCTAGGATCACGCGGGTTTTTACGAAACTGCGCGACACGCCGCGCCGCCGTTACCTGGGGCGTTTAGCAGCACACAGTGGGGCCAGAGGGGGGGGGAGTTGACAAACGTCCAAAATTGAAACGATTAAAGGCGTTGTCATTGCCAACAATACTGTTTATTTGAATAAGCAGCTTTCGATGGCTTAGCCATCATTACCAGTTTCCTGATAGAAGAAAATATAATATCACTTCAATTTAATAATTTTAATTATGTAGAAGTCAACGACATTACACCGCTATACCAATAAAGCAAAATACGCTTCAGAAGCTCCATTTTACATGGAAGGCGTAGCAAAATGTCTTCTTCATCGCGCCCCATCAGGAAAGGAAGGGGGAATCTCACTACTCGTTGCAGTGCAAGTTTGAACTCGCACCAATGATGCGCAGCGTACTTTTTCGCTCTCGTAGTAAGAAGAGAGGTGTTTTTTCAATGCAAATATTTTTGCTCTCTCGACTAGCAAAATCGCGCCTGCTATGGATACGATACCTGGAGATACGTACTTTAAATCTGTATTTCTAAAATCATATTCCTTGAATAATAAATCAGTAATTCCAAGTAGAAACTTCACGTCTCACAATGAAATGAATTTTTTAAATCCAGTTTTTGATATTGTATTTTAGTTTCCTTCCTGTCATTTCCAAGCTATATTATCAACTGAATCTGATTCTAGAATTCATCTAGTTTTAAAAACATTAATCAAAGTTTCCCCATGTTTGCCTCATTTTCCGTTTAGTACTTTGTTTATGATGATGCACATCTAGTTTTGTTAGCTTTTCTACCTACAATATCCACACCTTCAACTACCTACACCTTCCTTCATGATCCGGTATTGAAAGCTCTTTGTTGACAAGGAGGGATCTGTATAGTGTAATTAAATACACTGAAAGGAAACAACGCAAGGAAATGTGCAACCTAGAGGGAAAAAAGGGGTGCTTAGTAGGCTATTAATTGTATCTAACCCACTAATTTCACAAATGGAGTAGAGAAAAATTATCAAAATAGCATTGCACCTAGAAGTTACAGCAATGTCAAATTCATTCTTGAAGAAGAGTCACATGATGAAAGGTCTGACTTGGTTATTAAATAAATATTTGAAGTTAAACATGAAATAAACATTATTATTAAAAATGTGTTTTTTGTTCCCCAAAATTCGGAAAAACGCTTAAAAATACTTTTTGCCGACTTTTCCCGTCACTGGCCCTGGAAAAAGAACGAATTCCGGGGTGAGGGGAGGCGAATGCAAATCTGGAACGGAAGTAGTGCATCCTAGAGACGAACGGCTTAGTTGTGGTGAATGCAAGCGCAGTGAGTATTAAGGTCGCATCGGTATGAGTAAAGAAGGCTGTGAGATAAAGTTAACGGTAGTGTTGTGAAAATAAGAGTTTAAGTCCAGTTTTGGGCATACGCAATAAAAAAAATAAAATCGTTAGATCACAATCCCCACAGAATATAAGAGGGTATATTGTGACCGCCCGTTTTCTTAGATTCCGAAAACGTGTCACATACCGCCCTAAGAAAGCGAGGGAAAAGAATATTTTGAACGCGCGCCAACGCGGATGGATATTTGGAATGATAATTAGAATTTAGAACAAGAGAGACCGCCACCTTATACCAAGGGCGAGACCGGAGGTCGGATGAAAGAAAAAGTTCTTTCTGAAGGTAGCAGCTGAACTGGGCGGACGTATGGAAAACGGTACCCCAGGAAGTGACATTGCAGCGGACTTCAGATTTGCAACTTTTTTGAGGAAAACTCTTCTAGAAGACCAGAAGAGGTAATTATTCTATTATAAATTGATTTAAACATAATCTTAGAAGAAAGATAATAAGAAACGTTATGAATTTATAATGGAAGAATTAGGAGTGGAGTTTTGAATAGATGGCAGTAATTAATAGCTTGCATTCATTTCTTTTCCAGTTTTTTTTTCTCTCTCACATGCTTTTCGTATATTTAAATACTCTTTTGAAGTTGGTGCTCATATAAAAAGGGGTGATCTCTGGATTCATTTTCACTCTGAATATCCAGTTGGTCATTAACTGTAATCGAAAATAAAGTAAAATTCATATGAGAGTATTCAAGCATATAAAACTTGAACGAGAAGAAGAAGGCGATTTCTGAGGAGCAACGCGTTCTCAACCGAGGCCACGACGCTTCAAGGCCGAAGCAGCTCGGTGGAAAGGTGTAGAAGGAAGCAAAGTGGACTGCTCTACGCGGCCGAGAACACAGTAAGGTCGTTCCAAATAAAATGTTTTGTAGGGATAGGAGTGATTCAGTTTAATAAGAAAGCTCATTCTGTATCTATCACGTAGAAAGAAAAAGGGAGGGTAACAGATTTACCACGCTTTAAAAGATAAGAAAAGTAAAATTACTTTTGTTTCCGACTTCTAATACGTGAGAACAGAATCAATCTTTTCTTTCAAAAGGATTTCAAGATCAAATATTGTAATATAGTGATTAAGAGTTTGTGTAAGAGTATAATTATAATAATAGTAATTCTCTGGATTTTAGAGAGAAAGAGTTTCTTTTTGTTGTAAAAGTAATGTTAAGGAAAAGTATTAATTTTGATTTTCAATGTGTGTTTCTTTCACATTTTGTAAAGTAATATTTTAACGATTCTTTCGAATTTCTGAAAGTGTGTTTGTTAAACAATTGGGTTGTAGATGAAAGTAGGAAATTGTGTATTGTGTTATTAGTGTGTGTTTTTTTTTTCAGTCAAGAGTATTTTGTATTTGATTTTTTTTTCTGTGTGCCATTGTATGTATTTGTCAAAGCAGCCAATATTTTTAGAATATATTCTGAATTTAGTGAAAAGTGATTCTCACCCGAGTTGTTTGTAATTCTTGCATCCAATCCATAAACGATCTTCACGACCCTGCCCCCCCCCTATTTTTTTATTTATTGTGTCCACACTGGGACGTCTATACTGAGCTAGTCGACCATCTGGTGAATTGTGTTCGCCACCCCCCCAAGACGTCTCAGGTCGGGTGCTGGCCTTACGGCTTGTACCGCACACGACGGTGGCTCGCAATATACTATGGAAGCAAAGGGTGATTGCCGCCCTACATCAATTTTGCAGTGGTTAAGTGGGAGCCAGGATGGAAGCGCGGGCATAGGCGAGAGCGGTGAAGGCATCGGCCAGAGCGGCGGCGAAGGAGGCGGCGAGGGCGACAGCGTGGGCGGGCGGGGGGGGGGGGGAGGAGGGAGGGCGGGAGGGATGGGGGGGAGGCGAGGGTAGGAGGCGAGGGTAGGAGGCGAGGGTAGGAGGCGAGGGTAGGAGGCGGGTGTAGGAGGCGAGTGTAGGAGGAGGCGAGGGTAGGAGGCGAGGGTAGGAGGCGAGGGTAGGAGGCGAGTGCGGGAGGCGAAGTCGGGAGGCGAAGTTGGGAGGCGAGGGTAGGAGGCGAGGGTAGGAGGCGAGGGTAGGAGGCGAGGGTAGGAGGCGAGGGTAGGAGGCGAGGGTGGGAGGCGAGGGCGGGAGGCGAGGGCGGGAGGCGAAGTCGGGAGGCGAAGTCGGGAGGCGAGGGCGGTATTACATGAAAAGGACCAGTATTTGCGGTGGACAAGGCCGCAGCAACCGACCCTGCGGAGGAAGGCATCGGAGTTGGGCGGGGCTAGAAGCGGAAACGCCGGTTGCTAAGTCTCAAGGTGCACGCAAGCAGTGAGGTTGGTGGACGGAAAATGCTGGAGATGTAGGTGGGAACAGTGAGGGAGGAGGCGATTACGAGTATTACGTTGATACTCTGAAAGAGGGTGTGGTCAGAAAATGATGTGTCATCTTCAAATAGCAAACACAAAATAATTTCCTCATAACATCATGTTTGATGTATCATATAAGCTTGATTAATTGCAGTGATGATAAATCTGGATGTAAATTAAATGGGTTTCCCTTATCAGATTAAGAAATCGTGACATGTAGGGGAAAACGATAAATGAACCCTTTATTTCATGAACGTAGTCACATTTGTACTTTGTTGTATACGTACGTGTATGAGAAGTAAAATACGTAGTATAGAGAAAGTTATAAAATGTGTAAAATCGATTTCGAGATTTCTACGCAAAAACCCCGTTTTGGAGTCCCCTGTCACCAAAAAGTGTTTTTTTTATTCAAATGTCCGTCCGTCCTTCTGTCTATCTGTGTCTGTCTGTATGTCTGTCTGTCCGTCCGCCTATTCTCATTTTGGGCGTACTGTCTGAATGATCATTATGAGTGTGTCTCTACTTACGACAAATCTGACGTAATGCGACCGCAAGAAAACAAAAAAGAGGCGGCCTGTCTTTAAATATTTGATATTCACGTGTTTCGAAACAGAAATAAAGAATTGTCGTACCGTGTATTCATCATTGCAGTATTCGTGAAGACTGATTTTGTTAAAATATTTAATTTGGGTCAGCATACGAGTATAGGGAGTTTTTTTTTTGAGCTGTTCATGCGTGCTACTTTATGGAAAATCGTTTCATGTAGATTTGTTCAGCAGTATTCCTGCTGTTCTGGAACACACACACACACACACACACACACACACACACACAAATTGTGTGTCTATATATATATATATATATATATATATATATATATATATATTTTTTTTTCAAGCAATTAATTGAAAATTTAAGGCAATTATACTACTTAGTTTTCCCTAGTCTAATATTAGCTTCAAAACACGGCCCTTGCTTTTGCTTTCCATTCACCACTGACTGCGTGACCGCGGGCAAGGCGTCTAAGGCAAGTTGCAAAGGAATGAATTTTGGGGGCGAGGTAGGCGGTTCGTATGAAATCAAAAAACAGCGGAAGTAATATTCCGAACACTAAAATTGGTTGGTATTTGCCATGTTCACTAACTTCCACATGACTGCAAAATTCATAATGAAAAACAACTCGTGTAATATTTCAACTAATAACATTTGAACTATTTTTCAGTAGGATGGAAATATATTTATAAATACATCGATTCCACAGTGTTATATTCAATAGCTTGGTTCAATAATCTACTAACTGTGCCTTCGCATCCTTTTCCTCTCAAAGTGCATCACTGTAGCGCGGGCTGCGCGGTGAGGACGGGGCGGGGGTGTGGCGGAGCCGCACACGCGACGCACTTCGCAGAACCACTGCGGGGGCGGCGGGGGGCGGGGGGCGGCGGGGGCGGCGGGGCGGCGGGGCGGCGGGGCGGCGGGGCGGGGGCGGCGGGGGCGGCGGGGCGGCGGGGCGGCGGGGCGGCGGGGCGGCGGGGCGGCGGGGCGCCACGGGCGGCGGGGGCGGCGGGGCGGCGGGGGCGGTGGGGCGGCGGGGCGGCGGGGCAGCGGGGCGCGGGGCGGCGGAGCGGCGGGCCGGCGGGGGCGGCGGGGGCATGGCGTGGCGGCGGGGCCCAACGCGGGCCGCAGTCTCAGCTGCGCCCAACAGGTAGCGGAAGGGGAGAGGCGCGGAGGGGCGTGGCGGGGACGCCCACGCGACGCCCCGCGCGGCCCGACAGACGCGCTGGCGGCTACTGGTCGGGCTGTTTCTTCTCTGCCTGCCGCTTGCGCGCGGGGTAACGGGGAGGCTGCCGCTTTTCGCCACTGGGACTGAGGTTCAGGTGCCGGCCGATCCATGTGGAATCGGAGTGCGTGGCAGGTTTGCTCGGAGATACTTTGTTTTCTCACCCACTCATTCAGTCGTTGCTCCATCATCATCCTTGTATTGTATCCTCATAATCACATGAGCATCACACATTCTATTTGTAGATATGATAATAACACGTCTATAATAATAAATAATAATAATAATAATAATAATAATAATAATAAAATAATAATAATAATAATAATAATGGGTTGACCAGCTACCGGTGTCCCCCTAGCCTGGACCTACTTAAATTCCCTTACTTGGGGGTAAGAGCGACATGAGGCGAGCATGAAGTAGTTTTTTCCCCGTACCTAGCAAGATCCCCGTGCTTGAGCTTTTCTTCGTCTCGCAGCTACAGGATCTGGGACGATTTTAAACGACAGCTACAACTCTATTTTTGCATTGATCGGGAATCGAACCCGGGACCACAGCACGGGAAGCTAGTACGCTGCTCATGCGTCATCTCAAAGGTTTATAATAATAATAATAATATTATTATTATTATTATTATTATTATTATTATTATTGTTATTATTATTAATATAATAATAATAATAATAATTATTATTATTATTGTTATTGTTATTGTATGACCCTACTACACGTTATTTTCCGAGGCCCAGTCATATTTATCGCGGAGAAATTAACGTCTCATTATGGGGATCAACTTTCTCGGCTGTATCCTCTGGTGACAAAAGGTGGTTACGCCTTCATTTGTGAATTACGGGGTGATAGGATGATGATGATGATAAATACCGCCATGTCTACGCAGGATTCGAAACTGCTGCCTACTCGGCACAGATGATGGCTTCCGCAACAGTTTGCGCCATGGTGGTGGGCTACTGTTATTATTATTATTATTATTATTATTATTATTATTATTATTATTATTATTATTATTATTATTATTTTTATTTTATTATTATTATTATTATTAACACTATACTAGCTGCACATATTCGATTTCTTCGCACAAAACAAAGAACTGTAGAAAAATTACACCCCAAAAGTACTACATACCCGTACGTACTGTATTCATTAATCTCACATTCCCAGACGCTTACATGCAATTGACCAGACCTTCAACAATCTTTATACACAACCACAGGACAAAATGACAACAGTTTTTATCATTTATTCATTCGTCATTCACATTCTATTATATTACTATTGTATGACAATTTAGAGTTTATAATATTGATTGATAATAATACCGATTGATAATAACAGTTGATAACACATCCACGGTCCACTACATTTCATGTAAAGAAAATTTGTGTAAGTAGAAAGCTCAAATTTCTTTCCATCGAAAATTTTGTGATTTAAGTATATAGATCAATATTATTACTTTATTTTGCTAATTACTGTCCCCTCCCCACCAGAGGTACTTGGTTAAAGTCAAAAAACGATTATCTTGTATTCTTCACTATCTCTTTTGTTGGCCACCGCACACATCGTGCCACATTCATTCTCGTACACGGCACGTGCCACCTACTAAACAGGCCAGACCACGGCCATCTCCGCCTTGTGGGAGCGCGCCACCTGCTCCTCCGCGTGTTTGTTCTCGCGGCTCCGAGCTCGTTTCGCGCCAGCACTGCTCGTGGCGGGAGCATTTTTCAACCCCGGGCGCGGCCACGTGTTACTTTTCTCCTGGCGCCTTATCTTCTTCTTATGTTGTTACGAGATAGTCCGTTGCGGGCGCCTCGGGAGAAACCTGCTGCCATCCAGAAATCTGGGAAATAAAGACAGCGCAGATATTTTAAAGGCGAGTAACGCACGGCGGAAAAGCAAATGATGAAGGCGTCTTTTTGGAAACTGTGCTTCATCTTGTGGTTGCAAATCTGTGTTTGGTGCGAGTTTGCACTACTATACTAGTCACTGAAAACTAGTTTGCACTAAAATTCAACATATTTTTTCTTAGCTCCGTTATGTAACATTGTTCTTTGTTTTAGTGTATGAATGTCCAGTACTTTCAGGTTTGGCTCTTTATACACGGAACTTTTTGGTTCTTTTGGGTATCGCCTTCATCTATGTTGCCAAACACTTCCTTTCGTGTAAAATGAATAAAACATTATTTTCTGTCTTTCTTTCTTTCTTTCTTTCTTTCTTTCTTTCTTTCTGTCTTTCTTTCTTTCTTTCTTTCTTTCTTTCTTTCTTTCTTTCTTTCTTTCTTTCTTTCTTTCTTTCTTTCTTTCTTTCTTTCTTTGAAAAATACTTTTTGATATACTACTTTCTTTTATTGTTTAAATCACTTCCCTACTATTTACATCAAATACACTGGTAGAAATATATTCTCAGGAACACATGAAGACCCCCATAATTTGGACAAACATGAATTCTTGAAACACTCTGAAACGTATAAAGTGGTCTACTAATTCATCATATATCAATTTTTTTATGAAAATGTGCATATCAACATGGCCAAGATAGAGACAGAGATCTGCTATACAGTCAAGTTATTGAAACATAATTTTTCGGAAAATGGTGGTAATTGTAATATTATTACCAAGATCTAGAAAGATATTTCCTGTGTAGTTCAGTAATATATCCAATACAATATTATTTCTGAAAGTGAGGTTTAGTGGAGATATAATCTGAAAAGAACCGACAAAAAAGCTATGACAAATTTTAAGGAGTTTCAATGCATTTAGACTCTCTTTCTTATTCCTATTCTCATCTTCATAGAAAGAGCCAATGTGATGCAGAGCGTAGGAAAAGAAGCAGCATTTCATGCCTTGACGTTTTCCTCCTTCTTTTGCCTGAATGAAATAAACATCGTAGTTGAAGTTTACGAAGTGTGCTAATCAATTTAGAATGTTTAAATTACTTGGCAACAGTTTCCTCTTTCCAATTTACAAACCTTAAAATTAAAATCCAAAATAGAATACGTAAACCGATAATCTCGGGACACGCCAATCAATCATGAGACGAATCCAATAAGCATTTCTTACGTGACTCATTGGTGACCAGGACAAAAAGCCCACCCGAGCGTCGCCTTTGCACTGAGGTCAACTACAGTTTAATAAATCATGGGACGCGGAGCATCTGTTCGTCCGTTTGCAGAAACACAATACCAGGCGGCCGCATCGGGCGGCGGCAGAAATAAAATTAGAGGTGAAAGAAGCCACGTTACAAAAAAGAAGTCGGCTACAGCTGTTGAATATGCATAGACATTCGTCGTGCCGCACGAAACAATGAACAAAGAAATTAAAATAATCCAAATCCAAGCGTATCGAGGAAAGGGCAAAGAGGGGGTTAAATCGAAAACGAGTACCCTCGCGTACTAACAAGGTTGCCGAAGAAAAAGCCCACGAAACGAGAGGGGGCGTACACGGGAGAGTTTGCCTCGAAACGAACTCTTGAGCGTGAGAACTCACATGGGACATGAACACGTGCGGCGTGTGCATGTTAGAAAGGGAGAAACAAAGAAGGAGAGCAAAGAAAGAAGGAGAGCAAAGAAAGAAGAAGAGCAAAGAAAGAAGGAGACCAAAGAAAGAAGGAGACCAAAGAAAGAAGGAGACCAAAGAAAGAAGGAGACCAAAGAAAGAAGGAGACCAAAGAAAGAAGGAGACCAAAGAAAGAAGGAGACCAAAGAAAGAAGGAGACCAAAGAAAGAAGGAGACCAAAGAAAGAAGGAGACAAAGAAAGAAGGAGACCAAAGAAAGAAGGAGACCAAAGAAAGAAGGAGACCAAAGAAAGAAGGAACCAAAGAAAGAAGGAGACCAAAGAAAGAAAGGAGACCAAAGAAAGAAAGGAGACCAAAGAAAGAAAGGAGACCAAAGAAAGAAAGGAGACCAAAGAAAGAAAGGAGACCAAAGAAAGAAAGGAGACCAAAGAAAGAAAGGAGACCAAAGAAAGAAAGGAGACCAAAGAAAGAAAGGAGACCAAAGAAAGAAAGGAGACCAAAGAAAGAAAGGAGACCAAAGAAAGAAAGGAGACCAAAGAAAGAAAGGAGACCAAAGAAAGAAAGGAGACCAAAGAAAGAAAGGAGACCAAAGAAAGAAGAATAGCTTGAGAGAAAGAGGCGAGGAGAGAGAGAGAGATTAGCCGACAGACTTCTAAATACACGACTTATCAATCGTTTTTCACATTTTTAATTCTAATCGAAAAATCAATAATGCAATGAGTGTGAATGGTCAGCGATATCATTAAGGGTTTTTCTGTTCGTTTTATTCTTTTCGTGTGGATAAGATCAAACTGTTCAAAATCTCGAACATGAACTTTGTTAATGTAAAAATTATTTAATAACCAGAACAGTTTTCAATTTTTTTATTGCAACATTTTGGGGAGGAAGTGCTATTTTCTTAAAGTCCTTGACTCCCTTGAGGAAATACTATATCCGTTAAGCACCGAAAATTTCCTTAAATTTTCTTAAAATTAAGTAACAAAATGCAGCAAGTGTTCTGACAAACGCATTTTTAATCTGTGTGCTGAAAAATACAACATTTTGGGTATGTCATATTTATTTCTTTGTTTGCTACTTTTATTTCAAGACAATACAAAGTACAAAAATCGTTTTTATTTGATGAGTATGAAATGATACTGAGAATAAAATAATTGATGATAATGAAGTACAATATTGTAAGACCACCACTTTAACAATAAAAAGAAGCATTTCACCAAATAGATTTTATCAAATATTTTCTTCAGAAAGAATGATCAGTGATTTTACCGTCGTCTTACCAGAACATTGTGGGGGAGGAGGTGGTATTTTCTTAAATTCCCCGACTCCTTCAAGCAAATACTATACCCGTTAAGCACTTCACGATTTAGACCGAAGATTCTAGCTCCACCGCGTAAACGCGGCGCGCAATCTCTTGAAAGTCCTCGTAATCGGCGGCGCAGGCACTCGTCCAATCAGCGGTGGAGCGCGTGTTCCCCCTTAATGAAGCCCCAGTTCCCACCCCTCCCCCGCGGTCATCATCATCGCGCGCGTCCCCGCCGCCGAGCGCCGTCCGGGCGACCGTCCGGCGGGGGCAGTGCGGGGCGGGTGGGGGCGGGTGCGATGGGGCGGGTGCGGGTGGGGCGGCGCCGGTGGGGCGGCGCCGGTGCGGGCGCGGGTGGGGCGGTGCGATGGGGCGGGTGCGGTGGGGCGGCGCCGGTGGGGGCGGCGCACGTGCGGGCGCGGGGCGGGCGCGGGGCGGGCGCGGGGCAGGCGCGGGGCGGGCGCGGGGCGGGCGCGGGGCGGGCGCGGGGCGGCGCGGGCGCGGGGCGGGCGTGGGGCGGGCGTGGGGCGGGCGCGGGGCGGGGCGGCGCGGCGCGGGGCGAGCGCGGGGCGGGCGCGGGGCGGGCGCGGGGCGGGGCGGGCGTGGGGCGGCGCGGGGCGGGCGCGGGGCGGCGTGGGCGGGCGCGGGGAGGGGCGGGCGCGGGGCGGCGCGGGGCGGGGCGTGGGGCGGGCGTGGGGCGGGCGCGGGCGGGCCCGGGGCGGTCGAGGGCGGCGGGGGGTGGAAGGCGGGGGCGTGCGCGGAGGCGGGCGCGGGGACAGGCCGTGCCATTGAAATGCAGCGCTGCGCGGACCGCCCGCGCGCTTGATGACACCTCTCGATAGAACACAGGGGGCGATAAAAACAAACCGCGTGGAGCGCTGATTACAGCAATCACGGGAATACACGCGCCGACGCCGCCGACGCCGCGCCGCACACCCGCGCGCCCGCTCCTATAACCGACCGAGTGAGCATCGCGGGGGGTGGGGTCGGGGACGGGCCCCATCCCTCCGCCCACGCATTGTGTGCCTGTCCGATCCGCCCTTCTCAGCGTTCAGGCTGTGCCACCCGGCGTCGTCATCTCCTTGTCCATCCCACTCTCTTGCGTTGCCCCGATCAGCTCTCCTCTTCACTCTTCCGTGTGTGTTCTTTTCAATTCTTCCTGTCCCCCTGCTGATCAGTGATCGGTACGATCTACACATCTTCTCTGCTTCCCCGCGTTATCCTCACGTTAGCCCTTGCTCATCTCATTTGAACCCCTTCCACTGCATCCTGTTTGTGACATCCACTTTACCCCTTTTAGCATACTATTTTCCATTCTACCGGCTAAATTTCCATCGGATTTTTCTACTCTTTCTAGTTGTAATAGTGCTTGATGCTTCGCTTTGCTCTTTTCCTATTCACTTTTCATCACTATCCTTTGCGCTTTTTTCATTCCTTCCTTTTTTTTTTAACCCTTCACCCTTGTTCTTCTCATCTTCTTACGCGTTCCATACTTCATTATCGTTCGAGCCTCACTCATCTAGGCGTGTTGGCCACGCCCACTTCTCACCAGGCCTGTTCCCAACGTTTTCGTTTTCGCCTTCCCGCTCGACTCCGCCCCTCATCTCTCCAATATAAACTTTTCTTCCATCTCACTCTTCCCCGTTCCTTTCATATTCTGGAACTTCTCCCCTCCGCGCTGTCTGCTTCTGCTCGAGTTCTTGCCTTTTTTACCCCTTAGCTCTAAACGTCTTCAACTCACTCCATTCCATCTCCTTACTCATACTTATGCTCCATACTTTGACGTTCCGTACTTCACCTAACCTTGCCGCTTCGCGCTGTTGCTCTGTTCCACCCGACCAGATCTCACTCCTTCTCAATCTAATCCGTTCACTTTTACTTCCCATTCTCCCCCATTTCATTGGAGATATTCCTTTTCTCACCATTGTGCACAGTTCTCGTGGTCACCTTCCAGCTTTGGATACCTTGGTGAAGCTCCTCCGCACTTCACTCCCCCGTACCGGTAGCGGTAGCTCAGTGCATCAACTGATGTCACTGCACCGCCTCTGACCGGGAGGTCCTAGGTTCGAGTCCTGACGGGGCAGGATTTTTTTTTCAGGTCGAATTCGTCGCCGTCTGGAGGAGAGTTCTAGCGGCCGGCTGCTCTGATCGGTAGTTTTCCGTGGTTTCTCCGATCAACACCAGGCGAATGCCGGAGCAGTACCCTACCAAACGGGCCACGGACCGCGCGCGATCTGTCCCCTCTCTTCCTTGTGCCTATCCTCTCCCTTAACACACACTCTAACATGCATTACACTACCACATATTCCGGTAGATCGGTCGGGAGCTTAGAGCTAGTCCCGGCTGGGGCGGTACCCCGCTGCTGGGAGAGTCATGGTTGGGGTAAATCCCGAGATCCCGAATAGCGACGGTAGGTCGGCGCCGGATCTCTCCATCCAGCGGGGGAAGATCACCACCATCTCCGGTGGAAAAACATGAACTACACTAACGGGACTAATGACCAAAGCAGTTGACGCGCCCGGAAACACGAAAAACAATCAACCAATCAACTTCACTCCTCCGTGATGATTATGCTCTTCCCTGCCGCGCCCCGTTACTTCCTTCTACCTCCAACGCACGGCCACTATCCGCTTTCCTCGCATCCCTCCCCACCCCCGCATCACCTTTCCCCACTTTTTCTTTATAAACATAACTATTAAAACAAATCATCCAGTGTTTGCGTAATTTCACTATGACTTCCATTCCCCCATGTACATTTCCCCGCTCAGTCCCTCCGCAGATGCTAAACGATCATGGCGACTGTAGTATCAACGCAGAAGCAATTGATGGAGGAGGGAGAGGGAGGGGAAGGCGCTGGACAAAGGCGATGGAGGGGGAGGACTGAGGGTAGCACTCGAAATGTTCCAGATAGCAAGCGACGACGAGGGGAAGGCTGCCACGCGAAGGGGTGTTCGTGGAGGAGGTGCGATAAGAGGAGGTTCTGTTGACGGACCCATCCGTAACTTACAGCAAAAAGGGACGTTCTTAGCTGAAGAAGAAAAGTATGTCCGAACATTAAGTTGTGAGTTTATGAGAATGGTTAAATGTTTGGAACTTAAAAAACACAAATTATTGGAGTTCGGTGATTTTTAGAGAGGGGAAATTTTAAGTGGTGGAACTAGACACCATAATGATAACGCACATATCACTAATACTATATAAAAATCTTAGACATTAAAAAAACACATTATTAACAGGCGTAAAATGCATTTAGACAGCAAATGTATATTTAAAGGTAATTCGCACAGAAAACAAATGTGTACAGAATGCAGTAGGAAGGGTGTAAACTAAAAATGAGAAATTATTCAGGTTTCAAAAACTTTTTCTTTGGCTTACAAAAATAAAGGTTATTTCTTCAAATAATTTCAGCAATTAATGCCACAATTGAATTATAAATATCTGTATTTTTACATCAATATCCTATAATGTTTATGCTGTGCCCAATATCATTTCTTTAGTACATGTACACTTACCTAAGACAATTACAAAGAAATGTCTCATTTAATGTACTGGTTGGGATACAGATTCTGGTACTATTTGCGTCATATTCCGTTTCCTTTCAAACAAATACATGTCTGTCTGGATCAGGGGCATCGATGGATCCTAAAGAAAATTATTTAAATAAAATTAACAAACATTTTGAAAAAAATAAAAACATTCGTTTCTCAGCATACTCCTTTGCATTGATACTGGCTCTACTTGACACGAAGAGGTGACAATAGGCTCCTTCTAATTTTAATAAATTTAATTATTTGGGCTTCCAAAGCAAATAAATTTTAAAAATTAGAGATAAATTAAAGTTTGAAGCCGATATCTGATTTGAAGATACGTGTTAATTTTTAACGTCTGAAATAAACCCGCTGTCATGACTGTCAGAGGAAATTAGCGAATGTCTGGTTGTTGTTTCTTTTTTTACATTAGTCCTATTACGCTCGATTTAAACAAAATATTAACAATTGTATTGTGGTGGACCTTGTAAGCGCTGTTCTCATACGGTGACTGTTTTACAACAATGGAGACAATGCCCTCCGTTTTTGGTGGAGGGTATTTACGATTGACCAGCGCCAACGCGTTGCAGGATTTCATAAGGGGAATAGACTATGCCGGATTCCGTTAAAATACCAAAAATCTGAAATTTCATCCGGCGGAATGAAACGCTAGCTTTAATTCAGTTTGCAATATAATTACGGGAGGCGTTGCAACGAATCAGAATATAACGGATAGCACAGGAAAGTAACGTGGTCAGGTTAATTAAAAACTATAAATGAATCCCAAGTTGTATGTGATCGGTACTGTCAGTTCCCAAAGAAAAGTGAGAAGCTATTGTGTCTGAAAGAAGACGTGAGACCTCTTTATAGACTACCGATTTTGGATAGCGTAGCAACTGTCCTAGCGGGGAATGTGAAAAAATTGTGGTATTGCTAAACTTTTCCTCCTCTCAGTGTTATTACCTAACAAATACTCAGATATTAAAAAGTGCATGACATCATTTAAAAATCCATAATTAAATTAATTTACGTAGATAACGTCCAAGTGATTAGTATCAATATGATATAAAAAGCCTCGGAAAGTTGGGATATATTTTAAAATTTCGAACTGCAATCCTGCAGGCTGAAAATGAGATATGTGTGAGATGTGGCTGAAGAAACACCAAAACATTTCTACATATTCACTGTAAGAAAAATAGAAAACCCAAACACATTATTTCGTGCTGTTCAGTATTATGACTCGAAGACCGATGGAATTAATTCTCTAACAATACAGGCACTAATCACTGTCAACACAGAGTTAGACACATTTCTGAAAATATAATGGAAATGTTTTAAATTTACAAAATATATACATGCATGTGTAGGAATATACTGCAAGAAATCCTGATGTACACCTTAAAATTGTAATGCATTACATATAGTTATATTCACTGAAATTTTTTTGAATGGGCACAAATGTCAGGCTATTTCTAGTCTTTTCTTTTGTATACATTCAAAATCGTTGTTTATGAAAACTTTCAAACTTCAGAATACTCCTGATTTAATTTCTCCAACAACCTTACACTTACATAATGCATAGATAAACACCTCAGAATCATCTCACTCTCATATAGTAGTACATCAATTAGAACTCACACAATGAAATTGTGAACAATGACAGCTCACATGTATTCATTCAGTTAATTTTATGATTTAATTAATATTCTGTGGTTGATAAACCTGTTAATAATAGAAAGCTATAAAACATTTGGAGCCGATTACCTTTCATTTAAAGCAAAAATCACGACATGTTCTTGAGTGAAAAGCTCAAATTTCTTTCTAAACAAAAATATTAGTGTTTTAAACATAAAGATTTTCGCATTTTTTAAATGTGAGAGGTTTTATGAAATTCGGAGGAATACCATACTTATAAATGCACTTTATTCTATTCGAGAAAAGCGTTTCAAGAAAATAAGTCATCTATTTGGCAGAAAATGTTGGAAATGTCATAATGGCTTCATGTAACGTGGCCCTCAAAATTAAAATATCTTAATGATTTCCTAGCACAACTAGACTTGACGTTCTGATATATTTTCCGAGTTTGAGGTCAAAGGCTTTTAACTGTCAGTTATGCGTATGCGCGGCATATCCCTCTATCTAAATACACACCTCAATGTTCGGGTACAAAATTTCGCGTATCTTCTCACTAGTGCACTAACTTAACCATCTTTGGAACAGCACTAAAGACTTTAATCTTGACGTGAGTCCATATTATAGATGAAAGGAATCTTAAATCCGGATTTTAAGATTGAATATTCGAGATCCTATTGTTGAGGTGATTCCAATGCTTCATACTTTAATATAAAAAAGTAAAAATTGGAATGGATTCGTGGGAGAACGTGATGAAAGTGGTGCACGTGAACCTCGAATAAGGAACAATGTAAAATAAATTCTATTTTATCCGATTTCTGGCGGTTTCGTACATATCAGCACATCTGCTGTACATTATTAGTCCCCGCTCCATTTCAATAGCCAGTTATCGGAATAACAATGATCACAATTACCGGTATTGTGACGTCTAAAGGATTCCGAGTACAATTATAAATGAAAAGTCAAAAGTCGTAATAATATCTTTCCGTTAAACAAATATGTATTTTAAAAGGAGGAAAAATATCAGAAATAAAATGCAAGAGAGCTGTACAGAAAATGAAATTGTTCACTGTAACTTGAAGTTTAATGAATTTAATTCTGTGTTTTATTCTGATTTATTATAAGAAGTTAATAATAGCAACATTTAGCAAAGAAACCACATGCAGAAAATTAGTTATTTAGTGTGTTTTGAATAAACACAAGTAGGATTTACTGATTCCAAATTTCCACTTACAAATATGTGTAATATTAATATATAATACTATATAATATCTATAATATATATATATTATATATATATGTATATATATTATATATATATATATTGTATATATATAGTATATATATATTATATATATTGTATATATATATATAATATTGATACTGTAATCTTCATTAAAGATCGCAATGAATGCGTTATACATACCAGCCCTATAACCCTAAAAAACATCGGGGGAAAAGGGAAAATGTCGGAGCAGCTGTGGCGGCAGTGGCGACCACGACAGCCTCCCGCCGTCAAGAGCGCAGTGACGTCCCTTTGACGCGTGGGGTGAGGCCAGCAAAAGCGGTTTGCCATGAAGAGCCACGCGCTCGTCGCTTGTTACAGCGGGACATAAAAGCTACCACCGGCACCAGCACAGTCGATCGCCTACACGCCCATCCGTCCATCTACCCGCCTGCCCACTCGCCTGGTCGCCCGCCCTCTCGCTCACTCGACTTTTCGCCCGCCAACCCCTTCTCTAGGCGTACCCCCTCTCAGCTGTCCATTCTTCTGCCCACTCTTCCCGGCGCCTATTCTCGCCTACTCCCGCGCCTACACGCCCGCCCGCGGGCCTACTCATGTGCTTACCCGCACGCCTATTGCCCATACTCGCACGCCTACAAGCCCATCTGCCTGCCACCTCGTCCGTTCACACCCCGCCCGCTCACCCATCCGCCCGCTCACCACCCCCTCTCCACCCCCCGTTCACACACCCGCTCACTCGCCCCTTCACTCGCCCGCTCACTCGCCCGCTCACTCGCCCGCTCACTCGCCCGCTCACTCGCCCGCTCACTCGCCCGCTCACTCGCCCGCTTACTCGCCCGCCCACTCACCCGCTCAGTCGCCCGCTCACCACCCGCTCACTCGCCCGCTCACTCGCCCGCTCACTCGCCCGCTCACTCGCCCGCTCCCTCGCCCGCTCACTCGCCCGCTCACTCGCCCGCTCACTCGCCCTCGCACTCGCCCGCCCACTCGCTCACTCACTCGCCCGCCTCACTCGCCCGCTCACTCGCCCGCTCATCGCTCGCTCATCGCCCCTCTTCCTCGCCTGCTCACTCGCCCGTCCCACTCGCCCGCTCACCTCGCCCTCTTCGCCCTTCACTCGCCCTCTCACTCGCCGCTCACTCACCGCTCACTCGCCCTCACTCACCCTTCCCTCACGCTCACCGAACGCCCATTCGAACGCACACTCGAATTCTCATTCACTTCGTTCATCCGCCCGCCCGTTCGCACTCACCCCCACCTGACGTCACCCAGCCGAGCGTCGCCTTCCTGTTCGCTTGTCCATCCGTCTCCACTCCCACGCGTCCGCCTACTCACCTTCACTCCGCGCAGCACGCTGTGTTTTTTAAAAATTGATTCCAGTCGTAGACGTCCTATAACCCGCTCCTCGCGACATGAGAGGGGAGACATCCCCCCTTCCAATTTAGCAGCCTCCGCCTCCGCCACGCCCCCTTCCCCGGGTCCCAGATCGCGCGCGGCGCGCTCGCGCTGCGACAACCACCGCTGCGAGTCTATATTTTTTAATTGCGCGTACAAGCTGCGTCGTATTGGGGCTAGGCGTCCCTCTTGCGGAGCGGCGGCACCCCGCTGCGGCCCGCTTCACTCCCAGCCCTCCCCCCTTCTGCATCCATTCAATGCTGTTGGAACTGCAATCCTGTTTAGCCCTAACCCCGTTTCCCCCGCCTTCATTTCACCCTCGTCAGGCTTTTCTGCTCTCCCACATCCTCTTTTCTGCCTCTACCCCATCGCAAATTGGGTCTCAAGGAGGTGAACGCTTGCCCTGGCTCCATTTTTTCTCGTTTGAAATATACACCTCTTTTCGCTTTCCTGGCTCATGTACGCGTTCGTTCCTTTCTTGACATATCCCAATCACCGGTAGCTCAGGGCATCAACTGATGTCACTGCAGCGCTTCTGTCCGGGAGGTCCTAGGTTCGCGTCCTGATGGCGGCAGGATTTTCGACGACTCTGCTAGGTCGAATTCAGTCGCTGTCTGGAGGAGAATTCAAGCGGCCGGCTGCGCCGGAGCAGTACCCTACAAAACGGGCAACAAGCCACGGGCCACGGACCGCGCACAATCTGTCCTTCCTCTTCCTTGTCCTATCCTCTCCTCTTACACACACACTTACACTAACATGCACTACACTACCACATATTCCGGGAGACCGGTCGGGAGCTTAGAGCTTGTCCTGACTGGGGCGGTGCCCCGCTGGAGGGAGAGTCCTGGTTAGGGGGAAACCTCACTAGCCGACGGTAGGTCGGTGCCGGATCTCGCCATCCAACAGGGGGAAGATCACCACCATCTCCCGAGAAAAAATATGCACTAGAATAACGGGACTAATGACATAAGCCGTTGACGCGCCCGGAAACACGAAAAAATCAATCAATCATATCCCACTCCTTTCGATCTTCACCATTTCCACTCCTAACACATCTTTCCCTCCACTTTTGCCTTATTATGCCTTCACACTGCTATTCTCCCCATTTTTCGTCAACATTCAGTCTTTAAGTCCGCGTTTGCTTCCCACTTGTGCAGTTATTTTTTTGTTTTACCCCCCGTGTGCCTTTCACCCTTATTTTCCCCATTTTCTCCCGCCTCCTTTTGTCATCTCTATCCCTGTATGCGAAATCCGTCAACGACTTCACTCGCTAAGGCTCCGCTTCTGCTTTAAAGAACATCTCCCTGCGCTCTTGCTTCTCCTTTCACCTTGCCTTCTAGTCGACTGAGAGATCTGCGTTCACTAAACCTCTTTCTTCGACCAAACTACTCCGTATTGTTGTATATCTTTTGTCTTCTTTTCCCTCACCTCTCAAATAACTCCATCTATTTTCATTCCTTAACTTGACCCAATCTTCTAATTAAAACCTCTCCTCTCTCGCCTCTCCTCCGCGACTCCTTTTATCTGTCGCCCGCATTTTTTTTACCTACAATTCCCATTCTTGGCGGCGGCGATGGTGTAGCGGTTAGCGTATCGGACTGCTGTACCCATGTTTGCGGGTTCAAACCCGATGGAAGCCGTGGATTTTTAAGGGCGAAAATCCTTCGTACGCCTTCCTTCGGAGGGGAAGTAAAGCCGGCTGTCCCATGTTAGTACATTTACTGCAGGTAAAAGATCCTCAAACGTAAATGAAGCCTCTGAGTTAAATTCAAATCGCCTGATTCGTCACCCAAGCAATACTTTCTTTCTCCCATGATTGGTGAAAGGAGTGTAACGAAATTTGCGTGGTCAGACGGAAGAGCAGGCCTCATGGCCTGAGTCTCGCCACGTAAAATGAGGCAAATACAATTCAAATCCTTCGTTCTGAAACCTATGAACTTCCTTATCACTTTTCCCATTGTTCTCCTCCTGCTTCTTTTTAATCTTCTCTATCTTCTCACATCTTTCTCCTTGCATTTTTATTCTTTCCACTTGCTGCCTCTTTCTCTTTACTGCTTTCCTATTAGTCTTCCACCCTTTCCTCCGCCTCTTTCTCTCGAGACGTGGCTCAGGGTATCAACAGAGATCACTGTAGTTCCTCTGACCGAGAGGTCCTAGGTTCGAGTCCCGACGGTGACAGGATTTTCGACTGCGTCGAGTTCAGTCGTTGTCTGGAAGAGAATTCTAGCAGCCTGCTGCTCTGACCGGTAGTTTTCCTATCAATTCAAGGTGAATGACGAAGCAGTACCCTTACAACCAGACCACGAACCGCACACGATCTTCCTTCCCTTCCTTACCTCACCTCGCCCTCATTTACACTTACATATACTACACTACCACAACTGCTACCGGCAGGCCGGTCGGGAAATTAGAGCTCGTCCGGGCTGAAGCGGTACCCCACAGCTGAGATACACCTAGTTGAGGAAAACCTCGGTAGCCGACAAGGTCGGCGCTGGATCTCACCATACAGTGGGGGAGATCACAGCAACTTCGCGAAGAGAAATCATGCACTACACTTACGGTACTAATCACTTTAGCTGTTGACGCGTCCGGAATCACTAATCAATCAAATGAAATCTCCACCCTTCCCCCTTGCTTGTCCTTCCACCCCTTCCTCCTCCTCCCCCACCCCTTTGTCACCCGCCTTCTCCTCCCCCACCCCTGTGTCACCCGCCTCCTCCTCCTCCCCCTCCCCGCGCTCTCACCCCTCGTCGTCCGACGGCGGTCGCTCGTCATTACCCTAAGCAACTTGCAAATTAAACGGCCTACAATTCGTGCCGGGGCGCCGTCGTCTGACTTGCAGACGAGCGCGGCGGCGCCGTCGTCGACGCAGAGGAGGAGGGGCGGCCGGCGTGGTGGGGAGGAAAGAGGGGGAGGGTCGCACTGCGAGGCTGGAAACCAAAAGGTTAGTCGACAGCGCGGGGAAAGGGGGCGGGGCGGGAGGATCGTATGTACGTTTTTGAAAAAGAGCTTCTGTTTGCACGCCGTAGCGCGATGACGGTCATTAGTGCGACTAACGACCCACGATGCCCCGCGTGAGCTGCTCGAGTGGATGATGAGAGGCGGCGGGGGCGGAGACCCTGGCTGAGCCGGGTGGGAGGGGCAGAGGATAAGAGGGGTTGTGAATGGGACGGCCGTGAAACGGCCATTGCAGAAAGGTCTGTGGTTAGCTGCGAGAGCGATGGGTTGTGGAAGCAGGCAGAATATTATGTAAAGGCGGTAGTTATAATAGGAGGACAATATAATACAGGGCCGGATCTAGAAGAGGATCAAGGGAGTCGTGCGCCATCCATCGGACTAACTACTGTTTGCTTTATACCGGCATCTACCTCCGAGTGTCGTAAGGATAATCACAAAGCGGCTAAGCAAGATTTTGGAAGATTCGAACCGACGCAAGTCATGAACAAGCCCTGTTTAATAGTGTAAATGCTTTAGCGAACTCGGCTAAAATAACATCTATCAATCAGAAATTCCAAAAGTCGCTTATATGTTTCGTGTAAGATGTTTATGTTTGTTGAGGGTATAAAGTTTGCATATTAAGAGATTTAATCATTGAAGGTAACTGTTCCATTCATGGAACAGTGAGGACAAATGAGGATACATAATGAATCTGGTTCCTATTGGTTTGTCTCTTAATATTTCTGACGATTTCTCCTAGCTGCAATTTCTTTTTCAAGCTTCCTTGCCTCAGGTACTTACAAGTATTTAAACATTCCACCCAAATAGTTGGATCGTCTGTGTAAATCAGATGTGCATCAGTCAAGTTAGTGTCCCATTATATTCCTCATGAGAATGACCTGCTACTTCCTCTGCAAGGAGAGGGTGAATGCTACCTGACAGTCGTCGAGTGTTTCTTAATACGCGAGGTCGTTCCATTATTTGTAATTATTTTCTCTAAACTTTTGTATTATTTTGAGTAGTGCTCCGGCACTCCTCTGGTATTGAGAAAACACGGAAAACTACCGCCTGCCGATAGAATTACCCAATCACCTGCTTAATTCGACTAGTGCCATCCTCCAATCACCTGCTTCATTCGACATAGATATTTAGCTCATGCCGAAAAATCTATCACTATGGGGTGCCTAACCGGGGTGTGTAGGACCTCCCGGTCAGAGGCTCTACAGTGACATAAATTGTTGCCCTGAGCCTTCTAAACTGCTAGGCAAATCACGGAAAGCTACTGATCAGAGCAGCCGACCGCTAGAATTCTTCTTCAGTCAGTGTCGAATTCGACCTAGCTATCTAGCTAGTGCTGAAAAATACATCACTGTGGGGACTCGAACCCTAGGACCTCCTTCCCTCCCTCCCAGAGTTACCACAATGACAAACAAAACACGCTGTCTGCGCATGCTTCTCGCTTCCTCATTCCTCCGAAACCGACTGCTGCGTAGTGACGCACATTTCTCCTGGCAACTTCCGATGGGACGTAGCTCGGGCCGAGGGCGTCCTCGGATTGTGGGGAGGAACAAAGGAGCGCTGGTGACGCCGAGGGTCGTCAGCGGATGGGCATGTCGTCTGCAATTGAATGAACGATGAGTTGCAGAATGCAAAATACCCCGATGAGTTGTTGCTTTAGGAAGACGTTCAGCGAGGTTAATGGTGCTGCAAATTCGGATAATGCCTCACTGAGATACTCTCGTAGTGCAAACAAGATTTGATGGCTAAATGTCAATGTTGGAATTGGAATTGTCTACAATCAAGAAATTTAGCCATGTTTTCATGTTAACGTTTGTGGCAGAATTGCAACATTTGAATTTAGATAGTGTCACCGCTTTTAATATTATGTACTTCCGTACATTGATGGCTAAATTAATTCTTTATTTGAAAATTTTTGAGAAAACGAAATATTTCATTGGAAAGTACACAGAGCATTAATTATCCAGAAGAAAATTTGGGATGTCATTTCTTCTATGTCTCTGATATACCTTAATAGAAAGAGAAACAAGACTAACGATGAAATAATGTAATCAAATGTGAATACCATAACAGATTGTTTCATATTGTGATTCTTTTTGAGAATTTGCACTGATATTTGACACGATCATCGAGAATTATATATAAGTTTATGAAAGGTTGTTTCATATTTAATACCCTGCAAATTACGCAGGGATATGTTTGATTTTCGGGAGTGCGTTATGGTACAAGCTTTCAGATGCTATTTATTGTATTTGCAAGTACCACAGGCAAAAAATAGTCGTTGTATATGTAATGTATTAAAAATGCCATCTCGTTCTGTGAATGAATTTACATTTATTTATTATTAGAAGATTGTAAGAATTATTTGAAGGTTTTAAGAAGATAATGAAAAGTAAGGTTAGAAGAATATTTCCTTATAAATATCAAGGTTAAGTTTACCGTAGTTCATAATAATTAATTTTAATATTCTCAGAAATTACCAATGCAAAATGCGAATACACAAAGATTTACAATGAACTCACATTTAAGTTGAGTTTTACAAGATAATATTTCACAGAAATATCAGTTTTGCGTATTACTGTAATATGATAAAGTATTCTGTAAAATCGTCAAGTTAAGAGTTGGAATTTGAGGAGAAACAAGTTCATCGAGATACAACATTACCTAGTAAAACAAAAACGCTTTAGTTGTTTACAAATGATTCTTTAGAATGCTATCTTATTCCAATTGAAGTAATTCTCCCATTAAGCTTTCTCTCCCCACTCTTGTTTATTTCTCCTTTTCTAAGCGCATTTCATTTAAAACCACTCATCTGTCAGTTATTTTAATTGCTCAATGATTCAAGAATTACGTAGTTTTGTGATAATGCGATATTGATAAAAATATTATCACATTTAAATTTTATCAGGATAAATGGAATGTTAAATTACTTGTGAAATACCAGTCACCTGTGTAGAATCGCGTTAATAACCCCCGAAATTGAAATGAAGCTTTAGTTTAATGAAAGCCTTAAATATAACACCACATTGCACGAAAATGAGACAACAATACACAGACCCTAATTGCAGAGCATTATCGATTCGGTCCAGACCTTAATTCAAATTAAACCCCGTATAATGGTTTCTGTGTTAATGCTTCTGAACAACCCTTCACCAAAATTATTAATTTTATGCTTTAGCAAATCCACAGTCCGCCCTCTCCCCTACCCCCTAACGCTGGACGAGAATGAAATTTTATCAGTTTTCCAGTCAATAGGTCAATAGGTGGGCGATGTTGGGCATTATGGCCGTTACTTTCAATTACGAACCGTGTGTGCTCTGCAGAGGAGGAATGTATTTTCGTTGCTAACGCATTCGTGTGGATTTGTGATTTAGTTCTCTCCGATATCACCCCTGCTGGAGCCGCAGCCATAATCGTTTTTACCGGCGCGACGGTGGGAGCTGCCGGGCCGTGCTGTTCCCGCCAATGCGTTTGCATTTACTGGAACTGCCCGGAGCCCCGGCCTCCCAGCGCAGCTGGCGAAGTAAAAGCCTGCGAACATGCACCTGTTCGCCCTCGGCTGTTCGCACGTCGTTGCGCGGAGTAACGAAATGACAGCACGACTGACAGTTCGAGTTGTTTATCTGGCGATGGTTGGTAGAGACAAGAAGCAGATTTTGTTCTTTTCACCGGCTGAGCTGGCTCAGGGCGACAACTGATGCCACGGCAGCACCTTCGTCTGGGATATCCTAGGGTTTGAGTCCCGATGACGGCGGGATCCTGACACTAGCTACATAGCTAGGTCGAGTTCAGTTGCTGTCTGGAGGAGAAATCTAGTTGTCGGTTTCTCTGGTTGGTAGTTTTTCATGTTTTCTCTAATCAACATAAGGCGAATGCGGGGTCAGTACCCGAACAAACGGACCGCGGGCGATCCTACTCTCATACTTTTCTTATACATACACTTACATGCACTGCACCACCACACATGCCGGGAGATCAGTAGTGAACTTACAGGATGTCCAGGATGAGGATGTGCTCTGCTGGTGGGAGATACCTGTCTGGGAAAACCGCAAACCGCCGGGTAGGTTGGCGCCGGAACTCGCCATCTGGCGGGAGATCAATGCTACCTACCGCGATACAAGCATGCACTACACCTACGGGGCTAATGACTTTAGCATCTAACATCCCAGAAATCATTAATGAATCTAATCATTTTAGTTCTTTTGACACTCATAAATTTTACTGTGTTGTATTTAGACCTGTTTTACCTCTGAACCTCTATGATTCTAGGTAGTATCACTGCCTAGGTGATCGCGTCCAAGAATCATAGTTTAGGCCAGTCTTCTCAACAACCCCCTCACAAAGTGATGCCGGATCGTCCTACAGCTGCAGCCATCGTAGAACCTACCAAGATACCCCATTACATCACGTGATCTTGCCCGCGAATCCTTATATTCATTGTCTTATTGCTATACCCTTCAAGGGTTGCCGCGAAGCCTGATTTAGTTACATTTTCCCCTGAATGTTAGATTTCTCCTCTGTGCCCATCGTGGAGACGCGCGGGTTTGGAAGTTCAACAAAGAACGGAGAGTCAAAGACTGTGGCATTATGCAAAGGAAGACAATAACAAACCACCACTATGAACAATTGATCAGGAAAGGGAAGACAATAAAAACACAATCTTTTTCCTTCGCTGACACTTTTCAATCGGCTGTCACTTCATCATCAGCATCACCAATATTGCTATTTAATACTTAAAATTCAAGAGTAAAAATAACATTTCGAGAGTGAAATGTTGATTTAAAATAAAAGGAACTGATAGTCGATGCAAAATAGCATGTATTTTGTAAAATTTCTTTTAGTTTTGTAAAACATTTCCTTGTTTACACTTCAAAAAAGTATTGGATATTTGAAACAATTAACACTCATCTTTTAACAACATAAATTTTTTATGATTATCAAATTGCACTAAAACGTTTACAACTCAATAGGGCTGTGTAATCAGATATAACAATTAAAACCTTCCTTTTCTTATTAAATTAACAGATTTAAAAAATTAAAAATTAAAAGAAAAAAATACTGTTCCACTCAAGAAAAATACAATTTCTTGAGATTAAAAGTTGAATTCAGTCGAAAACAATAAATAAAAGAAAAAAATCAAACCCAATTATATATCAATATATATTTACGAAGCATAATTTTTCTCAGACAAAAAAAATAAAATTATTTAAAGAAAAACATTATTTTATCACAAAAGCATAAATTAAAAAAGTAGTTTAGGAAAACAAGGAATAGATCCAAAGAAGAGCCATGTATACCGGTTTTTGCTCGGCCTGAAACATATCCAATGAATGACCCAATGTAAAAGACGTAGTGAGAGACTGGAGGGGAGGAGTAAAAAAGAGGAAAAAAGGAAGATTAAAACCTGCAAGATCACTTAAAGACCAGCTGAAGGAGAAAAATGAACACATTGAACAATCCACTTAATATTTACAATTCCTTTGTTCATATATTCAGTCGATTCAGTGGTTTTATTATTTATTACACTGTTCATTGTAAATGAGAAGCACATTTTAACACTATCGTATGCCAAGGAAGAAGATATGTAAGTTAATACTTTTGTTATATGTAGTTATATGTAAGTTAATTTGTTAATTTAGTTATAGTAAGTTATTACTAAAGCTACCCTCTTCACTTCTTAGTTATGGCATTCACCGCAGATGGTGTCTCCATTGTATTAAACTCTCGAAATAGAAACCATACTGCACAGCAGAGGGGGAAAACTGTGAAGAAGTGAAATCCTGATCGCAGGAGACGAATACATTTTAATATATTAAAGATTTTCTAAACTAAAGCCAGGTTAGGGCGAAACATGATCCTTCGTACCAACTTCTAAGTACCAGAAATGCTTCGTACCAACTTCTATCAGTACTAGAAATGCAACGTCACATATCCGCACTCAATCACCAACGCTTCACTTACATTCATGCACACTCACAAAAACCATGTCCACTTAGACACTCACTCCGCTCTTTATTAACTTTAACTTTTTGACCAGTCACTGATTAATCTTTCTCTGAAAGCTAGAACATTCTCTCAACATTTTTCAAATTCTTTCATAATGTGACGTTTATATCGCATTCTGGACAATAATTGTTTTCTATGCTGGCAATGATATTTCCCCTTTTGAATATATTTTCGAGTTTTGATGCACTGAAATTGAATAGGATATCATCCTTCACCGCCGCGAAGCTCGCAGATATCATTGTCTTTTGAATTGTTCAATATATGTTCGAAACAATTTTCTGTGTCAGATGTGCCCTAAACTATTATAATGTTGAATTTAGGATCTAATAAAACCATTTGTTCATTATAGAGTTTTATGCTGTAGTAAAATAATTTTCTTGAACTGTTTCATTTGAACGAAGTTTCATTTAGACTCCAATCTCATATGACTTTTTCTTGTTAGTAAACTATGGATATATGTTAGTAAATTGTCAAACTAAATAGTTCATGGTGCTAGTTTGTCCCAATATTATTTTGTATGACTAGCTCCTAATGTTTTTTTGTTTTTTTTTTTAGATTTATTACAGAAAATAGTTTCACCGAGTTGTTCGCTAAAGAATATACTTGTACTATGGGATACTGTGGAGTTTAAAATGAACGTTCAGTATTACTTTAAACAAAAAAGCCTTTCATGAAGTTACATGACAGAATTCAATTCTGTGCATTCAATTTGAGAATGCACAAAGTAATATCCGCCAAGAGCTCTAGGGAGTCATTCAATGAACCTCCAACCTCCTGTTTATTCATTCCATCCCGCACAATGAAAATTATGCATACACAATCTACACACATGTTAATTGTACCCAAAGGAATTCTTCTCATTTTGCTGGGAGAATGACTCAGCCACGTAATTAATATGTTAATTTGGTTTAAGATTTTCTTATTGAAAAGATGGTCAATTCATTACATTTCCATTTTCATACTTTTTCTTTAAAATAACAGAATATGTACCTAAATGCACAGAAGTGTTTATGAGTAATGTCAATAGTACGTAGGGAACACTTCAAGTGACTTCATGTAAATACGTAGTAAATTACTGTTTTCAGTAAAACGATTTATTAACGAATTAACCTAATACATTGGAAAAGTACTGGTGAATTGCATAATAAATGAAAATTAAGATTTAAAAATATTTTCCAGATAAATATAAGGATAAATAAATCGTGTGAAATTTCTTCATTCATGAGTCGAATTCTGGCTTACATGCAAGGTTATTGAAACGTGAAGTGAAAAAGATTTTTCTATTCTTTATCGCTAATAGTAATGAAAGTTTTAATTTCTGCCTAAATAATAAACCTCACTGGTGTGTAAAGGTCTACATTAAGAATTCAATAATTTCCTATGTTTTATATGTTTCCTATGTTAGGGTTCATGTACTTTCCAATTGTAATTTTTATAAAATCTTGCTTAAGTTGTGTTTTCTTTCTTTTTTGTTGTTATTTACTACTTTAGAAATAATGTTTCGTATCGTACTAAAGATAACGCGTCTTCTGTTCCACATAAAGTAAAAAATAAAATATTTACATATTTAGATAAGTTTGGAAATAACCTTGTTTACCCAAATTCATAAATAAAGCATGAAAAAGTCGTAAAATGGGATTTGGAACCGTTCTGTGGTAGATTTTGTTTTCAAGTTTGCAAATCTCTTTCAATCATGTGATTGAGATAGACTTCTTTGGAAATGTAATATTATATGATAAAGAGTGATATTGACTAATTTGTAAAAATGTTTGTTCAACTAATGAACATAAAATATTGATATTCAAAATATGTTCTTACATCTAGGTACATCCTATTTCTGGGTCCTCGCGCTCTAATGAAAAGAGACGCTACACACAGCAACACCAGTGTACACAAGTCCAATAAGACGGTGTCTCTCCGGTGTTGCATCTTGCTCTGGGTTTTGCCAGCACTCCGAGTTCTGCTGTAATCCTGTATGCGCGCCTCAGTTCATCAGCGCTGTAAGTTATCCCTTATGTTCTCATTACTCCACGGAATAATTAGCACCATCGAACGGTTCATTATAGGGTTTAATTCTTCGATAACAGGCGTGCTCCTTTAGTTCACCGCCATAAAGCACGCACTTTTAATGAACTGCCTGGTTCGCCGAGTAGGATTACGGGATTACGTCGGAGATACGTAGTGCGCTTCATATACGCAGAGGAAATTAAGAAACAAAGTTAATACACATCTCTGACAATAATTCCGAAGTAAAATGCTTGTTGGCGAAGAGTCTATTTCGATGTAACGGGCTTGTATTCCTTCTGGTTATGTAGAGTTTACGCGCAAATGTAAGTTGCATTTCAAGTTGTAGATGAACATTGGGGTGAATTCATATTTTTGCTCGTTCATTGTCTGGCCCGGACTCTTTGTTGGCCCTGACACGCCTCTTTCTGAGCCTCACAAAAGGATTATTTCTCGGTTTTGATTTCTCTTAGGTTTGGTGGTTTCATTTCATTTATTTTAATTTCATCTTTTATTTCTTGACATTGAAATTGTAATTTTGTAAGTTTCAATCTTTCATCTTTCAAATTATTTAAATTGGTGTGCATTCTGAAAATATACATGAAAAATATATCGAGATCCAATTTTGATTGTAATAATTTGCGGCTACTTAAATTTTCAATTGGAAAGAATGTTGTTTTGATTTTGAAACTGTATCCTCATGGTAAATCTACATTCGCGGAGCGTTTTTACAAAACCCGATAAATGCAAAAGAAATCTAATATAGGTTATCCGTCGTTCGGACATTTTTGAGCCTTCTTTGTCATCCCTCAAATCGAGTTTTATCAAAACGCAACAAATTGATAGAAAACTACAGCTTTAAGCTTGCAAAATCTTTAACAAACACTCAAATCAATGCATTCCCAACGTTTTATGAAAAACTATATTTTGCGTTTATCGAGTTTTGAAAACATACTCCTCAATTCAGATAAGAAAAAATATATTTCTCTTTCTCCTCCCGCGTTGAAACCTTTACGTTTTGGCATACATATAATACACAATGATACAAAGTAAGCGTTATTTCAAAACTTTCAATCATATTGTTACCACAATTTCCGTGTTACTCTGTGGTTTAATGGTTAGACACTTAGATGGTTAGCCTACTTGTTTAAGGTGAATGACGTTGATGGAGGCCATACTTCATACTGTATATTCTTTTTTTAACGTTATTAGGATCCGGAAATATACAAGTTTTCTTTGCTAATGGGTAAATAAACAATTCGAGGCCTGATGTCATTCAATAAAAAAAACTAGAATTAAATAAAAAGAGCACTTGTCAACTTTTCACACCATTAATTTTCTTTTATTTTCCTCCAAATGTAGTTGAAATGAATTGCCGAGACATTATGAATGAATTCTGAAACCTTTTCCCGAAACCTCACCGTATAGCGTCAGCCCCAAATTTTCAAGGAATTCAAAACCCACGCTCTTGACCTGTTAATTGCCGTACATTTTTCGCTTCTTTTACTAATCTCTTTTCACGAGATTAACCGTATTAAAATGGATGTAAACCAGAAAGTCAAAGCAATTTAAAAGACAAAAATATGACAAAAATGTATTATAGTATCCAAACATTTTTACTTGATTAGAGAGTTCGAATGGAAGTAAATAAGTGGATTCTTGTAAGACATACAGTTTTCTGGAATGAACATACTAAAAGTAAAGAAAATTAATTAGTCCGCAAAAGTCGAGAAAAAGGAATGTCTGTCTGTAAAACATACTGCAACAAAACTGAGATTTGACCGTTACATAAATAACATCATCTCGACACGAATCGAGCAGAATGAAATAGAACGGCTGCTTCGCGTTCTTTTCCCAGAGATATTTCCATCCTTTCTCCACTCCCTCTTCCTCATCCTCCTCTCCTATTCTCCCCCGCTCTTTCACGTCCCCTCCGGATCTGATCCGCAGAGCCACTCTTGCGCCCTCACTCTTAAGAGGCGCAGCGAAAGAAAAAAAAAAGTAAAACGCAAACGAGAGAGAAAAAGAACGTGCACCTTATTCAGAAAGTCCCGTAACACAGCCGCGCTCGGGCGATGCTTCAATGGTGTTGTTAAATACGCGAGCGAGCGCGCGGGCGGGGGCAGTCAGCTCGGGGCTGAATGCAGCCAGAGGAGGGCGTGGTGAGGTGAGGTGAGGGGAACCGAAGGGGAAAGGAGGGGAAGTGGAGGTCTCGCGAGCGAGCGGGAAATAAATTAACCGACGAGCCCGCAACTACCGGCGCCGTGTCTCCCTACTTCCTGGACGGAGTGAGTCATAGACACGCGCTCACCCCCACCCCCGGCCCCGCCCCAACCGTCGAGTCCGCGCCGTCCCACACTGGCGGAGATAGCTCAGGACCAGCGTTACTGTTGCCTCCGCCAACGACTCTGACCATTGAGTGAGCTTTGGGTTCGATGATTCATTGCTTGTAATTCCGGGCGCGTCAGCGGCTAAAGTAGCTTTATTCCGTAAGTGTAGAGCATGTTTTTTCTCTGGCGATGGCGGTGACCTTGCCCCTGTGATGGTGCGATCCGGCACCGACCTACCTAGCGGGGTTTTCCCTAAACAGGGAAATCTCCCATCAGCGGGGCACCGCCAAAGCCGGGACAAGCTCTTAGCTCCTGACCGGTCTCCCGGTATGTGTGGGAGTGTAAGTGTGTGTTCGTAAGGGGTAAGGATAAAGCGAACTAGGAAGAGATAGGAAAGATCGCACACGGTCCGTGACCCATTTGTTAGGGTACTGCTCTGGCAATCGCTTAGTTTGATCGAAGAAACCATAGAAAACTACCGATCAGAACAGCCGGCCGCCAGGATTCTTTTTATTTTTCAATGTACACCAGGCGAATGCTGGAGCAATAACTAACAAACGGGAGACGGATCGCGCCGGATATTTCCTTCCCCCTCCTTGTCCTATTCTCATCCCGTACTTACATACATTTATACTTACACACAATACACTAACACACATTACGAGAGACCGGTCGGGGGCTTAGAATTTGCCCGGAATTAGGAGCTTAGAGTTCGCCCAGATTGTGGAAACCATCCCCAGCCGACAGTTAGGTTGGCGCTGGATCTCACTATCCAGCGCGAGATCACCAGGACAAGCATGTACTACATTTACGGGAAGAATGTCCGTAGCAGTTGACTCGCCCCGAAATCACTAATAATCAATCTTCGTAGTGTTCATTTATCTCCCGGTGTTCTGCCGTCCCATGTGCCCAACCCGCTTAGCCACGGCGTCCGCCTGCAGCAACCAGCAACACCAACCTGACAGGAGAAACACGCTGCTGACGTTCTTAAACTCTGCACCTTTCCTTAATTAATTTCCACTGTCATCTCTTCTTGGTTTTCTCGCCATCTAACGACTCAATTTTGTTTATACTGAAAGTGATCAACACTTTCGATTTCTTTATCGTGTTATTATTGTATTTGTTTTTTATTTTTGTATACAAAAACTTTATTTTTTGATTCTTCTCTTGTACATAAGGTTTAACGTGCTCACTTTGACCTCTCCTCCGTCCAGCGCGTCCGTGTCAACGAGCTCGGAGGGAATTCATGGTAGATTTTGCGTGCAATCTGTGTACTCGACGGATGTCATAGCACAGGACTTTTTAGGTTTTCGACAGCCGGCCTCCTCACTAAAAAATTCCTTTAAATTTCATGTAAGAATGTAGACAAGAAAACTAATGAGAAAAGTACTGACCCAGGTTTAAAGAATTTCTGTTGGTGCAGTTTAGCACTTAACCTTAGATCTGATCAAGTTACCCAATAAAAGCGTTGCTGCCGCGACCGGAGTGTATGTACTGGGCTGTTCGGAAAACGCTGCTCTTAGGCACATATGCCAACGTGTCGGCGATACCTTGCCCGTGCCTGCAACACAGATGCTTAGGCCCAGCCACAGTGCCTTAGGCACAGATACCAATGTGTCGGCCGATACTTGACCTCTGTGCCTACAGCACAGATGCTTAGGCCCAGCCACCAAACTCTACTCGCAGCTTCTGGTAACCATCTCGCTCAGCTGAATCTGCACTTTTGCTGCAATCGAGCTGTAACACATACTGACACACAGTCCAGGTGCTCTACAGCATTTATTCATTTCAACTGTGCAGTATTTTCCTGAGCGTCGTTTACACCTTTAATTTCTGTATCTCATTAATCGCAATGCGTTCCCTTTATGTCAACTTGCTTTGAAATTATTTTCGTACATTTGAAGTTATTCAACCCCTTATTTGTAAATGCAATACTTTTCCCTAAGCTTAGCATTTCATTCCATTATGTCGAGTTCCTGCCTTCTGTCATTAATTCAGCTGCGTTCATTTGTTTTACATTCCTAACACTATTAAACTAGTACGTTTATCCTAGATAAACTTAAACATTCTGAGCACTACCCATTTCTTCGTAGTTCTATACGTACTGATTTGAATCAGCTTTCCTCATATTTTTCTAACATATTGTTTAACATACTACGCGAATATGCCATATCGTTAAATTTTATAAATAATAACTTTTATTTCCATTTTTTGGCTCTAGTCGTCATGACCTCTAGACGTCAATGACCTTGGTCATTTTAGCCATTCTTATCTCTTATCAGAAGCTCACTTGACTCCTTATACATCTTCAGCAGTTTCTAGGAGGAAAGATTTTCCTATCATCACAAAGGAGGTTTTAGTTTAATGATACTAACATTATTTTCAGCTTTGATTTATAATCTGTATCTACGAAAAAATCAAAATGGACAATTAATCACATAACATGGAACTATACAGTGTCATCAAAACTTTAAGTACAGAACTGAAAGTAGTATCTTACATTTCTTCGATTAATCACCTTTTATTCACAAGCTTATACACATTAAAAAGGACCCCTCAACTGTTCCTATAAAGCTCAATTCATTTGTATTTATTCAACTCGAATGAACCTGCCTCTCCATATCCAGGTGGTCCCATGTCCTTCCTTCCTTCCTGTCGTCCCCATAGTCCAGTGGTTACAGCGCATTTGTTTCTCTCCCACGCTCACGTATGTAGTCAGCTGCTCCACACTTTTAATTGCGTTCTTTGTTTCTTCTCGTTCCTCCCCTTCACCGGGTCTCACCTTTTGCTCTTTCTCTGCAGGGGGCGCCCCAAGCTGGCCTTTTATCCCACTGGCAAACACATTCTGCATATTTGACAGATAAGCTCCCCCAAGCTCTTCAGATCCCACGCTCGCGATCGCCCTCAATGCTTCCCCTTGCTGTAGAATTGTAAAGCAACACAGGAAACATGCTGCAATTGCTGAATCACCTTCTTTGCTCCTTCCGAATCTGTCTTCATTTTACGATAGCGGCTCATTTATGCTTTCTCATCCGCACGTTACTTTAGCTATCAATATGCAGAATACGAGATTGCTGACCATTTTTTCTCGTTTCTACGTCTGTCTCCTTTTTGTATAAGACGCGAAATATCTGATAATTGTCAATATGACTTATCGTTCCAGGAGGGCCCTTACATCCACGAGGTAAGTCACTAGTGGAAGTGTAACTTGCGAATGTTTAGTAGAAATTATGTAATACACAATTGATTAAATAACAGAAACAACAGAATTTCTAAACTTCTTACTACTGATTTACTATCAACTTTCTCACTACAAGCACAACCCTTTTATTTCGAAGATTTAATTGACTTGGCAATTCCTTCAAAAAGTTCCACTGTCTCGGGAGTGAATCCAACACTTGAATGCCTTTTGGGGAACTATATCTTCAACTAAATTCGATAGAAAAGTTTATATCCAAAGTGAAATCGTTTCTACTGCATAACTGTTTCTATAAATTATACTGAGCATCACAAAGAAAGTAGCATTAATTTTAACAGTGATATTTAATGTTTTATTTACCATTGGACTGTATAATTCTAAACAATATGTAACGAGTACTGTATCGCAGCTTTTGGCAAATGACCCCCATCTCGATCAGGTCTTCTAGAATTCAGTGGGAAATACAGTTATTCAAATCATCGTTTCCATGTTGTCGTGGCAGGAAGTATGAAGGACAACATGGATAAGAGCCCTAAATTTATTGCTTATTTATCCTTGAAAATAGATTTTATTACATGGGAGCGTTTTTTCATTCAAAATTCAAGTAGTATATGATTTAGTGTAGGGATAACAGAATTTTGAAAACGTGCACACAATTCACTTCTCCCCATAGCACGTCGTACGCAGTTTTTACTGTTTTTTGACGTAAAATAAATAAATAAACTAATACAAGTGGCAAAATGTTGCTGATCTTCGGGGAGACGGTAATTTCTTGGTATTATTACTTTCTTTCTTTCTTTGTTAAATCATTGTGGCACCCAAAGAAGATACTTCCATTAATTCATTGGAGTTGGACATACATAAATTGTTATATTTATTTCATTATTGCATTCACTTTTGAACTTAAAAGTACAAGTAAAAAGTGCTTTTCACTTAACTAAATCTCTCCCTGGCTAGGGCACTTGCGCTGAGTGTAGGATGCGTCGAAGATACCGCGCCGCTGGCGGTGGAAGTCCATGTACGAGGTGTCGCCTCGCTGCATTCTCGATTCAGACCAGCCAACATTCATTTTGTCATGTTCCAAAACAGTAGTCAATGTTAAAGAACCACATCGCTTCCATAAATGTATTCTCTCGTTAACGAATCAAGCCGAGCTCCAGATGTTGCCTCGGAAGTTCAATCAGTGAGTGTAGCGGTGATTAGGGTAGTTTTTAGAATTATTTTGTTTTATTCGATAATATAAGAAGAGATTGTTGTAAGAATTTGAAAAATCATGTTGCAAATCTTATGTGAATATTTAAATGAATTCAATAGAGAAATTATGTGAGGTAATAAACGTTTAAGGAATACCAGCAGCTTCTAAAATTTTATTTTGATTATTCCCAATAACCAACTTTTAATCAAATAATACTTCAAGAATAATATTTTAAAATAAAAGGTTTATTGGCCTTTTCCCTTTTTTAGCAACTAAACAAATTAGTTAGGAATTCTTTGGTTGGAAAAAAAAAAGACAAATTGCAAGTTATCACACCCCAACACTAGTTTGCCAACATTCGTGAATTTCTCGCCAATCATTTTTTGACCAGCCCCACTTCTAATATGATTTAGAAGAAATAACTGTCAGCATAATCGCTCGCTGATTAAATTGATTACAAAATCATAATCTGGAGTTCGATATGGCTGTTCATTCTGAGAATGCTAGGACCAGTTCTCCCTCGCGACTTACATCGAAGTTTGGCATTGTAACAAGTATTTTATCAATACACCTGCGTATCCTCTGTAGCACGGTAGGCATTATAAGGTCTCGTATTTGATAGGTTAACTCAAGAACGTAGATTACTTCTCCCTATCCGCGGTATACTCAACACTCGAATGTGGGCAGATCACTGGCATGAAATCGTGTTCATGACCACGACCGCACTCTCCTCGATAGTGTCTCCAGCCATGCGTGTGTAAACATCTATCTCCATCGCAAGTGGTAAAGCGTATTTGGCGTGCGCTTAATTCAACAATTTCATACACAAAAATGTTCATTTTCTACCCTATTCCTCTTCCATCGTAAAAATTTCAAACGAACGTATTCTACCTCCACAAATGAACGTACACATGAATATCCTCCTTTCTTTGCAATAGTCAGAATTCAAAAATGTAATATAACTGAGACAATAATTACACATGTCTGGAAATTTAAGGTTTATTAATTTTTTAATGTTTACAATTAATATTTACTCGAGTGCTGATTTCACAAAGCTGAGTTTTATTCCATCTGGTACCATGATTCGAAAATGTTTTCACAAAAATACCATTATTTCCAAAATAAGCAAAGAACACGCTTTTCACAAACTCTGTAATGTTTTCTGGAAGATTCTAAATAGTAAATTCACCACAAATATAGCAATAGTTGTCTGAGGCATTCACACATCCTCTACTAGTCATCTGGTAAATCCTGGAAATAAATTTGAAGGTAGTGATCCAGCAGTGAGACACAAACAACATAAAATGCACCAGGCATTGCTACCAACGACGCTATAGTGCTTAGTCAAGAGGAGGTTCTCATTCTTCTGTAAACATGAGTATAATTTGCACATCTATCTTGTAAGTCACTGTTTCACACTCTCGTATCGCAAATATTTACACGTTGCCATCGGAAAAGCAAACTGCGAAAGCTATAGACCTTGTTCACACGTGGCTTCGGCGGACAGTACGGTAAACTGCCAGTTACCTACTAAACTATCAAAGTCAATACGTTAAAACACGTGCATGATGAAGCATTTCTTGCAATTTTCGATGTAAACGCAGAAAAATACATAAGGAAGGTAACATTTCCAAAAAATTTTTTTCGTGGTCTGTGTGAAGGTCTACGTAATTCAATGGTGTGTAAAGGGCAAAATATTCAATCTACAATACAAATTTTTCGACAGTGTGGGGTTTTTGAAAGATTTATCATACCTTAAATGAGATACTTTTTTTTAAGAAACGTACAATTTTCAATTAAACCCTTGTACAATTGAACAACAAATCTACCCAATAGCTTGTGTATGTTTCTTGAATGGCCCCGTTTCTTGAACAACCTGTTGCCGATATTGTCACGATGAATGCCCACGTTACGGAGAAAGAGAAAAACAGTTCATAGTGTCAACTTAAAAAATATTTAGCGCCTCAAACAATAAAAATTAAAAATGACTTACGGAGTGATAATCTGGTCACATTTCGTGAGTTCAAACCCCCACACTTTCCTCTTTTACTACAAATACTTGAATTTGGAATAAAGATACTAACGAACTATTGTCAACAGTTGAATTTTCTTGCTCTCTGTTTCAGAAAACTATTTGCGTCGGCAAACAAACTAAAAAATTAATTTGATAGAATGTTCGGTGAAAGAACACCCCTACTGTCCCACTCCTACATCTCCCGTAAAGAGAGCTTAACAAAAAGTGTCCAGACAGCGAAGTAAGGGTTGGAGATATTGGCAGGGTTGCCGTCAGTTCTCCTTTTGGAGGACATGTCCTCCTTTTTTCACACTGTTCTCTTGTCCTCTTCCCTCATTTTTTAAAATTTACGTAAAAGGTTCTCCTTTTGCCCTGTTGAATTGAAAAGAATATTGTCATAATTTTTAAGTAATTTAATTCATTAAAAGGATTTCATGTCTTGAATATCTACATTTTTACTCAAATCAATGTATGCATAATCAATATACATACATAAAAATTATTTATGTATATTGTTTGATGAATAATAAAGGTGAGGGAGAGAGCGAAGTTATCCAATCCGAAACTTTCATTTTTAAGGATGTTAGAACAGAGAAACGGATAGTCTACTCTTTGCAATTATTTTTGTATGAAGTGACCGCGAGTGATATCCTTGCTTTTGCATAGTTTTTGTCATTTTTGTGAAGTGTACGGTCCTACGGCAACAGAGAATAGAAGGTGTAAATTTAATGAATTTCTAAGCCAGATTTGCTGAAGAAAATTTCATCAAGTATTATTCCGACCAAAAAAGTCAATGAGGTGTTAATAAGGCTGTTTTCATTGTATTTATACAGTTCAACAATAAAGTTGGTCTCTTTTTAAAGACTATTAATGGTTTGGAATTTTTTAGTACATTGTTATAGTGGTGTATGGAAATAAAAATGGTCCTCCTTTTCATTGAAATGTCCTATTTTTTGGTAAAATGTCTTCGATGTGAAAAAGAATTTGGTAACCCTGCGTATTGGTAGTCTCAAGTGTTAGTTCGAGGTGCCCGCGACGCCGTTAGGTCAGCAATGGCTGGTGCGGGGGAGGGGATTGAGAGGGGAGGAGATGGAGGGGAGGGGGGATGTGTATCGAGTGGGCGGCCGCTGCCGGAAGCTCCGGCGCGGAGAGGCCTTCGAGAGGAGGCAAGCGCTACCCGACTTCTTCACCGCCCAACCGCCTCTTTGCGCCCGCTTCTTCCACGGAAAGAGCTTGACCGATGCTGAGACAAAAGGCGTGCCCTACTCTTGGGAGAACAAAATCAATGTGTAGATTGTCTTGTCGTAGACGAACGAAAGGCTGTCCTCTCTGAGCTCAAAACACAGATGAGGAAGAGGAAGAAGGAGAAATCGATTTTGGAAAAAGACTTAGGAATGCAGATATATCCGCTCTTTACTTTCAGCAAGTGGAAAAAGCGGTGGATTAACACTAACATGAAAAGAGTTCCCTGCTTTATTGTAGAACGAAATCAGTATTCCATACAACATTGAAATATCCAAATATCATAGAAGAAGAAGATGAAGAGGAAGAAGAAGAATAACTCTTCACCCATTTCCTTACAATTTTCATCCCATCAAAATTCTCTTTCTCGTACCATCGAAGATAATTTTGGTTTTTTGTATAATTCATACAACTGCACCTCCATTATATAATTTCTGTTTCAAATGAATCTAATCTTTGTTTGTGAATGTTAACCATTTTTCATAGGTTCATCACGAGGGTTTTATAAAGATTTATGTTTGTAGTTCTGCACCGCCGTTTTTCGCGCTGTTAGAAAAATTTAACAATTCTGAATTTATTTTAACACCATTAACATTTTTTAACACACGGAGATAACGAGCAATGCCTTCCCGCACGATTCAACTCTGCATCCGCCCGTCGTTCAATCCACCAATCGCGTTATATTTCGATGTGATTTTCCACTCTCCTCCCAGGTATTGATTGTCTCGTGGCATGAGTGCTTATTTGAAGATGAGAATAGCTTACTGTCTCATCTTGAATGTGATTTTATGCCTGGTATCAAAGGTAATATTCATTGATTAGCAAGAATATCGTCCTCTACCCTTCGCTATTGTTTTTGTTACTTAGTTTAATTTTCTCTTGAGAGGAAAAAAAGTGTCAGAAAGACAATATATTGATGTGGTTGGAAGAAGAGAAAGATCAAATTATTGTCGTAGGAAAAGACTCTAGCACCACGAGCAGGGCAAGCGGAAGTACGAAGGTACAGAAGGGGCCTACCTTCGGAAATTATCACGGAATATTAAGTCACGAATTTGTTTCATAATAAAACAATAAATACAAAATATAATAAAATTCATCTGCATAACAAAAATATACGCTAGTAATGACGGGCTACGAATCCCTGCTGAACCATGATCATATTCATAAACTTTCACCTCTCATCACCATTCACCGCTCATGATCACCCCACCATCTTCCTTACAATTTAAGGTAAGTCGCGATCACTCTACCAGGAAAGAAGATCTCATAAAACAGTATGTGTCTATTACGCTTAGATTTAGAAATGAGTGTGGTGCTGATCACATCAATATTATCATATGTCAGGACTTATAATAGTATTGAAGGTCAAAATTGCACCCATTGCCTAATCTACTCTATTTCGTGATGACACATGCATTGTTTATTTTATATCCGTTCAAAAAGCTTTGCTATGTATTGAGGTGCAGGTAAATTTAACTTATTGGTTCTACGAAGGACGAAACCAGGAGGGCACTAATTGTACTGAAATACAGAATAAATGTGGCTAAAATGAATATAAAGTAAACTATAATCTTTCAAATTAAAAAAATATTATATTTTTATATCCTGATGAACTAATATAAAATTTTATAGTGCATATTAAATAGTACATTGAAAGTCCCCATCCAGCACAAGTTCGAAGCCCATGCACAATCTACTTATCTGATTAATCCGTCCTTGTACATGCGTACAAAAGAGTTGCTATGAAGTAGCTATCATCACAAAAGAGTTGTTAGGACCAAGCAGCAGGGGAGCGGATGGTAACTATTGCAGGAGCTCTTGCGCGCGTCTTTTGTGCATCTGCAGCAGCTCTTCGAGAATGCACTTTTGCGTCATAAAAGACCTCCGCGACGCTGCTCGGCGCTCCTCGGAAAACCTCATCTCGCCCGCGCCCCCGCCCCCGCCCTTCCCCGCTGCCGTCACCCTGAACAAACTGCGCGCCTTCATTCATAGGTTGCGCGACCTCGCGAGGGAGGACATGGCTCCATTATGACTCGACTCCCCCCTCCCCCTCTATCCCTCCCCTCCTCGCAACACGCCGTGCTGCTTCGCACACTGGGCCGCAAAGGAGCGAATGGCGTTCGGGGCCAAACAAACAAAGAAATGACAAAAAATGATCAAATGACTATTCCACTTATGAGTTATAAGATTCAATCTAGCTATTAGCGTTTTGGTTATGAACTGATTATAAACCAATCACTGCCACATAAAATTGAAAAGTTTACATGTGAACTTTTCGCTGCAGTTTTATCGCAGATGCCTTCAACTGTTTTGGAAAATAAATAATAAATTAATCTACGACGGAAACTGCAGTAATCAATGTAGCATCTGAAATAACCTTTCAAGAAACATTTTTCGCTATTTTTATTATGTTCATAATATTTAATCGATTTACGACTATTGTTCGTGGGATAGTCAAACCAAATTCCGTCGTGGTTTGAAACTTCTCAATTAAGCCCGGTCGCTGCTACGAGACTCGGGAACTTATCGATAAATTTCAAACCACAAGGGAAATTGCTTATGAAAAGAAATAATAAAATAATGTAGATTATTTAAATCAAGTCACTTCTGAAGGGACTCCAAACCGGGTCATTTGGTTTACACCTATTTCATCTGATCTGAGAGTGACAATCGAAGAAATTAATATACATATTTAAATTGGTTAAAAATTTTATAAATACTGTGTTGTGATAAAACGACTGAATTAGTCAGGCTAATAAATGTAGCAAAATATGATTCAACTTGTTTGTAAATTGCGTTCAAATTACACGTTACTAATGTTTCACCTTAAACGATTGAAAATATAATAAATTTAACACTATTTTAAATTTAACATGAGTTATTTTATTATGACAAAAATATAACACATTGCAGTAAATTAATACTCACAAAATAATGTTACAAAGTAGCTTGATCTGTAACCAAAATATTTTGGAATCAAACACGTTTAAAAAGTGACTCAGGAAAGATATTAAATATTTTTGTTATCATTTAGCATGTCGAAGAAACATATTGCCACATATACATACCTTCCTTCAACCTCTTTGCCTTCAAGTGAACTTTGTAAATTGGAGACAATTTTCACAATTTATAAAAAACATATGTGACCCTGCAATATTTTGTTAATGGAGATGCTTGATATAGGATTCCCAAGCCATTTTGGATCAAGGCACACTTCTTAATCTAAGCCACACAGCCATATTGAGAAGCAAATCTTTGTGCATCGTGGATAGCATTTTCGACAGAACATGTTCACTAGTTGGCGATACAAATTTGCTGTCTTCGAGTATCAACTAAAATATTTAATATCCTCTTCCTCTTTTAGAAAACCCTGGAGCAGACCATTTTACATGGAACTCGTTTAATTAGGCAGTAGGTATCGTATTACAATAACTCAATAACTGCGCAGAGTTAGGTCTGAAGGAACTACTAAGTATTATTTCCCAAATATTTATTTTATTTTTCTACCTTCCTTATTAAATTATTTTCGTGGCACACAGGCGTAATTTTGCGGCATCCGGTTTGCGAACTACACTTCACTGGGTGGTCCCCGATGCTCTGCTGTTCGGCTCCACTGCGTCCCACACCACGCCGCGTCCCCCTGTGCCAGCCCATTTGTACAAAGTATATTTCTTGCTTGAATTTCAATTGAGACGCGCACCCCTTCTATTGAGAGAGCAAACAATTTGCCTACTCTCTCCTCTGCCCCCTCCCCCACCGCCCACCCCACCCCACCCCACCCCCTGCCACCGTCTGGCGATGACTTCATTCGTCCTAGGGCGACGCGACGGTTCATTCAGGAGAAGTTGCTACGGTGCTAATTGAGATGACCTTAAGTCAGCCGATATGGGCCCACTACGCCCCCTTACAGTGTGTGCAAGTATATGCAAATGTATTTTTGAATAAAAAAGTGCCTAAAAATCATGTTACTGTACGGCATACGTCCGTTTGAGAACAATCGAAACGAATGTGTTGTGGCAAAATATTACGAACAGTACTCCTACTCCAATAAACGGTATTTCTGATTTATAATGTTTCTTACAAGAATATATTGTACAAAAGTGGTAAACAATACTGTATGATGAAAGGAATTTCTTGTTATTGCTCTTATCGGGCCAATGATGTTATTAACTATTAGAGTTCTGAAATTGTTTTTCTCTTTCCTATCTTGCGAACGTAATACCTGCCTCTACGAAACTTCAACACAAAAGTAGTATAGAGATCATGTAAATATTCAGTTATTTGAGCAAGTATCCACGATAATTAATAATCCATTTTCTGAATTCAAATGTGATTTCCTTTATCTCCGGTCGGTTCATTAGATGTTCAGGTGTTGATTCGAAGTATTGAAATCTTCAGTTCATTCAAGGAGCCGTACACATACAATATGGTCTTAAGTCAGCCGATGTAGGGACATTACATACAACGAGCTATTTGCAAGGCTAATATTCTCCTGTGCTTTCAGTTAATACAGTTTTAATTTATATCGTTATCATCCCCATCATGATGGTAGAATAAATAATGAAAACAAAACTAGAAAAATTGCAGCTCGTGGATTAAAATGTTAGACTTTCGGCTTATGAGAAATATTTTTTCCAGTTCACCGATTTTTTAAAACAGAACCCTTTCCGTTATTAGTAAGTTCGGAATAATTATTTATCACCATCACCTTATTTATCCACCTCTCCCTGAATTTGTTGAAGTTCCTACAATATTTCAACTTTAAAATTCCGACCGTGTTATTCTGAATTAACTTTACGCTCAAACGCGTTCCAGGAAAAATATGTATCTGTATTCTGAATTATCAAATACTTAAATACACTCCGTTATTTTCTAATGAATTTGTTCTCACCTTCCGTTCTATCATTCATTATCGTTGAAAGCTCTAGTAGATTTTTTTTCAGATGTTTATTATTCCGATGCTCATGTTTTTTTCCTGCTGCATTGCCCGCAGCAACAACAGATTGTGTTTATCCCGTGTAGAGGAAATATGTTTATTTCAATTGTGAAAACTATCAGATTATGAAGTTTCTCTTGTTTGTAATTTTAAACCTTAATGATATTTCATAAACGTACTCAAATCAATGTATTTTTTTAATACGAGCGTGTTTTCATACCAATAACGCCAACTCGATTAAATCGATTGCAATAATTCCGTAAAAAGGCGCAATACCTACGTCCCAACAACAAATGGCTCACTTTGAGACAATCGCCAGTAGTGACACTGGCTCTGGCTTGCCAGCGATCGCTTAGTGGTCTTGGAAACTTTAAGACACTCACTGGAGTACACGAAATTAATACTTCTAGCACACGGAAATCAATTGTGTGATCTTAAGCTTAGGCTGCGAGTTTTATTTTCTCGCATGCTACTTACGTATGTACAGAGAAAGAATTGTAATACTGCAATTGTAAACGGCAATTTTCCGACTTATGCACGTGTGCAAATAGGGTACTATTTCTCAATGACCTGAAACAACAGATATCAGTAAATTTTTCCAATTTTTTTACTTATTAACATAAGGATATTTTTAAGTTCTTTGTAATATTAATGTTTATAAGAACATATTTTGTGGCTAATAATACAGAAATTTTTACGATTAATACAGACTTAATATTTTCCTTTTTACTCCGACGTAATTTTTTGCACAAAAACGCAATATCTAATAACAGCGTACGTCCTCTCTTCCGGTCAGCGAAGTTGACATTCACACGGGTTGCAAAGGTTCGTCCGAAGGCTACCAAATTGGTATATCAAACAACCGAAACAATTTTGACTTGTTCCACATTCTTTGGCGAACGTTTCATTTTTGTTTCTATCGTCCTGCCTTCAGCAAAGTCAAATCGTGCTTTTACTATTGTGGAGATTTCATATTAGTTTATACCTCTAGAAACAAATAAACTATAAAAACATTAAACTTGATAAATTCTCAAACCATTACATATTTTGGCAATACGAAAGCGTATTCTGTCCGTAAAGCCTTCTTTTTTAATTGGTTTATTAATTAAGGTTGCATTAACTAGGAGGTCATGAATGACCACATGATTAGTACAAAAGGTTAACAATATTTGGAACAGACAAGTATTACAAAATGGTATCAATAATATTAATAATTATTATTACAATCTAAGATGACAATACAAAAGCGTATTCAGGCCGTAAAACCTTCTTTTTTATGTGTTTTATTTATTAGGGTTACATTAACTGCGAGATCATGAGCGACTACATGATTAGTACAAAAGGTTAGCAATATTTGAAACAGTCAAGTATTACAAAATAGTGCAAAAAATATTAACAATTTTTTTTACATTAATCTAAGATGACAATACGAAAGCGTATTCAAGACGTATAGCCTTGTTTAGGACAATTTCATTAATTGCGCACGAAGACGCAATACCTAGCTTCCTCCAGCAAACGTCTCCCGCCGCCGATAATGTCCGTAAGGGGGACATCGGCGCAGGGCGCAAGCGTTGGAAAGGCACGGAAGCTGCGTTGGAAAAGAAGCAGTTTTCCGGCGGCGGCGACGGCGGCGGCGGCGCGGAGGGAGCCGAAACGAAACAATTGCGACGCGCGCCCTCTGGGGCGCAGTGCAGCCGCCTTCGCCCGCTGACAATTGAGGGTCGCGCTGCTTCCGCCGCTGCTACAACAGCCGCGAGGGGACCGAATCGCATTGTGCCCGCTCTAACCCGAATTACGAAGAAATGCCTTTTTAATTTGCTACAGAAAGGGCGTGTGCGTTTTCCTTCTCTATTGGTGGGCCTCGGGTTGAGCGCGCAGAAACGAATGTTAACCGTAGCAAATGATATTTTAGGGAATAGACTTTGAAGAAGTTGAATAAAAAAACAGAATTAATGTATATGCTTTTTTTGTTACGCAAATTCAAGCGAAGTTCTAAAGCAATGTTAAATAGAAAACATGACATGGAAAAGTTAAAAAAATAAAAAAACATGAAAGGACAGAACAGAGAAATTAAGTGAGGAATGAGGGAGAGGAGATAAGAGAGTGGGAGATTAGAAGAGAGGAGATAATGAGAGGAGGAAGATTAAGAGAGAGGGGAGAAAGAGAGAGAGGAGAGAGATTAGAGGAGAGAGAGAGGAAGAGAGAGAGAGAGAGAGAGAGACGGAGTTATTTGATATATCGAGAAGTGTAGAAAATAAATCGAACAATAATTTATTTCTATTAATATTTGTACAGAAATGGATACTTTTAGGGAAAAAATTCATATTTGTATATAAGGAACAGGTTGAAAGATATGGAGAGGTTGGAAGAAGAGGTTATGAGAAAATGTTGCTCACACTTTTGATCAACAATGAATTTGATTTTCTTCTTGAATTTCTTGTATAAAAGTAAAAACGAGTCATGGGAAAATGTTTTGGATAGTTAACGTCCTATCAATCCAATTTTCATTAAATTAGCGTTTTTAAACAATTTAACAAATAATTAATTGGCAAATAATTAATGTTTACATCTTTGTGTAATAAATTATCTCTCGCAATACATTACTTAAACTATGTGAAATTGAAGTTGACTCTACCAAGTAACACTGCTGGTGAAACATGATTGCACGATATTCTTTATTAATAAAGCTGTAATTTTTTCTAAAATATACAATTATCTTTTTCAACTTTTCAATTTTGATGTTTTCATACAGATTGCATACGTTTGGGAACATAGTCTTCAGTAACAGAGAAGTTAAGTCCAATGCAATTTATTTTTCTTTTAGATAAATTTTTACAGAAACTCAATCGCAACGCTGGTGAGTAGTTGTTCGTTAATTGGAGGAGTATCGTGTGGGCGTGTAGAGTGAAGCTGCAACTGCAAGCGATGTCTTGGACGCTGCTCGCTCCACCCAACCCTTCCCTTCACTCCACTTCACTTCACGCTTCACAAAGCCCCACTGGCGGCGCTGTCAGCGGACAAGTGAGCAGCGGCACATCGCCTCGAGCGCCGGGCATCACGTTTGCAACGAGTGCGAGCAGTGGGCGAACCCTCCGGGCGAGACATTTCGCCGACACTCTTTAAAAAGCGAGCAAGTTCTACGATCAAATCCCAGAAGAAAAAAAACTAATTGTAAATGAAATGGTGAATCGAGAATGACAGTCAAATGATAAAAAATGATAATAATAATAATAATAATAATAATAATAATAATAATAATAATTTTATTATTATTATTATTATTATTATACTGGGAATAAATGGAAACTGGGAATGTATAAAAAGTATACATGACAAATACAACATCGGTGAGTTTCTGACATTTTCTGGAATCAAATTCAGGCTGAGTGCTCTGACCAGAGGTTTTCGTGGATGCCCTAATCACTTCCAGACAAAAGCCAGAACACCCTAGAATACGAGGCACTGCGCGATGTTCTTTCCCTGTCCCGACAAGCGTACATCATGTGTTCAAGTAATAGTTCTGATTATTTAATTCTCAAATATTTAAACCCCTCTAGAAAATAAACCGTTAATAACAAATGAAATTGGTAATATATACATCGGATATACAATGAACTGATTCCAATAGTTTTTATTGATTGATTTATGATTACGAGCGCCTCAACTACTGACGTCATTTGTCTCATAAGTGAAGTGCAAGTTTTTCATCAGGAGGTGGCGGTGATCTCCCTCACTGGACGGCGAGATCCGGCACCGACCTACAGTCGACTAGCGGGGTTTAATTCAACCAGATATCTCCCAGCAGCGAAGTGTAGTGCATAGTGCAGTGCAGCCAGTGTTAGTGTAGTGCATGTTGGTGTGTAAGGAGTGAGGATAGGGCAAGAAAGAGGAAGGAAAAATCGCGCGCGGTCCGTGGCCCGTTTGTTAGGATACTGCTCCGGTATTCGCCTGGTGTTGATCGGAGAAACCACGGAAAACTATCAATCAGAGCAGTCGGCCGCTAGAATTCTCCTCCAGACAGCGATTGAATTCGACCTAGCTCACCTCGAAAATCCTACCGGCCGTCGGGACTCTAATCTAGGACTGCCCGGTCAGAAGCACTGCAGTGACATCAGTTGATGCACTGAGCCACCGCTCCCAGTGATTCCAATAGTCCAAGTTAAAAGATTAATTTCATCTTTTGTGGAGTATTTCTTCCAATTTCCATTACACAGATTAGCCACAGTTATCCGTGAAAATTTCCTTTAATTACACGGCGCTCATTCTTCCACAGCCCGCCCGGGAGAGCGCGCTGGCATCGCGAGCCGTCGGGAGCGCTCGTTTGTTTTGGGCCACTCACGGTCGAACGCCCGCGTCCGCGTCCGCGATCGCCGACTGTTCTTAATGCGCCGCGGGACGAACGGATCAAAGTGCATCCCGCAGCCTCGGCGGCCGCTGGACCGAGAAGGAATGCCCGGCTCCCTCTCACCGCTGGCCGCTCGCCACTCAACACTCACCGTTATGCACGCCGGAACACCTCTTCGCCCCCTCCTCCTGCTCTCCCACCGCTTCTTGCGAATGAAGCTAGCGGTTTGCGAAAAATAATTTCTGGAATTCGTTACATTAAAGACACGGATTAATAAAAATAAGATAATAATAATGATAATAATGAAAATGAAAATGGTAATAATGATAATGGTAATAATGATAATGTTAATAATGATAATGATGATATAATGAAGATAATGATGATAATGGAATGGCAATGACAATGACGACGGCGACGGCGACGGCGACGATGCGACGCACGAGGGCGGCGCGGCGACGCGCGCGCGCGAAACGACGACGACGCGACGACGATGACAATATTAAAAATTATATCCAGTTCGGATAGCGGAGATCGCTAAGGCTAGTACCGTGGCGATCTCGGACAAAAAGGAAGGTTCGAGTCCCGCCTCATGCATTTGTGTGTTCATGTATGTCTGTGTGTGCCGCCCATTCATTCATTATTATCATCATTCTATCTTCCATCCCGCAGGACTAACAAACCTCGGATTTAAAAATCGGATTTAGCCTAATGCTGATCCCCGTGATTAGTTACATGCAAAACTTGCAACGTGATAAAGTGATACTGAGCCCGTACAAGCGCATCTCCTCTGTGGTCCATGATGGCCTATTCCCGAGTAAATAATAATAATAATAATAATAATAATAATAATAATAATAATATTAATAATGTATATTAAAAATGATTATAATACTACTTTTTTGTTATCCATGTGAAAGATCTCGCGCTTAGAATCATAGCAACGAATCTATGAAACAGAGAGAGATTGGTTTAGTGCGTCAACTAACGACACTATACTGCCTCCGGCCGGGATGTCCTAGGTTCAAATCCCGATGTTGGCAGCTTTTTTGAAAATTGCTAGATAGCCAAGCCGAGTTCTGTCGCTGTCTGGTGGAGAATTCCAGCGGCCAGCTGCTCTGACCGGTAGTTTTTTGTGATTTCTCCAATAACACCAGGCGAATGCCGGGGCTAACAAACTGGACACGGACCGCGCGCGATCTTTCCTACCTCTTCCTTTTCCTATCCTCTCATATTACACACATTTACACTAACATTCCACAAATGTCGGGAGACAGGTGGGGAGCCTAGAGCTTGTCCTGGCTGGAGCGGTGTTCTGCTGGTGGGAGATATTTGGTTGGGGAAAAACCCGGCCAGCCAACGATAGGTCGGCGCCGTATCTCTCCGTCTAGTGGGGGAAGGTCACTGCTACCTCCGAGGAAAATAATGCACCTCACTTAGCGGACTAATGATCTTACCAGTTGACACACCCGGATTGACTAATCAATCAATCAATGAATCTATGAATTAATATGGCGGAGGACTTTAAAATAGTTGGAGCGGACATTTTGATTTTGATTTTAGAAGTGCTATGGTGTCGGATGATGAACAATTATTAGCCGGATGATGAACAACTTTCTTCGATAAGTCGTTTTTCAATAAATCATTAAAACTGACAGAACAACTAATTTTTCCACTGCTAGTTTGTCCCTAATTAATCTATAATATCAGATTAAATAGTTTTGTGTTTCAATCCCTCTGTTTCACGTTTTTCAGTTTTTCAGTTTAAAGTTTTCCAAAAATTCATTAAATATGACCTTTACTATTATTGATCTGGGCTTTCCGGGTGACGCCCTGTCGAACGCTGAGGGGCCAACGTTTCTACCAACATATCCTGGTGTAAAGCCAAGATAATCTTCATATGCTTGTGTTATTGCCGGCTGAGGTGCCGGCATTGCAGCCCTAAAGAAGACCAGGATACGTTGGTCGAAACGTTCGAAACGATTCAACCTTCGACTCGGCGTCACTCGGACAACCCAGATCAAGACTCTGGACACGGAAGCCTACGACATCATCTACTATTATTTATTCCAAGCCAACGGATCCTCTCTCTTATAATTTAACTCTATGTGCAAAAAGGCATACTTGTTGCCATTTTCTCGAAATTACCTGAAAAGTACTATTTTTTAAGAATTTTAAAGGGAAAATGTTTGTATCTTTAATATTTTAATTGTAGAAGACTCCGAAAAAATTCTGAAGTTTTGCAATATTAGAAAAATCAGAACATGAAATGTGCACCATTCTCTTAAACATTCTTCACACTATCCAACAACAAAATTTAATCGAAAACGTTGGTGCTATTTTTTTTAAATTTTGACAATATCCCAGTGGCTTTGTATAAAGTACGCCGCAGAATTAAAATATCGATTTCAAATTCAAGGGGCCATCATCAGCCATATCGATTGGAGATTACTAATCAATATCATTATGAAGAAAATCGGCTGAACGGTTTATCCGCTAGCGTTCTTCACAGACGGACAGACAAGAGTTTTCCCATCATTTGAGTTTTCGGTATAAAGGACCCCCAAAATATGGATTCTGGATACACCACGTGATAGAGGACTTTTTTCTAAATTTAGTCACTGGATTTATGAACCTTTGCGTCACTAGGGCCTTGTAATAAAAGTTTTTCTCCTCCGTAGCCAGGAAGTAAAAATCTAATGAGATGAATTCTTTTGGACCAACTTTTCGTATTTTCTTCCAAAGTGCGCCGGCCCAGTGTGTTATCGAGCCCGCAACCTCCCCGTCTGCGCCGCTCCAGCCTCTTTGCAGACGTCTGATCTAGCGGGTTGCGTAAAATATGTACACCTTAATTTTCTTCGCCATAATAACCTGTCACGTGTCTATGGACAGAGCGTCCTCCGTGTTAATGACGACGCTGTCAACAGGAATTTACGACTCGTAAACTGAAAGTACTTCGCTGACGCTTCTACCGAGAAATGAGCGAGACTCGCAAAAGTTAAATTTAAATTTTCAGTGCTGACAACATCGTCAGTAATAAGTAACATTTATTGCTATTGTTCAAAGCAAATGAATTAATTTTACTGGCAAGTGCTAGTGTGTGAATGTAAGGGTTGCCAGTGAGTTACGGGAGGTATTTTTACTACACGATGTCTTATTTCCAACTACGATGCAATGCAAAATTTCATGTAGATAGAACAACTAAAGAAAAAGCTGACTACACGAGGCAGAAATCGTTGAAACACCGTGATGCATATTAATTCCTTATTTGCAGTTCCATAACAATAACACAATAAGTAATTTGTGTGCGTAAAATTAAATGTATTGTTATGTCCTGACGTTTTCAATTAGTTATTTTAAAAAATGTTCTAATGTAATATATTTTAGCCTTTGTAATGTGTATGCATCATATTCCAAGCTCCTTTGTTGTTTTACTAGGTTCTTCGCTTTCCCCGACAAGGTACTAACATTTTGCGAGCATCCATCCTACTAAGAATGTTTTACATTTTTATTGTAAGTTCAATGAGGTATTAGTTTTTGTGACGAGGAAGATCCAGTACCTTAATGATCCTCGTCCTAGGGCTTCACGTCATGGCATATTCCTCTGATGAGTTTGGCTTCAAGGAAATGCAAACTCTAGCGAACTACTCTGCTAGGGATGCACTTTACAGCTTGCTCTACAAAGACGCCTTAACAGCTTCTGCGTGCACGGATGATGGAAGTACAAGGATGTTGCCCTGAAAGAGGACACCAAATATACAGTTCATTATATTCTATACTTGAGGTGCTTTAACTGTTAATAACAATGTGCTTTTATGTAGCCTTTTCCACAACTTTAACGAACAAATGTAAAACCATATAAATCTTGCATAGAATAAAGGATACATTTTCTGTTTTTTAGTATAAATGATGGCATAAACCAACACAAATTATAAGACTACAAAAGTTACTTGAAATAAACGGAATAGTATTGTTCCGCGTGACTCTACCTAATAAAACGTTTTAAAGAAATTCTTTACATTTGATACACTCAGAAAAATGTAGAACATTAAAAATAAAAATCTTCCTTCTCGATTGGATATTTCTCATGATTTATACTTGGGAAATATTCAATCGAGAAGGAAGATTTTTATTCTAAACGTACACATTTTCCAATGCTAAGACAGTCCACGATGTAGTCTCTGAGCTGAATCTTTTCTTTTATTCTTCCTCGTGTTAATAAGATGCTGGACGAATTATACTCAATTAATAACAAATAATTAAATAAAAACTAAAAATTAATATTACAATTTCTGGAAATAATACTTAATACTATCAAATTTTTGGTTTTAAGGACTATTTCATCTGCAAATCGCATTTGAATTAATTTTTTCTCCTCTGATATTGATTCCTTTTGTATTTTTCATTTTGCGAAAAATTACTTCTAAATTGTTTGTAAATAATTTTGGTGAATTGAGGTCACCTGGTTTCACTCCTCTCTGTTGATCAAATTCTTGTTCTTGTGAATCTGTTCTCACATTTGCTTTACTATTTAGGTATATTTTTTAATTATTGTTTTATTATTCCACTGAATCGAAGGGTTGTTTTTGAAGTCAATGAAAAGAAATAATTACAAAATTCATATTGTATTCTTGACTTACTCTATAAGCTGTAAAAATGAGTGAATATGGTCTATTGTGGAGTAACCTGTACGAAACCCTATTTGTTCTGTGGTTTGATTTTCTTCTAAAATGTTATTGATTATTTTTGTAATTAATTTAGAAAAGATTTTACAATTTTGGTAATAAACTTACTAGTCTATATTTATGTATTCTGTGTCCGATCCTCTTTTATGTAATAAGACTATTGTGCTGCTCTGCCATTGTTTTGAAATTTCTTCATTTTCTAAGATTTTGAAGGTGTATGTGAGGGATAGAGCCACTTCTTCTATATCCATTTTCAGATATTCGTGGATTATCTTGTCTTCTCCTGGACATTTCTGGCGTTTTAATTCCTTTATTACTACTTCTGTTTCACACTGCATGAAGATAGCTTTTTTTTCCATTTTGGATAAAATTGTTGGAGGCTTTTGAACTTATACGTGCTTGACGTTTGTGTATGAGGCTTATGACTTTATACATTTCTTTGTAAAATTGCCTCTATTACTATGCCCATTTGCCTCTTGTGCTATGCCTTCTTTTAGTTTATTGAATTTTTTTATTTTTGGAATCCAATAGTTTTCTGATTTTATTCATTGTTGATTTTTTCAGTGATTTTGCACCGTCATATGTTTTTCACAAGATTTTCTTCGTATTTTCGTAACCATTTTCTGATTCCACTGCCACATCTCACACACGTCTAATTTTCGGCGTACATTCTTTCTGGCAAACTTGATGGCTTCGTGCTGCATTCGGCTGAAATTTGTCCCAACATTTCAAGACAGTTTTCAACTATCCTGATTATTGTGGCTTGGGCGTCTACTGCTTAACTTCATTCAATTGTAGATCTTCAAGTGACGCCATGCTCTTTTTAAAAAATCAATGTTATTGATGGGTAATGACATTAAGTGGCGGAAAAGTTTTGGTATGTAGAGCATCCTCATTAGTTTCTTTCGGTACATATTTCGCCGTGCTTTCCTCAACTTTTTAATAAACTGCAATATGTGAGTTATAAATAGGTGATAATAAACTAGTACAGTATAAACTACTATTTTCACAAATAAGTTCACAATCAGACTATTCTGCTCGTTACCGCCAGAAAAAAAACTGTTCTCGGGATATACTTGCTGCATTGTGTACTGACGCCTCTACTTCCAAAGTAAACCTAACCCAGAATGTAGTAGATCCCTGTGCAGTAGAGTATTGAGTAGAGAAAAATGTAAGAAAAATTATTTGGGGAAGGAATTTGTGTAGTATTATTTTTGAGCGTCTTGGTGGCTGAGGAGCATAAAATATTGATCAAATTCGCGGAGAGGTTGCGGGTTCCAGTTTAGCTTATTGCATCAGTGTTTTCAATCCCAAGAAACAGAATAATAGAGAGCTTAACGAAATATGAAATGCCAAATAAACTGATAAAGTTAATAAGTGTGACGTTAGCAAATACAAAGGTAAGAGTCAAAGTGGAGTTGTAGAGCAGGCCAAAACATTTCACTAAGAAACGTTGTAGGGCCTTTTAAGAAGAAATCAGAATTTTCATCGTCTGATTGTAGCGATGTTGGATTCTCATACCACCATGTAGCCCATCTTCAACATAATCCTATCTTCAAGCAATTATATTTCAATATCAACACCTTCCGCTTCCCAAGATGGCACTACCATCCAAAGCTCTGGCAAACCAAGGAAGGGGTACAAAAAGTCGCCAGTACCTGACACTAACCTTCACCACTACCAGCACCATCATCATTTATGAAGTTTATTACCAACGTTGAATGACAAATACGTTACATCCAGTTTCATCCAAAAACTTCAGAGTTCTACATAATGTAGAGGTTTACTCGAAAACCCAATTGAAGTTTAGAACTTCAGTTTCATCGTTGACTGATTGATTATTTAGTGTTTCCGGTTGCGTCATCGTATTAATCCCGTACGTGTAGTGTAAGTAAATGTTTCAGCCAGACGGCAGAATTCGATATAGCTATGTAGCTAGTGCCGAAAACCCTGCTACTGTCGTGACTCGAATATTAGAACCTCCCGATGATATGCACTGCAATAACATACCCTGGGCCGGGAGCGGTAGCTTAGTGTATCACTGTTAACTGATGTCAATGCAGCGCCTGTCACTGGGAGGTTCTACGTTCGAGTCCTGTCGATGGAAGGATTTTCGACACTAGCTTTTCAGCTAGGTCGAATTCAGTCACTGTCTGGAGGAGAATTCTAGCGGCCGGCTGCTCTGATTGGTAGTTTTTCGTGGTTTCTCCGATCAACACCAGGCGAATGCCAGAGCAGTACCCTAACGAACGGGCCGCGGACCGCGCGCGATCTGTCCTTCCTCTTCCTTGTCCTATCCTCTCCCTTACACACACTTACACTAACATGCGCTAGACTACCACATATTCGGGGAGACTGGTGGAGAGCTTAGAGTTTGATTCGGCTGGGGTGATGCCCCGCTGGTGGGAGAGTCCTGGTTAGGGGGAAATCCCACTAGCCGACGGTAGGTCGGCGCCGGATCTCGCCATCCAGCGGGGAGATCAGCCATCTCCGAGAAAAACATGCACTACATTACGGACCAATGACTAAAGACGTTTATGCGCCGGAAACCGAATAAAATCAAATGAAATCAACGTCAGCATACCCTGAGTCACTTAATCTGAACAGTTTCGTCGTGTACCGGAGATTTCAAACTCGTAATAATCCCACATGCCAGGGAAAGTTTTCCGCACGACGTCTTCACGCCTCCACTTCCGCGCTCGCGCTGCACCCAAACGCGCTCCTTGTAACAGACACGTGTCGGATCCATCGATCCACCCCGCGGGGACCCTGCAGGATCCCTGCAGGGCTCCTGCCGGGCGCCGCAAATAATTAATGGCAGTAAAAAGTGTCCGTTGGCGGCGCCTGCGTCATCCATAATTCCCGGCAGACTTCAAAGATAAGTGTCTGTTATTAAAACGCTTCCTGCGCGTCTCTTTAGAGAATATGTAACTCTAGTAAACACAAGCTCTGCGGCCATAAATATACAGAAACTGCTCGGCGTCTTGGAGACGGTGCGCGTCGCGACCGGCGCCCCTTGCGTGACGGACGGTCGTAACGGCCGCGGGACCAGGCGCGCCGGAGATAGTGAGTGAAAAAGATTTACTTCGTTTCTTCCTCCTCCTCCTCCTCCTCCTCGCACGTTCCGTTCGGAGCGTCCTCCGCTTGTTTGGAGACGAACCGGAAGTTCGGGATCTGAAAGCAGACGCGTCGCCGACGAGAGAATCTCGAGCTCCTTCACATGCGATATTGAATAATTCTGCATGTTTGCTTGCCCGCTTGCATACAAAGAGGTGGACGGTGGGAAGAGGGAGCGAGATATTGCGAGAGAAGTTGAGCAAGCAAAATGGCGACTATAAGAAGACAAGAAGGAGGCAAATCAGAAGCCAAGAAAGAGAGTAAGAAAAAATGCAAGCAAGTGTGTGACCAAGTGAGCGGGCAGGCAAGAGAGGCGAGCAGAGGCGAGCAGAGGGCGACAGAGGGCGAGCAAAGGCGTAACAGAGGTCGGACAAGAGGGCGACAGCGAGGGAGAAAGGAGCGCAGGGCAGCAAGAGGCGAGCAAAAGCAAGAGGCGTACAAAGGCCAAGAGGCGGCAGCGCAAGAGTGCACAAGAGGCGAGCAAGAGGGCGAAAGAGAGGAGCAAGAGAGGCAAGAGCGGCAGAGGCGAGCAAGAGGGCAAGAGGACTAGCAAGAGCGCGAGAAGAGGCGAGCAAGAGGGCGTCTAGAGGGACAAGAGGGCGCAGCAGACGGCGATGCAGAGGGCGGCAAGAGAACGAGCAAGAGGGCGAGCAGAGGGCGGAGCAAGAGGAGGAGCAAGAGGGATAGGAGCAAGAGGGCGAGCAGAGGGGAGCAGAGGGCGAGAAGAGGGACGTGAAAGAGGCGGCAGAGCGAGAGAATGGCGAGCACACAGAGGGCGAGAAGAGGCGCAAGAGGGCGAGCAAAGAGGGGACAAGAGGGCGAGCAAGAGGCGAGCAGAGGCGAGCAAGAGGCGACAAGAGGGCGAGCAAGAGGCGAGAGAGGGCGAGAAGAGGGCGAGCAGAGGGCAAAGGGGAGAAGAGGGGAGCAAGAGGGGAGCAGAGGCGAGCAGAGACGGGAGACAAGAGGGCGAGCAAGAGGCGACAGAGGGCAAGAGGAAGGCAAGAGGAGAGAGAGGACGAGCAAGAGGCGAGCAAGAGGCGAGCAAGGGGCGAGCAAGAGGGCGAGCAAGAGGGCGAGCAAGAGGGCGAGCAAGAGGACGTGCAAGAGGCGAGCAAGAGGGAGGCAAGAGGGCGAGCAAGAGGGCAAGCAGAGGCAGTAAGAAAGAGGGCGAGCAAGAGGGTGAGCAGAGGCAGAGCAAGAGGCGAGCAAGAGGGGAAGAGGAGCAGAGGCGAGCAAGAGGGCGAGCAAGAGGGGAGCAAGAGGCGAGCAAGAGGGAGCAAGAGGGCGAGCAAGAGGCGAGCAAGAGGGCGAGCAAGAGGGCGACAGAGGCGAGCAAGAGGGCGAGCAAGAGGGCGAGCAAGAGGGCGAGCAAGAGGGCGAGCAAGAGGGCGAGCAAGAGGGCGAGCAAGAGGACGAGCAAGAGGGCGAGCAAGAGGGCGAGCAAGAGGGCGAGCAAGAGGGCGAGCAAGAGGGCGGGAAAGGGACGAGAATGAGTGCAAACAAGAGGGCGACCAAAAGAGCGACAAGAGATCGATCGAGAGTCAGCGAAAGGAACACCATGATGTCCAGCGAGAGGGTCTGTGGGAGGCCGGTGGGAGGGTCATCGAGAGGGCCAGCGGGTGGGCGAGCCAGTGAGATTACCAGCGGGAGGGCGCGCAAAAGAGTTGGCGCCGGGGGGGGGGAAAAAGGAATGAAAGGAAGATTACCAACGGGCCAAGGCCAACGACCGGGCCAACGGGAGGGCCAGCGAATGGCAACGAGAGTACGTATATTCGACAAGTGTCGGAGTCAACGCGGCGAAAGAACTTTTAAAAGCAGTGGGAGAACTAGAAGTCGCGAGAACGGGCGTCAAGTATGAGTGCAGCAGGGGACGAGAGGTAGGTGGGTTGGATCAGGCGGACGATCAAACAGGGGGTTGGAGAATTTGTGGGTAGCGAGTTGTCTACGAGAAAAGTGGGAGGATAAGCATTGCACAAAGTCGTTCGTTAAAGTGAATGGTCGCCTTATCGATTCCTAGGGGCTTTGAAAGGGTTTTAAGAATATTGCGGTGCTCAAATCATCTGGAAGCAACGGTTGCAAGGAAACGCAAACCGGGAATGGTGTAGACGGCGATATTCTTTGACGCTTGCATATCTTGAGTGGGTCATTCCTTCGTTTAATATTCTGTCCTTTTTCATGTCCGCCGCTCTCTTGATATTGAATTGAGAATCACAACTGTCGTTGTGATCTAAAAAATTAAGAATCAGAGATTTAAAATTTTAATGTTTACCTCTTGCACCTACGTGTATCGATTTCAGTCCAAAATAATTCATAGCGCGTATACGTACTTTCACTTCTTCATAATTCACTTTCGCGTATACGTATGTATATACGTAATATAGAGAAAGTTATATAATCTGTGTGATAAAACAGCGTATTTTCAGCAGAAAAACTGTTCCTGCCGGATTCTAGTAACGAAAAAGTGGATAAATCGAGTTGCTAAAGTTAGAAAATAATCCTCTTTTTTTAATTGATTAATTTTTGAAGAAATTACATAGTTCAGTAAAAATAACTATACATATGTATTTACAGACTTATATGCTAACCTTAAATATACTCTTACATACTAACAAGGGGGAGGAAATCCCTTTTCGGGTCCTCAGTCCGGATCTAAATCTGCAAATTTTTTTAGGAATATGTGATATGGATATTTGTTTTTGATTCGTGTTTGGTAATTGGAGTTTTGGGCTAGTTTGAATGGTGATAGGGCTGGGATTTGAGGTAGGTTATGATAAAAGTTGGTGGCCAGATATGTGATGTATTGTTCAATGGGTTCCAAATTAAATTCGTTGTGAAGTTGGTTGTTGGTTATATACCATGGAGCATGAGCAACTATTCTTAAGAATTTATTTTGCAGGACTTGTAGTTTATGGATATTAGTTTTGGCAGAATTTATCCAAATTGGGCTGGCGTACAACATTAATGGTCTTAAAATTGTCTTGTAAATTGCTATGACTGATTTATATTGTATTGGGCTGTTGCTGTAAATTAGTGGTCGTAGTTGTGCCAGTTTTATTTTAGCTTGGGTCACTTTGGCATTTATATGTTTTCCCCAAGTTAGCTTGGTATCAAGATATAAGCCTAAATATTTTACAGGTTTATTGGGGGGTATCATTCTATTGATTTGTTATTTAGAGTGAGAGGAAGTGGGGGAGAGTGGGGTCTTAAACTAAATACTTTTGCAGAGGTTTTGTTAGGATTTAGTTGGATTTTAAGTTCAGCAGCCCAGCTGTCTATCATATTTAAATAAAGTTGTAAGTGGGTTCTTAACTCAGTGAGGGTTGTAACGGAGGCAAATATAGCTGTGTCGTCGGCAAATTGAGCGATAGTGATTTTATTAAGTGTGGGAAGGTCAGCGACATAGAGATTGAATAGGGTGGGTGATAACGGAGAGCCTTGGGGAAGTCCAGCGTTTATTGTTCTTGGGTTGGATAAATTGTTGTTAACATTGACAGAGAAAGTTCTATTGCTTAAGAAATTTGTTATTATTGATTTTAAGTATTGTGGAGTGCCTATTTGGATTAGTTTATATAAAAGAGCTTGGTGCCAAGTTCGGTCGAAAGCTTGTGTAATATCAATAAATAGAGTTATGGAGTGGTGTTTTTTTTGAAAAGCGGAATAAATGTACTCTGAAATTCTTAATAGCTGGTGTTGCGTTGAGATTCTTTCTGTAAATCCAAACTGTACCTTGGGGGATAGCATGGTTGAATACAGGTGGTTTTTCAGTCTTCGCATATGATTTTCTCGAATATTTTGGAAAAAGTTGTTAATAAGCTGATTGGGCGGTAACTCTCGGGGTTTGATGGGGATGATGATTGCATGTTTCCATTTATGGGGGAAATATCGATTCTGAAACATGAATTAATATGTTATTTAAGACGCAATTGCCGTTGGTGGTAGTTTTTTTTAATGCCAAATTGTTTATTTTGTCGTGACCTGGGGCTTTTTTGTTAGGAAGATCCTTTATGATTTTAGAAATTTCATTGGGAGATGAGAAATTTATTCTCTGATACGGACCGAAGAAGTTTAATTTTGTGGCTTGTAGAATATTATTATGTTGCGGGTGGGCATTCGTGTTCTCACAGAATGTGGTTTCAAAATGCATGGCGAGCACTTCTGCTTTCTGAAGTGAGGATAAGGCCTTGCCTGTCGTTGTATTTAAAGGAGGGACCGTGTTTTTTTTCTTGAGAACTTTTTTAGTGAATTGCCATAATGTGTTATTACTGGTGTTGAGTGATTGTATGAGTTTATAATATTGTTCGCCATTATGATTTCTGATAAGTCGTTTGACCACGTTGGAGATTAGGTTGAGTTCTCTCTTTAATTCTCGTGTTCTTAGCTGAGGCCAGAGTCTTTTAGTCTTATTCTTTACCGATATAGCGTTTAAAATGCCTGAGGGTAATTTATTGTAGGGTTTGTGGGATGTATTCGGCGTGTTACTCAACTGAGAATTTTGGATGGTTGTGTTGATGAGGTCAGTTAGAAAATTAACGGATTGATCTATTTCAAGGGGAGTATTTAGTATTTCTTATTTTGGGTATTGTACTTTTTATTGTTTCGGTGAACTTCCTCCAGTTAATTTTTAATGAGTTCGGTTTAGATACAGGGGCATGTTGAGGTGACATTTGCTGCGAAGTAAGTAAGACTGGAGTATGGTCAGAATCAAGTTCGAATATTACCGATAAATGAAAGTTAAGGTTTGTGTTGGTTAGACCAATGTCGAGAATGTCTGGTTTGCGCGAACGGTCTTGTGGGTAGTACGTAGGTTCACTCGGGGAGAGAATTTTAATATTGGCATTGTTTACTAAATGGACTAGAATTTTACCATTTTGGTTGTTGGATTGGCATCCCCAGTTACAGTTTTCGGCATTGAGGTCACCTAATAGCACAACTTTATCATTGAGATTAAATAGATTTTGGAGGTTTGTATTTATTATTTTTGTTGAGGGAGGTTCGTATGCGGCTATGATCTTGAAAGAGTTATTGTTTATTATTATTGAGGCTGCTATAGTTTCTAAGCCTGGTGTATCCGGGAGAGTTTCCTGGTTATGCGCATGAATAGATTTGATTGCGATGAGTACACCGCCGCCTTTCGTTTCGGTTCCATCAGTTCTATATACGTTATAATTGGGAACATATAATAAAATATTTTTTTCTACTCAAGTGCGTTTCGGTAATACAAGCTACATCTGCGTTGTAGTGATGAAGGAAATGTACGAATTCAGTTTTTTTGTTGGTGATTGAGTTTGCATTCCAATTTAGGATGGTTACATGGTTTTGTGATTTATTTGCCATTGTTGGTTAGATATTCAGCCACAGAGTTCTGAATAGTACTAATTAGAGAGTTGATGAAGTTAATAATGCAGGTGGTGATGGAGTTAATTATAGAGGTGATTATTGGGTGATTATATTGGATATTATTGGAATGGGTCGTATGGTGATTGGAATTTTGGGTGCTTTGCGATGTGTTAGGAGGTGGATTGTTCGTGTTTGAAACATGGGTGAAGTTTTGAATAGGCTGGGATTGCGGCAGTGGCAGGAAATGGGCTCTTGACTGATTTTGGAGAGGAGGAGTAGCATTGGAGTTTGGTGGATTTGCATTATTTTTATTTTTAGAGGTACTTTTCCTATCTAAGATCTCTTTGTAGTAGGTGCAGTTCGTGTTACTTATGTCGGCCTTGTGATTCCCGTTGCAGTTCGCACACACCGGAGATTCGTTCTTCTTAGGGCAGAGCACAGAGTAATGGTTCCCGGCACAGAATGCACACGTGATGGAGTGGTTACAATTGTTTTTAGTATGACCATACTCTAGGCATCTTTGGCATTGAAGGGGGCCTTTATGCTTTTTGCGTCTTTCGGTTCTTACACGATGATTGCAAATTTGATGTATGGTTAAAATAGTTTCTATGGGTTTCAGAACCGTTGAATTCTGCAGCGACTACTGGGAGTGGAAAGCCATCTTTTTTAAGTCTGGTGACTCTGATTATTGAAGTGAAGCGTTTGCTGTAGGTCATTCAAATTTTCCGGTTCTGTTATTGATTGTTCAATGTTTTTGAATAAGACAGAAAATGTTTTGTTCGATGGATCTTTGAATGAATGGAATTTACGATGGGTGTGTATGAGATATTTGATTATTTTACGGAAGTCCGTAGGGATATTGGCATTGATCTTAACTTTGTTATTTTTCACGTCTGTGATGAAGTTGTTTGTGACGTTAGATTTAAGTTCGATTATAAGTTCGCGTACACTGGTTATGTCCGCCACAAAGATAGGAGGGATTTTGGCTGGTTGCAAAGAATGATCGTCCATATTTACATTTAAATATTCGAACCGATTATCTTCAGGGTTGGGATTCAGATTAGCGAGTTCTCCGAATCTGTTCCCGACGGGGACATTGTATTGTAGAGCACTGGATAGATTAGAGTTCTCGTTAACATTACTCGAAACTACACTTTTCTTTTTTGTTTCGATGGGGATTTCACTGACACTGACTGACCTCTTTTTGGTGTTGATGACTGATGATGAAGGTTGCGAAATCGTGCTGACGTCTGTTGAGGCGGCCTCCTGGCTGCCAACAATGCGTTGCTAAGTGTAAGGGGTGCGGTTGTTCCACTTAGCATATGAAGCTGTGTGACGGGGGTTGAGGTAACTGCTGTTCTAGTTGATGTTGTGGTAGATGATCTGGAATATGTTGCAGTGATGTTTCACGGACGTCGCCTTCTGGGTAAGCGACCTCCATTTCGCCCTCGGTCGGGTAGACCTGGGCGAGGGCATCTGCGATACACTGGCGTGTGCCAGTGTTGTCTGATGAAAATGTTGCACTAATAGCTGGCAATATTAGCTCACACAGTTAGAAGTGCTGATGAACACTATTATTGTAGCACTTTATCTTACACTAGAAAAAAATCCTCTAACGCGTTGTGTAGCCAGAAACCCTTTCTTGTTGGTCCTTGGTACCGAAAAATCGATTGACGACAAAATTCCCATCCATCCGACCGTCAGTCCGTAAGTTTGACCTTCTGTCACTAGCGTCTTAACTTTGCGTTCGCAATCCGTGTCGATGTGCCCTGGTTGAGAACTCTGCGATTTTGAAAACAATTAATTTTTGGGGATACTTTGTATGAAGCCCCCGGACATTTTCACATTTTTCTCAACAATAGCACCTATTTTTTCTTTAAATTTCTTGTAAGAATAAAATGAAATGCACTTATAACGATGGCATGGGACCGATTTTTACTGTTAATTCTGATTTTTCGAAAATTGCAGAAGTTTGAATTTTTCCGGTGTCTTCCTACAACTACAAAATTGAACATAATTTTCCTACAAATGAAATTTGTTTTTCACAATTAGTACTTTTATTAAGATCATGTACTCTTTTTACAGTTTATAGTTTTCCACAATATTGCGTCAGTATGTGCAATATTAAAAAAATGACGAAAACAAGATTTTCTCAAAAACTGCTCCAAATGTTTTCTTTAAATGTTTGGTACGAATGGTGACAAATGACATAAACGCCATATTGCTGTATCATTTTGTTTCTTCAAAAATTACAAAATGAAATGTTTTGACTTGTCTCTCACGTTAATATTCACATTTGCGTCAGTTTGTTCTTATTATTGCATTTATAAGTACATATATTTTAAATAATGTTGCATAAGTTTTCTCGAAGACTCAACAGTTTTTCGTAATCTGATCTCAAAACTCCACATTTTCATGATCGCGTCAAAAAGCGGCACCACATTTTTTCTTTAAACGTTTTCAACGGATAGTGCTAATTGTACTCTTTAAGGCATAATACGTTTTCCTTCAGTCTCTTGTCTTCTCAAAAATTACACAAGTGTATTTGTTTTGCAATATATCTCACGCCCTTAATATACACATTTCCAGCAACTTGTAAACACTATTGCATTTGTGAGCAAATGTGTTTCAAGCGAAATTGTTCGAAAACTGGAAATTTTCTGAGAAACAGAGCTTCAAATTTCGCATTTACAGCAACGCTTCAACGCCATTTTCTTTAAAACGGCCTCAAATTCTTCAATGAAATTTTGACATTGAGGACGAGACTTTACTCTTCTTTAATATTCTTTAAATAATATATCAGTTCTAATATTAAGAAACCGAAAATTTGAAAAAATTAAAAAAAATGTACTTTGTGATAGCAGCTGGCGAGACCATGTATAGTCCGAATAGCTAGCCCAGAACAAAGAAAATAGAAAACTAATACAAGAAAGTCTGCAGCACTGCTGGTTTAATACCACACAGAATAAAAAATATATTTTGCACAAAAACGAAAGGTAAACCATCGCGTCAATTGAAAAGTTTTCTAAATATTTTGTTTCACATTTTTTCGAATGATTGTAATTATTACCGCAAGTGGGAATATTTTATATTCGTTCGCTTAGGAAACTCGCGAGTGGTTTAGAGTTGAAATTGGTTACCATGGCAAGAATGGTGTTATTAAACAATATGTTCGTTTTGATCAAGTTGAAAATATGAACCCGTCAGCCATTTCTCAAAGGAATATTGAAAGAATATTACTTGTGCGTGTCAGTCATAAGACATTTTAGTGTTGTAGTTTTAGTGTCTTCGTATTATATTACTTACGTATGATTTTATTTCATGTGCATCTGTTGGAATCATTTTATTACTGAAATCGTTCTTATGCTCTTTTCTGTTGCGTTTTCTGTACCCATTACTCTGTGTGTATCATATTGTGACATACCGATATGTCACGTTAAAATAAACTAACATTTATTTGTAGACTATATGGTGGAACATGCATTACGAAATATCACGAGAGCTAGAGCTTAGCAACGACCGTGAATAAACAATGTAGTTTTTGTTTTTTCTAAATGCATTAAGAGATGGCTTGGTGCCGAAAGTAGAAAATTTGGGATTGGGCGAAGAAGTTTAGACGGTCAGCTACACCAAAATATAACAAACGTATGGATTGGCTGGGTGAGAGAAGGACGGTCAAATGTTATGAAAAAAATGAAGGTAGTTTAATACGAAGTCTTCGAGGGATGAATCATGCAGGAAGATTTCATTCTGCTCGGAAACGCGCTTCTGAACTGATCGTATGGTCGTGAGAGGGAACGAGTACAATCGAGATAGAATTGGGTTATCAGTGAAATTTTAAGGACAGTGAATGATATTGCAGATATTTTTAATTTGGAAGCAATATTGATGTATAAATTGGAACTTTGTCGGGAGTGGTAATCGAGTTCGGGACTATGTCATAGGACGTAATCGGGTCTGATAATTTTGATAGTTTGAGACCAGCTTGGATAGGGGCAGAAGAGGATTTCGTGGAACTTTGGACTACGGCAAGCTCGCAAGATACTTCGACTGAGAAGTCTACGAGGGACATCAACAAAGAATAGATAAGTTAACCGCGATATAAAATTGTAAATTCAAAGATATCTTGATCAAAGGCCTAACTTAAATTCTCTAAATTGTTTGCTAGAAAGGTAAAAATAAACTTTGTTGAATTTTGTTCTTTAGAAAAGAAAGTGATCTTTCATTTAGTCAATCCAAACAGAAATGAACTAGGAATAGAATCATTCTATTTCAGATTCCCAGCTGCGCTGTATAGTCGGCGGATCCTATAATCCATTATAGAGGTAATAAGGATTATAATATATCGTGACCCATTGACCCAGCAAGCCGGACGCTAAGATCTTTAACAGATATGAATGTAGAGAGAGGAAAATTTTGGTATATCTCAATATGTCAATTTAAAGTGCCTGAAGTGAAACCGCTAAAAGGTAAATAGTTGAGAAATATAAGTGAAATTTCACAGTGAATGAAGAAGGTATATTTTGAGTTCATCATTTTTTAATTCTTTGTAGTTAAAATATCGTGATTAGTCGAGGTATTGCTTTCCCGGTTTCAAAGTGCTTTGAAGTAATGCTTGAAGTAAAGGCAAATTTAATTTTTTTCTCTAAACCGGTTCGATTTTTTTCTCCTGGAATAGGCAAAGGACACTTCAAAACAGTTCACGTTTCATTTTTGTTGGTCTCTCTATACTTTCGAAAATTACGTGAGTTATAAATTAGGCACAAAAAATATTCTGTTGTAGCACCACAAGTTGTATTTTGCAACTAGGGGACCTAAAAATTAATAAATTGCGACAAATGATTTTTTATCGCCCATAGGTAGCAGCCGGAGGAAGATGGGGACAAACCAAAACCCTTACGAAACAGATTAGTGCGAGAAAGTCTGCACCACTATTTTTTGGAATTTCTCATGCATAACGTTCTTAAAATAAAGATACTGTCGAAAATATTGTCACTCGACTTGGCAGCTCTCATTGGCTTTCATTTGTTCGATGAATTAACATTATAAAATAATAGCATTAACTTAGTATTATCAATTACATTCCATAAAATTCTGCATTATCAATTAAATTTAGCACTATATATAATCTTAAGGATTGTAAAATGAAATATTTTGTTGAAAGGTAGCATTGTGTAATGAAAGAAATATTTGAGAACTGAACAATATAAGTTTGCTTAGCATCTATTCCAAATATATGCTAAAACTATATCGCTCTCTGGAGTTCTACATTGCTAAGAGCGTTTGGTTAAGATCTACGTGGCGCTCACATCAAAACCAAATGAATTATTTGAACAGATAAAGTCAAGTCGTATCGCAGAATGTTATTAAAATATTCCCAAATTTCCAGGGTGTGCACTTTTTTTAAATTAAAAAAAAGATACCCGAAAATTAAATTGTCAACGTATTGTTTAAATGACCGTACAAGTCCACCTTTTTACTTTTCATTCTCAAGTGGAACAGGAAAGAATCAAACGTACATGAATTCCTTTACCATTACCTCCACAAATGCGCTTCTCCAGAATGGACAGTGACAGAAGCGTGATTGATATCTTGACTGAAAACATGAGAGCATATTCGCAACAATCTTCCTTCAAGGACCAACAAATGGATAGAAGTGCCGTGAGGTGGGATGTCCGCCGAATGTTCAATTAAGCTTGCTGAAATTGCTTTCTTGAACGTTTTGCTATTCTTGCGAGGGCGTCCTTCGATGGGACCTGAAGGCTTCGCGTCTGAGCTGAGGCGCATGTGTGAGGGAGAAGGAGGGGGGGGGGTGATTGGTCAAGGTGAGAAGTAGCGCTCTGACTAGTTGCCTCGCTATTCGGGGGCAGAGATTCGATTGATTGATTGATTGATTGATTAGAGATTCCGGGAACGTCGACTGGTCATCAGTCCTATAAGTGTAGTACATTTTTATCGCGGGAGGTGGCGGTGATTTTGACCCCTACTGAATGGTAGGACCCGATGCCGACCTACCGTCGGTTAGCAGGGTTTTCCCCAACCAGGAATTTCTCATCAGCGGGTCACCGCCTCAGTAGGAGTAAATGGGTGAAAGTAAGAGGTGAGTATAGAACGAGGAAGAGAAAGGAAAGATCGCGCGCGGTCAGTGGCCAGTTCGTGTGGGTACTGCTCTGACATTCGCTTAGTGTTGATCGGATAAACCACGGACAACTACCAATCACGCAGCCGATCGCTAGAATTCTCCTCCAGCCGACTACCTATCTAGCTGGTGGTGAAAATGCGTCCGAAATTGAACTTCGGCCCTCCCTGTCAGAGGCCCTGCAGTGACGTCAGATGATGCCTGGAATCATCTCTCCCGGTCCGAGGTTCAAGTCCCATCCGATTCGAATGGGATTATTTGTGGTAGATAGAGCTGGTTTGCGGCTGGTGGCCTCAGGATTTTTACGTTCGCGCATCCTCTGGTACTGCTATCGTATCTTTCTTTAGGCTCATGTCCCAACTTTTCGTTTATTATCATTGTCATTTTCGTTACATCTCACCCAAAAGCCTTACGGACGACGGTTATGGTGATATTTCAAAAACGAGGGGTATTATACGAGAAATTATTGATACTTATAGTAATAACAACAACAATAATAATAATAATAATAATAATAATAATAATAATAATAATAAATATGGGATTAACGCGGTTAGTTGACGGTATTGTAGCGACTCCACAGTAGCGTGAACAGGAATTTGTTGTTTTTTATCTCGTTATTCACGTGCCAGATGAGTTTAACATGTTTACATCAAGTGACCCTATTTTTTTCTGTTTGAATAACTTGTACTTTTTCTGATTTTATATAACTTGTAAATGTTAATCATACTTTGAAAATTTAAATTACGTTTTTAACCATTCTAGACTCAAGTTACAATTTTTGGGGAGACTCCCAATAAGATTAGAAACGTTAAATTAAATAAATTACTGGAAATAATATAAATTTGTTTGTTTTAAAAAAAGGCTGAATATTTGTAAGTGCAGGGAGCGAGACTTGGTGTACGAACTATACATTTTATATTACCCTGGAGCAAAAATGACTATTTTTCAAATGTTGCCAAACACACACACTTAAGTATTTTTATTCATAATTAAGTTATAGAGTGAAAGAAATGTGAAAGGATTCTGGAGCCTACGAAATCGTGAACATATTATTCATTATTAATCTCCCTATACAGCACATTCTGTGTTTACATTCTTGACGATGTAATTACAACGTCCTTAGAACAATTAACAAAGAATAACTGACTCGGTTGGTACGACCTTTGGACATAGCTTTGGTTTACCGTCAACAGCGTCGTTATTTATATTACGGGCCGTGTGTTGTTCAATATATTTCGTAATAGCATCTTCTTATTAAAAAATCATATAAACAATAAATACCAATTCATGGATTTAATGAACTCATACGCCATATTTAGCTACAACTCACTTGTTTCGATTGAGCTTAACGGATGGCGGACTGTTAAATCCTTAACAGACACCGGTCATCCAAAGTGGATTTTCATTCGTCTATTTGCTTGCGTTAAGTAGATAATAACAGAACGCTATTGGGAAAAGTAAATTAAATTTTACTCCGTGTGGCTAATTGAGAAAAAACTAACCCGCGAGCGGGCATTTGTGAGGCGGATACGAGCGCAGTGATGGACGCGTGAGCAAGTGGCAAGTGCGTGGCCGTGACCGCGCCAATGGACGGGGGCGTGTGTGGATTGCCGTAGGTCGTGACTCATATGAGCTGGGTTGACTCGGGTTCAAATATTCACTTGCTTTGCGGTAGGCTGTGGCCTCAAGCGATGCAATCGATAGGCGAGGTGTATTGACCGGAGAGGTCTTTGCGTCTCGTAAGTACTTAGAGGTCATGTGAAGGCGCATGGCGCAAACATTGTTTTGCCGTCTACGCCCTCAGCTACGGTCGTTGGAAATTACGTGATGGCTATTTCAGTCTAGCTATCGTGAAAAAAATGTTTAAAATATGGATATCCTTGGTGATATTTTAGGTTGATTGATTCATTCATTTTTTCGTTTTTCCGGGCGCGTCAACTGCTTCGGTCATTACTCCCGTTAGTCTAGTGCATGTTTTTATCTCGGGAGATGACGGTGATCTTCCCCCGCTGGATGGCGAGATCCGGCACCGACCTGCCGTCGGCTAGTGGGGTTTCCCCCTAACCAGGACTCTCATATTTCGTATTTCATGTATTCCTTCATTGTACTTTTCTGAGATCGCCTGGCCTTTTATTTTTATGCTCTCGCTGACTGTGAGCATGAATCCCGTGAGCATGTTCAAACTTGATCGCTGCGCTCGGCGATATTTGTCATATTCGTTGGGTACAATGGTATTAAGGCATTGTGAATTCCTGACCTGAGCGGAACGTATCATGGCATTATTTTCAGCCGCGTGTATGACAAGTGCCTATCCAGAAAACGTAATCATTGCCTTATCTACAATCGACTGTCACAATTGCTTACGAAGAAAAAAGATGTGCAAGAGACGTCTGTAGGGATTGAAAAAAATGCAAACCTTGCAAAAGGAAAAAGACAATGAATTTATAAATATTCTTGTGAAAAATCAAAATGTATATATTTGTTTAGAACACGTCACAATAATTTGTGGAAATTTTATTTAAGAGAATAATAAGATGCTTGAAGATGTTTTCGCGTACTTTGTTAATTTTCACCTTTTTCGCCATAAGTATTCAGACAAGAATTGTGCAGTGTAAGATTCGTTAACAATTACATTGTGGGACGTGTGAAAGTGAATAAAATACGTATTTCAGTATATGGACCTCAGATCATTCGCATTCCAAAATGTTGCAGTTGTATCTGAGAGATACATTGCAGGCATTGGCGTGAGTCAACCTATTGCGGGCACTTCTGTGGGTTAAAAGAGTAAAATATGATAATACAGGCATAAGGAAAACACTAACCTCTCCTATGCTGGAACAATATTTCTGATTACGTGCTTTCCATTTTCCCACACCCGGAGAGAACACATTAAAAGGCATCGTTATTAAGTATTCGGTGTCAACTGCGGGGTCCTCCCACGCCGTGCCCAATCCGTTCTCCCACCTCCCGCGCCCACGCGCGGTGCGCCTCCCCCCCCCCCGCGGGCGACGGGCCGTCCGAGCGGCTGGCAGGAGGGCGGCGGCGCCGATCAGAGCCGGCCCGGCCTTTGTTTCCGTGGAACTCATTAGCGTCAGCGGGCGCGCGGGGAGACGGATTTCGGAAGACGTCACACGCCACACGCCCAGCGCCTTCGCCCGCGCCCACGCCCACACAGTGGGGGAAGCTGGCTGCGAAACGGCGCGATCGTATTTAGAAGAAATGAATTCAATTTTTTTTATAAAAAAAATGTACTTGTCTGTTAAAAAGTTTATGTTACTGTCTCAAGAAAAGTCATTGTTTTAAATTTCTTATGCTTCGACTGCCTTATTATTAATAATATAATTATGCATATATGTATGTATTTGGGGTAATTGGGTCGGTGATCCAACCTCGCCGGCCAGCTGCCGGTGTTCCCCATGCCTGGGTTTAGTGAAATTTCCATGCTTGGGGGTAGAGGTCATGAGGCGAACATGACGTATTCTCTTCACCACAACTAGCAAGATCCGCCTCTTTGAGCTTTTCTTGGTCACGCAGCTACAAAAATTATGATCAATTTAAAGGAAAACTCCAAATCTGTTTTTGCCTCGACCGGAAATCGAACACGAGACCACAACACGGAAAGCTACGCTGCCGATGAGCCATCACAGAGGCCTTTTCCTGGATATAAATATTTGTATACAGTCAAATTTTTTGTAAGAAATTGAGAAAAAGTGATAAAAGATTTTCTTTCTTCTTCTTCTTCTTCTTCTTATTCTTTGTCTTCTTCTTCTTTGTCTTCTAATTTGTCTCTCTATAAATTGATATTCTCAATATTATAGCATATTTAATTTACACAGCATACCATGTACGACTGAATTTGTTGTTAGTTTTTTTTTATCACGAGTCAAACTAAGCTGTTGGTAGATGCTAGGAGTTGGGGAATAAATGATCAAAAACGAAGGTGGGATATGAAGGAGGAAAGAATATGAATAATTACATCATTGCCTTAAAATTGAATTTCTAAACTACATCAATAAAACGTATTACACATAATCAAAATTTAAGTGATAAAAACCATTATTGATTGATTCGTTGGTGACTCCCGGCGGGTTAGTTACAAAGGTTAGTCTCGTAAGAGTCGGTCATGTTTCTTCGCGGAAGATGGCGATGAACTTTCACCGCTAGATGGTGAGATCCGGCGCCGACGTACAAGTCAGCTTGAGTACAAGTCAGCCAACCAAGTATCTCCCATCAGCGGGCCACCGCCCCTGCCCGAGCAAACTATCTGCTCCCAACCGGTCTCCCGGCATGTGTGGTAGTGTAGTGCATATTAGTGTAAATGTGTGTAAGGGATGAGGATAGGACAAGGAAGAGGAAGGAAAGATCGTTGTTTGTTAGGGTACAGCCCCGGCATTCGCCAGGTTTTTATGGGAGAAACCACATAATATTACCGATCAGAGCAGCCGGCCGCAAGAATTCTCCTCCAGACCGCGACTGAATTCCACCTAGCTGAAAAGCTAGTGTCGAAAATATGCCACCTTCGGGACTCAAATCGAAGACCTCGCGGTCAGCGTAATGGCAGTGACATTAATTAATTCTTTGAGCCACCTAAGGCGGTCGAATGAAAAATTGTATATGATGTCAGTGCCATTACAGAATCTTACTTATCTATTCGTATTTAACAATAATTTATTTATTTTGTACACCTACTGTCTTCGTACATTTAAAAAATAAAAACAAATATATCGTCATGGTAACCTCGATAGGTCGTATGTCAAATCTACCGAAGTTTTCAGGTGGACGGAAAACCGTTCTCTACCTCTCACGGCCTTGCCAGAGCTTTCACAAATGTAAAATCATGATATTGGCTTTTTCATGACTCCGTCGACTTACGACCTTCTGCAACTGCTGCAGTTATCTCGATTGATCACAATGGTGTAATAAACAAAAAAAAAGATTTTTTTTACATGTGACCTATTGCGGTCACCACGACAACATACTGCTCTCTGAAGAAGAACAAGAATACTTTGTTTATAATATATATATATATATATATATATAGCTTTGTTTCTTCTGCCCATTTTTAAAACAAACGCAACGCAACCTTGTTTGCGTTGCGGGGATAGTGAAGCGCAACCACTTTGCACCTGTGGAAGGTGAGCAGCCTAAACACTGCATAGGATCGCTCCGATTTGACAAATTCATTTCATTTGCATGATATTTTTATTTTGCTACTAATTTACTTATAATGTAAACATTGCTTGATACAGTTTTAGTCTCTATTTCGTAGAAAAGATGAGAATAAAATAGAGGTATTTTAATTGCTGTAATTGTCCATTCTTTAAAATTTTGGCCATGTTCTTGTGCTGCCCACCCAGTGTGTGCGTGGCGCGCTGGGGCTGGGGTGGTGAACCCGCGTGCGTTGGGCGGAGGGGGCGGGGGGGGCGGGGTGGGCCACGCGACGACACCTCCGCCGAGGGTTGACCTCCCTCGGCAACTACTAATTTCGGATGAATTTCAAAGCGGAATCGAATGTCTTGGTGGAAGGTCAGCGCGTACGAGCGGGTGAGTGAGCGGGGGCAGGGGGGAGAAGCGCATGAGGGAGTGAGGAATGGGTAGGCGAGTGAATGGGTAAAGGCGAGATGAATGGGTAGGCGAAAATGAGTGGTGGAATGGTAGAGAAAGGGAAGAAGAGATGGAGGGGAATGAAAGGTAGGCGAGTAAATGGGTAGGAGTGAATGGTAGGCGAGTGAATGTGTAGGCGAGTGAATGGGTAGGCGAGTGAATGGGTAGGCAGTGAAGGTAGGCGAGTGAATGGGTAGGCGAGTGAATGGGTAGGCGAGTGAATGGGTAGGCGAGTGAATGGGTAGGCGAGTGAATGGGTAGGCGAGTGAACGGGTAGGCGAGGAATGGGAGGCAGGAATGTGAGGCGAGTGAATGGGTAGGCGAGTGAATGTGGTAGGCGAGTGAATGGGTAGGCGAGTGAATGGGTAGGCGAGTGAATGGGTAGGCGAGTGAATGGGTAGGCGAGTGAATGGCTAGGCGTGTGAATGTGTAGGCGAGTGAATGGGTAGGCGAGAAAATGGTGGGCGTGTGAATAGGTAGGCGGGCAAATGGGAAGAAGAGATTGGGAAGGCGAGTGAATGGGTAAGCAAGTGAATGGGTAGGCAAGTGAATGGGTAGGCGAATGAATGGATGGGCAAACGAGTGGTGGGTGAGCGAATTGCGTGGGGATGGGCGCCGAATGGACTGGTTGGGGGGGGCGGGGCGTCGTGCGTGGTGGAGGGGGGGGCGTCTACAACGATCGCCGGGCGACGTCGCCGTCAGGGGGAAGGAGGTAAGGTAACGAGGACCTTGAGTTTCAGTTTCGATGAAAGGTGATGTCGGCTTCTTTCCTTGTTTGTGGGACTCCGATCTATGCACGTGTCTCCAAGTTATCGAGGAACACGCCTCTTTACTGAAAGAGAGAAATAGAACCCCAAAATGTTTATAATAGTCTCTGTTTCTACAATATTTTTATATAATAATCACTACTATATTTTCTTGTAGCAGTAAAATCATTTTTTGACACAAAGTGGTATTGTAATTATTATCCCTGAAAATGCTTTTGGATTATTTTTCTTGTCATTAAGCAAATACTCGTTTTACTTAATACTAAGTTTACTCGTTAATACTTCTAAAAGGAGCAGGGAGGTGTAAAGTCCCCAGGATCTTAACTGGATCTTGTTGGTGCTATTGGTTTGACTGGTGGTCGTTTACTCAGGATAAATTGAGTAGTAATTAGTGCCGATAATTAAATGATTATTTTTGTGTAGTATTTTTATATAGTATTTTCAGTTCACCAACCTCGGAGCTGGTTGGCCTAGCTGAAGATGTACTATATACATATTTGTGTCGCTTTCATACGTTGGTCAGACGTTAATTACTGGGGCATGTACCTGGAAAATAGTAGAGGAAGACTCATTTTGCTCACTTCTGGGCTTCAATAGTGGTAAAATGGAGTGAAGAAACAATAATTGGGGCACCGAGAGAAACATAAGTTTGGATCAGCAGATAAACGGTCCTAATATGAAACAAAATACCTGAATTTGTATATTGTACTATCAACTGCATAAACACTTTATATTTTAAATTTTTAAGAAAATAGATTCTTTGCATTCTGATTAACATAAGTACTAATGATTCAGGGATTAAGAGTGTAAATCAAATAAATTTACTTCCAGAAGAAATATTTAAATATTGATTCAGTGGTGAGTTGTACTTGACATTTACATAATTGAAATGATTGAAGGCGTTGTCATTGTCAACAATACAATTTATTTCCCCCTTCTTTCTTTCATTTTTTTCTTTTCTTTAATTCTTCTCCTTTCATTTCTTAAGATGTTTTTTAAATTAGGTAACTATGTTAATTCTAATTTTATATTGTTCTTGTATCAGAAAACTGATGATGATGGCTAAGCCATCGAAAGATGCTCTTATTGAAATAAATAGTATTGTTGACAATGACAACGCCTTCAATCATTTCAACGAGATATTTAAAGTTTTGAATGCAGATTCAATTCTTGAATTTTTATAATGTTGTTTTCAAACTGAAGTGAAAAATACGTAAAATCACCTCTTGTATAATTTCAGTAGTATACATAGCTTTTACGCCTCTCACACGCAACCAATATGTAGAAACAAGGTGTCTAGAGAATGATAATTGCACGGAGACGTGACGAATTGCCCTTAGACTTAAAAAAATATGATTTTTTTTAAAAAAGCAGTTAATCATGTCAAATGCAATCCGCAACACTTGGTCGAACTTTTTAAACGATCTCTAATCTATATCGTTAAATAATTCGTAAACGAAGCGTTTGGGGGCCTTAAAAACTAAAATTTTGAAACAAAATGCTAAAAAGAACGTTTCTCACACCGTAGTCTACAGGATGAGATCTTCTTGAACATTCTATTATATTTTTGCTGGTTTGACGCTTCTACTCCACCTGTTCAGAGCTTGTAGAATCTGTTGAGAAATTAAACCAATTACTTGATATTCTACGTGACTGAATTACATGGGTGTATCTCTCTGCTCGGTAATAAACGTTAAATAAGAATGGTTTGTATGGACAAGGATGTATAAAGTTATTGTCATTATATATAATTGTATTGTCAATTATAAGGAGATATCAAGAACAATGACGGAGGATAATCAATCTGTGAGAATAACATGGTCTTGAAGAGAAAGATCTTTTACAGGCTTAATATGGAAATGAGAAAATAGGGAAGAGGAAATAGGGAATTTATAACGTAAGAGCTCCTCCACATTTCCTCATACCTCCCACTTTTGTCCACTCTTTCTCAACAAGGATCTCCCACCACCGGGACACCGCCCCAGCCGAAAGAAGCTCTAAAGTCCCGACCGCTCTCCCTGCATATATACCCGTTTCTTAGCGTATTGCCCGGCATTCGCCTGGTGTTGACCGGAGAAACCACGGAAAACAACCGATCAGAGCAGCCGGCCGCTAGAATTCTCACACAGACAGCATCTGAATTCGACCTAGCTTAAAAACTAGTGTCGAAAATCCTTCCGCCGTCAGGACTCGAACCTAGAACCTCCCTGTCAGAGGCGCTGCAGTGAAATCAGTTGATGCACTGAGTCACCTCTCCCAGTTCATTGAACGGGGGAGGAACATAGCCAACACCACATAGAACTTTATTTACTCTAATGATCATAGCAGTTGACGTATCTGGAAACAATCAATTCATCCACCTTTTTAACGTACTCTTTACCTCACCCCTTCACCCCAGATAATTCACCCCAACTTCCCCGTTTTTTTTTTTTGATTTGATTTATTCTTTTGTGTTTCCGGGCGCGTCACCTGCTTTGGTCATTAGTTTCGTTAGTGTAGTGCATGTCTTTTTCGCGGGAGATGGCGGTGATCATCCCCCACTGGATGGCGAGATTCGGCGCCGACGTACCGTCGGCTAGTGGGGTTTCCCCTAACCAGCACTCTCCCACCAGCGGGGCACCGCCACAGCCGGGACAAGCTCTAAGGTCCCGACCGGTCTCCCGGAATATGTGATAGTGTAGTGCATGTTAGTATAAGTGTGTGTGTGTAAGGGGAGAGGAGAGGATAAGGAAGATGAAGGAAAGATCGCGCGCGGTCCGTGGCCCGTTTGGTACTGCTCCGGCATTCGCCTGGTGTTGATCGGAGAAACCACGGGAAACGGAATGAAAACGGAAAACGGAAGAAGAAGAGCCGGCCGGTAGAATTCTCCTCCAGACAGCTACTGAATTCGACCTAGCTGGAAAGCTAGTGTCGAAAATCCTGCCGCCGTTGGGAGTGGGAACCTAGGGCCGCCCGGTCAAATGCGCTGCAGGGACGTCAGTTGATGCACTGAGCTACCGCTCATTCCACCCCTTTCACCCCATTCCTACTCTTCTCACCCATCCCTACTTTTCACTTATCTTCCCCTCATACCCACATACCGCACATCCCACCCCCGACACACGACCCATTACCATGTAATTGCTCCCCATCGAGCTGCTTCTAATTTGAGCCCGAATGACGCAAGTCCCCCCAGGATGCTGGGCCCGGTCGTCGCCTCCGTTGCGCAAGGAGTCCTCGTGAGGACGGCGCGTCGCCGCCTGAGGGGACTGAGGACGCGTCCGCCTTCTCCTCCAGCCGTGGCGCCTGCACACAGCTGTTCGGTCACGCCGCTTATTAACGCTCGGAAATTTGACACCGCGCGCGTTGCCTGAGATCTGTTCAGCCCAAGAATGATCCGGACACAAGTTGCAAAGTCGTGGTGGACAGGTGCAAATTTTAGCCAGGAGGGAGTTAACTTCATGAAGTGACTGACTAAACCAGTGTTTAAATTCGCCACTGAGTATTTGATGACTAATATACACATGTGGACTGTGACTGTTAGTCCCATTAGTACTCCGATTCCTAACGCATCTGAGCTAATATTTACCAACATATTTATAATTCTTAATTTACTTGATTTAGGTCCTATGATTTGAATGTTTTAAATTGTGGCAATAATAAATGCAGTTAGGAATGAATTAATCATATCCCTGACAGGGAGATATTAATGGTTTTGCAGTAGGAGATATTCAACCGTCTCTGGTGGACGAAGCGTGCATCCCTAAGTCAATTCCACCTTCTTGGAGTAAGTCAAATTAGTACTTATTCAGCGTGTAGTAGTAGTGTTAGTGGCTTTTTTTTTCGTGTTTCCGGGCGCGTCAACTGCTTTGGTTATTAGTCCCGTTAGTATAGTGCATGTTCTTTCTCGGGAGATGGCGGTGGTGTTCCCCCGCTGGATGGCGTGATCCGGCGCCGACCTGCCATCGGCTAGTGGGGTTTCCCCCTAACCTGGACTCTCCCACCAGGGACTCTCCCAGCCGGGACAAGCTCTAAGCTCCCGATCTGTCTCCCGGGATATGTTGTAGTATAGTGGATGCGAGTGTAAGTGTGTGTGTAAGGGAAGAGGATAGGACAAGGAAGAGGAAGAACAGATCGCGCGCGGTCCGTGGCTCGTTTGGTAGGGTAGTGCTCCGGCATTCACCTGGTGTTGATCGCAGAAACCACGGAAAACTACCGATCAGAGCAGCCGACCGCTAGAATTCTCCTCCGGGCAGCGACTGAATTCGACCTCGCTAAAACCTAGTGTCAAAAATCCTGCCGCCGTAGGACTCGAACCTAGGACCTCACGGTCAGAGGCGCTGTAGGGACATCAGTTGATGCCAGGGGAACAACCCTCAGGCGGGTGCGGTCCGCTGGGGCACAGCCACACAAAATTAAAACATGATGCCAACTCACATAAAAAAAACTTGCGCTTGATTACTTGACACTGCACAAAGAGTATCCACTGGCTGCCCAACGCTTGCTGCCCACCGCTACAATATCTTAAAACACGACACTTCCTGACGAACCCATTTAAGAACTTGATAAAGTGAAGTTTGAGATGATGTTCTGTAATACATAATGCATGAAATCTAGAATCGATTTGCATGTTACGTTGTAATATGGAGGTCGAAATTGTGGCCGTTTTGAAAAAATACTTCGTCATGGATGAATTTTATTTGTTGTAGTAATTCGAAATGACACCGGTTTTGAGTAACTCAATGAAACCAACTTCATTTTCAGGTTTACATTTTGTATATTATAAATTTCGAAAACTGGAATTTACAACTTGAGTTACGTTATAAGGATAATCTAAATATTTTAATTTTGTGCTATATATTTAGGGGGGAAACATTGGAATCGCGTCGACCACTCGATCTCAAATTTTCGGTCATTAAATTCGAGTTTGATTCTTTTGAGCCATAACTTCGCACTCATATCAGGCCTAAGGTGGGATAGTACTGTTGTTGCAAAGATGGTTAAGATTGTTGCAGGTTGTGAGGATATATATGTAATTTTGTATCCGAAAATCGGAACCTCTATGTTTGTATATACATGTATATATTGAAACATGCCCGACATTGACTGGTGCCAATTTGAATATCAATTTGAAGCCAATTTGTATATCACAATATGTAGGTAATGATGAGGAATGGAATAGTCGCATAGTGTTAGCTGAAAGTAAGGAAGTGAGCATAAAGAAATGGTTTCCGCAGTGTGCAGGGTAACAGAATTTTCTCTAAAGGTGTGCGACACAATATTGAAATCGCTAGTTTTCTTAGCTATGAATTATGGGATAGAAAATCTGAGGAGTGGGTGGGATAGATATATTGGAAAGCATCGAAACAGATTATTACAAAGTAATTCTCTGAGTATCGCAGCAAAAGTTCTTGTCTTAAGACTGGTAGGTAAGTGGTGTCTTAAGACAGGTAGGTAATGTAGGACTTTGTAAAGATTTTAAAATGAAAACCATTAAAATTTGGACTAGATTTGCAGTTGTACACACTGACACGCCTATTCGTAAGTCCTTTAGGGCCATTAATTATCCATCCACATAAGAAAATTTTTTAACCTTGGTTAATTGAATTTAAAGAATTTAGACATATTTCAAAGATTATAAGGATTTTTACAGCGGCATCTTTCTTTGGAGCAACAAGCGATATTTACGTGACATGCAAAACCCGATGAAAATGCACAACGATCAAGAATTTAAGAAAAAATATCGTTTTACTAAGACTTTTGTTGTACACTTTTTGGTAACATTGGTGGGTAAAACCACCTCTAACTAACTAGAGATTTACTGATTTCACCACGTTTAAGTCTTTGTTTAAAATACTGGCACTATTTAAGAAACTGTATAGGTTAAGTCACCTCACGGGCGCACGCATATGGTAATTCACGGCCAGTTTGATAGAGCGCTTCTGGCAGGATTCAAGAGGCTGTAAATAGCCATACACTGTTGCCACACGAGACACTGCTAGCATCGTACTTATTATAAGGATCGTGTATGAATAACAAATGTGTATAAGCATTTCCTTATCGAAAGTAACTTCTTATAGCTTAAGTATTTTCTTATCCTACAAGTGACGACTATGAATATGGCCCTTAGCGTGCAACTACCTGAAAGCGATCAGCGCTACTGGTCATATTTAGTGAAACTGTAACTAGAACGCGCAGGTCTGGGAGACGTTTCTCCGGAGACGATTGGGGATATAGAAACACGTAAGATAGAACGACCAGTTTCTATCTTTGAAAAGGCAATATATACTGACAGCAACGGCCGAGAAACTTTCGCTTACGGCACAAATTCACACGAGTCCGTTATGGGGTTGCCAAAGATACGTTCGTACAAAAGGGACGCAAGAAGGGGATATGCTTGATTGAGGTCGGAGGGTGGATGCAACGTAGACTTGAATGTCAATGACATCTGTGTAATTTGTAGTGATAGGGAAAATTGGATCCAAATCCTTTTAAATTCCTCTGCTACTGAAACAAGGAGAGGAAAATGGATGGGAATGGAGAAATACAACTTGCAACATAGAAACGTAACACTCATTCAGCACATATTAGGTGATAAATGGTCTCCCTTTATGAAAGAATTAGGACCATTTCTAGGAAAGGTTCGGATCGTTAGGGAAACGGAAATTAGTATGGGAAAGCAGCACTGGTCAATACCAGTGGAACCTAGACTGGAGAGGAAATAAATCAGTTAATACGCAAACAATGAATAATTTAATCAGTAATTTAAGTGAAGGTGGAAAACTGATAAGCAAATATGTCATCCCCAATGGCTTCATTTCTCCAACAGCTCTCTAGACAGAGCATCAGATCTTTGATTTTCACAATGTATTGAATCAATGTTCATGTTCTGCCTATTTCTGGAGACAAAAGGTGTAACGCATATAGCTGTGCAGACGTTAATGAATTGCAAAAAATGGCCAATGATGCATATTTTTCCTCATTTTGTATGTGCATTCTTCCAGCTTAAAATTTTAGGACTATGTCCTAACTTTCGAAACCAATTTTCAATCATATTGATTCTTGTGCGGGTATGTTGCTTTATAACTTCATTAAATTGTAGATCTTTAAATAATCTCATGCCCTTTTAAAGTATCTAATTATTGAGTACTAACACTAAAAGTAAAGACACATATATTTTCTATCTCAGTAAATGTACATTTTGATACCCAACGTTATCATTATGAACTTATTTCATTATTTTTTTACGTTCACATAACTTTTTTATTAAAATCCAATTCTTCCTTCAGATGACAAATATCATTTGTACAATACCATATCTCTACCATTACTTGAAAGAATATTTTCAAGAATATTTTTACAGTTTCATGTTTAGAAAATTTATATTTTTAGTTTCAATCCAATTGTGTCTGTTTGCGAAGCGATAATAATAAAGAGTTGATATTGAGATATACCAAAATTTTCCTCTCTCTCTACATTTATATCTGCCAAAGATCTTAGCGTCAGGTTTGCTGGGTCAATGGGTCACGATATATTATAATCCTTATTACCTCTATAATGGATTATAGGATCCGCCGACTATACAGCGCAGCTGGGAATCTGAAATAGAATGATTCTATTCCTAGTTCATTTCTGTTTGGATTGACTAAATGAAAGATCACTTTCTTTTCTAAAGAACAAAATTCAACAAAGTTTATTTTTACGGTTTTAGTAAACAATTTAGTGAATTTACAATTTTTTTAGGCGTTTGATCAAGATATCTTTCAATTTACAATTTATACCGCGGTTAACTTATCTTTTCTTCGTTGATGTCCCTCGTAGACTTCTCAGTCGAAATATCTTGCGATCTTGCCGTAGTCCAAAGTTCCACGAAATCCTCTTCTGCCCCTATCCAAGCTGGTCTCAAACTATCAAAATTATCAGTCCGACATAGTCCCGAACTCGATTACCACTCCCGACAAAGTTCCAATTTATACATCAATATTGCTTCCACATCAAAATATCTGCAATATCATTCACTGTCCTTAAAATTTCACCGATAACCCAATTCTATCTCGATTGTACTCGTTCCCTCTCACGAACATACGATCAGTTCAGAAGCGCGTTTCCGAGCAGAATGAAATCTTCCTGCATGATTCATCCCTCGAAGACTTCGTATTAAACTACCTTCATTTTTTTCATAACATTTGACCGTCCTTCTCTCACCCAGCCAATCCATACGTTTGTTATATTTTGGTGTAGCTGACCGTCTAAACTTCTTCGCCCAATCCCAAATTTTCTACTTTCGGCACCAAGCCATCTCTTAATGCATTTGGAAAAAACAAAAACTACATTGTTTATTCACGGTCGTTGCTAAGCTCTAGCTCTCGTGATATTTCGTAATGCATGTTCCACCATATTATCTACAAATAAATGTTAGTTTAAATATTAATTATTTATCGCAATATTATTATATTTGATAGGTTTTTACAATGTAGTAATCACACATTCTGAGATCCGTCAAATTCAGTAGTCCAAACGACTTGTAATTTATGTCACATTTTTCAATTACTGTTTCCATTACTTATTTGTCACGGAATACACGCCACAAGAAGAAATCAACGCACAGACTTTCCTCGCCACATAAAGAACCACGATGTTTTAACGAGTAATATCCGATGATGGAACTTCCATCTGATCACCCACCAACATGCACCCGGGCACGACTGCATGAGAAGAAAGCCTCTTTGTACGCGAACGCCGTGTCGAATATGGCTCCTGAAGCGCTCAAATAAGACAAACGCAACGCCAACGGGGGTCTTCGTCGGTGTGTGCTGCCGAGATGGGCTTTCTTTTGCCCTTGGAAACACTGCACAGCGTTCAGCCACCGCTGTGGGAGGTCCAGCTTCCAATATCACCTCGTCCCTCCGGAGTGTTTTTTATGCAGCTAATTCTAGCCAACTACTGTGCACTGCCCATTACACGCTCTGAGCAAGAATAGACCGGCTGCGCTTGCGTCGGTACCCGCGCGTGCAACAGGGTGATAGCCAGGCACTTGTTCGGTGCCGAGGTGCTCTTGCACCGTGTAGAAGTCCTACGCTGCGCGTAGGAAGAAAGAAGTACATATACAGTTACATGTCACAGAAAATTGGAGTTGCTCGGATATGTCGGCAGTCAGGGACTGTAAAAACGGAACATGGACGCTCCTGTTTTTTTTCCTGTAACCGGAAAATGAAAAATGATTCGAGAGTCTGTTATTTATTATGATTACTCCTGTGCCAATTATTTCCGTATTAATATGTATTGTATTTACTCCGGTATTTGTTAGAATAATTATCCATAAGTATGTCGTGAATTATGAAGAGTAATTACGAGTACGAATAATTAACTTGGCGCTGGACTATTGTGTTTTATATGAGGTGTGTTTGTACCTTCCTTCGCAGTTCAATATCATATGTCCATGTGATTTATAGTTCGCACATTAGATGTTCTCTAGCGAATTACTACGATATATCTCGCTGCCATATATAATAATGCTACTACGATAAACATAATGCATGGCGTGAAACATACATTTGTGATTATCAGATATGAATACGACCATGCGGACCGTAAATCAGAGGGACTGATTTTTTGCACGACACACAATAGTTATAATTTTGTAAGTCTAACGTGTCGAAAACTGTTTTCATTGCTTGGATGAACAGATAAGAAATGATTGTAATAATAAGTCAGCTTTGTTAGGCAAGTTAATTCCCTCCTCTGACGAGAAATGTCATAAAATAGAGTGCAAGCACGCCACTGGGATTAACAGTTTTTCCCGCTCGACAGAGAAGGACAGACAGAAATTGAAAAGAAGAAACAGAGGTCAGAGAAGCGGAAACAGAATAATTTTATTTGTAAATTATCTTTTATTTTTTTTGTCAATAGTAGCATTTTCGGTAATAAGAGGAAATGAGAAAGATGGTTAGAGGTGTAAGGAGTGACAATGCTAGAAGCGGTTTGTTCAGAGTCGGGGTAAAGGTGTGCTGAAGACGGGAGAAGGTGAGAATAGAGAAAACGGGGGGGAAAATTGGAAAGGAGGGTGAACGGGCCATGTTCAAAGCGGATGCAGAAAGGGTAGGGAAAAGGAGGGGCAGGGGAGAGGAGGCGGAGGCGGAGCAGAGGTGGGGCAGAGGCGGGGCAGAGGCGGGGCGGAGGCGGGGCGGAGGCGGGGCGGAGGCGGGGCGGAGGCGGGGCGGAGGCGGGCGGAGGCGGGGCGGAGGCGGGGCGGAGGCGGGGCGGAGGCGGGCGGAGGCGGGGCGGAGGCGGGGCGGAGGCGGGGCGGAGGCGGGGCGGAGGCGGGGCGGAGGCGGGGCGGAGGCGGGGCGGAGGCGGGGCGGAGGCGGGGCGGAGGCGGGGCGGAGGCGCGCTGCGATGAGGAAGCAGGAAGGGGCGGGGTTGGGCGGTGGCGATCGCGAGCACACGTCGCGTGGCTGACTTTCCGTGGCCGCGGCGGCCGTAAGCCCGGATTATCACATCGACGCTGTCGCCAACGTAGTAACGTCGTAGCTGTCAACCCGCAAGTTACGCGCGTCCCACTTTAGTGGCAGCTTTCCACGCACCCGCTCCACATCACGCCCCCTCCATTACTCCCCCACCCCTCGCCACCCCACCCCCACCGTGGTCCCTTTCGGCCGCTCCCACCCCAACGCAAACGAAGAGTTTTAAAACCCGCCGGTAGAAAATTGCTGTTGTTTGATGAAACACATTTCATAAATAAAATATAAAACAGTAATAACGTATTTATATGTAAACGTTTTTGTTTCTAATTAATTCAAAAATAACATTTTAATTTAATAGAATGAGAAAAAACTTGGAGGGAAAATTGTGGAATTAAATTTATTTATACACGAGGATAGAGCGAACGATAATCTTGCTGTGTAGGACAAATTTGCCATTTCGTGTCAAAAATGATGGACAATTCATCCAGATAGTGGACATGTAAAGGGATTATCACCCGATCATGAAATCTTGAATCCATTATCTATAATGCTAAAGAGAAGTTAATTTTAAAGATAAAATATGTTTTTACGAAAACTTATCTCAGTAATTTATTTTTATTTCCAAATAATAAGTCTGCGGCCTGCCGGCTTTGGTGGTGTATGGTTTAGAAAAATGAAGCTTTCAGAGATGTAAAACGTCGATATCGCCCAGCCGGAGTAGAATAAGGATGAACCTACCGTCTATAACGGTCTGACCGGCGAGCTATTGGCATAGGGCAAATTGAGGAGATACGCCTTTATTCCCTCGTCTTTGTTTTTTTTTTATTTTCTCAATTGATTCAAACTACCGCATACTGGTCCCATCACATCAAGAAAGAATATGCACTTAATGATGTTTTTGTAAGTCATGATTTAAAATATATTTTATTTTAAAACTACTTATTGGAAGGGGTGGCCAAACAAAAATTGTCTCTGAAATACCATTTAGATCTGCCCCAATAGATTCCATTTCACATACTGGTTCTATTAATCCAAAAGGATCCTATGAATGTATTTTTTTATTTGAAGCTAACTATTACAATATAAATTCCGTAGTGGCAGCAGAGATATTGTGGTACTCCATGATTTGAAATTGAGGATATCAGATGTATCGACCACAAGTAGTAGACAATATGAATTTACTATACAGAAAATTCACTCACACACGTGTTTCGGGATTTTCCCATCATCAGTGGCTCCAAGAAACATATATTTAACACAACATTAAAAATTCTCAAAACACGTGTATGGGTGAATTTTCTGCATTGTTAATTCCTATTGTCTACTACTTGTGGTTGACATTTTGAACTTAAAATTACAATATATTTATTTTGAAAATATTTACTGAAAGGGAAGTCCAAATTGAAGTCTTCCCTGAAATACGTTCAGGATCCGCCCCTTCTCTTTTTCCTTAAATGGCGCTTCGTGAAATACGAGACCCAGGTGGCATGGAGGAGGCATGTGTGTGGCCCGGCCGGCGTCCACCGCCCGTCGTCCACCGTCCGCCGGTCGCCGTCCCGCGCGGCGACTGGCAGCCGCGATAGCCCGCACGAGCGGCGCCGCCCCCGCGATATATAGCTGTTCATCACACGACCGTCATAAAGCCAAGGTGAGAGCCGCGGCTACCGACGCTGGAAAAGCGGGCTGTGTGTGTGTGCGTGCGTGTGCTGTGTGTGTGTGTTTGTGTGTGTGTGGCGGGGGCAGACAATGGATGGGAGGTTTCAACGCTTAGATTCATTGATTGATTAATTTTTTCATGTTTCCTGGCGCGTCAACTGCTTTGGTCATTAGTCCCGTTAGTGTAGTGCATTTTTTTTGCTGGAGATGGCGGTGATGTTCCCCCGCTGGATGGTGAGATCGGCGCCTACCTACCGTCGGCTAGTGGGGATTACCCTTAACCAGGACTCTCCCAACAGCGGGGCACCGCCCCAGCCGGGACAAGCTCTAAGCTCCCGACCAGTCTCCCGGAATATGTGGTAGTGTAGTGCATGTTAGTGTAAGTGTGTGTGTAAGGGGAGAGGAAAGGACAAGGAAGAGGAAGGAAAGATCGCGCGCAGTCCGTGGCCCGTTTGGTAGGTTACTGCTCCGGCATTCGCCTGGTGTTGAACGGAGAAACGACGGAAAACTACCGATCAGAGCAGCCGGCCGCTAGAATTCTCCTCCGGGCAGCGACTGAATTCGACCTAGTTGAAAAGCTAGTGTCGAAAATCCTACCGCCGTCAGGACTCGAACCTAGGACCTCCCGGTCAGAGACGCTGCGGTAACATCAGTTGATTCAACGGTTAGAGGCGGGAGGGGTTGGGTTGGGGAGGAAAGGAAGGGAAATGGGAGGGATGGGAGGAAAAGAGAGGGGAGGAGGAAAGATGAGAGAGGAAGGAAGTGGAAAGGATGAGTTGGTGAGGAGGGGAATGTTCTGTGTCAAGCATTATGATGGCAGAGGACAAAGGAATGTTGGTTATATTTACAGAAACATAAAGAATGCTAGAGTAAGATATACACTCGTGTGCAAGTGAAATCTGCCAATAGCGAACCTATCTGGGCAAGTTCTTTTAAATTATGAAAATCGTACAAATATATTGAAGAGGAGACCGGGCCAAGAGGATAAATAGGAAGGGTATATATAGGAAGAATGTATTGGATGCTTAGAGGAGGAGGCATGATAAAAATAGTGTAATCACGGTCCCATTTGCAAGTACTTGTATGACGTCAATCAATAACAATCTTGATGCAAAGCATTAAAAATTGTTTGTTTTTAACGTTTTAAAGTTTAGAGGAACTATATAGTGCATTATTGAATACGTAATGACAATAAATAAACTTTACATATATATTTTATTGTCTAAAATTTCTGTTTTAATTACTCTGAAATATATTGATTCACAATACAGTTCCCACAAAAGTCAAGAAATAGTAAAATGTTGATTGCTTGCTGAATTCCTTTTGATTTTACATTCTACAGGAGACAAACACATGGATTCATGTCCCTTCTTCATATAAATTTACTGAATGACTCATCGTAGTTTTCCTATTTCAAACTTCTCTACAAGAGAGTAGCTGCGATTTTTAAAAATTTCCCACAATTTCCAAAAAAAACTAGGGCAACATCTAGGTTACCACAACGATGCGTCATTGCAATTGGTTTGCCAGTTGAAACAGACAAGTTCACTTACAATAAAGTATTGTTACAACGCATTAAAATGCATTGAAATAAAAGTTAGTACAGATAACAATAAAAAAAATTATTATCGCACAGAATAGATGTCGCTGATGCTGTTACTCCGCGCAACAGGAATGCATGCACTCATGTCTGTTGCCCCAGATCGCCGGATGCGCCGAGATGACATGGCTGCATGCAGCACGCGGGCGCGGGGGCGGGCGTTTCCGTCGTCGGCAGAATGCCGCGGCTGTCGGGCGGGTATGTGCAAATCCATAGGGCAGGGGGCGGGGCGGTGGTGTACGAGCGGTGAGGCCGGGAGAGCGCAGACGGGCGGAAGGGCGCTCAGGAGTCATGGGCGTGCCCTCCGCCGCCCCCGCCGTCCCCGCCGCCGACCCCCCGCCGCCGCCGCCGCCGCCGCCGCCGCCGCCGCCGCCGCCGCCGCCGCCGCCACCCCCGCCGCCTCCGCCGCCACCGCCGCCGCCCCCGCCGCCACCCCGCCGCCGCCCCGCCGCCACCCCGCCGCCGCCCCGCCGCTGCCGCCGCCACCTCCGCCGCCGCCCCGCCGCCGCCCCAGCCGCCGCCCCGCCGCCGCCCCGTCGCCGCCCCGCCGCCGCCGCCCCGCCGCCGACCCGCCGCCGACCCCGCCGCCGCCCCGCCGCCGCCCCACCGCCGACCCCGCCGCCGACCCCGCCACCGACCCCGCCGCCGCCCCCACCGCCGACCCCGCCGCCGCTGACCCCGCCGACACACGGCGACGCGCCTATGCCTCGTCGCAGGTTCGCGCGCTTGGAGGCCATTGCAGGTAGGTAGAGCGGAGTGCATGGGGTTGGAGGGATGGGTGGTGTAAATACGGTGAGTGTTGAGGAAATGGTGAAGCAAGAGTGGTATGTATGTTTCGAGTATATGTAAATATCACTACATGATAACATTTTATGTAGTACGCGTGGTGCTGTGAGTATGTTGGTTGGGTAGAGGTGGGGGAATGAACGGATAAGTGTAGTGGGTGAGAGCATTTGGACAAAAGGGTTTGTTCGTGGGGGCTTAAGCTATTTGGGACAAATGGTGGTGTTGGGTAAGTGGGGTTGGTACGGACGCGTTCGTTGAGTGAATGAGTAGGTAGGTCCATGGGTACGTGGCATGTGGGGGATAAATGCGGCGTTTCCCATGTGAAGTGAGCTTGGCGATGGAGAGGTGGAATGAATGAGGCTGGTGAGGGGGAGAGTAGGGGTGGCTGTAGATAATGGGGGTGGGTTATGTAATGTTGGTGGGGCGGGTAGATTTGGTTTGGTTTTTTTTTCCTGTTTCCGGGCGCGTCAAATGCTTCGGACATTAGTTCCGTTAGTGTAGTGCATGTTGTTTCTCGGGAGGTGGCGGTGATTTTCCCTCCGCTGGATGGCGAGATCCGGCGCCAACCTACCGTCGGCTAGTGGGGTTTCCCCCTAACCAGGACTCTCCCACCAGCGGGGTATCGCGTGCGGCGGGTAGGGTAGCCGAGGAATGCGTCCGATGGATAGCCAGCAGCCAACTCTCTACTCCACCCTTCCCCACAGTCGCGCTCTACTGCAGTGGAGCACTCGTGTTCCGTTGTATCGGCACTCGACCGCCGCGTGCACTACGCCTCGTCGGCTTCCTGGTACGGCGTACCGTCGTCCAAAACGCGTAAAAACCTTGCCGTAATTGGAAATGCGAGCCAATTTACGTAGAAATAGGACTTAAAAGCTTTTTGAGGTCCCTGAGTTCGAATATCATTATGAAATTTTAAAATTCAAAACGTGACTTCAAAATGGTGGTCAGGCTCATTGAAGAATAAACGACATAGAAAATATATAAATGTGTTCAAGATCGCAATTTCAATATTACTGTGAAATTCAAAATTAAATTGCCGCCCTGAAAATGAAGCGAATGTACGAACAATTATGGATACTTGTTAAGTATTTTTTAGTGCTGAATAGGAATATGTCATTAAATTCAAGTGCTCCTATGAATGAAAATTGTAATTTAAAGAAAACAATATATTAGAGTGAAACGATTTAAGAGAGATGTTAAATCCAATGAATTAAAAGATTTTTATAGAAAAAAATATTTAAATCGATACGGTCGAGAAATAGCATGTGCGCACGTTTATTTGAGCTTGGGAATATATATCCTACTCTTTTGTTCTTCTAATTTTTAAGGTGAGTAATGAATAAAGTTAGCAACAAAGTACCGAACGAAGTATGATTCGTCAAGATTTAAATAGTTGCGATTAATGAAAAGACATCCACAGGCGGATAGGCAAAACTACTGAGTACGTATTCCTTAAACATACGAAAAATTAGTAAAATTTTAAAAAAAAATTGAAATTATATACAAAATTGCACAATACTATTTTTTACATATTTATAACATGCATCAATACTCATAATTGTCTCCCTCCATAAGGAATCAATGCTATTCGACTAATTTTGACATTTTTTAAATAAACATTACTGTGCATTATGGAACAAATTAAGTATAATTAGAAATAACTTCTTCCTATTCATATCCTTGGTTTCTATTGAAAGGAAAAAAGAATCCTAAATATTTAGTAACGAACAGTAAACATTTTTACAAGTTCGGTGCCGTAGGTTACTATTAGTAACTTGCTAATGTTGCTTACCATTCTGAAAATGTCTCACTAATTTTACTATTAAAATCATTTTTCCTAAGGAACAATAGATGAAACATAACGATAAATGAATTTCTCCGAGGTGTCAAGACATTTTCGGGAGATGTGATAATCTTGCTTACTCCATACCAGTAAAATGAAAAAAAAAACAAAAGGTCAGATTGTCCAGCTAAAAGAATGTTATTCCCATTAGGACATTCTACTTGATAAATAAAAAAAGGTTGAGACGGAAATACTGGCAAAAATTACAGTACATTACATTTTATTTGAACTGAAATTGGGTATGATCCGGTGGCAGTTAAATAACAATACTTACAATAATAATAACAATATTAATAATAATAATGACAATAATAAAGGATCTAAATATCTAATTGATAATATTTATGCCTACTTTTGTTGCCCTGCATAGAATAGAATTCATGGGAATCAGATATAAAAATATTTTTAAAAAACTTCTTCAAAACTATACTCATAATTCCACGTGTCTTTTTACTTCAATACAAAAAAGTTGGTCCCCAAAATATTTTTAAACCATTTCACTTAAAGTATTAGTTGACAAAAATAATGAATTTGGCGATTCGAACAACGGTAATTTTACCGGTCCCTGAGAAAACAAAAACAAGTTGGAATAACTATCTGGGACTCTAGTATTGTGCCCCAATGTCTTCGGAACGCGATTTGACAATTCAAAATTCGGATCAGGCACTTTATTTATTTATTTATTTATTTTACGTCAAAAAACAGTTAAAAACTGCGTATGACGTGCTATGGGGAAAAGTGAACTGTGTGCACATTTTCAAAATTCTGTGATCCCTACACTAAGTCATATACTACTTAAATTTTGAAAGGGAGAAAAAAAACTCCCATGTAGTAAAATCTATTTTCAAGGATAAATAAGCAATAAAATTTTTAATTTTGAAAGGGAGAAAAAAACAAAAAAACTCCCATGTAATAAAATCTATTTTCAAGGATAAACAAGCAATAAATTTTGGCTCTTATTACTTCCTGCCGCGACAACATGGAAACGATAATTTAAATAATTGTATTTCCCACTGAATTCTAGAAGACGTGCACAGAAAATGAATTCTTTCAGAAAAATGAACTTTCCTGGGCAAGTTTTGGGCCAGTTTGTAGCAGAGCGGCTATGCCGTTGCCACCTCGTGCGTTGCCGTCGCCGCGGGTCGTCCAGCCGTCCAGCGGCTGAAGGACGGCGCAGTGCGTCTGTCTGCGGCGGGACGGGTTGAGTAGCCGAGATGACCTCGCAGACGGGAACATTATGTAGTTGCAATTTTGGGCTTAATTATGAGCAGCTGCAATGCAGTGCTACAACGGACCAGGGTACTAGCATCTACTCTGGAGTCGCGAAATTAAACTTTTCCTTTTCACAGCAAGCAGTGTTTCGTTTTCCTGGCGACAAGAATCGAAGTATAACCTAATCCAATTATAAAATAGCTCTAGAGGAATTTTTAAGTAAATTGAATTATGGACTACAAATATATTTTAAATATTTAATTAATGTATTAAATTGTTAATAGTATAATAATATTATACTTGTTTTATATTATATTATATTATATTATATTATATTATATTATATTATATTATATATATTATATTATATTATATTATATTATATTATATTATATTATATTATATTATAATTCAGCATATTTCAACGTACCAATATTGGACCCTAACGTCGTGTGTTTATCTGAGTGAAAACGTAAATTTATTTTATAGTGTGGTCTGAACGAATAGCTTCTGATTCAATAGCATCGGTTTTTACCAATCGAACATCAAGATTATTATTAGTATTTGTATTATTATTTATAGTATTATTATATGCTGAATTCTTCAGCTAACACCCCGACATTTTAAAATGTAATAGGGTATGTAAAAATAATGAATAAGATGTATGAGAGAGTGTAATGTATTAAATATTTTTGATAAAGACATTTTTGTAAAACTTTTGTTCTTAGTTTTCATGAATTACTTAAAAAATATAGTATCGAGAATAAAATATTTTTGTGTAGTATAACAAGTCTTCATTTCGAAAATTTCCCGCCTCCAGAAACAAAAGAATCCTGAAGTCTTAAAAACTGCTCTTGTTCTGTTGATACTCCAAAGAAGGCTGCTTTCTTCGCAAGACGTCGTTGGCCTTTGTACTCTTGCGAGCTCTTTTAAAGGCTTTCCAAAGAGCATCGTAAGACCTCAGGCACCGCCACGCTAGTACATACAGCGAAGTCGTAACGCTGCGGTCGGGAAGCACGGAAAGAGCTGAAGTGAAGTAGAGTGTGTTATTGTTCTGATACTTTCGCCACTTCACGGCTTCGCGTTTTACTCTTTGACTTTGGCAGTGGTTTTGTGCGGTACTTTGTGCTAAAGGACTAAATGGTAGCTTTGAAATGCTTTTTGTACCCCTTCTGGGAGAACATTATTTGGTTATTTACATTTTGTCTAAATTGTTCTTTTATATTTTACATGTTTGTGGAAAATTTGTTTGGCGTGCAATAATAGACCAATCATGTAAGATTAAAATTCTATTTTTTAAAAAAAATTTTTTTAAAAAAAATTTGTTGACGTTGCATGTTCTTGATTCGAATCTCATCTTCTCCATACGTCATTTAATTCTCCACCATACATCACACAATTTGTATCTTTTACTTTCGGTTAAATCAATCAATCTATAAATCTTCAAAATATCTGTGAAAAATTTTCCTTTCTAAAACGGAAGAAATGACAAAGGAAATATAATTTTACGAATATATTTTTCGAAATGCTATTCTGATACTGAGAGAAGGCGAAAAACGTAGTACTTAAATACTTAACTGAGAGTGTAAAATGCAAAATCAGAACCCTCAAATTACGCCTCAGACAAAATCCGTTTGGCGACCACAGGCATATTAAAGGCCAATAAACACAAATTTTTGTTGTTCTGAACATGCATTGCGTTGACCAGTTAAGGACACAACAAATGAGTCAAATGACAACTAGCCTAATAATGTTACAACTGTGTCCAACATTTTTATGCTTTTTTTGTTTTTATTTTAAAATGAGATAACGATAATAATTTATTATAAATAAACAAAGGATTTTAATATATTAACCACAAAGTTCAATAAAATGGCTGATAAAAATTGTTCTTTTTCATTAGATTCCTCGTCATTATCAGATTGCATTGGAATTTGAAATCGATGATAATAGTTTCAGTGACGCAGAGAGGGTTAAGGCCTCGTAAGGAAAAATCTCTCTGCTCCCCGAAGACGATTTACAAATATAGGTAATTATAATTCATAGTAAATTAATATCTTAATTGGATACGTTATGCATAACTATTAATTAGTAAATATATTTTAAATAAATTAAACAATAAAAAGTACTTAAAAAAATCACGTTGGCAGGACCCTACACCTATACATAACCAGCCCCCATACGCAACTCAATTGCACACTCACTTGTTATTGTGCTTATTTTCTTCTGATCTGCTAGTGTTGTACGTTTTTCCACTTCCCTTTTATCATTCTTCACGTCGTGTTTTACCGCCAAGAAGAAAAAGCGAAAGTCTGTCTCTGGCTTTTATCCTTTTTGTGTTGACTGACACTTTTAGAGAAAATCTTTCTTGAGCTGATCGGTGAAACGTTGGCGACGACAAATCTCTAGAGATCTCATCGTTGTAGCGTTCATTAGTTCTTTTCTTCTGCCGGACCGTAAATATATTCTTCCAGACGAAGGTGACGTGACCTTTCCATTGTCACAGGTTTTCTAATCTCTTCTTAGATTTGTCCTTTGCAACACTTGATAGTCCGCTTAATTCTTTCTCAGTCTTAGAATCTCAAACTCTCGCTCACATGACAGTATTATTCCTTTTTATGCATAAATCATAAGTGTAATAAATTTTGCAGTCATTTGATTACTTCAGGACGTTTTGAAGAATAATATGAAACGATTCCAGTGAAATTATTAGAAAATATCAATGGTTTTAGACGTTTACCATGCTTCTGATTATAAAAAAAATGTCACATTTGGCGAAAATAAAATAAGGTAAAACTGGTAACGACTTCTTTCTTATGCAATGTTTTCTGAAATAAAAAGTAAATATTATATAATGAATTTGAAAGGAAAACAATACAAACATACAACGAAAATTTAATTATCACAAAACATATTTCATGGCACAAGTTTTCTTTCATAACTTGCAATTTATTGGGAAATGTTTTACAAAATTCTGTTTCATAAAAAGAGAACGAGAGGTTGAATTGGACGGATGACTACTGTCGCAACGCTTTAACAGATACTGGTTCAAAAATACAAAATTTTTGTCTTACCTTGGAAGAACATAAAAAAATTATTTAAGAAATATTGACAGTACTTACAGACAAAATATAGTGCATTAAGCTTGGTCAAGATAATATTACATATGTATATAAAGTGTATATTGTGTGTTGAGTTGGTCACAATAATATTACGTATAATCATAATGCCTGTCAACTTGGCTCAGCATTTATCCCAGGAGACTCATCCAGTAACTGATTCACTTACCCTCTCACACTACACTTCCCATATGCACCGTGGCTAGTTCCGGGCTTTGCGAGCGGGCACTGTGTGTTTTAGACCGGGAGCGGTAGCTCAGTGCATCAACTGATGCCACTGCAGCGCCTCTGACCGGGAGGTCCTAGGTTCCCACTCCCCACGGCGGCAGGATTTTCGACACTAGCTTTTCAGCTAGGTACAATTCAGTCTTTGTCAGGAGGAGAATTCTAGCGGCCGGCTGCTCTGATTGGTAGTTTTCTGTGGTTTCTCCGATCAACCCCAGGCGAATGCCGGAGCAGTACCCTACCAAACGGGCCACGGACCGCGCGCGTTCTGTCTTTCCTCTTCCTTGTCCTATCCTCTCCCCTTACACACACACACTAACATGCACTACTCGACCACATATTCTGGGAGACCGGTCGGGAGCTTAGAGCTTGTCCCGGCTGAGGCGGTGCCCCTCTGGTGGGAGAGTCCTGGTTAGGGGGAAACCCCACTAGCCGACGCTAGGTCGGCGCCGGATCTCGCCATCCAGCGGGGGAAGATCACCGCCAACCCCCGCGAAAAATTATGCACTATACTAAAGGGACTAATGACCAAAGCAATTGACGCGCCCGGAAACACGAAAAAATCAATCAATCAATCAGTGTGTGTTTAAGTTGCAACCGGAGTTGAGTGCAAAGTGGGTGTATTGCAGTCATGAACGAGGGAAACGGTAAGGGTGAGAGGCGAAAATTAAGGCAGGGATGGCGTTGCAAATTGTCAAGAAATAAGTATCTGGAAAGAGAGAAATGAAGAGACCAAGATCGGTGGTAACGAGGGCAAGGGCGAAGGGGAGGGCAAGTACCAGGGTGAAGTCTAGGGCGAGGACGAGGACTAGGGCGGGGGAGACGGCGGAAATATTTGAAGGCCAGACGATCTCAGAGCTGAAGGTGAGTATTTTTTCTTGACAATTAAGTGAAGCATAAATGGAAACTCATTTGAAATGCTCGTATTTAATGAAGAAGAACGAGGGTTGGACGAGGGAAGTAAGTTAAAATAAGTTATACTTGTATATTCATGTAAAACTCGTTGTAAATTTTGCGTTGACCACACTCGGAGACAATTACAGAGACAAAACTCGGAGAGGCTAAAAGCCGTCGACTTGGATACCGAAGGGCGAAGCGATTCAAATCAGCTGCCTGAAACGCGATTATTTTGTTAAGATAGCTTAATCAAAATTCTTCAACATTTTTATCACTCAACGAATTCCCCACGTGTTCTATTTACCCATTCTCTTTAAATGTCAAAAGCGCAGCCTGTGTCAGAACTCTGATAGGCGAGTGTAGAGACGGTAATGGAAACGGGAACTTCGGCGAAATCGAAGTCTTTAAAAGGTGCGAATCCAGTAGGGGAGAGGGTGAAGAGAGAATGGCAGAGACTGTGCCTCTGATTGATTGATTGATTTTTTTGTTTTCGGGCGCGTCAACTGCTTTGGTCATTAGTCCGTTTGGTGTGCATGTTTTGGGGTTTCGGCGAAATCGATTTCGACGGTTCTCCTGGAGTACCTACGTCGGCTAGTGGGGTTTCCAACCAGGGCTCTCCCACCAACGGGCATCGCCCCATTCGGGACAAGCTCTAAGATTCCCGACCGGTCTCCCGGAATATGTGATAATGTGGTGCATGTTAGTGTAAGTGTGTGTGTAAGGGAGATGATAGGACAAGGAAGAGGAAGGACAGATCGCGCGCGGTCCGTGGCCGGTTTGGTAAGGTACTGCTCCGGTATTCGCCTGGCGTTTATCGGAGAAACCACGGAAAACTACCGATCAGAGCAGCTGGCCGCTAGAATTCTCCTCCAGACAGCAACTGAATTCGATCTAGCTGAAAGCTAGTGTCGAAAATCCTGCCGCCATCAGGACTCGAACTTAGGACCTCCCGGACGGAAGCGCTGCAGTGACATCAGTTGATGCACTGAGCTACTGCTACCGGTCTGTGCCTCTGAGAGTCGCGAGTGCGAAGTGAAATTGGAAACAGAGGTGATGCGTCCGTGATGGCGAGGCGTTGAGGTAGGGTGAGAAGACGGGAGGATGAGGCAGCAGGAGGAGACGGTTGAGAGTGGTGTAGCGGAGAAGGCGTGAGTGGGGACGGGTAAAAGGCAGTGATTAGTCGAGGAGCAGGTGCCGTAGCAATGATCATATAAATTCTTAAATTCTAATAACATTGATTACTTACGGCCTAGCTTTCCAACTCGATACGAGGAACTAATCTAAATCTACTTTGTCTTACATCGTAACTTCATCTAACACCAAACACTATTTACATTATTTATACTGGCCAATACATACACATGAAGTCGTAGGCTTCCGCGGCCGGAGTCATGTGGATGATCTTGGCTGTCTCGTGACGCCGCGTCGAAGTTTGTGTTGCCGACGTTTCGACCATCTTTTGTGGTCTTCCAGACCAGCAGACCGGCCCTGAGGAAGGCCACGAAATGATGGTAGAAACGTCGGCAACACAGTCTTCAAGGCGGCGTCACCTGACAGCCAAGATCATCAATCATACACATGCACTTATGCTCTGAGGCTTGAAGGAGTGCTTGGGCGGGGTTTGTGTTGCTTGATCAGAATCGCGGCGGTGTAGGCGGGATGGGGTGAACTAAAGATGGACGGCTTGCCTTGATGGGAGAGGCAACAGACATTTTGTTAATTTCTCATCTGCAAACTTACAATATGTTGTTGAATAACATGTAGTAAAGGTTTTAATTTAAACAAATAGCTTTACATAGACTTACATGTTACATTTTGTCTAATTAGTGTCGTCACTATTATCTATAATACCACACTATTAAAGATTAATTGTAATCTATTATATATCAACTATTATAGATTAATTGATAGATTAATTGATTGATAGATTATTTGTTTGTTCACTGAGTTTCTTCAAATACCCTGGTTTCTTTCCGTTATGACGTCCGCAATAGTTAACATGTTTAGATCTTTATAAAATGTTTCGTTAATGAGGAACCACGGTGCTCTATATTAATTTCTTAATGATTTTGTTTCGAATCTTCTGAAATTCTCAAGATTCGATTCAACCACGGAACCCCGTAGTTCTATACCATATGCCCAAGTGGGATTTTCATAACAGTTTTGTATAATAACATTTTGTTGAACAAAAGATATGTGACCTGCTTTTGAGGAGCCATGCCAGTTTTTATTATTTTAGGTGGGATGGGAGTGGAAATGTTTGCAGGGCGAGAGCGCGGAAGAAGGCAGGGATAGAAGAACAGGAACTGGCGAGTTGGGGCTTCTTTTGGATTAGTGATTCCAGGTGCGTCAACTGCTAAAGTCATTAATTATTAGGGTGTAGAACGTATTTTTCCCTCGGGAGATAGCCGTGTTCTTACCCCGCTGGATGGCGAGGTCCGGCGCCGCCCTACCGTCGGCTAGTCGGGTTTCCCCCCTAACCAGGGCTCTCCCACCAACGGGTCCCCGCCCCAGTCGGGACAAGCTCTAAGCTCCCGACCGATCTCTTAGAATGTGGTAGTGTAGTGCATGTTAGTGTAAGTGTGTGTGTGTAAGGGGAGAGGATAGGACAAGGAAGAGGAAGGAAAGATCGCACGCAGGCCGTGACCCATTTGCTAGGGTACTACTCCGGCATTCGCCTGCTGTTGAGCTCGTGATCTCTGCAGCTTGGGCGAGGATGGGAGGGTGGGAGAACAATATCACGAACGCGTTCGGCGGGCGTGGGGAGTAGAACAATGGAGTGTCAGGGAGGAGGGGACCGAAGCATGAGAAAACGCGCGAGTGGGAGCGCGAACAGGAGCGGGGACGAGGTGTGTAGCGTCACGTTGCGGCCGTGGGTGGAAGGAGGAGCGGAAGTATCGCATACTGCGGGCATGAAAGCTGGCAGGGGTACGGCGAGGCGGAGCGGCAGCAGGGCAAACCAATCAGAGGGCGTGGCGAGATGGCCTAGACAAACCATAACGGCGGGGAAGCAGAGGCGGTGACCGTAGCATGAGTGAGATGTGGGGTGCGAGAAAACGCGCGGAGCGATGGCGATGTGTAGGCCGGTCGAGACCGCTGGCGGGGCGAGACGGTACAAGGGATGGGAGCGCGAGGGGTGGGGGCGGTGCGCGTCGCGGCGACGCTTCCCCCCTCCCCGCCCCCGCGCTTTACGACCCACGTGCTCGAGAGGGCGCAGCGCCTAAAGCGATTTACAGCGCCCCGGCACGGAAAGGTGGCAGCGCCCGCCGCCCCTAGTCCCTCGTCCCTAGTGCTCCGAGCGCATGAGTCCGGCCACTGCCGTTCGCGTTCCTGCCACCGCACCGCGCCACTTGTGTCTATATCGGTCCTCCTTGTCGTCTTCACCCACTTCGCTGTCCACAACTGCCACTTTTGTCATCGTCGGCGATATCTTTGCATTATACATAATTTCCACATCGATGTCATTGCCATCCACAGGGAGAGGTGGCTCAGGGAATTAACGTTTGTCACTGTCGCGCCTCTGACCGGTAGGTCCAGGGGTTCGAGTCCTAACAGTGGCAGGATTTTCGACACCTGCTACATAACTTTCCTGGAATTCTGTCGCTGTCTGAGGAGGAATTCAAGCGGCCGGCTGATCTGATCGGTAGTTTTCCGTGTTTTTATCGATCAATACCAGGTGAATGTTGGAGCAGTAACATACTATCGGGCCACGGACCGCGCGCGATCTTCTCTTCCCATTATCATATCTTCATCTCCTTTCACTTATACTTACATTCTCTGCGCCACCATACATGTCATGTTGGGAGCTAGGCGCTATTCTCGGCAAGGGCGATGCCCCGCTGGTGGGAGATACTTGGTAAGGGAAAAGCCCACTAGTCGACGGTAGGTCGGCGCCTGATCTCGTCAATCAGCTGGGCAAAATCTTCGCCACCTCCCGAGCAAAAAATGTATTACACTGATGAGAATGATGAATTTGACAATTAACGCGCCCGGAATCACTAGTACTTAATTAATGAATCATTCCGTTTAACGCCAGGTTCCCTTCCACATCGACACTTTTAACATTTACGACTCACCGTCTCTTTCATCTCGTTGCCAAAGTTCTACGTACGAATCTGCTACATCTTTTTTTGGGGGCTGCCTCTCAAACTGGCACAACATTACTGTTCTTCGATCCCGACCATTCATTTCCTTCCTCTTTTCTCAACCTCAGTATTCTCTCCGGAGATTCGCCTGTGCCGCTCGCCCACCGCCTCCGCCCCTACCTCCCACAGCACGTTCCGTGATAGGCGTCTGCTGAAACGAGGTTCAAACTGCGAGGCTATGTTGGACGCGGCGGTGTCATGGGAAGATACATGGAGCCCGGAAATAGACCGACGGGCTCTTCACAATTAGAATCTGTGCCACGAAGGCAGCCGGCACCGTTTTAAACGGTAAGGAAGGTCGGAGCACGCTGACTGGATGTTGCAGGATAGGGCTCTATTCTGTGTGAGCGGGCACACATTTACTTAAAGTTAACTGTTATTTATATTTATATCCTGCTAATATTCTGCAGTATTTATTTATATCCTGCAAAAGTAATTCAAAGTATCATTTGTTCAACTGAAACATAACCACGAGATTGTTTGAGATTGTTGAGATTTATCTAACATACTCGTATGAGATCTCTTTATTTTGCTATCTCTAAACAAGGAAAATATTCAATGGACAAAACAAAACTGTTAAGTCTGTGAGGTATGAAAAAAATATATTGAGTGAGATTTTTAATTACATAAAACATAAAGCGGGCATATATTTGTTAATAAAACTTTAAAAGTGTATTTATTTTGGTTGTAACCAAGAAAATATCGTTGGCTAAAACATTAAAAATTAAAAGTACATACTTTCTTAGAAGTAAATATCTTATAGAAATTTAAAATTTCAAAATCTAAATTTTATATCTAAATTTTAACAGCAAAAGCGCAAAAAGTTCTTATGAAGATTCCTGTACAAGTATGCGTGTCATTATAACGCATCTGATAGCTTTATGTAAATGAAAGTGATTTTTTTTCTTAAATGCAAATGTAGTAAAATATTATATTGAATTAAAATTAGTTTAAAATAAACATGAATAAAAATATTATATTGAATTAAAATACATACGTATTCTCAATAAATGACAAGTACATAGTACTTTTGCAACTAAAACTTTTGAGAATTTCATTATTCATTTACTTCTTGAAACATTTCCGTATATGCAATTGACGATTACATTCGAACGACGAAGTTAGCGAGTAAAAAGAACACGTGACGAAGTGAAAAGGAAAAAGAGCTCGCCTCTCAGTAACCAGACCCCGCACGTAGCGATTGAAACCCGCCTTACACGTTCACAATTCTCCACTCTCAATTAACACCGACAAAAACGGAGAGGAGTCAAATCTAAATGTCAAGAGCAAGTGGCAGTAGCATCACAGACGGCCTTCGACGCTCGAACAGTTTCCCTTTCCCAGAATCCCTCCTTGGCGCGCCAACAAAACGACTCCTCATTGGTCGTGACTGAGGGGTGGCGCGCCGTGGCGAGGTTGTCCTCGCGAATTACCCACAAGGGCCGCCCGTCGGTTGTTTTGATGTTTCCACGGGTGTGCCACGCTTGTTTTTGGAGCCCTGGCGCCGCTCGTCGCCTGCAATTAAGGATCCCTACCTGCGCCGTCTTCGATTCTTCCCCGATGAATGTCTGCCGGTGTACACAGTGGGCCGTTTGCACGATTAGACCGGCGAAATTCCAATCGATTGATTGATTGATTTTTTCGTGTTTCCGGGCGCGTCAACTTCCTCCGTCATTAGTCCCGTTCGTGTAGTGCATGTTTTTTTCTCGGGAGATGACGGTGATCTTCCCCCGCTGGATGGCGAGATCCGGCGCCGACCTACCGTCGGCTAGTGGGGTATCCCCCTAACCAGGACTCTCCCACCAGCGGGGCACCGCCTCAGCCGGGACAAGCTCTAAGCTCCCGACCGGTCTCCCGGAATATGTGGTAGTGAAGTGCATCTTAGTGTAAGGGGAGAGGATAGGACAAGGAAGAGGAAGGACAGATCGCGCGTGGTCCGTGGCCCATTTGATAGGGTACTGCTCCGGCATTCACCTCGTGTTGATCGCAGAAACCACGGAAAACTACCGATCAGGTCGCCGGCCGTTAGAATTTTCCTCCAAACAGCGACTGAATTCGACCTAGCTGAAAAGCTAGTGTCGAAAATCCTGCCGCCGTGAGGACTCGAACCTAGGACCTCCCGGTCAGAGGGGCTGCAGTGACATCAGTTGATGCACTGAGCTACCGCTCCCGGTACGAAGTCTGGAAACTAGCTGCTAGGGCAAGTATGACCTTCAGCTACGGATTCGCAGTTATAAATTTATAATTTAAAATAAATTGCAACACAACAAACTTTTTGGGTCGGCCCGGTGGCTGAGATCGCTAAGCCAGTAGTGTCTTAGTGATCTCGGACCGAAGGATCGCGGGTTCGAGTCCCGCCTCGGGCATGGTTGTATTTGTGTTCGTCCTTTCACCCCTTATCATCACCATATCGTTTCAGCCTCATAGTTACCATACCGTTAACAGCAATAGTGGTCGCTAATGACCTAGATGTTGATGCGACCTTAAATAACCAATTAAAAAAAAAGAAAAACTTTTGGGTTGTGTATCATTTAAAAAACCCTCTCAAAACTTAAGGTCCCAAAAATTAAATATGATGGCTAGTTAGGTACTAATTGTTTCACAGATTCCTCGAAATATTAAAGCCGTTCTTTAGAAAAAAGCGAGTCAAATATTTAATCATGATCAATAATGATAATGAGCACGTTAGTTCCATGAAGAAACCACATTAAATTTACTATGAAAGCTGTGGTTTGCTTTTGTGGACTCTGCGATTGGTGCATTTGTGTTATTATTCTTCTGCTCATGAATTTTACAACACAATGCAAATTGTCATCCATAGATAAAGTGTGAAATATAGGCATTGAAATGTGTAACAAGAATAGTGAAATAATATTTCGTTTGAAGATTTGCTTGCTTAGAAGAGGGTGAATAACACTACATTAATAGTATTTATAACTTCTTAGAACACAAATAAGTGCATTGCAGAGAAGCAATATATACTTATAAAAATATGTTTTTATAGATAAGATTAAGAATTTCCATTAAATAAAAATAAAAACTTTTGTTTAAAAACTTCTAAAGAATTACGTCAATATTGAACAAGAGGAGAGACACATACAGCAAGTAATTATTAATATTTAAAGTACGCATATCTGTGTAAGTAAACTAATTGCATTTCATACTCTCTCCACCTGTACGAATTCAACTATATCTTGGAACAACAACGAAAAATTAAGATGTTTTCAAGCAATTCACGAGAAGAAACATGCAACCGAAGTAAGAATGAGAATTTACAGTAAGGTAACAGCAGCGCCCCTAGCAATTAGTCTAAGAAACACCTTTTCAACGTCCTCGGTGCGCCTCGCGGGCCGATGTTTTCAGTTTCAGTCGCTTGTCTACTGACTAGCAAGGGGCAGGCCTAGTGAACTGAGTGTGCTTTGGTCAAGTGAAGTTCGTTCACACAATTTAAAAAATTAATGGCACGATTTTTCGTGTGATGCAAATATAACAAGTTCGTTGTGATAAAATCTGTGATCATTAAATAATTACAGTTTTAGTGATTAAAAAATAAAACGCAGTGGAGAGCGGTTTTCAACAATTATTATTTCAACAGTGGTAAGTGGATGTCAACAATCTATACAATGTAGGTTTTAGATATAAACACGTAAATGTTCTTTCGGAATATGCATGTCATACTGCAAGTTCAAATGTTAGCACTAGTGCAAATAGTGAGACATGCGCAAATGTTCAATAAATCTATGAATGGGAAAAAGAAAACAAATAATTTTGTCCGGCCGCATCAGCTACTACTGACCTTCGTGTCATTAAGTGATTTTCATACTTTAATTAAAATAAAATAAAAGGCAGTAAGGCCGTCTAAAGAATAATACATGACACGTGTGGTAAAAGTGATTTTCTTTTCGTTGTATAATTGTGCCCCTAGGCGTATCGACCACGTGACAAACCTTTTTTTCTCTCAAAACTAAATGTAATTTTTAATATTCGTTTCATAAATAACTATTTCACAATATACGACATTAATACAGGAAGTCCCTCCATTTATAGGCGACCACCAGAACGTCCAAACCGTGCTCGATATTGAAATGCCGTTTTCACTCAATAATTAGGCATCATGAGGCAAGTAATGTGCCATACAGATATTGTTCGAAATATTTTTAGTTTTGGATAAATTTAATCATCTCTGATTTTTTAAAATGGAACCATTATTTTTTTCACTAACAATGGATAGATCAGAAATAGACGAATGCAGTGATGAAACATAGGTTTGTGTTTTGATAGTATTTTGAATATAAAATATACTTTCTGACATGGATTTTGAATTAAATAATAAGATTTCCTGTAGCAACCCTTGCAACTTCGTCTTTGGGAGGTTGCCTTCACGGTACTTTTCGGGGTGAGTGGAGAGGCCGCGAAGGCCAACTTCTCCACAAGCGACAGTTGCGACTGGAAAAATTGCATGTTTAATTTAAAATCTCATGTCAGAAAGTAAACTTTTGCGCACGAAATATTACCAAAATATTAACATACGTCATATCATTGACTTTTCTTTTATGATCTATCAATGCTAGTGAGAAAAATATATGGTTCCATTTAAAAATAAAAGATTATTAAATTTCTCAAAAACTTCAAATATTTCAAACAATTGCTTTACCCCATATTACTTGCACCAAGATTACGCATTGTTGGGCGAAACTGCATTTCGATATTGTAATATATTACATGTGGATGAAACTCGTGTGGACATTTTATGTAAACCCTGTGAACTTAAGTGGAACTATAGGAGGATGTGAAAAATGGAGAGACAAGGGAGCTTTGAAAAAGCTATGTGACATGAAAACCAAGGTTGAGAGAGGACGTTTTGGCTGTGTTTTAGACAAATCAATGTTTTAATAGTAAGAGGTGTTTTGTAATAAAATGGTATTCGCTGAAGGAAGTGAGACAAGAACTTAGACAAATTGAACTGGGCGCTTAAGTTATGTGAGGAAGAAGCTTACGTGATACGTAAACCGAGAACAACGCAGAAGAGAGAAAGCCAAGTCACTTATGCACTGATGTAATAAAACAGTTTTATTAGTGCAAATATGTCTTCAATTTTACTGTTTATGTATTAACATAGAAACGTTAATATTTTTTAGTATAGTAATTTTAGCTATTATACGAAATATTCTTATTCAATTCGTCCAATGATTTCCGTATGGAAATATTAGAGAGGCCATGTCCTGAGAATTGGTGTTGTATTGTGCTGATGTATCGTAAAAAGGTCGGGCATATATACAAATATATTTCGGTACGTCACAATATCAAAAACCATTTACAAGTTAATGGGGGATGGTCATAGTTTGGGGATTCTCTGTATATTCGGTGTGGATTAACTCGTGGAGTAGCAGCCAAACTATTCTTCCTCCTCTGGGTGCGTGCCGGAGTCCACATTCTAATCGATCTTTGAAATTTGTGATTGAAATAAGAGATCGTGGTGGTTCTTCGGGGTTCTTGTATTTATCCTGCCTCTTTTGCACTATTGCTTCATCAACATTCAAAATGATATCTGTATCGTCATCCTTCCACCAAACTATTCATCGTCGAAAAGAAAGAAAATGCCAAGCTTCGTAGTGAAGAATTTAAATGTATTTGATGCAACCTTCAGCGGCTAACAGCGGTGAAAATAATACTTCTCACGCGGTTCTTATTTGATTGTCAAGGACTGCAATTCGCAATCTTTTAATTTATTATATTAACAGCGTTAATATTTGAATTAAGAAAGTAATATAAGTGTTCATAATATTACAAAAAATTGCGTACATTATATTTTAGCTAACGTAAGGTCAAGATTTAAATACAGCATTTACATATGAGAGACCAATTCAGATTTAAGTCGTACTCTTGCACTGTAATAAACGTTTTCATTTTTGTCTCTTTGTTTTACAATTTTTTATCATTGTGCATTACAGTAATATATTGTGTTTTTCTCATTAGAAATGTATATTCACATATTTAACTCCCAAGAAAGCGCATAAGAGATTCAGTATCACAATAATAAAATAAGCATGAAGCTGAGAATTACATATCGAGACGTATGATATCATTATAACATTACCACCGCTGTCTTTTTCCGTTTTCTGGACTGTTTTTCATTGTTTTGTTCGCGATCATTTGTAAAAATGAACGAAATAGTAGAATGTCGTGGCAACTTACCAGTCTATTAGAAAATGTTACTTGAAGAATACTTTCAAAACATATAGTTTCAACGTCTTCGACTAACCTGAATATTTAAACACTTTAACAAGTATCTGCTTAGAGAAATCATATGTATTTGACGTCCGGAATATTTTGAAACTTTCTAATAGAGAAAAATTTTTTCATGAGCACATTTATCACTATATTTTTCTTAATTCAATGAACAAGCTGAAACTGATATTTTCATTATAGTAACGAGATTTTTGCTTTGTTAGGAAAATGAATAACTACGATTTCAGGTATATTTCAATCTCAAACAACCTGAACGAATATATCTAGCGTTGATGCCTTTCTGAATATTATATTTCCTAAATATTTTCATGAGCATTTTATTTTATTATATTTTTTAAATTTGAACTTTAGCTCTGTTTTCGTTTGTCTTATGTATGATTTTTTCTTTTTATCTATCTACTGATTTCCTTTGTTAATTCAAAACATTCTCTCATTTCTTTACATTCTTTTATTACCGTTGTATCTCATTTTATTCTTTATTTTCTCTTCACCTTCTTATTATTTCCTTCCTTTCTTTATGTTTGTCCTTGTTCTTGTTCGCAGTTCGTCTCTCTCATCTTTATTGTTCTCGAGTCCAGCGGCTCGATTACACGTTTGTATCACATTCTCATCTCCTTCCTCGCGCCGACATTTCTACGCGCATCCTCCGCTGACGGTTCCGCGGCGCTCGCTTCCGTTAGTGCTGCAGATTGCACGCCGCAGGCGTTAACAGCCACTCACGGACACAAGTAGCGAGGCAATAGAGGGAAGTAAAGGAGATTGAAGAGCGAGGAAGAAGGGTAGGGGAGAAAAGTGAGAATGGAGAAGTAGAAGGGAAAGAGAGAAAATTGAGAGGAAGGAGGAAGAGAAAATTGAAGAGGAAGGAGGAGGAGGAGAAGAAAGTGGAGGAGGAGGAGGAGAAGAAGTGGAGGAGGAGGAGGAGGAAGAAGAAGTGGAGGAGGAAGGAGGAAGAAGAAGTGGAGGAGGAAGGAGGAGAGAAGAAGTGGAGGAGGAAGGAGGAGAAGAAGAGAACGAAGAAGGAGGAAGAAAAACATATCCTCCATTGGGCGAAGAACGTGACCTTGGTCACCTCAGTGCCGTTTTCTTTTAGTCTTCGAAGCTCGTAGTCTAGCGAGAAACTTTTGAACTCCTGCAAATATTCAATGCTGAGATTTGCCGGAATTGCCCCTTTCAGAGATTCATGATATGGAAGTGTATTTCTTTCTTTGAAGATTTCAAAGAGCTTTCAAAGTTTGCACAATTTATTCTTTTGAGAGGCATGCATATTTGTTTGTAAGCTTACTAAAACCTTATTTATCGAAATTCTTGGTAAACGAGAAAGTGTTAGTCTTATTTTCCAAGGGAGCCTAAATTTTATATTTAATTTTTATTAGTGTTAGTAAAAATAAAATAAATATTTTAGATGTTTAAATCTTCTATTAGTAACACGCTAAGTTACTTTTGTGGGTATTAGTATCACAATATTCTGGCGCAATTATTGTGTGGGTTTTTCCAGATTCTCGCCGAACTGTGAACCTGGAAAGCGTTCGTGCTCCTCTGTTTGTAGAGAGCGTGCTGTGCTGGGGCACGGGAGGGGTGGGCCGCGTGCACACGCACGGCTCTCGCCCTGGAGAATATGCAGCGCCCGCTGCCCCTACCAGCGTCGCCGCCCCTGCTACCGCCGCTACATCTTCCACCTCCACTTTACTCTACCACTCCCGCCACCCCACTGCCTTCTGCCGACACAACGTCCTCTCCAACATACAGCCTCTGCCATCGCTCCATTCTTTCCCAACCCACCGTCTCCTGCCAACCCACTTCTTCTGACATCATCTCCCCCCCTTTCCCCCCCCATCGTCTGCCAACCCACCGTCCTCTCCCAACCGTCCCCTGCCAATTCAATGCCACCCCCATCGCTCTCAGTGGCACCGCCTCACTCGCTACCCCCCCATCCCGCAAGCCCCGCCGTTTCCATAGCCACGGCCGCCGTCACTATCTTCTTCGGATCACCAACTCTCAATCGCAATCGCCTCGCTTTTTCCCCCCTCCAAATTTCTTTTTTCTGACCCCTTCCATTCCCCGCTCCGTCTACCTCTTCCACCAGCCTCTGCCTTAGGCTGCACAACGACTACTCCGAGTCCGTCCAAGCCGGCTCCACTGTTTCTCTCTCTGTGCCATTGCCGCGCCATTGCCGTCGCCATTGCCGTCGCCATTGCCGTCGCCATTGCCGTCGCCATTGCCGTCGCCATTGCCGTCGCCATTGCCGCCGTCGCCGTCGCCATTGCCGTCGCCATTGCCGTCGCCATTGCCGTCGCCATTGCCGTCGTCATTGCCGTCGCCATTGCCGTCGCCATTGCCGTCGCCATTGCCGTCGCCATTGCATTCGCCATTGCCGTCGCCATTGCCGTCGCCATTGCCGTCGCCATTGCCGTCACCATTGCCGTCGCCATTGCCGTCGCCATTGCCGTCGCCATTGCCGTCGCCATTGCCGTCGCCATTGCCGTCGCCATTGCCGTCGCCATTGCCGTCGCCATTGCCGTCGCCATTGCCGTCGCCATTGCCGTCGCCATTGCCGTCGCCATTGCCGTCGCCATTGCCGTCGCCATTGCCGTCGCCATTGCCGTCGCCATTGCCGTCGCCATTGCCGTCGCCATTGCCTTGCCATTGCCTTTGCCATTGCCATTGCCATTGCCATTGCCATTGCCGTCGCCGTTGCCTCGCCATTGCCGTCGCCGTTGCCGTCGCCATTGCCGTCCCCTTTTCCCCTATTCCCCAGCGCTACCCCATCACCAATACACCACCTCCCCGCGTGGCTCAGTCGCTCGCACGCAAGCCATTTTCACAGCGCGACTGTGGCACCACTGTGTGCTAACCCTTTCTTTCGAGCCCCAACTGCCACCTCCAGGATCCATGACAGGTCACTGGTAGAGGGTGCCATTGAAAAGTCATTTAAGCATGAATGCAAAATCCTCAGATAAAATACACTTAAATATTTTAATGATATTTGCTTTATTGTGAAATAAATCATGAAATCTGACATAAAATTTGTGATTGAATGTTATGTAATAATATTGCGGAAGGATAAGAAAATAACATTTACCTTTAAATCACTTCCAATTAAAGGCTTTCATCCTAATAGTCAAAATTGGCTTAAAATACCTTATTATCTGAGTTGATTAAAAATAATTTTCATTATTTCTTATATTTGAAGTTTGTTAATATAGTAATAAAATGTTGGTGATTCATTTTTAAAAAGGTTTAAAGCGTCATTACAAAAAATAATTCATTCCAATTTATTGCAACAATAATTGTACTCCGTGCTCTGCATTGGCTTTAAAAGCACTTCCACCACCTCTCCGTCCCTTACCATTACAACCACCACCACCACCACCACCACCACCACCACCACCACTACCACTACCACTACCACTACCACTACCACTACCACCACCACCACTACCACCACCATTACTACCACGACGTCTACATCTCACATGAACACTTCTGAACCGATCACCATTATCACTGCAACTGACACTAACCTTTATTTCCCTGACACCATCACTGTCACGATTAAACACAATATATCCCTCACAAAAATCATTATTAAAACGGCACTTCTTTACCCCTTCCACATAGCAAAGGATATCACGGCCATTCTCTTCATTACTTGGCTTCCTGCACCATGAACGCAGCTATTACCACCGCCTAACCAATCGGTTTATTTCACTCTTAAACCTCAAGAACATTCCCACCCTCTGCACCTCGCATTCAAATTATCCCGAATGCCCTCATTCCGCACATGGTTTAGCGTTTCACCTCACTGCAAAACCCCGGCCTAAATCAAGGAAACACAGTAACAAACATTGAATATTCCACGTCCGCCGTTGCAGTCAATAAATCCTTAAACAACTTTACAATTAACTCCCGCCGTACATAAACGTGTACCGCTAGGGCGGGGAACCAGAGGGAAAATAAAAATAAACCGCATGACGGATTTATGACGAGTCGTATCCTTTTGAGTTCTACTTGTCGGAAACTCTGGTATATTTTATATTGCCTTTCGCGGCGCAACCCGCGCAGTACGTCTCAAATGATTTAAATCGTCAATGCGAGGCGGATTTTAATTTCAAATTGCGTTCATATTTTAACGCGAGCCCAAACGCGGGATACTGCGTCCGTTCGTCAGAATGTGGGCCCGAGTGCCGGGGAGGGGGGGTGGGCCCCTGCTGCGGACAGTTTGATGGATTCTGCGTTGGTCCGCGTTTTCCCCGCATACTTGCAATTCCTTGCGCTTCGTATTGGAGGCATACTATGCAAATGTAGAGCATAAAGTCGTCATGTGGTGGACGTCAATAAATACAGCGGGATATTACTGTGACGTCCACGGTGGGGTTCCATGGTGAGGTCTGTTCCTGAGCGGCTGGAAAACATGACATTTAGAAGGTTTCGAGTTTATGGGAAAAGATAATTGTGCTTCCATAGACATGCTGATTAAGTATTTAATCATTTCTAATATAGTATTTAAATAATTTAATTATCTTTTGGAATGTATTAAAATGATTTTAATGTTTTCCTTTGTTGATTTGTTTCCTATGTTTAAAAAAAGTAGCAATAAGTACTTTTAAATTCTGAATGATCAATAACTTCTACAAATATATATGTTGGTTGTTGAAAGACTAGTAAAATATTTTCGGTCTTCATACTATATAAATACGAAATGCTATACTACATACGTAATCTGTTACAATATAATACCGATAAGAATTGTACTAGGAATTGTTCACAAGCACGTTTCAATTTTACATTAAATTGTTCATAAACTGTTCCTTATTTGAAACTTAGTTGTGATTTATTTTAAACATTTGTAGGTTAAGGTCAGTGTTTTCAATAGGAAACTTGTGTTTAAATAAATTAAAAAGTATGTAAGTGTAATATTCTCTGAAACACTATGTCGACAAAAAAAATTAAAGAAAAACAAGATATGAATATTAATGATGTCAATAAACGGACAAAGAGCACATGGTTAGTTTTATAATAAAATATAATTAAAATAATTATTCTGATATTTCCTTTTATAAACTGTGACGTTTTTGTGACAAGACAGACCTTTATGAAAATATAAATGCGTATTAATCAATGGATTTCTTTAAACATGTACCAATAGAAACTTTCAGAGTAACATAAAGTCGTGTAACAGAAGATACTTCAGGCGTAAATAAATCATGACGTTTCACTCAACTGAGCGACATTGCATTCGGAGACAAAAAAAACTGACTAACACATCAGTGTTTAGAAAAAATACATAAAATATTTAGTATACCGACCAGCAGGAATCTATATTTCGTCGTTTTATTTCAAAATTTAATAAATACAATAGGGATGGCTCTTGCCTTCAGATAGAATCGTTGCTTCGTGTAAATGCTTTAAAAAGTTTCACCATAATACACGCTTATCAAAGTGTGCGCACGAGCATTCACAGTCCCTCAAACGCTTTCAGGTTTGCTGTTCACCAGCGCTTGTGAGTGTAACTAAAAGATAACAGAATCTGTCGGGGCATAAAACATGTCCGTAAGGTTTGTTTGAATATGTTCTGGGTGGTGTATTAACTTCAGTAATACGAAATATTCGTACCTGATGATAAACCCTGTGCATTTTTGTTTAATATGCGTTCTCCTACTATCACGTTTTATACAAAATGTGTCACGAAAATAATTTTTCACTGAGTTTGAATTTCAACAACAAATACTTATAGGAAATGTCTTCAAAACCAAAAGAAAAATATTTATTAAAACTGAAGAGGTACAAAACTTCCCAATAGGACTCACTGAAAACGATGAGTAAATATTGTCTAATATTCTGATAACGATCAAAATTAGTGACGATTATTTTCTTAAAATGATTAAATACTTTTTTCACAATTCCTGTAATTGCCATTTTTGAATTCTTATGAATTACATGTCCTCTTTGATGGATGGCTCATGAGCAGCGTACTAGCTTCCCGTGCTGTGGTCCTCAGGTTTGATTCCCAGTCGAGGCAAAAATAGAGTTGTAGCATTCCTTTAAAATCGTTCCAGTTTCTGTAGCTGTGTGACGAAGAAAAGCTTAAGCAAGCGGATCTTGCTAGATACGGTGAAGAGTATACGTCATGTTCGCTTCATGTCGCTTTTACCCTCAAGCATGGGAATTTAACTAGGCCCAGGCAAGGGGGACACAGGTAGCTGGCCGGCGAAGTCGGACTACCGACCCAATAACGCCAAATACATACATGAATTACATAATATTTCTGAAGACATGACCTTAACATCCCCGATTATGTGTGTACGTTGTACTAAAACCTGAAATACCACTAACAGTATTACTTTCTCCCATAACCCCGTTTCCTCAATTTTTGTATTTCTGGCCGTTTTTCGAATTGCTTCACTTCATTTTAGGCGTCCGCCAAAAAAAATTGCTGCTATATTTAATTTAATATTCAATAACCGTAGAATCGCACGGGTGGAAAATATACGAGGAGCTGGAAAGTTACTCAAAGCCCCTTCCAGGAAGTGCCATACCTCCTGCAGCCCCGAAAATTCAATAGCGCTAAGGCAGAATCTCATTTTTTTATATTAAAGAACATATCACGTCTCAGTTATTTCTCATGTAAATTGTACGTGTTTGCAGAGCGCGAGGCCATTTCCATGATAAATATTCGGGTTTGCCCAGTGTGCCATATGATTGCAGTAAACGTGCATCTCCGCCCTACTATCACGACTCAGAATGTTTTACGACGTGCAGTAAAGGTGCCGCCTCGGTGCCGCCGCCTGAAGTGAAGCAGCGGGCCACGCGAGAGAGGGTGGGGAACCCTCTCACCCTCTCATCCTACCTTCAATGAAAAGCACACCCCCGGTCTTGTAGGTCACAGGGGATGCGATGTAAGACCTATTGTTCATAACCCTCTAATCACAATGTTCTATCGAATACTTTGGCGACTCAACCTTAAACGTACAGGGATAAGGTGGCTTCTCAATTTCACGTAGAATTCGGATAACTAACACGTGGCTGTATCGTGTTATCATAACAGGTTGTCTAGAGAGAATTTTTACCATAAATAGAGAGACAACATGCGAATAAGGAACGAGAAAGGAAAATGTTTGACACCGCCTTAAATGAAGCAGCTGGCCACTCGAGAGAGGGTGGGAAACCCTCTCAACCTCCTCTGCTACACCCAGTTACCTTCAATGAAAAACACGCCCCCAGTCTTGTAGGTCAACGGGTATGTGGTGCAAGGCTATTATTAATAACTCTCTACTCACAATGCTCTATCGAATACTTTGGCGATTCAACCTTAAGACTTACAGGGATGAGGTGGCTACTCAATTTCACATAGAATTTGTATAACTTACACGACGCTACATCGTGTTATCATCAAGGTTGTCTAGAGAGAATTTTTATCATAAATATGGAGAAAACATGCGAATAAGGAACGAGTAAGAAAAATGTTTGAAGCCGCCACCGCCTTAAGTGAAGCAGCGGGCCACGCGAGAGAGGGTGGGAAACCCTCTCATCCTCCCCTGCTTCACCCAGTTACCTTCAATGAAAAACACCCCCCCCCCAGTCTTGTAGGTCACAGGGGATGCGATGTAAGGCTATTATTAATAACTCTCTAATCACAATTCTCTATCGAATACTGGGGCGACTCAACCTGAAGACTTACAGGGAGGATGTTTGCCGCCTTAAGTGAAACAGCATTCCACGCAAGAGAGGGTGGGAAACACTCTTACCCTCTCATCCTCCCCTGCTCGATCCAGTTACCTTCAATGAAAAACACACCCCCAGTCTTGTAGGTCAACGGGGATGCGATGTAAGGCTATTGTTAATAACTCTCTAATCAGAAGGCTTTGTCAAAAACTGTGGCGACAACCCCAAGCTTGTAGGGGTAAAGTGGCTACACAGGCTCAGGGGGCATTTGAATAACAAACACGACGGTGCTTTGCCGTGTTATCGCAACCAGTTGTATGAGAAAAGTTATATAAAGAAGACGTGTAAATAAGAAAGCAGTTAGAAAGATGTTTGACGCTCGAGTATCTGTGTAAAAAAAGAAAATATTACATACATGTTCAATAGTTGTATTCATCAATTGTAACCATGAAGTGAGTACAATAATTTCTGATTTTAAATAATGTCTTCAGTATTTAATGATTTTAATTAGTAATGTCGTAACACTACGGAAATCCACTTCAAGTACGATCGTCGCGACACAGTGGCTGTCTGCTAATGCGTAAACTGTACTTCTTTAACATTTTTCATCCTGTATGAAAATATCGGCTACCAGTCGACCGCACCTAGTGGATCCCCATTAAAATAATGTTCACAATGTGTGAAGTTTTTAAAACAAGGTACACTTCAGTATTCAATTACATATCTGATATGGAAAGAAGTACGCTTTCAGATCTCCTCGTGACGAATGTGTGGATGGTTGTGAAAATTTATCTCGCCTTCTGGTTTGCCTAGTTACGATCGATGATATTCGTAGTTTCCTTGTAATTCAACACACCTTGTAGGTATAATTGTATTGGAAATGTGTATGTGTAATCTCTTGTGAAACAAAAGCTATATTTCTACTCCCGTTGCATAATTTTGTCATTTGATGGCTGCAACCCGTTACATAATGATACTCATTACGATGCAGATTTTATTACAGTACAGGTTCTTAACCAATCACGGAGAAGCTTGCAATAATCATTGAGAATCATTATAGTAAATGTTTTGTTCGATTTTGTATATTAATATTGTATACAATATTATATTAGTTTGTCAGTTTCTTTTATTACTAGTATTTATAACGTGGAACATTATACTAAATAAATTGGGGCGTAATTTCACTTCGGTCCTATTTGACTAAGCGTGGTAGTTTCTAAAGACATCTCCCTGGTGTTGTCGTATGGTTGTCCTTACAAACCTCACCAATTTTTTTAGTTTAAAATATCTGGTAAATCAAAGGTGGAGTTGACATCTCCAGAAATAAGAGAAAAAGCGAAAATTGTGACGTCGGAATTATTGCCGCAACTTTTGTACTTGTTCGCAGACGGTCTGGTGAAACAAAGCCACCTGCCGTGGATAGCTGTTCGCTAGATGGCCTTTGGTGAATCCTGTATGTCATCTGCCACAATGCGATTCAATATAAAAATTTAACTTATAAAAGTTATCATAAGTCGTTGAAAAAAGTACCGTATGAAACTCGATGTAATGGGTATTAATACACTCTTGTAAAGTTAACGATACTCGCTCTTTCCTCGTTCGTATCGTAATATCACATTCGTGTATTAATACTCTTCACTATATCATCGTTTCATAATGTATTAATTTTGCACTAATGTTAAAGGATGTTCATCTGATGGCTAGCGAGTTAGACTCAAATGATTGGATGAGAGTTATATTCTCTACTATTTGCAATTGATGCAATGGGCAACGTGAATTAGTAAGAATGCTAGGCATATGAAATTTTTCTTTCTCTTAATGTCACTAGTTATTACCCAAAACTACTCGTGTTCGTTAAAAGTGCATAATACCATTTAAAGATCTAAATTTGAGCTATAAATTGCATCAAGAAAGAAATCTCTAGTTTAATATTGGAGATGCGGGACGAATTCGAAAATAAATGTTTATTTTCAAAATGCATAGGTTTTAAGGAAAATCTGAACTATAGCATTTTGTAAATCATCTTTATATTCCAGCTTCAACAAAAAGTAAAGAAAAAAAGTGAAGTAATTTTCCAAATAATTTTCTAATTGCCACAAGAGCTTCATGTGAATTATCCACAAATTAAATTATCCCAATGCTCTGGAACGGCACAACTAGATTTTATATTGGCGATTTACCAAGTTTCACTCAAAAATTTCTAACTTGACAGAGTAACGTATGCGTAACACATACTTACGACATTATTTATCATTATCCATCCTGAATTTCATTTTTATTCTTGATTCAACAGTCGGTTGTAAAAACAGCCCTTCAAAATACGAATTTTTTAAGAACTTTTGCCATCCAATCAATACTTAAAATACTGACGTATCATCCAACTTCCTGCAATTTCAAGTATTTCTAGAGGAATTTCTATAATTTCTTCGCATTCGCTTAACCAGTTCTTACCTTAGTCGCTTTATTTCGCAATCTTTCACATCTCCCTTGTCACCTTTCAATTCATAGCACCTTTGTTGATCTATGTCAAAACTAACGCCAGTTGATCAATTTATTAAGAAAATTATTTACATTCTATAAATGAAGGGTAATGCATTTTACTACGTCAAAAAATAGTATGTGTCACAAGAGAAATGAGGATATTTTACTCTCATTTTGTTTGCTATCCTCGGCCTTGGATGGCAACATTCAAACCTCGAGCAAAAAAAAACTTCTGCCCTTCTGACTTAACATATTATTTCTCTACTTTGTACTACACTATAGGGAATATAGGGAGTATGGAGTATAGGGAGTACCCACTCACAATTACACTAACACTTACACGCACTATACTGCCATACATGTCGGGAACTTACAGATAGCCGTTTCTTCGCTGAGACACCTGAAAAAAAGCACCCCTCAAACCGACGAG